>OZ038373.1:2903821-3503821 GCA_964036015.1 Leptarthrus brevirostris | reverse complement strand
TTATTTTCCTCTATTGTTCATAGAAGTCGTCCTTTTACTTGGTGGCGGTGGTGGTGGAGATGCCGGCCTCCTGGACGGTGATTTACTCATGCTCCTTAAGTTTTCGTTAATCCAATCCGTGTATTTTGATACATCTGTGTAAACTCCTGGAATGTTAGGGTCACATACTGCGACTTGGCGGCCATCTTTTCCGGTAGCATACATTAACTCTCCGAATGAACTAATTCCCATCACTGTATCATCAACCACAAAAGGACCACCTGAGTCTCCATAGTTATTTGCTGATTTTCTATCATCCGATAGTACACATATTACTTTACCACTTAGTGTTACCTTTCTGAAGTACTTTTGACAATTAAATTTCCGAATCCCTATCATGCTTGCCTTTTGAAGCATTGAAGGCACTTCTCCACATTCATTGCGTCCCCATCCAACTATTGAGCCGTACTTGCCCTGAGCATCGAATGGCTCTTTTGGAAGTTTGGCTATTTTGATCAACGGGCTTAATACAAACGAACTATTCAACCATAAGAGAGCAATATCATTAGGACTGAAAATTTGACCATTGTTGAGTCTATAATCTTCATGCATTTTGTACTTTTTAACATTAATTCGTTGTCCTTCTTTTATTTGTTTCTTTTTGTCCACTATACCAGCCCATGCTACAATTTCCGCATCTTTAACATTTACACCAATACAGTGAGCTGCAGTAAGTATCACGTCTGATCTTATGATGACACCACCGCAACGCCTTACGTCAAATAAGTTTTCTGGTTTAACATTAACAGAAATTGAAACTCTCAGATCTACAACGTATGCAAATGTACCAGGATTTATTACGGTAGATTTGTCCAAGTATTTCTTAACTTCTCCCACATCTTTTCCCCCACTTACTGGGCTCGCATAGCTTTGTCGAAGGAATAATGTTAAAAAAAATAATAAAATCATTTTAAGCCGTAAGATACTAAACTGATAAATTTGTAGAACGACGTGGCCTTTATATATTTCATATTTTAAAAGTCAGGAGAACTGGCGTTCTTCATGGGCTTATTGTTTGAGACACGGGGAACAGCGGAAACACTTGGGCAAATATTAAAGCAAAAGAGAAATTAAAGTGTTAAGACATGTGTCGTAAATTTTTGTCTTTTTGTTTTGTATGAAAAAAAATGAAAGCCTTAGGCAATCAAAAACTCTATGTTTTCAGATGGAGTAGCAAACCAACAGTCTTTAACTTTTTCATTGGCTGAAACATTTCGCGCTTTTAATATCCTCCAAAAATATAGTGCCCCAATTATGCTTATTGTTCGTTTGTTACAAACGAACTGAGCAAGGTACTACGTCGAGTGACCGCTTGGAGGGAAAATCATGGGGTAAACGTAGCCACCCAAAAAACCGAAATTGTCCTACTCACTGTACAACAAAATCACTGTGCCTTATAAAGTAGTCAGATCAGAGAATCAGGTTGTTAGAGGGCCAAAACTTATGGCCAAATTCCTTCACGTAATCAACGACATAGTAGAGAGCGCGCTTAATAAAGTTTATAGTTGGTGGAAAGATTCTGGATTGTTTGTGAACTCTGGAAAGGCCGAGCTCGTCATCACTTAAATAAAAGTACGTATCTTTGTCATGCCCAAAACTGAATGTCCATTGTCCTCCAGGGTTAAGTACTTGGGGGTGTTTCTAGACTCCAAGTTGAACTGGAAGCAAAACATAGAAGAACAAGTCAAAAGGGCAAGTTTGTGTCTGCAATCGCACTTTTGGTTATAGGCTGAAACCTAGAATGACCATGTGAATGTATACAGCTGTAGTACGTCCTATCCTAACTCACACCTCCCTAGTTTGGTGACCGGCCATGCGGAAAAAGTTGCAAAGAATCGCTTGTAGTAGTGCTATTGGGGCGCTACGTACTATCCCAACGGAGGCTTTCAATGTAATGCTTCACTCCCTGCCTCTTGACCACTTCAATTATCAGGGATCATACAGTGAAATTAGACTGAAGGAATATGTTTGCTGGGTGGCTAAGCCCTATGGCCACAGTAGCATCCTCGACTTAACACTAAGGATATCTTCTGCTGCAGTGTCTAATTTACATTGTACCTAACCTTGATTTTACGAAGAGCTTCACTGTCAGAATTTCGTCTAGCAATGAATGGAGAAACACTGAACTGCTGTACTGTATTGTTCACTGACGGCTTCCAAGAAGCGCAATTAAGTTTCAAGAGCAGGAGCTTGCGATCCTTCAGTGAAGTACCAATGGAAAAATCACTTTCTCAAAGCTAGCGAGGGACTGTAGAAAAAAACCTGTCTAGAGAGTGGATCTAATGTCACTCTTACTGGGTTTTAGGTCATAGGAACACTCCAAGAAATGAGAGAGAGGATGAAATCGCGAGGAACGGCTCTGTCCTCAACTGCTAATCTTCCAGCACTCTTTATCTTATAGGAAGGCTAACCTCAGATAGAGTGCTTCCTCAACCTGTGCCACATCGAGAGTGACTTTATCAACCTTCAATAACAGCAGAACATCGGAGCTGCTCAATAAGTCTCATGAACTCATTTACTGCCTGATAGGCCTGCATGCTACCAGGGTGGGAGTTCCCCACAACACACATTGCCACAGCTGTGACATCAGTAGTGAACAAGAAAGCGTACTCCATCTTCTTTGGAAGTGCCCAGCCTTGGCGAACTTCAGAAGGAAGTCACTGGGAGATTATTTCCTGGAGAATCTACAAATAATCTCAGGGATAAAGATTAGGGGTTTAGCCCAATTCCTTAATTCCTCGGGTCGGCTTTAGCAACTCCCTTACGCCTTATCCGGCGTCTCTGTGTTCTACCTCGTTGCGTAGGATACGCCGTGAACAACCGGGTCTTACAGGTCGTGGTAACAAAACAACGCGTTTACCGCTAATTAGAGTGCTGGCATCGTCCACCGACACATAAACCAATCAAAACGATGGAGATTTTTGATACAACTACGCCCCTAGGACAAATTACAGTTTCGCTGCATCACCGCCATCCGGATCCTGCGACAGCCTTTCAGGCTGAAGTTCTCGTTATCCTAAAAGCTTTCCAAACTGTGAAACAAACACTACCCCCGGTTGAAAAGTGGGAATTTTTTTCTACAACTAGGCCACATCGACGCTCTTGGCTTCGCCACCATATCCTCCAGACTGATGAAACGGTGACGTGATGAGCTTTCCTTGCTCCATGAGCGCCTTGCTTAACTTGCTTTGGGGGACACGTCACATAGGCATTGGGAAAATTAGCGTTCCCACGCGCTTGCAGTGCAGGGTACCGCCCTCCAACGCTCTCTTTCCGAAACAGTTTAAATCTCTCTGTGAACTGTAAAAGGTGTAATTTTATATCACTCTTTATCCACAGCCACCTTTGCCGTATCCAGGGCGATGCGATGTTGTCCTGTTTCAACAGGAGTAAATGTCGAGTGCTCATCCATTTGTCGCATAGAAATATTGTGGTCTCGGCAATCACGGGCCACTGGCCAGTGGGAGGACTCATGCACCTAGATTGTCACAGCTGAAGAGACGAGACGAGAAGATGATCTTTGTTTCTTCACTTCTTCTACAGATGTCCGGCTATCGCTTCAGGTAGTCATCGAGCACTAGGCAGTTTCTTATTCAATGACCTGTAGGAGGCATCAAAGATAAGAATTGGATAGATCCATTTTTTGAACCTTACCGTTTGGATTTAGTGTCAGCTATACCTTTTCCTCTGAGCGTTTAACCCATCGCTCACAGACGTACAATGACTACCTGGTTACGAGATGTGGTTACAAAACGGCATACCTAAGTGCTAATTGGAGCCTTGGCGAGCAGCCTGGGTTGCCCCTTCTACCAACCAACCAAGGTAATAAGTAAAAGGTTTCGAAAAGCTATCAGATCAAGACGGAGAGAAATCAGAATAAATAAAAAGACTTATTTGACTCTTGAGATTCTATGTTTATGTCCTGTCTATATTCAGTTTAGTCTCAGATCTGTAAAATCCAAAATGCCACTGTCTCCACGTTAAGAGGAAAACGTGTCGATGAAAACCAAAGCTCCAGGTTGTCAGGTTAGAAAGCTGTAAGAAGTGCAATAACCTTATATCAACCTGTGCAAAACTTTATTTAGCTAGTTGTGCAAGTCATTGTCTAATCGGTTGGAAACAAAAACTACCTGTCATACCTAGTTAGTGTAAATTTTACTAGGTCTATGTTGACACAGCTGTTTCAGTTAAGCGTCATTCCTGCCTATAAAAGCAAAATGATTTGAACTAATTAATTCAATTTCTAAAATGAAGTCTGTCGTAGGATTTGTGCTCACAATAGTTCTTTCATTTGTGGCTGCGACTCCTGTACGCGAAGGAGCAGGAAATGGAATTGTGCAATTTTCGTACATCGTGCATTTAAAAATCACAAGGCCTGTAATTCGAAAAAATCCTGATAGTGTGATTTTAAAACATATAACATGCGCAGGAGTAATCATAAGACCAGATGTCGTATTAACAGCTGCTCACTGTATAGGCGATACCAAGCAAAAGCCCGCAATAACCGCGTGGGCAGGAGTTGCGGATACGAATAGAGAAAAAGGAAAAGGACAAAAAATTTCTGTTAAATATTACAAACAACATGAAAAATTTGTTGATGGCTTCCGGTACGGAATTTACAATCCAAATGACATTGCCGTTTTGTGGTTGGAGAAACCGTTTACGTATGACGAAAAACGCATCACGCAAGCAGTACTGCCACAAGGAAGATTGAAAGCCGAAAATAAACTAGGATGGGCAGCCGGTTGGGGCTTTACAGAAAGCGGGAAAATTTCTAATATCCTTCAGAAGACCGAGTTAAGAGCAATATCGCAAGAGAATTGTGAACATTATTTCTCACCTTCAACCATAACAGACAAAGTTATTTGCGCCATATCAGATAACGAAAATTCCATAATTTCTCAAGGAGATTTAGGTGGTCCTTTTGTTTTCCAAGATAAAGTTGTTGGTTTAGCCTCTTTCGTATCATTGGCAAAAAATACAAATAAGAAAGGACAAGAGTTGACAAGGGATCCACAAAAACCAACCGTTTACACTGACATTTTCAAGTATATTGACTGGATTAATAAGACGCTGGAAAACGGACGCCCTGTAAAACCAAGTAAAAAGAAGTCAAAGAACTAAACTAGATTATCTTGATACATAATAAATAAGTTCTATTATAAAGACATATTTTAATAAAAAAAATTAAATACATAAATTTGTCAATTTCACTACAGTTAGCATACTAAGAGCGTCAATCCTAATTTGAATAAGATTTCGAAGCCATTCATTTGAAAAATAAAGTGTTTGTTCGTCTTTTCTCTCAGACCTATGAAGGGTGTGTAAATGCTTCTTAGTCGAAAAATTAGGACGTCCTTCTTCCTTATGTTTAGTTAACAGTCAGCCCCAGTATTCATAAAGCAAACATTTCACTATGCAGGGTTATGTTTGTTAAACAAGTTGGACATAATATTGCCAACCCGTGTTAAGCCTACAGTCAACCTGTACTATACCGATATTATGGCAAAGCAGAATGCCTATGCTGTCCAGCAGAGGCTGCCCCTTTAATAAATATGGGCAATTTCTCTACGATAAGTTGCTACGAAACTCTAGGTCGTCAGCCCATATGTATTCAGGAGGAAAGCCGCACAACACATTGATGTACTGTGTGCACTAGTAGCAGTGCGACTACAACCTCCTCGGGGAGGCGGCTGGAATTAAGTATGCTGGCTAATTGTAGTCGGGCGACGAGAAGGATACTCTCTTTAATAAAATACCCCAAGGCAAGGTGGAACAGCTTACGCCAAGGACTGCGTGACTAAGGGAGGGCTTCGTCGTTAGCGTTCGGACTCTAGATACCAGGCCACCTCCAGTGGTAATGCGGATCTCTGTCACGGGTGAGCGTTTTTTCTCCGCCAATCGTGGGACTGCCATGGAAAAACATTTTAATCAAAAGAGGAAAGAGGAGGAGAAAATGCAGAATGTTTCGGACATCGAAGTTAGAATGGAAGGAGAGAAGAATGAGCTCATTAGGTCACCGGGCAAGGGCTAGGAGGACAAATCCACCAGTATCTTCCGAGATACTCAAGAAGGAATGCGGTGACACAGGGCATATCTTATCCTGAGGAAGCCCATCAGAAAGAAGGATAGTGAGTGTCCATTAGAAAGAAGGAAGTACAACTAATGCGGCAAAAACGTGTAAGAGGGCATGTTCCCTAGATGAAGAAGAGAGCGTTGCGAAGAAAACCAAGGGCCCCGGCCGAAAGCAGCCGGCGACAATAGCAGCAGAACTTCTAAGGCACCTTTGAGAGCTCGACAGATTGTTCATCAGCCATAAGAATTCGGTTGCAAACTGCTTGAAGAATGCATTTAAAGACGAGGCGGGAAACCTGTAGAGGTGGTTAGCAAAGTACCACAAAGGCCAACCTCATGACAAGGAGGAGACACCGCGGCTATGACTATGGCAGAGGCCGCTCGAAGCCACCTGAAACTTGCAGTGATATACACTGCCAACAGGGAATGGAGGATAATTGCGGATAATAAAAAAATAGCTAATGGCTATTCCAAATGGGTATATAGGGTCAAAGCCGGGTGGATGAATCCCACAGTATGACATGTCTGACTGTGAAACTGTTCTGTTGTAAGGATCAGTTTTCACTGGACTTCCTGAAATGCAGCGTGTTGGTAGGACTATGGGAGAACGCGAAGCTATCCACCTGATCGGGAGTTGGTGAACACTTCGAATTCAGTTGATCCAGATAAATCGCCATTACATTAAGCTTGCATCGGTGAGCTAACTTATCCTCCTGAATGAGGATACCATTGATATTGCTTTAGTCCAAGAACCATTGGCGACCATTCGCCATTCGCGACCCAATTACCGCAGATAGGGGGACACCACTGCAGACTCTCTTGGCATGACCAATTACAACCTTGAAGTTAGGGGGATTTTTAAAGAGGTTATCTCCTCCCGAATTAGTTACTTGTCTACGTTCTAGGATGCATTGCCCGGTTGCTACCGCTTGGAGCTGTAACACTTGAGAAGGTCCAGATGAGGATCGGCGTATCCTAGAAGGCTTCAACTCATCCGTCTATCCTCCAGCAACCGATTGCGAGATACTCGATTATACATCGTCCTTTGATGATTGAGTAGATCTATTATCAAAGGTTTGTAGTGACGCCTTTATAGGGTGGTAGACTCTCTGGAAAGGCGGGAAATGTCAGGGAGTTTTTATTGAAATCAGAGAATCACGTAACAAGTGAGACAAATGAGCGATTTGAATATTTGAAACACCCCCCTATTCCCCTACCCCTTCAATAAAAACCATGATTCAAATCAGGAAAAAAACTCAAATATCTGAAGAACCAGGACAAGAAATTTGGTCTTTAAAAAAGGACCCTCCAAGATCGTCCCGCTTTGTGGAACAGAGACTTAGGTGAGCTCCGACGGAATGCGACCTATCTCTGCAATGGAGCTAAGTATACTAAAACAGCTGAGGATTGGGTAGCCTTTAAAAATCATACGGAAAACCAAATGCACGTCATTGAGGGTGCAAGTGAGTTGGCTAGCCTAAGAAAAATTCGCACAAGTAGCCCCAGTGTTCCCTCTTTCTTGCGGTGTAGCGATGATTGCTAAGTTGCCGGATTGGTAGGCGCTCCCAAATCTGCAGTGTGTTAATTCTATTGTTATTCACGACAATTCCCAACACGAGTATACAAAAGGAAAGTCGGTTGAAATCGCGCTACCTGAAGTAGTGCGCACTATTGAGAAATATTCAATAATAATATCAATAACTGTAGCAATTACAACGCTCTGAAATCCTAGGGTAATGATACCCTCGTTTTCCTCTGTATTAGCGTGATGCCGGAAATGGGCAATTACGTGGCTGTCAAAGCCGTGTGCAGAGAAACTCCGCAAGGAGGGGTCTTGTCACCATTACTTTGGCTCTTAGTGCGTTAAAGACGGTGGCCTATGCTGATGACGTAGCCTTATTTGTCTAAGCAAAGCTCCTAAGCACCATCAGCGAACTAATGTAAAATCCATAGGTAGGAAGTCAATTGCGGCTTATTGATCAATCCTCAGAAGATGGAAGCAGTTCTCTTTACAAGGAAGATAGTGATTGAATTCTTCCAACTTCACAAATTGGGTGGAAGTACGCTGGCACCAACCAATCAGGCCGGCAACTAAAGTGTCATACTCGACTCCAAACTAAACTAGTTGAAGATCATAGAGCAGCGCAGGAAAAAGGCGTTAGCAGCGTTCTTTGCCTGCAACAAAATCTTTAGTAAAAATGTGGGTTAAGCCCTCGCATTCTACACTGGATGTACATTTCCATTGTGAGACCAATCCTTACTTATGGGATAGACTGGTAGGGCATCTCTAGATCAATTAGCACAACGCCAATTGCGGCATTTGAGACCTTGCTCCATCTAGATCATAAATCTAATATATTCAATATCTTCTTTAGTTAATTTTATGGGCAAGATGGCAAACTTATCTTACACATTCAATTCATTTGGAGCAAGACAGATTTCCAGTTCGTAACATAGTACAGCATGAAAATGCTTGACGTCTAACAACCTCTTATTCACTTGTGCAAATAATTATCATTACTTAGCAACAAACATGGTTTGTGTACCTTAGCTTTCCTTTACCTGATCGGTCGGATACTGAAAGTTAAATTGGCACAAGCTGTCAGAATAAGTGGAAGATTTACCAGGTGTATGCTGACACAGCTGTTTAAGTTAGTTGTCATTCCTGACTATAAAACCTAACCGATTGTTACTAAGTAATTCATTCAGTTTAGAAAATGAAGTTTGCCTTAGTAGCTATTGTGGGAACACTTCTTTCATTTGTGGGTGCCACCCCTGTGCAAAAAGGAAAAGATGTCGGTAAAATAATTAAACACAAGGACGATGATATCGTCCTTAGTACTGGAAAATTTTCGTATGTCGTGCATTTAGAGACAAGAATTCTACAAAAACTGGAAAATCCCGAAAGGGTTATTTTGAAAACTGGAACATGCGGAGGAGTAATCATAAGACCAGATGTCGTTTTGACAGCAGCTCATTGTATAGGTGATCCTAAGCAAAATCCTGAAATATTCGCATGGGGAGGTATTGTGGATACGAAAAAACAGAAAGGACGAGGACAACGAATTTATGTTAAATCTTACAAAATACATGAAGGTTTTGTTCGAGACATTCACTTTGGAATTAACTATCCAAATGATATTGCAATTTTATGGTTGGAGAAACCGTTTAGATATGATGGAAAATACATCAAGGAAGCAGAACTACCAGAACGAAATTGGAAATTCGATAATAAACGAGGATGGGCAATTGGTTGGGGTCTTACTGAAAGCAAGAAAATGTCTGCTATGCTTCAAAAAACCACATTAAGAGCAATATCGCAAAAGGATTGCCAAACTTATTATTCACCATTAATCATAACAAGCAAAGTCATCTGTGCCATATCGGATAACAAAAATTCTATAGTTGATCAAGGAGATTCAGGCGGGCCTCTTATTGTCCAAGGAAAAGTTGTTGGTTTAAGCTCATTCGGATTTTTATTAACGAAAAAAAATAGTGAAGAAGAAAGTGTGATCTCAAGCGATCCGAAAACACCTGCCATTTACACTGCTGTTTCCAAGTATATTGCCTGGATTAATCATACTCTGGAGAATGGACCCCCTATAAAACCAAGTAAAACCAAGTCAAGGAACTAATTTACAACTTAGTTAATAAGATTTGCTGTGAAATTGCATTTTAATAAAAAAAATACATGAAGTTGTCAATCTTATTATAGTTAGCTCACTAAGAGTTCCCTTTGAGTTACCCTTCGGTGAGATTACGATTACACAGCTTCTGAGAACATCAATTCCTTGTCTGAATGTCACTAATATTTCACTCTTCTATCTATTTTTACAGCTACTCTATTTTTTTCTCTACTTCCCGGAACAACCATGGGTTGCCGCTAGTGGGATTTGAACCTTTAACCTACTGATTGATAGGCCAACACTAGATAATTACGTCGTGGTTTAACGGAGAAAAAAAATTTAGAATTTTTTCGAGTTATACTGTTAGTTTTTTTTTTTTTTTTGAAAATTTTAGATAAAAATTTTTTCCAAAAGTTTGGTCAGATTCCCTGTACAAATCTTAGCACTATTACTCCTCAGAAAAATTTTCTGTGAACCTAAATATTTTGGAGCAAAAAAAATATTTAAATTTCCAAAATTTTCAATTTTGTCCCTCAAAAATTTCAAAAAAGTGACGTTTTCAAAAAAAATGCTTGTGACAAAAATTGTTAATGTTTACGCAAAGAATACGAATCTGTAATAAAAAATAGGCATTCCTATTTAAGTTTGCCCTGAGTGAGATCTTTGAGAGCATTGATATAGTCCCAGATAACTCTAGACTCAAAGGTGTAGGACCCCAGAGCCTTGACTGCCACCTGACTGTCAGACATTATGTATATTTTGGCACCGCGTATACCTCTATGTGCAAGTTCAATGGTGTGTATCTCTGCTTGCAAGGGACTTGTGCAGCCTTGTTCTGGGTCCATAGACCCCGCTGTCTTCCATCTTGGATCCATCCGTGTACCAAACCAGAGATACATTTCATACAGTTCGAATGGTATATCAAAGTTGTGCCTTTTCGGCATGGCATCTGAAATTGAGCTGATCACAGGATCTTCAAGAATTTTCCTGTAACCAGTCAGATTACCTGGTACAATGCAGCCCTAATGCACTCGAAGCAGCCTCCTTCTTTAGGTGTAGGTGTACAGAGAGGAGTTCTAGTAGAGCCTCCATAGCTGCCGTGGGGCATGTGCACATGACACCTGTGGCTCCTAGACATGCTTTCCTCTGCAGTTTTGTAATGTAGACTGCGCTGTCTTTTGTTCTGCTTTTGGCCACAATACGAGAGCCGCATAGGTGACCATGGGTCTTATAATTGCTTCGTATACCCATACGGCCATTTGAAGCCTCACTTGTGAATTCTATCCGTGTTCGAGTAGGAGCCTCAGCTTCCTTTTTCTTGTCAAACGTACAATGGTTGTTTCACTAGTATTGACTTTGAGTCATTCCCTAGTACACCAGGACTGTACCATGTTGAGAGCGTTTTGCAGTTTTACAGATAAAGTTCTGTGTTGCTTACCCTTGATGGTAACTTAACTGAAATTAAAAAAAAAAACATTCTTTTTTGGTTTGGTGTTTTTCTCTAGGTTTCTGGCTTTCAAAAGGTTTCCTCTTCCTTTTATTGAAGAGCTAACCGAATTAGGCTCTACTGACGTCAGAGACCTAGTTCGATTTATCAGGAACTCCAAATGGTTCCTGGAAACGTGTTAAGGCTAAACTCTTTCAGTCTCAGCCAATATTTGTATTGACGCCTCGAGAACTAGATCCCACTGGAGACAAGGAACTGGCTCGATGCACAGAGAGTACTAGGTTGATGGGTTTTTTTTTTCTAGAGTTTATATCAGGTCTAATTGCAGCCTCAACTGTGGTATCACAATGGGCTTCCTTGGCCTAAGTGTGCCTTTTTAGGCAGCCAATCTAACCTAACCTAACATTCTGTATTTTCCTAGCAAGCGAAATTTCTTTTATATTGAGTTCCTGACAGTCCTTGCAGTCCGATGTAGATCTCAACCAAAGTTCTATTTTGAGTCCGAGATAGTTTAAGTAGGCAATTAGTCTTCTTTTGATCATAGCTTCTAAACGATTCGACACGTTGTTGTCTCTTCCCATCTTCTTTCGAAAGATCTCATAGCCTATCATTGAGAGATTTAGATTAAGTATTTGTTCCGCTTCCATCACAGCTCCTTTCTTAGCGAGACCATCTGCTGCTTCATTTCCGGTGATGCCGCTGTGCTGGAATTTTACCCTTCTATTCGCGCTTATAGTTTGTTAAGCTCTGTAGCAAAGAGGGATTTCGATTTAAGTTCGTTGGACCTAAGAGATTGTAGTGCCGCTTGGCTGTCCACATAGATACTAATTAAACTCCCTGTTGCCAGCTGACTTTGAGTCAATTCTGCCGCATTGCGGCTTGAAATACGCGGCAGTCATTGGGGAGTCTGTATGAAAAGTAGATATTGAGCTGTTCGCAGAACACTTCTACTTCGGAGCTCATTTTAGAGCCATCTGCATAGATGTTTACGGTATATGCAGGTTCTTCTGATCTTTTTTCCCAGAACTGCCTGTCCAGAATTTCTGTCTCGAAGAGGACTTGAGGAGAGAGACTCTTGAGGAACTTTGACTCCTTAACACACACAAGCACAATACATCACAACATTGCACTCAGTTAGGCTTTTTTTAACTTACAGGTCCACACGTGTGCAGGCCTAACACTTGGTAATGCGTAAATCTTTCAGACAAAACGAAATTGTACACCAATTTTGAATCGCTATAAAGTACGATAAACATATGGATGGCATCAACCAGTTTGATAGCTTTTTATCAAGCAAAGAATTGAATTTAAAAGGAAAAAGTAAGGAAATCATAGTACCTTCATAAGGTTTGTGAAAAACCTATATTAATTTAACCACATGAGGAGTGAAAATCTTCCAAAGACACCAGAAGACCCGATTGTCTCTGGTAGTGTGAGATTTTTGCTCACTAATAACACCCCTCTAGGGATTTGGCGAATCAGACCACTTTATTCGGGTCCATTTTTGCCCCTACCTCTTGCACCGGACAAAACCGGCTTTCTTCCCCCACCTCAATTCCTCGGGTCAGCGCAAGCATTTGCTAATAAGACACCTCTGACCTTATTCTTTTTTCCATCCAGTGGTGTCCCATCAGCTTTCTTCTTCTGCTTGCTAATGTTCATCTTCTATAGATGACACCTGAAGTCACCATGTCCTGTTAGTAGTGCTGTCAGTCATCTCAAGGTCCTACGATCCATATCCAGGACCTTGCTCTGTTCAACACTTCTTGTCGCTACCATCGCCATCTTATCCTATCTGCACGAGTCCACAACTTTCCACTGTTCCCAGTCTTCCCTCGTGGCCCACGTTTCTAACAGGCCCTCTGCCCTCCGGACCTTGGAAACTCGAAGAAGTTCCTAGTTTTGCCAGTACATCGGCTCTCTCGTTTTCTTCGATCCTATCACTTCCTTTAGTGGCCGTGACAAGAAGAAACCATTAAAGTAAGTAAGGACGCATTTGTAAGAGTCAAACGGTTTTCAAATGCATTGCAAATGGCAATGACTTTCACAAAACTAGTGGTTAAAAAGAACAAGACCAAGACTTCGATAGGCTATCAAATATAACTTTTCTATTATTCATCAATTGCGACAGGACATATTTTCAGTCCACAAAACAAAGTACGCAGCGTTTTGAAATTTGCCATTGTTCTGAGAAAGTGAAATATTTACTTAACCTATCAGTAAACTGTTTAAAGACCTGCAGGTCCATCTGTGCAAAGATTTACTTGCAACCGATTCAACATTTACTTGGCAACAAGCAAACCTGTCATCATTCGTGTTGGTTGAATATAAGAATAAAAGCTAAGCAATTTGCAGTTATTCGTTAATTACAAAATGAAGTTTGCCGTGGTAGGTCTTCTGGGAATTTTTCTTTCCGTTGTGGCTGCCACTCCAGTGTACAATGGAAAAGATGTTGGTAAAGTAGTGAAATACCAGGACGTAGAAATTGTCCTCAATCCTGGACAATTTTCGTACGTTGTCCATTTAGAAATCAGAAGAATCTCAAAAGTTGGAAATTCTAAAAGAACTATCGTGAAAACTGGGACATGCGCAGGTGCAATCATAAGACCAAATGTAGTATTGACAGCTGCTCACTGTATAGGCGATACCAAGCAAAGGCCGGCAATAACCGCGTGGGCAGGAGTTGTGGATGTAAAAAGGGAAAAAGGAATAGGACAAAGAATTCCTGTTAAATATTACAAACAACATGGAAAATTTGTTTCGGGCCACTTCGACGAAATTTACAATTCAAATGACATTGCCATTTTGTGGTTGAAGGAATCGTTTACGTATGACGGAAAATACATCACCCAGGCAGTACTGCCAGAAGGAGTGTTAAAAACTGAAGGGAACCGTGGATGGGCTGTGGGTTGGGGTGTTACTGAATACGGAAAGTTGTCTGCCATGCTTCAGAGAATCACGTTAAAAACAATATCGCAACAGGATTGCGATCCTTATTTTTCATCAACGATAACGGACAAAGTAATCTGTGCTATATCAGATAACAAAAATTCCACAGTTTCTAGGGGAGATTCAGGAAGTCCTTTTATTGTCCATAGTAAAGTTGTTGGTTTGAGTTCTTTCGGATTATTGTTACCAGGAATAAATGAGAAGGGTGAAGAGGTGATCTTCAGTAATGCGAAAGCACCTGCAGTTTACACTGATGTGTCTAAGTATATGGATTGGATTAATAACACACTGGAAAATGGGCCCCCCTCTCCAACTATACAAGACCTAGTTAATTAGTTTTTATAAATAATAATATTTGCTGTAATAAAATAAAGGAATAATAATAAAAAATACAAGTTGTCAATTTTATTAAAGTTATCACACTTAGAACTTCTATATAAATTTAAGTTTTAATTAAAGAAGTAACGCGTTCCTTTATGTCATCTTAGTACGTAATGTCCAGAAAAAAAAATGGTAGGCCCTTCCAAGATGAGGTCTGAGGAAGCGATAAGTCTTCTTCAAGCGCGAAATTTAAGCATACATGTAATCAGAGGCAAATAAAAGGTTTGGCTTTCCAATACTATCAGCTTCAAGTCGCTCCACATTCAGAAGTGTGTTTGTTTGTATTTTTAAAACTGAAGCAACAGGTCTTTTTTATGGTTCCGGAAAACCATTACAGTTTGCGATCTGTCAGTCCGTGTGTCGCAATCGTCCCATCCTCTCATTTATGTAGGAACCGGAGAAATATTAGCAACTGGCGAGATCGAATCTTGAACCGAGGATAATGAGCCATTCCTCGACACCTTAGCTAGCTTAATATGGGAAGACAGCTTGATTTGGTGTTCACTTCCAATTACAGTCTATTGCTCATTGTTTGGATTAAGTCATATTTATCTAATAGGATTTATAGAGTACGTTTTCGTGGCGTACTCTCTGATGTGGCTAATTCTGGCGTTCCTCAGGACAGTCATCTGGGTCCATTGTTATTCATCTTATCTATTAATGCTATTTCGTATTTGCTTCAAAGATGTAAAAGTCTAATATATGCTGACGATATTAAGATTTTTCTTGCAATCAAATCCAATGCTGATTGGGGGATTTTGCAATCAGAGCTTCATATTTTCTATGGGTGGTGCTGCAATAATAATCTTAAGCTGAACATTGGGAAATGTCAATTTATGTCCTTCTCGAAGTCAAGCAGCTTCCGTAGTTTTCAGTACATGTTTGAGGGTACTGCTATAAAACGGGTAGAAGGGGTGTGGGACTTGGGAGTGTATCTTAATGTTCAATTGAACTTCATCTCCCATATCAATAACGTCGTTGCTAGGGCAAATAAGACTCCATCTTTAAAAGTTCCTGGTTAGATCCCTGCTTGAATATGCTAGTCAGGTTTGGTCTCCGTTTTACGGATCTCACATTAAACGTATCGAGTCCGTCCAGCGCAGATTTGTGAGATCAGCCCTACGTTCTTTGCCTTGGAATGACCCTCTTATTCTGCCACCTTATGAGGAGCGCTTAGAGTTGCTGCAACTTAAATAAATGCTCAGGGAGATGGATCCCTGAAAGACTAGGAGGGAAGAGAGATCCCGGACGCTGGCGAAGCGGTAAGACATGTGGGAGAACGAAGCAAGGGAACGCTGTACCAGTCGCCAAATCGGGGAGGGCGGTAGAAGGGTAGTCTGGGATCGTGTATCGCATTACGTGCAGGGCGTACTCCGCGCAAAAAAGGAGACCTCGAGACTGCTGAAAGGTAAAAGGCCTCCAAAGCAGAAGGCGTAACAAAAATGGATCTAGCCCGAAGTATTGTAATAAACGGTCCCAGTCTAATCTCAAAAAGAAAGGGGGGAGTCGGACACTGCACTTCGGTGTGTACGTAAACGCATACCATCTCCCTTCCCACAAAGAAAAAACTAATCTGTCATTGGAACACCTGCAATCTTACGTACCGCTGTGCAAACATTTACTTGACAGAGTCTAACTAATTAGCAACAAGAAAATCGGTCACCATTTACACACAGTAAGCTGTCTTTGTTTCGTTTCTTGCATATAACATTTGGAAGGTTAACTTGTAGAGGTATCATTCCTGACTATAAAAGCTAACCGAATTTCACTAGGTAATTCATTCCGATTAGAAAATGAAGTTTGCCGTAGTAACTCTTCTAGGCACACTTTTTTCATTTGTGGCTGCCACTCCAGTGCAGAACGGAAAAGATGTCGGTAAAATAGTAAAACACAAAGTCAACGATGTCGTCCTAAGCACTGGAAAATTTTCGTACGTCGTTTATTTAGAAATCAAATGGACTACAAAACCTAAAAATGGTAAACAGTATATGATACTAACTGCGACATGCGGAGGAGTAATTATAAAGCCAGGTGCCATATTAACAGCAGCACATTGTATAGGTGATCCCAAGGAAGAATCGGAAATATTCGCATGGGCAGGAGTTGTGGATATTGAAAAAGAAGAAGGCAAAGGACAAAGAATTCGTGTTAAGAACTACAAACAACACGAAGGTTTTGTTGATGGTTACAAAAACCGAGTTAACCTTCCAAATGACATTGCCATTTTGTTCTTAGAGAAACCGTTTAAGTATGACGGAAAGTACATCACCGAAGCCATACTGCCAGAACCGAAATGGAATGTCGAAAAGAAGCGAGGATGGACAGTCGGTTGGGGTGTTACAGAAAATGGAGAGACTTCTAATATGCTTCAGAAGACCACGTTAAGAGTAATATCGCAACAGGATTGTAAACCTTATTTTAAGTCAAGGATTACAGACAAAGTCATCTGTCTAATATCAGATAGCAAAACTTCCATAATTTCCTTTGGAGATTCAGGAGGGCCTTTTGTTGTCCAAAGTAAAGTTGTTGGTTTGAGTTCTTTCGTATTGAGCTTTGTAAAAAAAAATAAGAAGGGAGAAGATGTGGACGTTACTGATGCAAAATCACCTGTAGTTTTCACTGATGTTTCCAAGTATATTGACTGGATTAATAACACGCTGGAAATGGCACGCCCATTAAGACAACGTAAAACTAAGTCAAGGAACTAAATTATATTGTTTATATCAATAATAAAAAAGCATTGCTTATTCTACTTTAGTAAAAAAATGACATCAATTACAGTTCTTATCGCCTAACCTTATGTGAACTGCCATTTATTTAGGTCACATGTTTTAGTAGTGTAATATTTCCTCCTAGTGAATAAGCGATAAATATGATAACAAGCGAAAACGTAGGAATGGCGATAGAGGCCACCATATATCTTTTCCTTCAGTGGACCTGACAATGTTTAGCAGAAATGAAGCGCGATACCAAGGATTGTGTATCTGTGCGATCTGAGGAAGGTTTATTCTCATGCCTCGTAGAATATGATTTCTTGTTTGCGTCTATGTCATATGAAGTTTAGGTTTAGTAAGTTTGGTTTGCTTTAGATTCGACCCTGCGTTGAATATCATCCCGAAAGCAGCAGGTTACAATAGGTCAGGTCAGGACTGAAAAGAATATAGTAGGGTTACTATAGTTCTGAAAACCACTATACCTACATTAACGAGAACAAGTGGTTTTGGTATCTCTCTATTGAAAGGTTTAAGAAGTACACCGTAGGTGCTTTCCTGGACAATAATGATAAAGACGGAATCCAGACATAACAGATCGGAAAAGCTGGTACAAAACAATTCTTGGTACGACTGAATTTATTCACTGTACCTCAGTAGAATGGTAATCTCGTGATAAGGTAACTCGGTAGTGACGGAAACCGTATGCACATAGACACCGCAGAGAGGGATACTTACTTTCACGACTTCAAAAATAGTATTGGATAAAATCCGGGACATACTCGTATTAGATTAGGAAACGTTCACAGTTAAAACTTATTTTGTTTTTGTGATGTAATCAAGCCCTATGATGCTTTTGCCATGGCTTGTCCAGAGGGGAATGAGGAAAATTAAGTGTCTTGTTTTTGCATTATTGCACTCTAAACAACAGCCCAAAGACGGGCATCCATGACCTTTATATGGTTCGTTGTAATACCACTTCTCAGGAACCTCAGCTGGATTAATTTGGCACTGCTATGCAGTGGTTAGAACAACCAGTCGCAGATATTGATGAACCTGGTTATGTCCTTTAGCTTCACGCTGGCAAACTCTTCTAGTCTATTAGGAAGGAAGGCATGTACCAAGGCTCTGAAATCTTCTCCTGACTGGTCCCGAGAATCCGCAAAATAAATGCTGAGTTCTTTCTATTACCTACTCGGCAACTTCGGCAGAAGTCGTTGGCAGGAATACGGACGCGGGGAGCATATCTACGAAAAATGTAATGACTCGTTCTAACCGCAATGACATTACGAAGATTTTGATGTCTACTCTTTAGTAAAAGCTCCACATTAGTGAGCTGAAGAGCTTTCAGGTCGATCTCTCTCTTTACTGAAATTAGCGACCGTCCGATTGATCTGTCTATTTATGAAGTGTTTAGCTGCGAACCTTCAGGACGATTTAAATACCTTCAAGGTTTGGTGTGGATCTAATGGCCTGCAGCTTAACTTGGATAAATGTGAGGTTGTGTCATTCCCTAGGAACCAAAATCAGACTGTATTGCGGAAACTAATATCTGTCACGTGCAATCCGTTACTGACTTTGGTGTGAAGTTTGACCGTAAACTTGATTTAACTTTGCACATTAACTATATTGTTTCTAAGAGTAATTCAGTTTTGGGTTATGTAAAGCGGTGGTCAAGGGAGTTTTCTGATCGGAAGACCTTAATTCACTTATTCTTTTCTTTGATTAGGCCAATTCTCGAGTTTGCATCTCAGGTTTGGTCTCCCTGCTAAGCTGTTCATTCTAGACGCATTGAGGTGCAGCGGAACCTTGTTAAGTTCTCGATAAGAGACCTTCAGTGAAATGATCCACTCAGGCTTCCTCCTTATGTGGATCACCTCCGGTTGCTTAATATGCACTTGTTGGAAGAACGATGTAGAGTTGCTGACGTAGTATTTACCAGCTTTTGCACTCGAACATAGACTCTTGCACCCTCGCAGGTATGGTTTCTTATAGGCATACACCGTATAGCTTAAGCCTATAAATCGCATGTGTAGAGCCGCGTATATGTGTGGCCTGTTTTTGACCTGACTTTTACTAAGGATTTGCTGAAACGTTCTATGTTGTCGGTGCACCCGTGATTGTTGTGTGTGGGCGTGTTGGATTTTTTGATTACTAATGCTTTTTTTTCATGTTGGTGTGGGAGCCTTATTTGGCTCAATATATTCTTATATTCTGGCGAATAGGTTAATTAATTCTGGGCTTCTGCTTAATAAGTGCGTCATCTGAGTTAGAAGGGTTAATGCTATAGAGAATCACCTTGTGAAAACCTCCCAGCTTTGGAGATCGGTTCTACGCCTGCATACCAACATTATTATTTAATTTAATCGTGTTTGAGTCAAGCCCTTAGATGGGCGCCTCGCTATACAAATAAATTTCACTACCGCTGTGTAGATCGTTGTTTGACAGCAATACTCTTATCGCTCTTCAATTGCCAGGACCTCTGCTTGAAACACCCTGCAGTGGTTCAGCAGTCGATACGAGTTTTACATATATGCGGTCGGAGAAAGTTCCCGTTGCCACCCTGTTCCCAACTTTTGAACCATCCATTAAGATCGGTATACCTCGCAATGGCAGCCACTGACAACCATCCCACTCCTCCGCACTAAGTATTCTAGTAGGGAAAACTTTCTCGAAGCTTATTGTAGGAACGGTATAGTTAGTGTTTTCCTGTAGATAATGTCCCGGATAGACCATTAGTATACTGCTGCCGTTTAAGTAGTCTGAAGTCTTCCAACTTTTGGATTCCTTCAGTCTAATGGCATTACGAGCAGCTATACTTTTACCGTGGATGTCTAGGGGGGGATCATTGTCTCTAACGAAGGAATTGGCGTTGTACTTACCGCCCCTAAAATACCCCCAATCAGGTATTTCTTTGAGCTTTGGTGAGTTTCTTAAGATTACAGATCTTTTCAAGGGCACCCCACCAAACCAAGATTCCGTAGGTCAGGACTGGTCGCATTTTTGATGCATACATCCACTGAACTATACGGGGACTAATTCTCCATTTCTTCGCAGGAGGTTCCAATTACTGATTTCAGGCAAATGCACCACGTCAACAGCAACATCATGAAAAATTATATTATTTGAATAACGTAGAATATTTACTGAGCCTAGGTGCTTAATAGTTTGAACACCTGCAGTCTTACAAACACCTGTGCAAAGATTTTCTTGCCAGAGTCTAATTAATTAGCAACAAGCAAATGGATCACCATTCATATATTGTAACCATTCTTCGTCTGATTTGTTAAATATTAGATTAGGAAGGAGCACACTATACAATGAAAGTTAACTTCTACAGGGTTTATGAGCGTTAATTAGCTTATGAATGCAATAACTGCAAGCGTCATTAGGTCTATGTTGATACAGATGCTCAAGTCAGGTGTCATTCCTGACTATAAAAGCTAACCGATTTTTGGGTAATTCATTCAGTTTAGAAAATGAAGTTTGCCGTAGTAACTCTTCTAGGAACACTTTTTTCATTTGTGGCTGCCACTCCAGTGCAGAACGGAAAAGATGTCGGTAAAATAGTAAAACACAAAGTCAACGATGTCGTCCTAAGCACTGGAAAATTTTCGTATGTCGTGCAAATAGACATCAGTAGGTCTTCAAAACTACAAAATGGTAAGGGCATAATTGTAAGGACTAATAAATGCGGAGGAGTAATCATAAAGCCCGGTGCCATATTAACAGCAGCACATTGTATAGGTGATCCCAAGCAAGAACCGGAAATATTCGCATGGGCAGGAGTTGTGGATATTGAAAAAGAAAAAGGCAAAGGACAAAGAATTCGTGTTAAGAACTACAAACAACATGAAGGTTTCGTTCATGGTTATAAAAACCAAGTTAAGGTTCCAAATGACATTGCCATTTTGTTCTTAGAGAAACCGTTTAAGTATGACGGAAAACACATCACCGAAGCAGAGCTGCCAGAACCGAAATGGAATGTCGAAAAGAAGCGAGGATGGACAGTCGGTTGGGGTCTTACAGAAAATGGAGAGATTTCTAATATGCTTCAGAAGACCACGTTAAGAGTAATATCGCAACAGGATTGTAAACCTTATTTTACGTCAAACATTACAAACAAAGTCATCTGTCTAATATCAGATAGCAAAACTTCCATAACTTCCTTTGGAGATTCAGGAGGACCTTTTATTGTCCAAAGTAAGGTTGTTGGATTAAGCTCTTTCGGAATATCTATATTAGGAAAAAATAAGAAGAGAGAAAAGGTGTCCATAACTGATTCGAAATCACCCGTAGTTTTCACTGATGTTTCCAAGTATATTGACTGGATTAATAAGACGCTGAAAAATTGAACCCACTGTAAATCGACGTAGAACTAAATTATATTATTTAGATAATAAATAAGCTTTGCTGTAAAGTTGTATTTAAATATAGAAAGAATTGCATAACATTGTTTGTTTTGCCAATGCCTAGGGGACAACCCTTTGATGCGTTAGCATGCTTTTGGCCGGAAGGGAATTAGGGTAAGGGAAGTGAGGAAACTTGAATGTCTTGTTTTTGCATTGCTACGAGCTAAACAACAACCCAGAGACCAAGTGGATTATTTTAATTTCTTAATAAAGGCCTACGCGGAGACCTGGTCTCGAACCCGCAACCCACGTCAACAAATTAATCCAACTTCGTATTTGTTAATTTTATTACAGTTATCACAATTGGTTAGGATTGTCAGGTCAAATGATAAAGGACGCCGGACAGAGACTAGTGACAATTTTTGAAGAAGGACACAGGAATGCCGTCGGGGCCCCCCGATAAGTTTTACGACAGACCGAATAGATGCTCCACAACGGATGCCTCGTCAAACACAAGATCAGCAGGCACGAGCGAAGTGGGCGGAATCCTAGTCAGGTGAGTAAAATCAATAGAAGAAATATCACAATTGGAATCATTGGAAAGGGATCATAACTTTCACAATCACAGTATAATAAACAGTCACCAACAAAATTTCTCTGACCCCGTGCATTTTTCGAGTATGTCAACTTGAAGAGAAAGGTTGATAACTGTCCATCGATTATGGAATTTGGGAAGATTTCCAGCAATGATTCTGATATTATTTGTAACCTATTTGCTGAATGTTTTAAGGGCGCATTTGAATCACCTGAATTCTATCCGGATAGTAGGAACTTTCACATAAATAACCGAATTTTACCCATGGTACCAGTTCCATCGATCACGGAGGAGCATATTGCTGATCTCCCAACTGACTTTTCTAGTGGTCCTGACGGGGTTCCTGCTGCAGTCATAAAGAAATGTTCTTCGGTTCTTCTTCTTTCAGAAGTTTCTTTCGCAGGTCCACTTCCCAGCACTCTAGTAGACATCCCTTTTTAATTCCTATTTTCAAGAGTGGCAATAGAAGAGAGACTTCCAATTACAGGCCAATTGCTAAATTGTCTTGTATTCTTAAGCTTTTCGAATTATCAATTCAATCCCAATTATCCGAAGTGTGTAAAGGTCCACGGTTTCCAACCTGGTTGCTTTGTTGGCGGATTCATGGATGGTTGCCAAAGTGACTGCATTTACACTGATTTTAGTAAGGCCTTTGATAAGCTGGCTCACAATATCATTGCTTTTAAATTGGCTAAGTTGGGTTTCCTGCCCTCGCTCATTGTTTGGATTAAGTCATATTTATCTAATAGGATTTATAGAGTACGTTTTCGTGGCGTACTCTCTGATGATTTTGTGGCTAATTCTGGCGTTCCTCAGGACAGTCATCTGGGTCCATTGTTATTCATCTTATCTATTAATGATATTTCGTATTTGGTTCAAAAATGTAAAATTCTCATATATGCTGACGATATTAAGATTTTTCTTGCTGACTGTGGGATTTTGCAATCACAGCTTCATATTTTTTATGGGTGGTGCTGCAATAATAATCTTAAGCTGAACATTGGGAAATGTCAATTTATGTCCTTCTCGAGTTCAAGAAGCTTCCGTACTTTTCAGTACATGTTTGAGGGTACTGCTATAAAACGGGTAGAAGGGGTTAGGGACTTGGGAGTGTACCTTAATGTTCAATTGAACTTCATCTCCCATATTAATAACGTCGTTGCTAGGGCAAATAAGACTCCATCTTTATAAGTCCCTGGTTAGATCCCTGCTTGAATATGCTAGTCAGGTTTGGTCTCCGTTTTACGGATCTCACATTAAACGTATCGAGTCCGTCCAGCGCAGATTTGTGAGATCAGCCCTATGTTCTTTGCCTTGGAATGACCCTCTTATTCTGCCACCTTATGAGGAGCGCTAGAGTTGCTGCAACTTGTTACACTCGAAAAGCTATCAAAAGGGGACGCAAATTACCGATCTGAGGTAAATGCTGAGGGAGATGGATCCCAGAAAGACTAGGAGGGAAGAGAGATCCCGGACGCTGGCGAAGCGGTAAGACGTGTGGGAGAACGAAGCAGGGGGACGCTGAACCAGTCGCCAAATCGGGGAGGGCGCCCCATGACTGGAGAGAGAAGGAGAGTGGAAGTAGATTATTATCTGACGCAATTCTTGAGCGGGCACGGATATTACCGAGCCTACTTGAGCAGAATGGGGAAGGCTAGCTTGGCGGAATGCAGGTTGGAACTGGAAGAAACGCTGGAGCGGGAGTTCTTCCCAGACACAGCGGTTAAGCAAATGATGGTAGACGGGTAGTCTGGGATCGTGTATCGCATTACGTGCAGGGCGTACTCCGCGAAAAAAAGGAGACCTCGAGACTGCTGAAAGGTGAAAGGCCTCCAGAGCAGAAGGCGTAACAAAAATGGACCTAGCCCGAAGTAATGTGATAAACGGTCCCAGGCTAATCTCAAAAAGAAAGGGGGGAGTCGGACACTGCACTTCGGTGTGTACGTAAACGTATTCCATCTCCCTTCCCACAAAGAAAAAACTGATCTGTCATTGGAACACCTGCAATCTTACGTACAGCTGTGCAAACATTTACTTGACAGAGTCTAACAAATTAGCAACAAGAAAATCGGTCACCATTTACACACAGTAAGCTTTCTTTGTTTCGTTTCTTGCATATAACATTTGGAAGGTTAACTTGTAGAGGTATCATTCCTGACTATAAAAGCTAACCGAATTTCACTAGGTAATTCATTCCGTTTAGAAAATGAAGTTTGCCGTAGTAACTCTTCTAGGCACACTTTTTTCATTTGTGGCTGCCACTCCAGTGCAGAACGGAAAAGATGTCGGTAAAATAGTAAAACACAAAGCCAACGACGTCGTCCTAAGCACTGGAAAATTTTCGTATGTCGTGCAAATAGACATCAGTAGGTCTTCAAAACTACAAAATGGTAAGGGCATAATTGTAAGGACTAATAAATGCGGAGGAGTAATCATAAAGCCCGGTGCCATATTAACAGCAGCACATTGTATAGGTGTTTCCAAGGAAGAACCGGAAATATTCGCATGGGCAGGAGTTGTGGATATTGAAAAAGAAAAAGGCAAAGGACAAAGAATTCGTGTTAAGAACTATAAACAACATGAAGGTTTCGTTCATGGTTACAAAAACCAAGTTAACGTTCCAAATGACATTGCCATTTTGTTCTTAGAGAAACCGTTTAAGTATGACGGAAAACATATCACCGAAGCAGAGCTGCCAGAACCGAAATGGAATGTCGAAAAGAAGCGAGGATGGACAGTCGGTTGGGGTCTTACAGAAAATGGAGAGACTTCTAAAATGCTTCAGAAGACCACGTTAAGAGTAATATCGCAACAGGATTGTAAACCTTATTTTACGTCAAACATTACAGACAAAGTAATCTGTGCTATATCAGATAACAAAAATTCCACAGTTTCTGTGGGCGATTCAGGAGGGCCTTTTGTTGTCCAAAGTAAAGTTGTTGGTTTGAGCTCTTTCGTATTGACAAATGCAAGAAAAAATAATAAGGGAGAAAATGTGGCCGTTACTGATGCGGAATCACCTGTAGTTTTCACTGATGTTTCCAAGTATATTGACTGGATTAATAACACGCTGGAAATGGCACGCCCATTAAGACAACGTAAAACTAAGTCAAGGAACTAAATTATATTGTTTATATCAATAATAAAAAAGTATTGCTTATTCTACCTTAGTAAAAAAATTACATCAATTACAGTTCCTATCGCCTAACCTTATCTGAACTGCCATTTATTTAGGTCACAAGCG
The DNA here is from genome assembly GCA_964036015.1 of Leptarthrus brevirostris. NCBI lineage: Eukaryota > Metazoa > Arthropoda > Insecta > Diptera > Asilidae > Leptarthrus > Leptarthrus brevirostris. The sequence continues at coordinate 3,478,402 of OZ038373.1, read as the reverse complement.
AAAACGTAGGAATGGCGATAGAGGCCACCATAGATCTTTTCCTTCAGTGGACCTGACAATGTTTAGAAGAAATGAAGCGCGATACCAAGGATTGTGTATCCGTGCGATCTGAGGAAGGTTTATTCTCATGCCTCGTAGAATATGATTTCTTGTTTGCGTCTATGTCATATGAAGTTTAGGTTTAGTAAGTTTGCTTTGCTTTAGATTCGACCCTGCGTTGAATATCATCCCGAAAGCAGCAGGTTACAATAGGTCAGGTCAGGACTGAAAAGAATATAGTAGGGTTACTATTGTTCTGAAAACCACCATACCTACATTAACGAGAGCAAGTGGTTTTGCTATCTCTCTATTGAAAGGTTTAAGAAGTACACCGTAGATGCTTTCCAGGACAATGATGATCGAAAAAGCTGGTACAAAACAATTCTTTGTACGACTGAATTTAGTCACTGTACCTCAGTAGAATGGTAATCTCGTGATAAGGTAACTCGGTAGTGACGGAAACCGAATGCACATGGACACCGCAGAGAGGGATACTTACTTTCACGACTTCAAAAATAGTATTGGATAAAATCCGGGACATACTCGTATTAGATTAGGAAACGTTCACAGTTAAAACTTATTTTTTTTGTGATGTAATCAAAGCTTAGGGGACAGCCCTATGATGCTTTTGCCATAGCTTGGGCCAGTGGGGAATTGGGGTAAGGGTAATGAGGAAAATTAAATGTCTTGTTTTTGCATTATTGCACTCTAAACAACAGCCCAAAGACGGAGTGGAACCTGCATCCATGACCTTTATATGGTTCGCTGTAATACCACTTCTCAGGAACCTCAGCTGGATTAAATTGGCACTGCTATGCAGTGGTTAGAGCAACCAGTCACAGATATTGATGAACCTGGTTATGTCCTTTAGCTCCACACTGGCAAACTCTTCTAGTCTATTAGGAAAGCACGTACAAAGGCTCTGAAACCTTCTCCTGACTAGTCCCGAGAATCCGCAAAATAAATGCTGAGTTCTTTCTATTACCTACTTGGCAACTTCGGCAGAAGTCGGTACCAGGAATACGGACGCGGGCAGCATATCTACCAAAAATGCAATGACTCGTTCTAACCGCAGTGAAATTACGAAGATTTCGGTTGTCAAGTCGCCCAATCTACGCTCACCGAGCTGAAGAGCTTTCAGGTCGATCTCTCTCTTTACTGAAATTAGCGACCGTCCGATTGATCTGTTTATTTGTGAAGTGTTCAGCTGCGAACCTTCTTTCACCAGAACAACGGCCACCTAATTGCCTCATCACTATGACCCAGCAGACTACACCGACTTATGCAAGGCATTTGATAAGCTCCGTCACTCTGTGATTATTCTTAAACTTGAAAAGTTGAGTTTTCCGCCTTTATTGCTCGACTGGATCTGTTCTTACTTAAAAGATGGGAGTATCTTTCCGTAATACTTTAGCCAAAGACGTTAGGGTATCATCTGGCGTACCGCATGGTAGCCATCTCGGGTCGCTGTTGTTTATTCTTGCTATCGACGACATTGTCCCTCTAATTAAGCACTTCGAAGTTTTAATCTACGCAGACGATATGAAGATTTTCTCATGCGTTAGAAACAGCTATGATTCTTCCTGCATCCAGGATAATTTAAATACCTTCAAGAACTGGTGTGGTTCTAATGGCCGCAGCCTTACTTTTTATAAATGTGAGGATTATACCTTTGCGGAAACTAATATCTGTCGCGTGCAGTCCTTGACTGACCTTGGTCTGAAGCTTGACCTTAAACTTGATTTTACTCTGCACATAAACTATATTGTTTCTAAGAGTAATTCAGTTCTGGGTTGTTTAAAGCGATGGTCAAGGGAGTTTTCTGATCGGAAGACCTTAATTCACTTATTCTTTTCTTTGATTAGGCCAATTCTCGAGTATGCATCTCAGGTTTGTTCTCCCTGCTATGCTGTTCATTCTAGACACATTGAGTCGGTGCAGCGGAACTTTGTTGGGTTCGCACTAAGAGACCTTCATTGGAATGATCCACTCAGGCTTCCTCCTTATGTGGAGCGCCTCCGGTTGCTTAATATGCACTCGTTGAAAAAACGATGTAGAGTTGCTGACCTAGTCTATATTCACCAGCTTTTGAACTCGAACATAGACTCTTGCACCCTTGTAGGTATGGTTTCTTATAGGCATACACCGTATAGCTTAAGCCTTTACTGCATGTTGCTCACTCTCGGTCTAACTATGGTATACATGAGCCTATAAGTCGCATGTGTAGAGCCGCGAATATGTGTCCTGTTTTTTACCTGACTTTTACTAAGGATTTGCTGAAACGTTCTATGTTGTCGGTGCACACGTGATTGTTGTGTGTAGGCGTGTTTTAGTTTTTGTTTACTAATGTTGTTTTGCATGTTGGTGTGGGAGCCTTATTTGGCTCAATAAATTGTTATATTCTGGCTAATATGTTAATTAATTCTGGGCTTGTGCTTGAGAAGTGCGCCATCTGAGTTGGAAAGGTTAAAGCTATAGAGAATCACCTTGTGAAAACCTCCCAGCTTTAATCGTGTTTGAGTCAAGCCCCTAGATGGGCGCCTGACTATCGTTATACAAACAAATTTCACTACCGCTTTGTAGATCCTTCTTTGACAGCAATACTCTTACCGCTCTTCAATTGCCAGGAACTCTGCTTGAAACACCCTGCAGTGGTTTGGCAGTCGATACGAGTTTTACATATATGCTAATGCGGTCGGAGAAAATTCCCGTTGCCACCCTGTTCCCAACTTTTGAACCATCCATTAAGATCGGTATACCTCGCAATGGCAGCCACTGACAACCATCCCACTCCTCCCTACTAGGTATTCTAGTAGGGAAAACTTTCTCGAAGCTTATTGTAGGAACTGTATAGTTAGTGTTCTCCTGTAGATGATGTCCCGGATAGACCATTAGTATACTGCTGCCGTGTAAGTAGTCTGAAGTCTTCCAACTTTTGGATTCCTTCGGTCTAATGGCATTACGAGCAGCTATACTTTTGCCGTGTATGTGGATGGGGAGGGGGGCGATGGATCATTGTCTCTAACGAAGGAATTGGCCTTGTACTTACCGCCCCTAAAATACCCCCAATCATGTAGTTCTTTGAGCTTTGGTGAGTTTCTTAAATGTACAGATCTTTTCAAGGGCACTCCACCAAACCAAGATTCCGTAGGTCAGGACTGGTCGCATTTTTGATGCATACATCCACTGAACTATACGGGGACTAATTCTCCATTTCTTCGCAGGAGGTTCCAATTACTGATTTCAGGCATATGCACCACGTCAACAGCAGCATCGTGAAAAATTATATTATTCGAATAACGTAGAATATTTACTGAGCCTAGGTGCTTACTAGTTTGAACACCTGCAGTCTTACAAACACCTGTGCAAAGATTTTCTTGCCAGAGTCTAATTAATTAGCAACAAGCAAATGGATCACCATTCATATATTGTAACCATTCTTCGTCTGATTTGTTAAATGTTAGATTAGGAAGGAGCACACTATACAATGAAAGTTAACTTCTACAGGGTTTATGAGCGTTAATTAGCTTATGAATGCAATAACTGAAAGCGTCATTGAGTCTATGTTGATACAGATGCTCAAGTCAGGTGCCATTCCTGACTATAAAAGCTAACCGATTTTTGGGTAATTCATTCAGTTTAGAAAATGAAGTTTGCCGTAGTAACTCTTCTAGGAACACTTCTTTCACTTGTGGCTGCCACTCCCGTATACAATGGTAAAGATGTCGGTAAAATAGTAAAACACAAAGGCAACGATATCGCCCTAAGCACTGGAAAATTTTCGTACGTCGTTCATTTAGAAATCAAATGGACTACAAAACCTAAAAATGGTAAAGAGTATATGTTACTAACTGGGACATGCGGAGGCGTAATTATAAAGCCAGGTGCCATATTAACAGCAGCACATTGTATAGGTGATCCCAAGGAAGAACCGGAAATATTCGCATGGGCAGGAGTTGTGGATATTGAAAAAGAAAAAGGCAAAGGACAAAGAATTCGTGTTAAGAACTATAAACAACATGAAGGTTTCGTTGATGGTTACAAAAACCAAGTTAACGTTCCAAATGACATTGCCATTTTGTTCTTAGAGAAACCGTTCAAGTATGACGGAAAACACATCACCGAAGCAGAGCTGCCAGAACCGAAATGGAATGTCGAAAATAAGCGAGGATGGGCCGTCGGTTGGGGTTTTACGGAAAACGGTGAAATGTCTGATATGCTTCAAAAGACGACGTTAAGAGCAATATCAAAATCGGTTTGCCGATCCCATTATTACCCAGTTATCATAACAAACAAAGTCATCTGTATTATATCAGATAGCAAAACTTCCATAACTTCCTTAGGAGATTCAGGAGGACCTTTTATTGTCCAAAGTAAGGTTGTTGGATTGAGCTCTTTCGGAATGTCTATATTAGGAAAAAATAAAAAAGGAGAAAAGGTGTCCATAAGTGATTCCAAATCACCTGTAGTTTTCACTGATGTTTCCAAGTATATTGACTGGATTAATAAGACGCTGAAAAATTGAACCCACTGTAAATCGACGTAGAACTAAATTATATTATTTAGATAATAAATAAGCTTTGCTGTAAAGTTGTACTTAAATATATAAAGAATTGCATAACATTGTTTTCTTTTTGCCAAAGCCTAGGGGCCAACCCTTTGATGCGTTAGCATGCTTTTGACCGGAAGGGAATTAGGGTAAGGGAAGTGAGGAAACTTGAATGTCTTGTTTTGCATTGCTGCGAGCTAAACAACAACCCAGAGACCAAGTGGATCATTTTAATTTCTTAATAAAACCTACGCGGAGATCTGGTCTCGAACCCGCAACCCATTTCAACAAATTAATTCAACTTCGTATCTGTTAATTTTATTACAGTTATCACACTTGGTTAGGACTGTCAGGTCAAATTATAAAGGACGCCGGACAGAGACTACTGAAAATTTTTGAAGAAGGACCCAGGAATGCCGTCGGGGCCCGCCGATAAGGTATCCGACAGACCGGATAGATGCTCCACAACGGATGCCTCGTCAAACACAAGATCAGCAGGCACGAGCGAAGTGGGCGAAAGCCTAGTCAGGTGAGTAAAATCAATAGAAGAAATATCACAATTGGAATCATTGGAAAGGGATCATCACTTTCACAATCACAGTATAATAAACAGTCACCAAAAAAATTTTAAAAGCACAAGTTAAGCAAACTAATCTGTCCAGTTTGACATCAAAGGCGTTACTTCACTTAACCCCCTTGCCACTTTGCCCAGAAGTAAATCGCCTATCACACGTACAGAGCTTTTACTTTAGATAGCCTTTTCTCTCGTTTTTAAGGTTCCGTAGTCAACGACGAACACTTATAGTTTCGCTACGTCCGTCCGTCTGTCTGTCTGTCCGCGGCTTAGCTCAGAGACTCTTAGTACTAGAAAGTTGTAATTTGCCATAGGTATACATATTATTCACGCCGACAAAATGGTAAAATAAAATCTTGTTTTAGGGTACCTCCCCGTCTCGTCTATCCGGCGTTCAAAAATATTGCGGGTATATGGAAACGATTTTTCTGATTCAGGGATGCGTTTGCGAAATATTAAGTTTTAAAGTGTTAATTTTTGTTAGAGTAAAGTATCCCCCCCTGGCAGCTTCATGGTTGTTTTTGGATATGTGAAGGAATTCACGGCAGTAGTAAGGAAAACTATCACAGCTAAGTAGGCTTTACAAGTTAATGAGTAATAATCGACCAACTTACAAAATGTACTTGGAGAAGTAAAAAGGAAAATTTCGTACAAATTCCATTGAAAATTACTTATATGAAGTTGTTGGTTGTGTAAAACAGCTAGTAAATATAAGTTTATGAACCATGAAAAAATAAAATCATAACATTCTTAATGATAATAGGTCTGTTCACGTACCTGCAGGAATTATAATTCCTGCGCAGGAAAATGCAGGAAGTCGTTTTCGTACTGTTTGACAGCAGATTTTTGCTGACGTCACCGCTTCCCCACCTTCAGGAAAATTCAGGAATTTACAGTAGCTTTAAACTGCCTTACTTTTCCTTATTGTCACCGGCTGATGTCAAATACCTGACTAGTTTATTTTTGAGGTTATATTGGCACTCTACTAATTTTTCAGGAACTTTCAGAAAAATATTTTTGTATTTTTGACAACTGTACCCCCACCACATAAAGAAGGAAAATGCAGGAATTTTCAGCTGCAGAAGTACGTGAACAGACCTAATAATTCCTAAAGCCCCCTCCTAAGTCCGCAAAGAGTCATGAGCAACTACGGGACCGTACACTGAACATATGGTCACAATAAAAAGCTTCTCCTTTACAATTTTCCTATATTTTAAAGGGAGGACTCTTTCTTGTATTCGTGTTGTTGAAGTGTTGAGCTTGGTATGCGTCAGTGACGTCAGCATTTCTCTTTGGTTTCGGTTGGGAGCAGCGTGTAAGGGGCCATTCAAGTATTATGTAACGCAGTTAAGTTGTGAAACGTTACGGTGCGTTATAGGGGGAAGGGAGGGGGAGGGTGAAACATCGTAACTTCGTTATGTAACATTAAGGTTTTGTTAAAATTAAAAGTCCGAACTCTTGACTCGTGACTAACGGCTCAGTTTATATGGTATATCTACAGTACAGTTACGGGGCATTACAAGGGGGGAAGGGCCCCTTAGGAGAGTGAACAGTTTTATTTGTGTGAAAAGATTGGTTAGGAAAACAAATGAAATAATGACGACACGCTTGGTAGTAAAATGGCCGAACTGTCATGTTTTCCAGGCTTGCGTTGAAGTGGGGCATATAAATGTTGCCAGCAGTGTGGCAGAGTTATTCAAGTACAAATTACTGATTTTGAGCAAATGCACCACGTCAACAGTAAGAAGCTCTACAACATCATAAAAAATTTAATTATTCGGATAAAGTGAAATACTTACTCAGCCTAGCAGTAAGCTGTTTTATAACTTTTATGCTGTTTTATGTAGACCTGTGCAAAGATTTACTTGCCTTGTTTAAACATTTCATTAGCAACAAGCAAATCCGCCACCATTCATACACAGTAACCTTTATTTTTCTGATTTTTTGAATATTAGATTTGAAAAGAGAACACCATACAACATAAGTTAACATCTACAGAGTTTATACACGTGAATTTGAATTAAGTCTATGTTGACAGAGGTACTCAAGTCAGGTGTCATTTCTGACTATAAAACTTAACCGACTTTAAGAAGGTAATTCATTCAGTTAAAAAATGAAGTTTGCCATAGTAGCTGTTCTGGGAACACTTCTCTCATTAGTGACTGCCACCCCAGTGCACAGGGGAAAAGATGTCGGTAGAATAGTAAAACACAAAAGCAACGATGTCGTCCTTAGTACTGGAAAATTTTCGTACGTCGTGCATTTAGAAATCAGTTGTACTATAAAAAAAGAAAATAGTACAAAGTTTCTTCGAGCAATTTCGACATGCGGAGGAGTAATCATACAGCCAGATGTCGTATTAACAGCAGCACACTGTATCGGCGATCCCAAGCTATCACCAAAAGTATTCGCGTGGGCAGGAGTTGTGGATATTGAAAAAGAAAAAGGGAAAGGACAAAGAATTCGTGTTAAATATTACAAACATCATGAAGACTATGTTAATGGTTACAAAAACTCAGTTAAATCTCCAAACGACATTGCCATTTTGTTCTTAGAGAAACCGTTTAGGTATGACGGAAAACACATCACCCAAGCAGTACTACCAGAACCGAAATGGAATGTCGACAGTAAGCGAGGATGGGCAATCGGTTGGGGTCTTACAGAAAGCGGAGAATTTTCTAATATGCTTCAGAAGACCACGTTAAGAGTAATATCGCAACAGGATTGTAAACCTTATTTTAAGTCAAACATTACAGACAAAGTCATCTGTGTAATATCAGATAACAAAAATTCGACAGTTTCTAGGGGCGATTCAGGAGGTCCTTTTGTTGTCCAAAGTAAAGTTGTTGGTTTGAGCTCTTTCGGATTGATGGCTGCAAGAAGAAATGAGAGGGGAGAATATGTGACCGTAAGTAATGCGAAATCACCTGTAGTTTTCACTGATGTTTCCAAGTATATTGACTGGATTAATAACACGCTGGAAATGGCACGCCCACTAAGACAACGTAAAACTAAGTCAAGGAACTAAATTATATTGTTTATATTAATAATAAAAAAAAAGCTTTGCTTATTCTACTTTAATAAAAAATTACGTCAATTTGTTAATTTCAGTTATCATCGCATTTGAATTGAAAAAGTAAGGTTAATTATTACGCCACTGCTCTTGCGCCTACCCGATTTTTTGCCAGTGACAGTACCTATATCTCGGTAGGCCCCACATATGTGACCCATAATTATTTTCTAGCTGTTAGTACATCATCTTATGTTATGTTAAAAAAAGCGTTTAACTTAAGAGGTTTTTACCTATTTTTTACATAACTATCACATTTACCCTTCCCACACCTAAGTGCTAGATGTGTCTTAACCTCATATTATCTAACGACATTTAGAGTGTGATTGTTCATCTCAGTATTCCCGAAAACTTAAAATTCAAGATTAACGGAAACGGAGTTGGATCAATGCGTTGAGCCACACGACCACCATACCATGAGCCCCGTGTTCGAGACCAGATCTCCCCGTGAGCTTTTATTAAGAAATTATAATACTCCACTCTGTCTCTGAGCTGTTGTCTAGCTCGCACCAATGCAAAAACAAGACTCAAGCTTCCTCACTCCCCTTACCCTAATTCCCTTCCGGCCAAAACAATGCTAACGCATCAAAGGGTTGTCCCCTAGGATTTGGCCACATCGTATAAAAACAAAACTGTTCGATTTTTATTTCTGACCATTCCTTCCCACCCCACGCCCTCACGGGAGTCTTACTACTGCAGTATCTAACAACATCGGGAGTGCCATTATTCACTTCAGCAACTCCTAAAACTATAGATTCGACACTAATATCGGTCGTTTTCGATTATATTGGTACATTTTGTTCTTACTTGGCTTCACTGGAAAGGTCAAGGGTTTTTACCCCTAGCATTGGGTATCTAAGCTCCGGTACCTTTCTGTTCTTGGTGAAAGGTACCAGTTTGTGCTTGCAGGACTTAGACAAAGTCCAATGCTTATAAAGCGAATACTCGGACGTCTCACTTATTGCCGACAGAAACTTGCCTGGTGTCAGTATAACTAGATCATTGGCGTGGGCAACTGGCGTGAAATTCTCCTTCTCTAAGGTGACTTGGATTTCGTCTATCACTGCTAGCCATAGAAGTGCGGTGTACCCCTTACAAACGGATCTTACCCTCATCGGTTCACCTAATCCAATCATCTAGATCCTTTTTAATTTCTATCTTCCTTAGAGGATAATAAGCATATTGCTTTCATTTTTACATTGTTGAAGGCTCCCTTTAGTAAGGGGATTGCGTACTTAGTTTAGTTTTTTTTTTTAGTTTTAGTTTTTTTTTGTTGCTAACAGTGGCTCTATTCTGAGTGCCTCTCGTGACCCTACGACGGGGCACAAACTCGTGTGCAATGTTATTCTCTGGCCAGAAATCGGGGGCAGACATTACCTCGAAAAGATCTGGGGACGACGTCATATTAAAAGAAAGAATTACTGCAAACTATTAAAGTTACTACGTAGGCTACGAACAAGTTTGGTTTCTTCCTCGAAAATTTGAAAATAATTTTGAGATCGAATCAATGAAAGTTATTAAATTGGGAATGTTTTTAAATTTGTAAAAGGATTTGGTAAATTGTGAATTTCTGTAATTTCTAATAAACACGTACACGGTCAAAATGTTAGCAAGAAGAAGACAACAAATCGAAAATACCCTTTGGAGACTTCTTAGAGGGCATCAAGAAACAATAATTTCTTTTATTTCATGCAATAAATAAGGATCTGTTGAAAAAAGGTACTTCGGCGATATTATGGATTTCGAAATACTTCGGATTATGTTATTGCTTACCCCCGGTGCTTTTATTAATCCAGGCGGGACATGAAAGATTTGCCAATAATTTGGATTGCAAATTCCGGACAAGGTAAATTTAATGCAAATCAACACAAAATAGCATTTCTTTTATAAAATATGTTTCTTAAACCATCAATCTATTCACACAAAACTCAAAATATAATTTGTGTTTATAAAGTTTATTCAGCTTTTGATTATATTGTTTTTAATTTTTCTTTCAGATCGCTTGGAAGCAGAGAGTCATGAGGCAAGAACAACTCTGTCCCTAATAGCACAAATACAAGATCGATTTCCTTAAATGAACTTCACAACAATTCTATAACATTCGAAAGCGAGGGAAAAATAATAGAATGAGTTTCACCCCAAAGCGACCGGCTTCCTAGGAAGAGTACAGGAGACCCAAGATGTGCGATCAAGGATTGGATTGACTTCATTTTTACCGGTGAGTATCTGAAAACGATATTAAGCTCCCTTAATTAGTGATCTAGTTTTCACCCTAACGGCTACACCTATCTCCAAAATACACGGAAATACAATGTCCGCCCATCGTTCATTTCTGCATTGAATAGCTTTTGAATAAATTAACTAATGGTCGCGCGCAACTTAAATATTTGCTAATTATTTTAAACATAGCAAGACTAACAATCTTTTTATTATTTTAGGGTGCTGCAGTGGTGATGATACGGACAGTGTTGAGCAGTAAATGTCGCAGTACCACCCAACCAGTGCAATCGCTCGATTTAAAAGAAAGGACAAGGACTGAACAGGCACCTATGCAACATTTACTTTAAGAGAGTGATCTAGTTAAGATTTAAACGAATAAGTTCTTAATTTTGTACTATATTACATATGTTCAAAATTCTCATACTAAACTTGTAAATAATTAACTCAAAATAGTAATTTGGCATCCCTTTAATTAGTGAAATCTTAAATTTTGATTTAACTTAAAAGAGTAGCATCTAAAACATTCATCAAAAATGTTTTAGAGTATCCAAATTTGATTTTTTATAATTGTTCAGTTTTAATATCCTCTAAAATCAGACTAAAGCATGAAAATTCAAAAAACAATTGTACTGTATGTAATGTTTATTGTTTTTATTAAAAAAATGTAACTTTAATGATTTCTTTGCACTTTCAAAACCCTTTTCCTGTGGGTTCAGTCATTTCCTTTCCTCAAACGAAAACGCTTCCTTTCATTTTCAGGATATTAGGATCGTCAAAATTGGCCCAAAGTTCTTCTAGTAATAACAGAATCCTTTCTCATTAAGGAAGAAAAAAGGAATGATCCAAACAGGGGCTTAATCCAGCAAAATAACACAACACCGACTTCAACTTCGTCTGCCTTTAAAGGTTATTTCTTTTCCGTTGATTTCAGGATATTATCCTAGTCCAAATGGTCATATAACTTCACATCATAGTTGAGTGAATATTGTAGATAAGATTACAAACAAAAAATTGGTCAAAAAAGGACCTTACTTTAAAAAATTAATCCAAGAAACGAATTCTACTCCGTCTATGTTCAAAATCCTGCCGTTTTTCGTTGATTTCAGGATGTCATCCTTGTCCAAATCAGGATCTGACTTAATATCCTGGTAGACAAAACATTGTAGAATTTAGTACAAAAAAAATCCGGTCGAAAAAGTCCTTAAAACACCGAAAATAAGCCAAAAAACGATTTCCAAAACCGAAAAATCTTCTTGCTACTGATTCTGGTGGCCTGGTGTAAGAACTCATTTTTGGCCCAAAAGCTGGAAAACCTGGATTTACACCAGTTTTTTAGCAAATAAGACTGGTGTTAATCCAGGTTTTGTAGTTTTTGAGCCAAAATGAATTCTCTGCACCAGGCCACCAGAAACGATAGCAGGCAAATTTTTCGGTTTTGGAAATCGTTTTTTGGCTTATTTTCCTTGTTTTAAGGACTATTTCGACCGAATTTTTTTTGTACCAAATTCTACAATGTTTTGTCTACCAGGATATGAAGTCAGATCCTGATTTGGACAAGGATAATGATTTTTGCTTCGGTTATTTTGCGATTGCCATTCTTTTTCGTTTATTTCAGGACGTTATCCTTGTCCAAATTACGATTTTATGTCATATCCTGGTAAATAAAACATCCTAGATTCGATAACAAAAAAATCTGGTCAAAAAAGTCCTTAAAACAAGGGAAATAAACCAAAAAACGATTTTCAGACGAAAACCCGATTTTTCTGCTCAAAACCACTTTTCAAGCAAATTTGAAATTTCTGCACCAGGCCACCAGAATCGACAGCAAGCAAATTTTTCCGTTCGGCAAATCGTTTTTTGGCTTATTTTCAGTGTTTTAAGGACTTTTTCGACCGGATTTTTTTTGTACTGTATTCCAGGATGTTTTCTCTACCAGGACATGAAGTCAGATCCCAATTTGGACAAGGATAAAATCCTGAAATTAAGGAAAAACAACAGGATTTTGAACATAGACGGAGTAGAATTCGTTTTATGGCTTATTTTTTTAAATTAAGGTCCTTTTTTGACCAATTTTTTTTTGTAATCAATTTAAGAATAGTCTCCCTTACAGTCTACAAGGTTTAAGCTAGATTAAACAAGGATAAGGTCCTGAAATTTAAGAAAAGATTGATATTTCGAATTTTAAGTTATTTTTCTTGTCCTTTTTCGACCAGATTTTTTGTATAGACTCATGAAGGACTTCTTGAACGATGCGATAAGTTTAAACCTGAAAGGGCTGAAAAGGTCTGAAAAGGACTAAAATGTTGGATAAAAAGGAAGAAAGTGGTTTTGATAATTGAAAAATCATATTTTTCAAAACTTTGTTTAATTAAAGATGGGTAAAGGTTACACAATGAACAGTTTTTGATTATTGAACAGTTAAGGATTATTACGAAAAATTTAGCACTAAACAAAAAATACATCGCTTCACAAAATCTTATGTTAAAAACTATGAAATCGATCACAACTAAAGCTGGCGCTATTTGATGTCAGTTTCACTCGATCCACGATAAATTCGACGACACTTGTATGTTGCTCAGGTAAATAATTCAATCTCCCCGTGGCACTGTAGAGTTTTGCAGCTCGGTGTAAATCACTTGCGGCTTCTTCCTCTTGACCAGTCCAGTCATCCTTATTTATTCCTCTCATTGAGCACATAGTTTGAATTTTATCCTCCGAAAGACAGAAGCATCTAAAAATAGAAGAAAATCACCTTTTAGACTAAAGTTTTTGTTTGTGTATAAGTAAAAGGGGTTAAAGAAAACATTGTTCTTTCAAAAGTTTGAGGTTACAAAATAATTGAAAATTTACTATATCTGGCAAAAAGTCCGTACCACGAGATCTTGTAGAAGTTTTTATTTCCTCATTTTGAATTAAATGGCGGCTTAACTAATTTACGAGCAAAGCTGATTATTTTCGTTTTTTCAATTTGAATAAATTCTTTCAATTGGTGTAAGAGAGAGATGGTCAGATGCACATTGTTCTGTGAAATTAACTTGTGCTTTGAAAATGACACTTCCATTCCACACCGATCATGTTTCTTCATGTTGAAAAGCGCATTATCCTAGATAGGAGATCAATCGTCAAGTTGAATGTATGTGTGCTATCAGAACGAAAAACATGCTACGACACGTTGATGAGCTTGTTCACCTCAGCGCAAGTCTTTTCATCAAAGCCTTGAATTTTTTTTACTTCTACAGCCTCAACGATGTCCATTTTTTCTAACATAATTTTTTTTTAATTACGCTACTCCTACACGCAACGGACTCCAAGATACTAAATGTGATTGCGGCGCGGCCGCCGTACGTACAATGGCTCGTATATTGAATGTGATAATATACTTCCAGTCCTTTCCAATCCTCAAAGTGAGCAAGATGTCTAATTCGACACCAATATCAAATGACAGTAAAATAGAAAGAGACAGGTATCAATTTATATGCAATTCAATTAAATTTTTCCACTGGATTTTAAACAATTCAATTTCACACACACTCACCCATGTACAGAAAAGTTCAAAATCAAAAATCTTTAAAATATTTTAATGGAATGTTGCAGACTTGCCAGATATTAAAACCAAATTTTTGAAATCCGTCCTTTTTTCAAAACTGATAATATTCCCAGAAAATATTTGTATGATAAAATCGATAAGTTAAGCCAGTGAAGAAATTCATTATAAAATTGAAATTTTTAGGGTTCCGTAGTCAACAACGAACCCTTATACTTTCGCTATGTCCGTCTGTCTGTCTGTCTGGTTGTCCACAGCTTAGCTCAGAGACTCTTAGTACTAGAAAGCTGTAATCCCACCAAAAACATTTCATGTTTTGCTTGGCCGTTTCGCGGCGTCACACAGTCACTCCTATGGACTTATGGTAAGCAATTAAGTCACTGGCCTTTGTCATGGTTTATCACTGATTTGGGTCATGCATGATCGTTTCTCATTGCTTTCTTAAGTAGCGCTTGTACTGAATTCCTTTGTTAAACGATATTAGCTTAAGACTATCTTGGTGCCGCGGACCTGAATAGCTACTTGGTTATTCCGACTCTACTCGTTCCAGTGCTAAGTTTATTATTTCTCCCGGAATATGTCTAGCTCAAACCTAGTTTTTTGACAGGTTCGTCAAAACTAGCTACTACAAAAAAAAAATAAATATAAATATATAAAATATAGAATATTTAAAATATAAGATAAAGCTAAACTCAATAAAATAATAAGCCTCAGTTGGCTCTTCAGCTGCCGTCTGGAACACCCAAGTTCAATGTAGGCGGCACAATCGGTGGAAGGGCGTGACATAGAAGTAACCGGCTTGACGTGATATAGAAGTAACCGGCTCGTGCATTCCATAAAGCGTGAAAAAATTCGGTGCTCCTCAATGACCGGGCCGGGATGAAAATGCCTACGTTGGAGTTGATCATCCTCTGCAGTAAATCATACAAAGAAACAAACTTATATATCTTGCGTTTCTTTTTCACGAAGTCGAGAGAGATCAGAGCAAGTCTAGCAGGATAGGATGGAAAGAAATAAGGGTCGCACTAGGGAAGGCCGCGGAGAGCGAACCTTAGTAATGTGAGCTGAACAGCGTCGATCCGGTTGATGTCGACGACGAAATAGGGATTCCATACTAGACAAGTATATTTCAGAAGAGATCTAACAAATGTGCAGAAGAGGAGTCTGGTTATGTAGGGATCGTGAAGCTCCTTGGACCATCGTTTCACAAAGCCAAGTATAGAATAAGGCCGACCCACAACAAAGTCCTCGAAAGATAGACGGGAATTAAGAACCACCCCCAGGTCCCTGACTCGATCAAGCCTCCCCAGTGTACTTCCATCTAAAAAGTAGTCAGAGAGGACACAATTTTTACCAATATTATCCTTGATAGGTTTCTAAGCGGTGCGCTACCTTATATTATCATATATTTTTTCGAACCGGTTCAAAGCATTATTGGCAATGAGCTCCTTTGCGTATTCGCTAAGAAAAAGCAGATACTCAGCTGGCAGCTCGATGTCGGTTGATATCAGTTTGATGGCTAAGCTCCCATTCCACCTTGGGGTTGGATCTGATTTAGACCTACTAATCAGTGATGTATTACAGCTAGAAACTGCTTGGATCAACATTCATTCATTTCCCCCACCACTGGGATCAAAATATAGTTGCAAGCTGACCCTGTCTGATGACAGCGCACTATGGTAGGATGATATTGTATTTGCGATATGAACTATTTTGTCTGCAGATGATGTATAAGGTCAAAATAGGCGATTTATATTTGAAAAGTAATGAATTTATTATTATTAATATTTATTTATTAAAATAACATTTATTTTCTATTAATTAATTAGTCAATTAGCATTAGGAACAAAATAAATGTAAACGTGGTACATGTGACTTCTAAAATCTTGACTTTTTTGAATGTTAATTAGGTGGGGGTCCATCTCTAAGCGTGTTATTGATCCAATCAATATATGAAGAAACGTCGGTAAAGATGCTGGGTTTTTGCGGATTACATGAAATAACTTCGTTTCCTTCCTTATTTTTTATAACCATTCTTGTTGCATGGGAGCCTATACCAACAACTACACCATTAACAACAAAAGGACCTCCTGAATCTCCTTTGGAAACAATCGAATTTTGTTTATCTGACATCACACATATTTGTTTGTCTGTTATCTTTGATGTTATGAAATAACTTTGACATTGCTCATGAGTTATCGCCCTTAACGTTGCCTTTCGAAGCATGTCAGAAAACTCTCCGCATTCAGTCATACCCCAGCCAGCTACCAATCCTCGTTTATTTTCAAAATTTAATTTAGTTTTTGGAAGTACTGCCTGCGTGATGTATCTTCCATCATATTTAAAATTTTGCTCCAACCACAAAATTGCTATATCATATGGATAATTAACTTTGTTATAGTAACCGGCAAAAAATTTCTTATGTCTTTTATAAGATTCAACGCGAATTCGTTGTCCTTTTCCCTCCTCTTTTTCTAAATGCACAACACCTGCCCATGCGAATATTTCTGGGGTTAGATCATCATCGGCTATACAGTGAGCTGCTGTTAGGACAACATTTGGTCTAATGATTACTCCACCACAAGTCAAATAGTCCAAGATACGTTTAGAACCCTTGGATTTTCTCACTTTTTCAAATGTCACGATTTCTAAACTTACAACGTACGAAAACTGTCCAGAGTTCAGGACAATATCTTTATTCTCGTACTGTTTTACCCTACCGATATCCTTGCCTTCGATTACGGGTGAGGCCACTCCAACCGAAATAAGAGTTCCCAGAAAGAATATTATAGTAGCCTTCATTCTGAGAAACGAATGATATAAAGAGGAACGGTTCGGTTTTATATAACTGAATAACGCCTGAGCCTTCTGAACACCTGTGTCAATCTAACGATACTACTACAGTTAATGTTAGTATCTACTAAACCCACAGTCCATATACTACCACTATACGCCAATTATACAGAAGATACTTGATAACAAAATGATTTCCGCAATCGTTTAGCAAATTATATCAATTTCAACTACACTTGCAAACAAAAAGCCATTAGAGATACGCTACCAGGCATGCTTAATGCTAAGTAAATAGTTGTGATGTTGTGGAGGAAAAAAATAAAAAAGTAAAAAAGTAAATCTTTGTACAACTGAATATAATATTGTTAGTTGTCATGCACCCTAGCTATTCGAGTGAATAAAAAAGCTCAGTGAGTGAGATTCCCGGCAAAAACGTATCAGAGAAAAACTCCGAGCAATAACGACTTAACTACATTAACTTTGCATTAATTTTTGTAGTTAAGTAATTTTTACCCGGAATTTTTCATTGATTCGTTTTTGCTCAGAATCTCACGCGGTGCGTTTTTGTTTTTCCTCAGCCACTTTTGCTCGGACCTTGTAGATAGGTCATTTTTACTCTCAGCCTGTCAATTATAGCCATATTTATGCGGAGCTCTGTTTTAGGTGAAGGTCATTTCTAGCAAAATTTGTGGAAGAAGCATTGAAAGAACAATAAAAACAACATCTGAATCAAAGGCGAATGTTTTTTCGGAGGCGTAGAAGGAAGGGTACTGAAATTAGAGCTGAAATCTCGATGACTAAGCCTAAGGGTAGCCGCACACTGATCGAGCAAAACTGCTTAAAACTGACTAAACGTGCGTAAATGTGCCTAAACTTGCTCGAAGGGGGATACATCTCGAGTAAGTAAATTGTGCGGCGCACACTGGTAAGGCAAAACGTTTTTAGTCTTTCAGTCATAATAAAACACATTTAGGCGTGCCGGGCGTTGTTTGTAGGAAAAACGTTTTATAGTAAAACAACTTGCATTGCTATGCAAGTCAGAAAATTATATCTTATTGCTTGGGTTGTATAACTTTTACAAAGTGACATAAATTTTAAGTATGGATTTGGACTCTGAAAAATTATTAGTTTTAGTGGGAGAAAGGAGAGCCATATATGACTATAGCATGAAGGAACACCATAACCGTAATAGCTATTCTATTTAATGGATGCACCCATAATGTTCTCTCGACTTCTTCTACTTGTGAAATCCAATTCCACAAAATTACTAAAAATACTTCTTCTTCTTCTTTATGGGAAGACATTATCACTATCACTGTACTTTCCATACTAAAAGCTAAATGAAAATATTGAAAAGTTACTGCATCAGGCAAATTGTTTTTACTTCAAACAAAATGTTTTTCGATCAATCAACACGATTTCAGCTAAAACGTTTTTAGGCGGTTTTGCTCGATCAGTGTGCGGCTACCCTAAGTCCAGCAAGCCGCAGCTCATCTGGCAGTGCAGGTAATCTTGCTATGTGATGCTGAGGTATGGGCGGAAGCCCTAAGCAAAGACGCTGTGCGTAATGCAAAGGAGACCGGTGGCATATTGCACTATCTCCAAATCAGCTGCGCTGGTAATTGCCGGAGTGATATCTGTAGAACTACCTGAAAAAAGTAGTAGGGCGGTCTACCTTAGAAAGACGTAAGTAGAGAGGTTAGCCGCGAGCAAATAAGAGTTTCAAAAGATGTGCGACGAGGAGAACAGGGGACAATGGACCGCTAGGCTTGTAAAAGACGTAGGCCTCTTGGGTGGACAGAAAACACGGCAATCTAAACTACCACCTCATACAGCTGCTAAGTGGTCAGGATTACTTTCGATCATACCTTCGCCGGATGGGAGTGCAGTATTGCCGGGGAAAAATTTACATCGCGGAATTAATCTTTTTCCAGTGTGAAAAATTAACCTCACAAAGAGTAACCCTAGAGGTGGCTCACGCAAGAGGGGCAGTTTTTCCAGACATTATAGTGTAGGGCATTGATGAGGAAACATGAAGCAACACAGTCAGGTATGTGGAGGAGATTCTTCTACGAATGAAAACGGACCTACAGAAGCAACTGGTGATGGAATATGTGTCTGATGAACAAAAGAAAAAAGAACTTATTACGAAATAGTGCGTCAGAAAGTTGCAGGTTAGTGTCCGGATAAGCAAGGATAGCGTACAGCATGCAAACAGCATTTGACCTTTTTGACACTATAAAAATCATCTTTGATTATTTTTCTACATAAAAACAGCAATAAGTCTGACGTTGTAGGTACTTTGTGGTCTGAAATATTCTGAGTAGAAATGTTAAAGAGGAGAAATTGCCAAATGTCAAGAGCACATGCACGAACTTGAGTAGCCTTGTACAAAAATAAAGTTATTACTATTATGATGACAATGTGTGCATTTATAATAAAAGTGCTTAACTTGTTTCCTCGGATAACTTCTTGGACTTAAACATGCATGTAGGCGAAATGCGACGTCCACAAGTTTTTCCTGTTATTTTGAGTACGTGAACACTTTTGGGTAAAATTGTGTTAATGCATTAGTGGAGAACTGAGTACGCGATATATTACAGCTTTTTGAAGTCCCAGCTTCTGGCATCCTATATTTTCATGTTAAATTCTTTCTTGGCTCCAATCATAGTTTTAGGATGGGCAGCATATATACTAACATAGAACAACCCATAGAATTCTTTTCAAAAACGTAAATTTTTGGGTTTCCTATCTATTTTATCAATTGGCTTTAAAACAGAACGCAACGAGTACTTTCTTTTACATCATAGTTCTGATGTACCACAAGGTAACCATTCTAGTCCATTGTTTTTTAGCAAATATATATTAAAAATGTCAACTTGATTCTAAACAACTTTCAAACTTTTTGCTTTGCTGATGGCTCCAAGCTCTTCTTTGAACGTGTGGTTGTGTTTAACTTAATCCTGCCTTGGATTTATTTAATAAAAAATCTAATTGCCTTCCACGTAATTAAATCAAATTCACCACCATGACCTTTTTTCGCAACAATAATAATCTGATTTTGAATTTCGGTTTTGACAATTTTTTTCTTTTTTGAATTGACAAAACTTAGTACGTTCAACTCCTGTTTTGGAGGATTACTCTTTATTGCTCATTTATTATAGCCTTTGTAGAATACGCTAGCTCCATTTAGTCCCCTTACTATACAGTGCATATACAAGGAGTTGAGAGCATTTAGCGTAGCCTAGTTCGTTTCGCTTTTACCTAGAGGAATCCTCGTCCTATATTTATGAAATTAAACTCATGTACTATTTTGGTCTTTCATCTAGAAAAAAAAAATTATTACAGACATTGAAGCGTTTCAATATCATCTAATTAATACACCAGTCTGTCAATCTAGCCCAATTTTTATGCATTATTGGTCTAAACTTGTGATCTAACGCCTCATTTGTTAAATATTATAATGCAAAAGCTATCGTATTAGTAAAATAGTAGTATTTCAATATTTGTTAGACACTCATCAACGACTTTAGACTAATTTCAATATTAATGAAACCCGTATCAACAACTTTAGACCAATATCTGTACACTACTGGTCTAAATTGGGGGACTAGTGCCCCTTGCTTCTCTTTTAAGTTTTTATTACTTCAGTCGCCCTACTCGCCATCTACTTAATACACTACATGTGAGCTGTATAAAAAGCCTTGTGGTGAATGGCAGTATTATAAGCCTTGTTGCCAATGGCTATTCCACATTGAGTGTATAAGAATTCAATTGTTTGCAAAGAAAAATGAAAATTTGCGACAAATGTTTTAACTTTATCAGTTATTGTTGCTGTGCGTTGTCATATTTACCCAACTGTTTCTGCTGTTGCTCGTGTCAAAAGTATTAAGCCTGTAAAGATTGCCAACGTGCTATCTGTTAAAGTTAGTATATAAAGCTAAGCCGTACCTACTCCTTAACTATCAGTTTCACGTCGAAGAACTTAGAATGATTTTTGTAGTATTCCTGGTGCTGTTCTGTCAACAAGGGAATGCCAGTCCAGTAACTGGTGGCAAAGATGTGGGTGAAGTTATGCATTATTTCAACAAAATTGTCGTTGTAAATCCTGGGACATTTGGATACTTGGTATATTTGACAATAACCAGATCTGTTACAGTTGAACAAGAAACCTCGTATAAAGTATTTCATTGTAGTGGTGTCATCATAAGACCTAATGTCGTCCTTACTGCAGCTCATTGCATTGGTGCAAATGTAAAAGAAATTGTAGCATGGGCTGGTATAGTGGACATACAGAAAGAGAAAAATCGAGGACAAAAAATTGAAGTGAAAAAGTACAAAGCTCATGAAAAATTTAGCCTCAGAAATGATCCAAATAGCAGTGGTAACGATATTGCTCTCTTGTGGTTAAAGGCTCCATTCATCATAAATTCATTGGTTAAAATAGCAAAACTTCCGGAAAATCAATTTGATCCTCATGGCAAATTTGGATCAGTAGTTGGATGGGGACGTACTGCATGTGGAGCATCACCTTCAATGCTTCAAAAAGCAACGACGAAAGGAATGCGGAAATATGAATGTCAGCAATACTATGTGAACTTTAACCTAAGTAACAATGTAATATGTGCACTATCAGATGATCGAAAATCAGCAGGTAACTTTGGCGACTCCGGTGGTCCTTTTGTTGTTGACGGTACAGTCGTAGGTATTAATTCATTTGGACAGTCTATGTATGTTATCGGAAAAGATAATCACAATGTCGAAGTATGTAACCCAGAAAAGCCTGTAGTTTACACAGATGTATCGAAGTATATTCGTTGGATTAACGAGCAATTGAAGGTAAAAAGGATTTCTCCTTTACCTCCAATACCTCCTAAGCGAGGATCTTCTTTGAAATATTTAAGCAAATAAATAAATAAACCAAATTAACGTTTATTCAATCAATTTTTTTTTTGTATAGTCGTTAGAAATTAATAGAGATATTTTGAAAAGTTGCTTTTTTTGGAAATTTTATTTGAGAAGAGTACTTTAGAATATGATGGTTAAACCGAATGTTTTCTACACGCCGCTTTGGCCTGGTGGCAATCGTCAAATGCAACAAGCTACAGCGGCTTGCTTGCCTTTCCACAGCAAACCAGCATGCTATAGATCTCGGGTTAAAGACCAATTTATTAAAAAAACTCCACTCTGTCTCTGGGCTGCTGTATATATCGCAGCAATCTAAGAAAAACAAGGTATTCCCCTTACCCTAATTCAATTTTGGCCAAGGCCATGGTAACGCGTTAAAGGATTATCCGTAAAAATAAGTCTCATATTTTCCTCTGCGAAGTGAATATACCAATTTCGCACGAAAGCTTAGGTTTTGTTAGAATGGTGGCAATGGTTTGAAAAAGTAAACGTAGGATCAATTTTTTGTTGCCACGGTACTGCACTAATACAGCTTTTAAAAAATTCGGGATTTTTGGAGATTTGAAACTGTTCAAATGTGGAAATTGCATCTGGATGGCAGTTCTGCTTTTTTTGAATTTTCCTTTTCATAATTTTGCCGTTAATATCTTCATTTATTGGGCTCTTTTCGATCTTTTGCTAGGGTTTAGGGTAGCTACCAATTTTAGAATTTTAATTTTTATAGCGATTGTGTCTCCCACCTGAATGTCTCCTTCAGCTGCTGGACAATTATCTGAAGTACGAAATGCTACTTTATTTCACCAACTACAGACATCGTAGGACACAAGTGATGTCTGGGACTGCGCAAGGATTTATACAAGGACCGGACCTCTAGATATGCCTTCTACGGCATCCTGCTCAGACTGGAGATGCCGGAAGAATCACAACTGGTTGAACTAAATCTAAACCAGGCCACATGGAGAATCGACCATTGGATAGCTGCTCACGGCCTTACTCTAGATCTAAATAAAGCAAAGGTCGTGGTTCTAAAAAAACCCGATTCCCATCATTCTCTTTGTGAGTAGGAGAGGCGACTGTTGTGTCAAAGGCCAAAGCCGACAGCAAGATATCGTGGAGTGATGATTGACATAAAGTTGACCTTTTCTTTGATAACATCAATGGACTGCAGGGCTCAGATGGCTGATGGCGTATGTAGGAGGGCCTAAGTCCAGCAATCCGCAGCTCATATCTGGGTAGGAATTCTCATGAAATTTGTTGTTTTCAGACAACCTGGTTGCCTTGCAAGTACGCAAAAATGTAAAAATGTGTATAGGTTGAATTTAACAAGTGTGTGTTCAATCCGCTGAGGGGAATGCCAACAGTTTTACAAAATTTTTACTCATGGCAGCCCAAACACACAGCAGTGCAGCAAAGACGCTGTGCCAAATGCAAAGGAGACCGGTGGCATATTGCACTATCTCAAAATCAGCTGCGCTGGTAATTGCCGGAGTGATATCTGTAGAACTACCTGCAAAAAGGAGTAGGGCGGTCTACCTTAGAAAGACGTAAGTAGCGAGGTTAGCAGCGAGCAAAGAAGAGTTTCAAAAGATGTGCGACGAGGAGAACAGGGGACAATGGACCGCTAGGCTTGTAAAAGACGTAGGCCTCTTGGGTGGACAGAAAACACGGTAAACTAAACTACCACCTCATACAGCTGCTAAGTGGCCACGATTACTTTCGATCATACCTTTGCCGGATGGGAGTGCAGTATTGCCGGGGAAAAATTTACATCGCGGAATCTTTTTCCAGTGTGAAAAATTGACCTCACAAAGAGTAACCCTAGAGGTGGCTCACGCAAGAGGGGCAGTTTTTCCAGACATTATAGTGTAGGGCATAGATGAGGAAACATGAAGCAATTCAGTCAGGTAATCGGAGGAGATTCTTCTACGAATGAAAACGGACCTACAGAAGCAAGTGGTGATTGTTCCAACTCCGTCTCCGTGATCTTTCTTCTTTAATAAGTTGGATAGAAATTTCATTTAAGAAAATAACTCTATACGATTACGCAACACTGTTCGTTAATACTACACGTGTACAGGTGTTAGAAATCAGTAGTCAAAATAAGTGGAAATATTGCTGTGCAAATATTGGCATAAATGTTCACAAGAGACAGGTGTCATTTATTCATTCATATAAAATCGAACTAATTCTTATCTCATTCATTTCTCAAAATGAGGGCTGCTATAGCATTTGTTCTGGGAACCTTCATCTCATTTGGAGTTGCCAGTCCAATAATACAAGGAAAAGAAATCGGTAAGGTAAAATATCATGAAGGTACATCAATTGTCCTTAACTCTTGACAGTTTCCGTACGTCGTGGCCTTAGAAATATCGGTGCTTAAAGAAGTGGGAAATTCAAAGGATTACATCGTGGATATTTCGTCTTGTGCAGGAGTAATCATTAGGCCAGATGTTGTCCTCACAGCAGCTCATTGTGTGGACGATGATGAATTTATACCAGAAATATTCGCATGGGCAGGAATTGTAGATATAGAAGAAGAGGAAGGAAAAGGAAAAAAAATCGATAAGTTCCCGTGGAGATTCAGGTGGTCCTTTCGTTGTTAGAGGTATTGTTATTGAACTTACCTCATACGGAACAAAATTGGCAACGAAAAATAAAAAAGGTGAAACGGTTATTTCATGTAATCCCGAAAAACCCGCTGTTTACACCGACGTATCGTCGTATATCGATTAGATTACTGAAAAATGGACCACCGTCTGAGCAGCGTTCGAAGAAGTCAGTATTACGCTATAGCAACAATTTTTAAGTAGCATAAGTAATTATAAGGAGAAATTTGAATGTTTAAAAGAAGAAATAAAACACTGACATTGAACTCACTTTAATTAATTTTCTTAATGTACCCCAATTGAATTTAACAACCGCAGATAGTAAGATAAGCTAGTGCAGAGCACAGGTGCAAGCTCACCGTTTCCCTTTCGTTAGAGTACAGAAACAGCTGTGCGCGCGGATGTAAAGTGTTCAGAGGAAAAGTTGACATCTCTAATTGCCCTATACAAGAAATCCCCGAACCGCAGCCATGGGCCAGTTCTCTTTGGTGGGGCTTCCAACGGATGAGTTACCAGGGCCGGTCACGACCATGTCTGTATATTCTTCGATTAGACTGCCCGTAAAGTACAGACATATGTTTTCAGTTTTGTGAAGTCTTGCAGAGACTTGTATATCGTCTACACTCTTAGGAAAATACCTCCGTAGAACGCACTTGTAGGGTGTTAGAGCGCGTCTATATGCATCCCAATAGCCTCCCCTCTATGCAGCCATCCTTAGGTTTAAAAACCCATCATTTCTTCAGAGAACGTCTCTACTAGCAAGCAACAGTCGCTACACTTTCGCACTCTGGCAGTTTTATGGTACTCTCTAAACTCGACGTGTCTAAAGCTACTGGACCTGATGGTTTTTCGACCCCCAGTTTTAAAATGATGCACCTCTCCTTTGGCTAAACGTCTACGCAAACTATTTCACCTGTCGTACTCAACAGGAGTGTTTCCGTCTACATGGAAACTTGCTCATGTTCAGCCGATACCATGCAACCCTTCTAACTGCGAACCAATTGAACTCACTTAGGTATTATCTAAGGTTTTTGAATCACTCATCAACTCTCTGAGCTGACCATCTTATAAAAGATTGTCAGTACGGTTTCTATGCTGGCCAGTTAATCGGAGACTTACTTACGGTTCTAAAAGAGCGTTGGAATCATTGTCTCCATAATTTTGGCCAGACCGAAATCGTCGCTTTTGATATTTCAAAAGCTTTTGATAGAGTCTGGCATGCTGAACTTTTACCGAAACTTCAAGCATTTGGTCTGGATAGAGAGTTTTTTTATCAAGCCGTTCAATCCGTGTAATAATAAACGGAGTTACATCTGATCTCTACGAAATAAATGCCGATGTTTCTCAGGGTTCAGTTCTCTCACCAACCTTATTTCTTCTTTTCATCATTGGTCTTTTGTCTCTCACTTGCAGTCCTATTCATAGTTTCGCCGACAACAGCACCCTTGATTTTGCGTTCGCTTTTGATTTTGTATTCAATTCTCGTGGGAACTGTACAAAAATCAACCGAGAACGCATGTTTGGATCATTAAATAACGACATTTCTACGATTCTCGCTTGGGGCAGAGCAAACTGTGTTATGTTTAATGCATCTAAAAATCAAAACTGTTTACTACATATCCCTTAAAAAGCACCGAGACCACCCTCAACCCATCCTTGTCGACGGAGTAAATTTGCCCAATTCGCTCTCTTTAAACATCCTGGGTAATGATTATATCCAATAATCTTAGTTGGGCCGGCCATATATTTTCTGTGGCCAAAAATGCAATGAAATGCTTGCGTTTTCTACAGAGATGTAAGAAATACTTCACCCCGTCTGATATGGAGCTGATCTACAAGTCCCACATCTGACCTAGACTCAAATATAAGGTCCATATTTGGGTAGGGGTCGGACACACGGCATTGTCCAAGCTAGACAAAGTGCAGCGTAAGGCTATTAAATTTCTCTGAGAACATTGACACTCTAGAGCATCGACGGCCGTCATTCTAACGAAATTACTAACCTCATACATTGTAGACACATGGCAGTGCGCAATACAAGAGTTTCAAGTCGCTTCCACACATATACTCTCCAGGTCAGATTTGAACGTACCGTAAAATTTCGGGAATATTTTCTAAGCAGAACAACACGAATGTGGAACAGTTTACCATCATCGGCTTTTCCCTGGTCTTATGAACCCGAAACTTTCAAACCAGGCGTACACCGACACCTCCTTCATTCAACCTCTTAACCCAATTCCCTTGCGCTTAATTACTTTCCTGCCAAGACTGTGCTATAGTATCATAGGTCATCCCCTGAGTTTTGGCATTATCATATAAAAAATAGGACAACAAGTATCATGGCACAGCTCCGTACGGCCAGTTTATCCGCCCTGATATCCAAACCAAGTTGGTTCGTTTTCCCAGTTAATCTAGAGCTTCTTGACATTCCCAGATCAATTTTGATTTGGTTATGGAGGAGCCCAAATGCAATCTTTTTCAACGTATTACATAAACCTGGGCCTGGAAAACAATGGTAAATTTACCTGCGTTAAATTTAGGTTACTTACCCCACACCCGGTATCCATCTTCGAATCATATGTGTACCAGAGAAACCCTCCTTGGGGGTATAGGAGGAAAGATCTAGGCTTCACTTTTCTCTAGTCATATGGTGAGTGGTTGGAATGTTGAAGGCCATGGTCTGCGCAGACACCCCATTCATGATTTCTCTTATATTCAATACGTCTCAATATGGCAGTGGTTCGAAATCCACTTTAAATTGTAGGCCCACTTGCAATCAGTGTCTCGAATCGGGTGCAGTTTTTCTCCCACCCCATATCCCATAAGTGGTTACGGGAAGTAGAGAAAGAGAAGTCAATCGGCAAAGCATCCTGCCCATGCCATAATGGTCTACTGTCGATAGGTGCTCATTTTTGATGAGAAGCAAAAAAAACATTCTGCCGAACTACCCAGGTACAGTCAGGTTGTGAATCCATAGACATTGAAACAGCTGTTCCCTTGTTTCATATTATCTCACCAAATGGGAGCTTCATGCCTTCTCAGGCGTGTTTAATCGTAACAATACAAAAGTTATAAAAGTCCCCGAAGGCCGAAGAACTGGACCTCGCACTTAAGAGAAGTCCAAGCCCTCTTTGGATTGACAAGAGATGGTTGATCAGCACCTCGAAGAGTCTGGTTTCTCTTTCGGTCGACGACTCAGCTTTAAACTTACTACTAGTGGCATACTTGGTCAATAGCACTCTTCGGCTCTTTAGAACAAGCACGAAATTTACTACTTAAAATCTCGCTGGCAACAAATGGTGTCCAGACCTGTTAAGTGGGGCGAATTCGTAAGTAGTCTACAAGAGATCGTGGGAAAAGGAGGCCGGACAAGGAAAAAAAATAGCGTGGACAGAAGTAACTAGTGACGCTTTGACTAATTTTCCATGATAGGCAAATAGAGGTTCGCGATTTCCACATGTGGTTGCTTTATACTTGGCACACGTGTAGTGTCTATGGACCATGTTTCTATTTACTCAGGCAGTAGTATAGTATTGTGCTTGACGACTAACAATCCAATATCCAGGTGCACTTAAATTAACGTTCTTTACTTATGACATGACAAATAATTACGTGGCAACAAGCAACCTTGCTTTTCAACGGTTTCGATAAAAATTTGATTTGTGAAAAGAACACAATATATGATTATGCAACGCTGTTCATTATTGTTTCTTTTCGTTTGTAAGGAGTTACTAACTGCTCTATAAATATTGGGACAGGTGTTCACAAGAAGCAGGTGCCATTCAATTTATATAAAAACGAACTGATTCACTTAATTTTACTCATTTTACAAAATGAAGGCTGCTGTAGCATTTGTTCTGGGAATCCTCATCTCATTTGCTGTTGCCACTCCAGTGATCCAAGGAAAAGATACCGGTAAGGTAAAGCATCACGAAGGTAAAGTTATTGTCCTCAACTCTGGACAGTTTGCATACGTCGTGCATTTAGAAATCAGGAAATTTGTAAAACTTGAAAACCCCAAGGGTCTTAAATTATCTACTTCGAGATGTGGAGGAGTAATAATAAAACCAGATGTTGTTCTAACAGCAGCTCACTGTATCGGCAATGGTAAACCAATAATATTTGCATGGGCAGGTATAGTGGATGTTAAGAATGAAGAGAACAAAGGACAGAGAATTCGTGTTAAAGCATACCAGAAACATGAATATTATGTTGATGGTTATAGCAATAAAGTTTTCAATCCAAATGACATAGCCATTTTGTGGTTGGAGAAAAGTTTAAAATATGATGGTAGATACATCAAGCAGGCAATACTTCCAAGAACGAAATTAAATGTTGAAAACAAACGAGGATGGATAGTTGGCTGGGGTATAACTGAATGCGGGGATGTCTCGGATATGCTTCGAAAGGCAGTTTTAAGGGTGATGACAAAAGATAAATGTAAATCGTACTTTAAGGAATCGCAGATAACAGAAAACCTACTATGTATTATGTCAGACAAGCAAAATTCGATAGGTTCCAAAGGAGATTCCGGTGGACCTTTCATTGTTAATGGTACGGTTGTTGGTATAAGTTCATATTCAAAAAAATTGATAGTGAAAAATAAACAAGGAGAAGATGTTGTCTCATGTAATCCACAAAAACCCAGCATTTATACCGACGTTTCTATGTATATTGATTGGATTGATGAAAAACTGAAAAATGGACTCTCGCCCGAGAAGCGTTTCAAAAAGTCACATTAAGTCAATACACTTTTTCTCTTGCCAGTCAATTTACTTTTTGAATATAATATTGTTAGAAAATAAGTATTATTGTAAAAGTGTAAAAGTGTATGTTTATAAATAATAAAAAAGAGAAAAACCTTAGTAAATTTCACTTCTGTTACTACTGCAATTTGTGACTTAAAAGTCTGTTGAACCCATTTAAAAATAAATTAAAAATCAATATTCAATATATCTCTAGTTCCCGGAAGACCTTGTGGGACATGGGGTCAAAGTACAATTTTCCCCGATATCTCTAGTTCCCGGATGACCTTGTGGGACATGGGGTCAAAGTACAATTTTCCCCGATTCGAAGACAACGATTTCAGGTTTATCTATAATTTAAGGTAGATTCCGAACCAACGGAAATCACTCACTGTTAATCTATTGTTAACCAGGTCACCTCCGGTGGGGTTCGAACCTGAGACCGGCGACACTAGAGACGACGCTGCTGCGTCAATGGATACCCAGCCAGTGTAAAATTAGGCCAAGTCTTCTTTGTTAATACAGTCCAAAATCACCTACATCTGCTTCTAGTCCGGACGAAGACTGTAGTTCTCTTATAGAATGTGAAAATACCTTCGTTGAAAAAATATTTATTATAATAGGATGCATACTGTAACCTTTGCTGTAATAATAAACGGAGTTACATCTGATCTCTACGAAATAAATGCCGATGTTCCTCAGGGTTCACTTCTCTCACCAACCCTATTTCTTCTTTTCATCATTGGTCTGTTGTCTCTCACTTGCAGTCCTATTCATAGTTTCGCCGACAACAGCACCCTTGATTTTGCGTACGCTTTTGATTTTGTAATCAATTCTCGTGAGAACTCTACAAAAATCAACCGAGAACGCATGTTTGGATCATTAAACAACGACATTTCTACGATTCTCGCTTGTTATGTTTAATGCATCTAAAAATCAATACTGTTTACTACATATCCCTTAAAAAGCACCCAGACCACCCTCAACCCATCTCTGTCGACGGAGTAAATTTGCCCAATTCGCCCTCTTTAAACATCCTGGGTATTGATTATATCCAGTAATCTTAGTTGGGCCGGCCATATATTTTCTATATATTTCCATATATTTTCAAAAATGCAATGAAATGCTTGGATTTTTTACAGAGATGTAAGAAATACTTCACCCCGTCTGATATGGAGCTGATCTACAAGTTCCACATCTGACCTAGACTCGAATATAAGTTCCATATTTGGGCAGGGGTCGGACACACCGCATTGTCCTCGCTAGACAAAGACCAGCGTAAGGCTATTAAATTTCTCTGAGAACATTAATGCTCTAGATCATCGACGGCCGTCATTCTAACGAAATTGCTAACCTGATACATTGTAGACACATGACACCGCGCAAGACAAGAGTTTCAAGTCGCTCTCACCCCTATAATCTCCAGGTCACATTTGAACGTACCGTAAAATTTCGGGAATATTTTCTAAGCAGAACAACACGAATGTGGAACAGTTTACCATCTTCTGTTTTTCCCTCGTCTTATGAGCCCGAAACTTTCAAACCAGGCGTACACCGACACCTCCTTCACTCAACCTCTTAACCCTTAATTACTTTCCTGCTAAGACTGTGCTTTAGCATCATAGGGCATCCCCTGAGTTTTGGGACAAAAAGTATCATGGTGCAGCTCCGTATGGCCAGTTTATCTGCCTTTCCGCCCTGGTATCCAAACCAACCAACCATACTATCATCTTTGCTTTTTCTGATCGTCATTAATGACGTATTGTGCAGCACCCTAGACGACCATCAATCGCGAGGAATTAGCTACAAACTTTTTAACCACTTTACGCACTATGCCCACGATATATGTGTCCTATCTAACAAACAAAGTCATATAGTTCAAATGTCCGAAGACCTGAGCAGAGAAGGTGGCAGAGTAGGGCTTAAGATCAATGCTGCTAAAATTAAACTTATGAACTTGGACGCCATGAGACAATATGAAATTTATCTGGAAGAGAAGCAATACAGTAAGTGAATAAATTTGCTATCTCGGAAGCAAAGCTAGAACAGATGGTGGGGCTGAAGCTAATGTACAGACAACACACACATCAATAAGGCTTAAATTTCATTTAGTACTCTTGCTGAGATCTTGCGCAATAACAACATCTCTAGATATTTCTATCGAACCTAAAATAAGTTATGTTATACGGCTATTCAACGTGGAAAGTGACCTATCAAATAACATCTAAGCTAAAAGCCTTTGTAAACCCGTATCTCCGCCAAATCCTTGAAATCTATTAGCCGGATGTAATCACTAACGACTCCACTCCGTCTCTGTGCTGTTGTCAGCTTTAGGCCGATTAGTCTGACCTCCTTTGCATTAAAAACACTAGAGCGGGTCCTTGATATACATCTGAAGCAAACTCTTTGTGGTGCAATGAAGTCAAAATCCCAACACGCTTACTGTTAGGGTCCGTGGAGACAGCCCTCCAGGAGTAGGCACAATTGAATATTCAATCAATAAACAATATACCCTGGCAGCATTCTTGGACATAAAAGGAGACTTTAACAATGTACGCATTGAAGCTATCCAAGAATCTCTTGCAGAGCTAGGTGTAGAGCAATTTCTACTATGTTAAAGGCAAGTATAATCCAGTCCGAATTCGGAATCATTCGGGCTGTTAGGCACGTTTCCCGTGGTACCCCCCATGGTGGGGTTCTCCTTCCCCTGTTATGGCTTATGGTCAGGGTCTTGCTGAGACATGAGCAAGAGGTTGTTAAGGCTGCCGCTTACGTGGACGATGTGTTCATCCTAGTGTCAGGATTGTTTCCCTCTGTTATCAACGAGATTATGGAGGGTGCCCTGAAGAAGGTGAGTAGTTAGTCTGAGAATTATAGATAGGCTTTGAATCCACAAAAACTGAGCTTATAAGCTCTTCACCACAAAATCCAAGATATCATACTTTACCATACTTTAATTTAAACAGCCACCAACTCTCACTATCCTCCAGTGCCAGGTATTTGGGTTTAATCCTGGATCACAAACTGAAGCTAAACATAGGGGACCAGGCGAAGACGGTATGTATAGCCCTCTATGCCTCCAGATGTACCTTTGGTAAAACATGGGGTCTGTAACCTAAGATGATGCTATGATTATACACAGCAGTGGTGTGTCCAATTCTGACCTATGGTTCACTGGTTTGGTGGCCTTCGATGAGTAAGGCTTATAACCAAACCAAGCTAAGTAGAGTGTAAAGAACTGCTTGCATCGGCACTACCAGAGCACCGGCGCTTCACTCCTCCTGCATCTACATCCCCTTGATCACCAGATTAAATTCCAGACGTCATGCAGTGCAGTTAAACTCAAATAATCTGGGTGCTAGGTTGCTAAGCCCTATGGCTACAGCAACATCCTCAGCTTAGCACCTAGAGGACTGACTATACATTACACCTGTTATAAATTTTGAAAAAGGATTCAGTGTCAGGATTCCAACTAGGCACGTGTACTGTACCACAGCCTATAAAACATTTCTTCGCCCTTTCCCATTTTTGACCGATAGAGTCGTCGGAGTTGTGACGCAGTGCATCAGCTTTTTGAGCGCAATGCGTTGGTATATGCCCTGTTTTAAGCCTCTGCACATTGAGCCGTGACTGCCGTACATAAGCGAAACTTAGCTATTGAGAAGACGCTTTCTCTAACTCTTCGAAACAGCAATATGGTCAAGCTGATTCTTAGTTTTGCCATCTAGTCAAACCCAGGATGTTAAGTGGCATTTTTTATGTTTAAATAAGGATTCACCGATGACGAGTTGCCGCAAATTACAAAACAAGCAACTCCCCATCTGCGTTCCTGTTTCCGAGTCCGAACTTCCCCATTACATGTTCCAGGCCGATGTTGCTAGAGCCAATCTTAGTGTTGTCTATTTTAATATCACCTTTACGAGGCTTACCAAAGTGTCGCCAAGGAGCTGGTAGAAGGCCTCTTTAGTTGTTATATGCGCTTGTTTGGAAGGCGCATAGCATTGAATTGTTGAGATGTTACATACCCTGGCCCGGAATCTTCCAGTCATAATTCGTTCGGATATTGATGACCAGTCCAGTAGTGATTGGCAGGAAAGCTTGGTTGGCAATAAGCCTACATCTGCCATTCGTGGTGTATCTTATTCTTCCTGGCCAGAGCATAGCAGCACGGTTTCAAATGTGGGTGATGTAAACTCTCCACTTACTCTCCATCTAGCTTCGCTTAATCCCATGATATTTATTTTATAATGGACCATTTCCCGCTCCACTTCCATTATCTTTGCGTATCTACACTCGTCCCAAAGAGTTCTTACGTTCCATAGCCCGATGATAGTCTGTTATTTATAGTCAAAGGTCGTTATCACAAAATCAGTCCGAGGTATTCCAGACGTTTCGTGTGTAAGTATGGTTTTTCAGATAAGCAGGTTACAAGCCTACCTATCCTATCCCAGAAGGAGGGCTGCTTCTTAAGGCGTCCTGGGAGTCAACGAGAGTGTATTTGTATAGCGCGTAGGTACTCTCTACGCCGGGGTGTTCTGGCTGGCGCGTGGGTTTCCCTCCTCCTTTTTAAACCGGGCTTGGGACCGGCTACGACGGAGTTTGTGCTAGGTCAGATGGAGTGAAATATTTCTTACATCTCTGTAGAAAATCCAAGCATTTCATCGCATTTTTAGCAATTGTAAATACACTCGCGGTCATAAAAATCGCACCACATAGGTGAGCAAATCATTAAGGAATTGTTTGGTACCAGCCATTGAAGAGCAATTGTATTCAGTAGGTAATTTTCCAAGATAACTGACTCTGCACGTTCATCGAGCAAAATTGGGATACGTAAACTGTGAAAATGGAGTCTACTCTTATTTCGTTGAAGTGGTGCAGTCTTTTTGACCACAAGTGTTAATTAAGTGTTAGAGAGGACGAATTAGGTATATTCACTCCGTCGAGTGAAATAGGTTGAGGGTGGACTGGACGTTTTTTAAGATACATTAAACAGCATCGAGTTTTGGATGCATTAAACATAACACGATTTCCTTTGCCCTGAGCGAGGATCATAGAAATGTCCTTGTTTAATGATCCAAACATGCGTCGTCCGTTGATTTCTATAGCGTTCTCACGAGAAGAAAGAGTACGTGAAATCAAAGGTACTGTCGCCAACAAACTATGAATAGAATTGTGAATAAGGGATAAAAGGTCATTAATAAAATGAAAAAATAAGATTGGTAAAAGAACTGAACCCTGAGATACACCGGCACCGGTTTAAGCTCCTTTTTATACTGCAGCATCCACCAAAAGTGTTTTTTTTTTTACTAATTCTCTTTGATTATTTTGGTAGATCTGTAAAATTAATTTTCACAATCTATAAAAGAACTGAAGTATTCGTCCGGATTTGCAGCAGATGTTTGCACTTGTTCCCACTTGTTGCGAAAAATTATGACTATTTACATAGTAACAAGTAAGCTTGCCTTTCATTCGCCAGGTTGGGTGGAAATCTCTTACTAATTAATGGAGGTATTACTGTCTAAATATTGGCACAGGTGTTCGTAAGAAGCAGGTGTCATTCATTTATATAAAATCGCACTAATTCTCTTTATCTCATTCATTTTTCAAAATGAATTCTGTATCTATAGTACTGTTTCTGGGAATCCTCATCTCATTTGGAGCTGCAACTCCAGTGCTTGAAGGAAAAGCAATCGGTAAGGTGTTACATCACGAGGGTGAAGATATTGTCCTAAACTCTGGACAGTTTTCGTACGTTGTGAATTTAGAAATTAAGGCGCTTAAAGGAAGAAAATCCAAGGAGTATGAATATTTGACTTGTGGAGGAGTAATCATAAAGTCAGATGTTGTCCTGACAGCAGCTCATTGTGTAGGCGATGATAAGCTTAAGCCAGAAATATTCGCGTGGGCAGGAATTGTGGATATTGGAAAGGAGAAAGGAAAAGGACAACGAATTCTTGTTAAATCTTATAAGAAACATGAAAATTTTGTTAATGGTTACTACAACTTAGTTAACTATCCAAATGACATAGCCATTTTGTGGTTGGAGAAAAGTTTTAAATATGATGGAAGACACATTACGCAGGCATTACTACCAAAAACGAAACTAAATGTTCAAAATAAAGAAGGATGGATAGTAGGTTGGGGTATGACTGAATGCGGGGAGGTATCTGATATGCTTCGGAAGGCACGTTTAAGGGTAATAACGCAAAATAAGTGTCGAAGCTATTTCTCAGCAACTAAAATAACAAACAAACAATTCTGCGCGATGTCGGATAAACAAGATGCACAGGGTTCCAAAGGAGATTCAGGTGGTCCTTTTATTGTTAATCGTGTAGTTGTTGGTATATGCTCATATGCAACAAGATTAGTAACGAAAAGCAAAAAAGGAGAAGATGTTGTTTCATGTAATCCACAAAAACCCAGCATTTATACCGACGTTTCTTTGTATATTGATTGGATTAACGAAAAACTTAAAGATGGACCCCCCGCCTGAGCAGCGTTTCAAAAAGTCACACTAAACCAATTCACGTTTATACTCATTTAACTTAAATTTTACAATCTAGAGTATTGTTACAACATAAGTTTCATTGTAAAAGTGTTTATTAATAAAAAAAAATGATAAAGTCGTTATACACGTCGTCACTACACTTTCTACGTTTAAAAATCCCAGGGTACCCTCTATGATGCTATAGCACAGTCCTACAGGAGAAGAATTTGTATTAAGTAAAAATGGTTGAAGCGGTTGGTTGGAGTTTCATAGCTTTTGTTTTGAAATTTGTCAAACACACACAGTGCAGCAGCTTCAGTCCTTCCGCAAATACAAAGTAGGATTTAATTTCCCCCAAAATCAGCATGGGTTCTTTCTCGGTAGATAAACCAACTTGTTTTAATTTAACTCTCGTGTTAAGTATTTCAGGCTTCCAACGAAGCACGCAAACAGACTGTATATACACGGATTTCAGTAAAGCCTTTGATAAACTCCCTCACTCTGTAATTATATTTAAACTCAAGAGGCTGGGTTTCTCTCCTGTTCTTCTCGACTGGATTTCTTCCTATCTAAGAGATCGTGTATCGTTGCGTGGCTCTACCTCAAGAATTTTAAGAGCTTCATCTGGTGTGCCACAAGGTAGTCATCTTGGCCCTCCACTATTCGTTCTTATCAATGATGACATTGTCCATCTGATCTCGCACTTTAATATTCTGATCTGCGGTGACGATATGCAGATTTTTTTTGTAAAGGTTAGTGGTGATGCTGCTCTCATTCAAAATGACTTAGACACGCACCTGGATTGGTGCGGGTGCAGTAGTTTACATCTGAATTTAGTGAAATATGAGGTTATGTCCATTTCCAGTTAATCCACAAGTTTTTGATTACAACTTCTACTTTTTTTTATTTATTTTATACGATATGGCCAAATCCTAGGGGATATCCCTTTGATGCGTTAGCATGGTTTTGGCCGGAAGGGAATTAGGGTAAGGGAAGTGAGGAAACGTGAAAGTCTTGTTTTGCATTGCTGCGAGCTAGACAGCAGCCCAGAGACGAAGTGGATTATTTTAATTTCTTAATAAAAGCTCACGGGCAGACCTGATTTCGAACCCGGGACCCATGGAATAGTGGTCGTGCGGCTCAACAAATTGATCCAACTCCGTCTCCTAAGCAAAGATCATCACAGCATCTGACCCCACCTGTAGACTGCCATTGTAGATGGCCATTGCCAAGTGTAGAATATCTATTTTTAAGGAATTTTTGAAACCCAGTTCGCTCAAAGGGTTATCCCCTAGGATTTGGCCACATCGTATAAAAAAAAGGGCCTTTTGCCAAATATAAGAAGTTCCTCAGCTCTACTCAGTGATGAAGCTTAGATCAAGCTTTTAGAATGAGTTTCGAATGAACAGAAGCATTGCACTTGGCACTTTTAGCAATGGAGATCGAAATCCCGCACACCGATTTTGGGCCCACAACTGTCATACAGAGCCCTGGCTGGCAAGTTCTGCCTTTTCGTTGCCAAATACATAAACCCCCGATGCCCCGGCGTACAAATACTTACAAGCATTAACTTCGCATTACATTTTGCAGTTAAGTCGTTTTTCTCTCAACCTGTCATATATAATAAAAATTAGTTCAATGATTAGTTGTAACAGCTATGTCCTTCGCTTAACCAAACATCTTTCGGAGGCATCCTTAGCTATATCATCCACATAAGAGAAAGGTCCTTTTAAGGTTGTAATACTGCTGAAGACCTTACAGTCGAACAGGACGTATTCCGTTGTCTCTTCCTCTCTGTCTCTCACTTAAAATTTCCTACACAGATTCGTAAATGACAGCACCCTGGATTTCGCGTATTCCTTTGATAAAACTCAACGCTGCATAGAATCTCTTAAACGCAGAGCAGAATTTGACAATTTTTTCGATGGATGCTATATTTTTTGAACATCTTCGGTAAATTACTACAAACCTGTGGAAATATGTATATAAGAAAAAGGTCAACGATTAATAGAAGGAAAAATGTGTACTATAATGAGGACAACACAAGAGAAACTGCCGGAGCCCTTCCAAAGGCTTAATGGAGTGAGACAAGGATGCATACTGTCACCTTTGCTTTTCCTGATCATCATTAATGACATACTGAGAAGCGCCTTAGACGACCATCCAACGCGAGGGAATAAATTGAAACTCTTTAACCACCTTACGCACCTGGACTATGCCAACGATTTATGTCTCCTACCCAACAAAGTCATGTAGCCCAAATGTCCGAAGCCCTGGGCAGAGTCGCAGAGCAGGGCTTAAGACAAATGCTGCTAAAACCAGTTTTATGAGCTTGGACTTCAGGAGACAACATGTAATTTATCTGGAAGAGCAGCAAATAGAGCAAGTGGATAAATTTTGCTATCTCGGAAGCATAATTACAGCAGACGGTGGGGCTGAAGCTGATGTACAGGCTCGTATCAATAAGGCTTAAATTGCATTTGGTACTCTTGCTGAGATCTGGCGCAATAACAACATTTCTGGATACACAAAACTTCGGATATTTGAATCGAACGAAAAATCTGTTCTGTTGTGCGGCTGTTCAACATGGAAAGTGACCTTTCAAATAACGTCTAACCCACAAACCTTTGTCAACCGGTGTCTCCGGCCCATCCTTAACATCCATTGGGTAGAGGTCATTACCAACAAATACCTACGTAGATTTATATACGAAGACGAGATAAGCACCAGTATTCGCAGGCGAAAGTTTCAATGGATAGACCACGCTCTAAGGAAAGACCCAAACAACATCGCTCAACAGGCTCTAGATTGGAACCAGTACGGGACGCAAGGAAAGGTACCCAGATCAACAAATCGTGCCCACAGACGTTGGCGCAGAACCAGACCAGGTGGAGAGGCGGAGTAACAGACGCCCTATACCCTACAATAGGTAAGGGAACTAGAGAGAGAAAATAAAGGCAAAAACTAATGTAATATAATTTTTCTATGGTTTTATTGCTACCAAAACCGTTGAATCTTTTAAAAACTCTATTTACTAGTTACACTTTGTTGCTCTGTCTTACTTTCTTGCTTTTGAACAATTAACTCCTTAAGAATATCTTTTTTCTGTTCAAAATAGTCTCTATACCAAAGAATGTGCTCCTTCTTATCCTGGGCGGTAATATAAGGATTTTTCGATAGTCCTACACATACAAGTTCCATAAAATGACGTATTGGACCCTTGTCAGGACACCAACCTTCCAGATGCTGTTCGACAAAAACGTGGTCTGAAAAATCAACTTTTGCCTCCTCGTCAAGGCCCTGTTCATTATCAATGGGAAACTTCCAAACCCTGCCCTGCTCGGTCCATAGAATCATTTTCTGAAAATAGTTTGCTGGTGGATGTGTTACACTCAATTTTAACTCTCTCTGATGCAAATATTCCCAGGTTTTGAGAATATCCGCACTGGGAATGAGTTCGTTTTTGTTTTTGAAAATGCCCAACGGTTCACCACCGAATAAATTAACACTTCCAGTCGAAGAATGCGGTTCTGAAAGAGTTTTGTCCTTTTTGAATTGTCGAACGTCGCGTTGGCTGTCCCTTAATTTTCGATCTTCAATGGACTTACGAACGTATTGACCTCGACTTTGAGTTTGTTGTTTGTCTGTTCGCGTTCGATCAATTTTCATTCCAACGATCACATCTCTAAAAAAAGGGGATTCATAAATTTTTATTTATTTTAGTAAAACTCAATTAATATACCTTAAATCAAGTTCCTTCCGCTCCTCCGCAGGGGCTTCTTGATCTGCAGAAACAGATGCCGTCTTATCGATATGGCCCAGCAATTTGGAAAGAAGTTCGGATTCGGTTTTCTTTTTATCGTCACCCATTAGATCTGCCACATTTTTAGCAGCTTCGACAATATCTTTTGGCTTATTTTCTTCTTTTGATTTCGATTTTAGTTTTTCTTGGCGACGACTCTTACTGATGGCTGTCGTAACTTGAACTGATTTAATTTTCGTAATTCCTTCATCTTTTTGCATACTAGCCAATAATTTGTTAAGACGTTCGGCAGATGATTCTGTTTTTTCTTCGTCTTTATGGTGTTTGTTTTCTTTCTTTGAATTCTCTTTCGATTCTTCGGAGTCTTTCTTTTTGTCATCGGAAAAATATATAACTTGAGCTGATCTGAATGGAAGGGATCTGCAATAAAAGAGTGGAAAAACGTAACTTATCCAAAGACATTTGTTGGCCACTTAATTAATCTTATGTGTGCCGACAGCCAATTGGGTGGAATACATAAAGGCCAAAGAGATTTAAGATTAGAACAGTGCTGGCTATGTTTGGCAGGGCAATTGTTACACAAAAAAAAGCTGTTTTCCATTAAAGGGAAGGAATGGAATATCATTAATTCGAAAAATCACTACAAAGTGACAAGGACATGGGGACAATCAGTTAACATATTTTTATCATAATTTTTTTTTACACCTGCTTTACTCAATGTGTTCCGGTCTCCTTTTCCCGCTCCTCTCAGTCCTGGATGGACGGTTCCCTTAGACGTCTCAAAAACTTTAAAAACAAGACGTGCAAAAAGTTCTGCTCCTCTAGGTGCGACGCTGACTACCAGGCTTACTACGTCCTCTACCTTCCTCCTACCTTCTCGCGATCTGTAGACGTCCCATAATAGTTTTCTATCCAACTCAAGATCCACTCTGCTGACCAACCTCAGCCAATTCTAAAGATTTATTAATTTTAAACGACACAGAGACGGTTACCCCTCCTCTCTTTGGTTTGGTGATCGCGAGAGAAGTGACCCCGCTGAGGTGGTCAATTTCTTCGCTGACTGGGCTTTCACCACTTCTCTTGAACCCAAAGACTTAGTTTTTGACGTCGTCACTATTACTGAATACTTGTCGAACTTGTCCGACGGGTTTTCGTGTGGACCTGGATGGCATCCCTTCTTTGTTTTTGTAAAGGTTGTTGCTTGCCGTTTGCCGCTGTGCTCTGTTTTCTGTTCAATTTATCTTTGTTTTGCGGCCGTTTCCCTAGGCTCTGGAAGGATTGTGTTATAATTCTCCTTCACAAAAAAGGTGACAAAACTGACATCTCCAACTATACACCCATTTCCAACTTGTGCCACGCTGCGAAGGCGCTTGAGACCCTAATGTCGACCTTTTATTGGCTCTTTTCAGAATGGCTTTATTAAGAATAAATCCACTACCATCTACCTAACCGGGTTTGTTCATCACGGCCTGCCTCCGATTGAGGCTGGCTTCCAAGTTTACTACACATTCACCGACTTTAATTAGGCCTT
This sequence comes from Leptarthrus brevirostris, assembly GCA_964036015.1. Taxonomy (NCBI): domain Eukaryota; kingdom Metazoa; phylum Arthropoda; class Insecta; order Diptera; family Asilidae; genus Leptarthrus; species Leptarthrus brevirostris. The sequence goes on along the minus strand of OZ038373.1, from coordinate 3,437,573 downwards.
TGAATATAATAGGATAGACCACGGAATTCTTATTCACAAGTTTCATATGCTTGGGTTTCCGCTTCTTCTGGTTGACTAGCTGTCCCCCTACCTATCCGGGCGCATTCAGCGTATTTTATTCCGCGGTGCATTATCCAACGTAATATCTGTTGCCTCAGGGCAGTATTTTTGGCCCTCTCCTTTTTATTATATTTATTCATGAAGTCTCGTTTGCTTTTGACTAACTCCAGCATCCTTGTTATGCCGACATTCACATTATCAATGGCCTTTGTGCGGCGCTAGTTTTCCTCTTAAATCCAAGACTTCGGGGATCCATTTGCGCATGATGAACATATTTACTTTAGTGGTCTATTTTCATGCGCACATGGGAGATTCTTGCTGTAATGGTCGCAAGCAACACTGAATTTCTTGCCTGTGCTACGAAACACTTGGCACAGGGTTGAAAAGGGGGCCTTCTAACATGGGGAACAGACGCTGACCAGGAAGCCGCCCAATATGGAAACAAATATATATTCTGCAGGCTTTCTACACGAGAATCACAAGTTCGTATCCTGCCGGCGGTCTCCCATGTCTGTTTTTTGCAGCAAACAAATTATTTGAAATTGTAAATTCAATTGTAAACTTGTCATTGAATCGGGGTGCAGTTCTTTTTCTTGTCCCATATTCTACAAGGGTTAAGAAACTTCCTAAGATGCATTCTATCTGGTGCACTTAACTGCACTACTTAAAATTGAATATTTTATTAACAGAAGTGCAACAAAGAATTTTATTCATTTTTAAAGGACGCAAGTACTGAAAACTGTATTTCAGGTTTGGATTAAAAAGAAATGTATTTTATACGTTAATCAAAACTATTTTCCACACTTTCTTCATTCTTAATTTATTTTCTTTTAAATTCTAATACCGTCATTGATAAAAATGCAAACAAAAGTTGTCCTTCTTGAACATGCTTATAATATCTTAATTTCTTATGGAATAATAACTTATAAGTTACATCAGTCTTACCTCTTTCCAACTAAATGCGATATCCTCAATGATAACATATTTTTTACTAAATTTTAAGCTTTTTTAAATCGGAAAATAACATTCCCTAAACTCTTTCCGGAATGACAGTAAAACAGCTGACAGATAGAGGTTAGTTTAACTTCGTTAACTTAGAATTATAATTATAATTAATAAAAATATTAAACAGGAGAGTACAATTTTATTTTGTTACATTAAAGAATATAAAAATATTCTATCTTATAAAATTTATATGTATAATTGTTTTAGCGAAATTTTTCTAATCCTTGATTAAGTTAAAAAATCCATTGAATCTAAATTGTCAAGTGCAAAGTTGTTGCACCTGAAGACTCTTTGGAAGTGTGTGTAATTTGATTTAAATTGTGTAGAATGTGTGAAGTGAAAGGCCAAAGAATGTAGTCAGACAAGAACGAGACGGCCATTTTGCATTTCAGTTGGAGTAAACGTTTCCGAGGAGTAGCTAAGTTGCGGCTGTTGAGTGTCCCGAGTTGTGCTGAAACGGTGTTTTGTGATTTAAAACGAAACGCTTTTCGAAAGCGTTTAGCCCCTCGATGTGATAAATATTGAAAAAAGAAACTAAGAATATGTAAATTAAGGAAACAATGTTCAGACAAATTTGATCGTCATCACAGTGCCAGACGTGAGATTTTCCCGTGTGCTGTGGCCCGTCGTGTCTCATTGAAATTCTTATTTATTTTTTGTTCAGTTCGTTTTCGTCTGTGGTTAAGGAAACATTTTATAATACGTAAAACGGGACGCGAATCTCCTTGAATTGATGGTTTACCGAAAAGAGCAGTGTTTTATGTGAAAATTTCAAAGGTGCACAAGTGCATTTCATCCCTGAGCATATTCCAATTTGGTGTTTACATTTTTTCTGCTCCGGTTGCTGTTTGTTTTGATTTATGCCAATTTGAGTGATTCCGAGTGGTGATTAAAAGTGTTTTTGATACACGCAACCAACCATTTTGTATGGTTTCAAAAGATAAACGAGTTCTCTTGGATTATTCTCAACTTTGTTTGTCAACGGCTGAGAAGAAGGTGCGTCCGCACAACAAATGCTTAAATGGACGCAACATCGATAATAACTCAAGTGTCCCGCGATGACGAGCAGCTAAATGTCTACGCGAATGAAAAAGGTAAGTTCATTTCGATAAAAATTAAAAAAATTTCCTTAAATTGTGGAGCTCGGATCGTGCTTATCCGTCAACTTCAAATTTCCGTTGTGTGCACTGCACCTGTTCACAAACTCTCCCGTCTGAAAATTGCGATTTTGGCTTTCTGTTTTTTTTTGGGATTAACATAAGAGACAATATGCAAAACAGGGCTAGTCAACTTAAGTGGATGTCCGAAAGAATGATTTATTTTCGTGGACCATAAAATCTTATATTTGTCGCCTTTGAACATTCCAATCTGCAAAATTTTTGACATTCGTAATCGCACCTTAATGCATTTGATGGGTGTGTGCAATTACCGATCACCGATAGTAAAAAAGTTTGTTTGTGTGAATTAATTTACCAATCCAACCAAACTAATGTGGCTACCATAGTCGCTCTCTGTTTGGCACAATTTCTCTTTTCTTTTCACTTATGTCATTCGTATGCAGACGAAACACCACAGCTTGCAGACTAAACAGCCAAAAACAATTCACAAAAAATTAATTATTTCTTATTTTGACTAGGATAAAATTGGAGAATAGAAGTCTTTTGTTTTATTTTCATTTGTATAATTTGATTTTTTTTTTCTTTCTGGAGTTTTGTCTCGCATGAATCGTTTGTTAGCATCGCCAGCAAGAGCATTACCAGATGAGTGGTTCTTTGGTTTTTAACGTGTTCCTCGTTACCAATTTCCGGTCCGGAAGGAAACCGCATTTTTACATGAAATAGCAACAAACTAGAATTAGTTTTAAACGGCTAACCTTTCATTATTCATAATTCCGTGAAGATTACTGGATATCTGGTTGCCAAGAATACTTGGTGCCTCGATACAAAAGTGTTGAAGGAAATGACCGCCTTGCAAGAGGAGGTACCAAATTTTTGGAATGGCTCATTCGTTTAACCATCTTAGGACCATGTACGACCAACAATTATCTTTTTATAGATGAATTATTTTTCGGGGCCAACTTCACAGAGCCCCGAAAAATAAGCAAAAAAAAGATTTCGTTGCACAATCGTTAGACCATCGTTGAACCATGTTTTACCACGTTTGACGACCCCCGCAAGTGTTAGATTAGATTAGGTTAAAGTGGCTGCTAAGAAAGCACACTTAGGCCAAGGAGGCCCATTGTGATACCACAATTGAGGCAACAAAAATTAATCCCGATAAAAATACCTAGAGAAGAAGAGGGTAAAACTGTTACTCTATGTGCATCGAGCCAGTTCCCTGTCTCTAGTGGAAACTAGGTCTCGAGGAGTCAAAATAAATATTGGCTTGAATGGAAAGTGTATTCAGCCTTCACCAGTCCATTTGGAGCTCCTGATAAATCGAGCTAGTTCCCTGACGTCGGTGGAGCCTAATTCGATTAGCTCTTCAAAGAAGGGGGAGCCCAAAAATCGGTTCGTATGGTTGGCTAGGGCCGGGCAATTGCAGAGGAAGTGGAGTATGATTTCCTCGTCCTCTTCGTCATGGCAACTCCTACAAAAGTCGTTTGAAGGTGCGCCTAGTCTATCGTCGTGTCTACCTATGAGGCAGTGGCCCGTAATAACGGCCACGGTACTGCTAATTAATTTTTGTCCGAGTAGGATGAGCTCACTTGACCGTTTAGGGTTAAACTTTAGCCATATCTGTCCGCTGATCAGGCAGATGTGTTCATCCTGCCAATTAACATTTGCAATCCTGAGAGATATCTGTGAAAGTTCCAGTTTGCAAGTGGCCAGCAGTAGTTTTCGCAGGTGGTGGTTAATGTCCGAATCAGGACGATTGGTACGGATTCTCGCTAGTTCGTCGGCTCTACAGTTAGACGGAATATTACTATGTCCAGGCGCCCAGATGAGCCGTACTTTCAGATGCTCAGCTATCTCATTCAAAGCTGAGCGACATGTTACAACCGTTTTCTAAGGTTTGGATAAACAGGATCAAATAAACATATTAGGCAGTACTAAGGCAGGTGAAAGGGTTTATTAACTAGTTACTTGCAACAGAAGACAAAAACATATCGCACATTGAGCACAACACTGCTAAGGCTTACAACAGGCTTACTTACAGGTTACTTCTATCCCTAGTAACACCACAGAACACAGCGATGGATTTAGGGTAGTTATCTTTGAAAGCTTCGAGTGGCTAGTTCCCGTAGTCCCCTTGTGAGGCATGAGACGAACTTTACCTGATTCGAGACAATAATTTGAAGTTAATCTACAATCTAAGGTGGATTGCAAACTACCGACATTACTCCACAACCCCAATGACATTTTTATCGTAATTTATTCTCAGCAGAAAACAACCATGGGTCGCCGACGGCGGGGTTTGAATCTGCTTCTGGTTGATTTGAAGGAGATAATTAATCTTAAGCTGCTCAATAAAAATTTATCCAGCCCCTCTGCTCTTTTCAGGTAAGCAACGAACTCGCGGTTTATTACATACAATCTTAAGGTTCACTACGTATCCTTTCTCTCTAGTTTTACTTCAATTGGTAAAACAAGGTCATAAATACGCTACCACGATCGTGGAAGCTTTTTGTTTTTAATGATAGACCAGCTGAGACTTGCGCTACCTATAAGAAGAATATCAAAAAGTTAGTTGATTGATTTAAGTGGCTAGTGCTGATCAACATGGCTAGGATTCCACGACCTGTAAGACCCGGAATGTTGGGGTCAGCCTATCATAGATGAGGTGGAAATTCCGAGACGGCGACAAGGCGTGAGGGCTATGTTAAAACCAACCTGAGGAATCAGGCTAATTCCTCGATCTTTACTCCTGAAATTGCTTAAGAGTTCTTTTGGAAGTAATCTTCCAGCAACTTCGTCCTAGTACCTGCTAGGGTTGGTTATCAAAAAGTACAAAAACTACATAAACTAGCGCAAACGCATGGCGTGGCACAGTTATTAGATAATTCGTGTGTAGACTAGAGCTTTAGAACACAGGTACCTTAGCTGATAAGTGAACTGAGGGAATGCGTTGGGCTTCTCTCTGAAAAAAATTTACCAGGTCCTAATAATTTTACCTTTGTTGTTATAGAAATGCCCAGAAATAAATAGAGTCTTACCGTCTATAATCCAAAAAGCGCAGGTATTTGTTTTCCTATTCCGTTCGTATGTATGCAAATGTGATCTTAACTTCCAAGGCAGCAAACATAGACCCTTAATAGCTAGGGACTTCAAATCTGAAATACTGGCTTACGAGGCACTAAAAAAGATGAGCAATCTCTCATGCTACTTCTAAATCTATCAACTGAAAATACAGCGTGTCTTTAAAAATGTGTATACTGAGTCAACGCACGACGGTCTTCTTTCTGTATCGTGGCGTCGATCACTTGTTTGCCTCTATTTTGATTTAATGCTTAAAAGCCTTCAGATTCAGAGTTATATTGACATTTCATTCCTTTAAGGAGGGATCAAGGTTGTGGCTTATGCAGACGGCATGCACTTATTTCAGAGTATTTTCCAAGCATAATCCATGATTTAATTGAAAAAACTTTGGATAATATCCACAGCAGAAGGGATCAAAAGCTGTTTATAGGGTAATCCTCAGAAGGCAGGAACAATGCTCTGCACATGCAGGACCGTGTAATCCTTTAAATCACCCACATAGAATAGCAGCAGCCTGACGCTTAGTATCCACTACAACATTCTTAATTGCTATACTCGACTTTGAACTAAACAGCGACATAAATTTAAAGAAGCTCGGGAAAAGAGCGTCGATAGCTGATCCTGCAAGAAAATGTTTGGTAAAAAATTGCACCTGAATTAGGTACAATTTTATTGTAAGGCCTGTTCTTATGACATTGTAGCCTGTGAACTGCTTAAGAAAGGAGGAGCTTACGAAAATTCAATGAGCTACCTGTATATGCATCTACGGAGCTATCAATGCAATGCCAACAACGCCTTCTGATGTCCACGGTAAAAGTGTAGGTGTATTTTGTGCCGTACGACTAAAATAATGCCTCCCCAACATTTTCCCCAATTCACTGAAAAAAAAGGCTTCCGAGCCGGACAGGACACGAAGTAAAAAGGACTCTCTCGCCCGCTCAATCCTGCAGCTGCGAAAATATTCGTTAAATGGGATACCAAGTCATTCGACGTGATTGCCCAATGACTCAAACACATCGCCTTCACCCTGGCGACGTTCTTTCAGGCCCTAGTTAGAGGTTTTTTTTATGTCAAAAGTTGGGCATATTTTATTTGTAGTCTGCGCTTGATAGCAAGTGCGAGAAGATATTTCCCTTAACGGTCACAAACGGATTGAGCACCACCTTTGCAAGGCAGTCAATAACACTACAGTCTCGTCTAGCTATCTCTTCGGCTCTGTCATATTCCCCTTGATGTCTCTGTGTCCTAGGATCGAGATCAAGGCTATGTTAAACCGGTCGTTCAGGCGGGTTAGTTCCTCGTAGCATCTCTTTACCAATTAAGAGTTGATTCAAGAGCCTTAATAGCAACCTGACTGTCCGATAAAATAGTGTTCACCCTAAAGATTATCTGCGGATGAACACTGACTACACGTCTGTAATATTCAGTTTTGGGGAGAAATGTGAGTAATTCGTGGTGATGCCGACTCAGGAACAGGAGATTACATAACCACGCACACCCCTTTTTATTTTAATGTCTTTAAGGGGAGATCTCGGCTTACGCGAGACTACAAACGCAATTAATTGCGACGTACTGGCCTACGTTGATAGTCAATCAGCTATAATGCCAGTGAGTTCAAATTTTGAACCTCAAACGAATTAAAGTCGCGATTGTTAAGCATACGTCAGAATATTCTCCAATCCTTAGGGGCAGTACACAAGGTAACATTTTGATGCTTATCTGGTTAGGTTAGGTAAATGTGACCTCTAATGGCGTCACAAGGCTGGCCTTATAACAATGATACGAAAGTTAAGACCTCTTAACTTGCTAAGCAACATTCAGGTGCGATACCCTATCCGCAGTGTGTACTCGTACATTAGGCTGATTGGCGGTATAACCCAACTTAACCTATTATAGTTTGATCTCACTTCCCCTCTCTCTCTCTCATGTAATTGTTTTGTTTTAGATCTGCATAGCGAGCAAAGCCTAATTAGTCTATAGTTAGCGTGTTTTTATGTTCCTGATTTTCACCGTATGGCAAAACTGTGACGATTACTCTAAAGCCATTTGGACACTTGTTGCTGCTGAGCGATTTTATAACAAAAAAACATGTTTGGTCCGAGAAAGTTTGCCCCACCCTCAATCGATAACCGTTAGAGTTACGACGAAAGTCGTAAGAGGCAAAGTTTAGTGCTCGAAGGGAATGGTCTAATCGCTTTTGTCGTGTGCACTCGTGACACTCAGGGGGGGGCTTAAACCACATACAAAAAATCAGCGAGGTAGGTCATTTACCTGTCGCAAATTTAGAAATATTGCTTTTTCTCTCTATCGTTCGTTAAATTACTACCTGTCACGATTTTTACCACCTACCAATCCGGAGGTCCCAGGTTCGAATCCCACCGACGGGGACCCTTGTTTGTTTTCTGCAATCGTTATCTCGAATCGGGTGAAGTTCTTCTATTGCCTCATGCCCGCAAGGGTTTACGGGAGTTAGAGAGAGAGGATCTTTACCAAGTTTGCAAAATACTTCAGTGAAATCTTCTGCTATGTACTCCAACGCAATCGTACCTTCGCCTGTATTAACGTTGCAGTAATTATAAACTAGAAAAATTGAAACCGGATCATATACTAGAAAATTTCGATTATTATTAACGTAACGTGAAGTCGTCATGTTATGATTGCCGAGTCATTAAAAGTTAGGGCCTTAGGTGATTGTCCTGTGGTACATCTAATGTATTAAAATTTCTTCACCGAAATAAGCTTAGTGACAAACAACTCTACGCATGACGGGCAAATTAGGAGCACAACTATTTAATAAAATGAGATGGGAACAGAAAGCATAATACATGCATAGCATCTTTTTTGGATTTGTTTATCAATCGTTTATGGCGGGAGCGGGACACTAAATGATGCTATCATTCGCTTTTCACTCTATAATGCCAGACAGTCGTCACGTCTTATTAATTCCATGTGAAGCATAATCAATATTCTTAATCGGATCAAAGATTTGCGTATATTGAGTTAAGCCATTAACAAACACAACTGAAAATCTCGACTTATTACCGCACAAAAAATTAGGCGAGAGGAGAAAAACCTGTCATTAAAGCGACAGAATAGAAAAAAAATTGACAACAAAAAAACAAATAAAAATTTATTTGCAAAAAATAAGACAAAAAAAAAACGACAGCCAAGAAAATGAAATGTAAACACAAGAAAGAGGCTTAGTCGAACTGGTTTTTCCCCCCCGCCGATCCGCGAGATTATATTATTTCGCGACAACGAGATCTTTTCGGATGAAATCATCCACGGCAAGCTTAAGCTTTGAACACTATAAACTCCTCCGTTCCTTCAGTTTTCCGTTCGCCGTTTTCTGAATCATGAGTAGTGCAAAACTTAAAGCGAACTCTTTTTCTTTTCGTTGCAAAGTTCTTTTTTTACTCATTTTCTTAGACCTGATCGCGGCCGATCTCTATGTTAAGATGACGATATAACTTGTTTCTGTGTCAAGCTTAAAAAGATGGAGTTGCCAATTAGTGAGAATTAATTAGTTTTGTGGCGATAATTTTAGTTAATTTAATTGAAGAGAAATTGTTCATTAAAAGTTGCGTAATTATTTTAAATTTGAACACTTGGGGACGAGACAGCTTTTATTGAATTTTATGACGTTGCTGTAAGAAATTAACTGTTTGTTTGCTTCCCACTACTTCTATAATTAAACATTTTGCTCGCGAGAATGTTATTAAAATTTATATACTTCGTAGCCGCTACTAGTACTTCTGTGGTGTTTTAATATAATGAAGAAAAGTTAAATGTTAAGCATGATCTTATTATGAGTTAAATCATAAAGTGTTGAATGTTTTTTTTTTGTTTTCAAAAAAATTCAGTTGAGGTCTTCAACTATGTCACCTCGACCAGTGTCGTGCAGAGAGATCATCCATTTCCTAAACCTTACCGTCAGCTATACCCAATCACCGATCTCCTAACGCATCGCCCACAGACATACACTTACTGTTCACGAGATGTGATAAAAAAATGGCACACCTTAATGCTAATTGGACCCTGGGCGAGAAGCCTGGGTCGCCACTTCAACCAACCAAGCCACCAGTCAAACTTTAATTCCTTAATTAAACCTATTGTTTTCCTAGCGGCCGCCTTAACTTAATAAACTCTCTTCCAAAGATGCTTACGTCTAAGACAATTGAGTATTTAGCTGCTCCTTCTTAACAGAATCAGGATGTATCCTCTTGAACTATGCCCGGGGTATTAGTCCACTGTCAGTTCTTACATCTGTCTCTTGATTTGACTTACAATCTGACTCTTCATGACAGTTCCTCTAGTGTATTGAGCAAGTCCCATGTAATATTATCCATTCGAGCCTTAACTGCCGGCTGACTGTCTGAAATAATAAAAAATCTTAGTCCCCACATCTTCCGAAGAATCTCCACAGAGTTCGATTGTATGTATTCTGCTTGGAAAATGATTCGTGCAGTTCGAAGCGCTTTGTGCAACCGGAGTCTAGAGACGTAGACTTCAATACGTGTTTTGCCTTCCATTTTGAAGCCACCTGTATACGATACCATAAAAATCTATTCCTCTACTTTCCTCTACTTTCTTTGGCAATAAACAGACACTATTTTAAATGAAGTCAATTAATCCTCGAGTAAATACATCCACTCTACTTTCATCACTCGATACAATAGTTATGTTGTTAAAAAATTTAAATTCGTTATGCATTATCTAGTTCTACGTGCCCATACGATTCCATCTTTCAAAGCTAAAGTCTCCAATCCATCAAAGATTATAAGATCGAACCTCACCAATATATTTTACTTAATAAACCATTTCTTTGCTCGCTTCAGCATGGCTTTATTAAGGATAAATCCCACACAACCAACTTATTAGAATTCTCTAAGTACTGCGTTTCCTCCCTTGCCAGTAAGCATTTTTACTGAAGCTTTCGATAGAATCAATCGCAGAATTCTCATTCATAAGTTACAGGTTCTAGGTTTTCCTTCTGTTTTTGTAAAGTGGATGTTTTCGTATCTATCAGGTCGTACAGAGCGTGTTTTGTTTCGTGAGGCGCTTTCAAATGAAATACTTAACAACTCAGGGGTACCACAGGGCAGCCATCTTGGTCCATTGCTTTTTATCATTTACATCAACGATGTATCGATGATCATTCATAACTCGAGAATTCTTTGCTATGCTTTACGAGGAAGTAACTAAAGGAGAAGATAGAAGCTCAGGAAATCGTGGCAATTTTAAGCTTGTATGAGATTCCCGTGCATACAATCTCATAAGCGAAGGGCAGGCGATTAGAAAGGTGTTTTATGTTCGGGAGTTTTGACGCGAATTTTAAAATATTGTACTAAATAATAAATTATGTGCCGACACTGACACTAAGTAACAGCTAAGACCCAGGGAACAGATAAAAAGCCTACTTCCTGGTAGCAAAAAGCGAACAAATTTGACAGCACAGACCCAGCCGCCGAACAAAAACTTGCCATGCTCACACACACGACATATACACGATAGGGCTTCTCCTTTAGTTACTTCCTCGTAGGCTATGCTGATGATCCTAAAATTTTTCGTACTGTTGCTAATGAACATGAGTGTTCACTTTTAAACTCTGATTTAGACGCCTTTCATAAATGGTGTTCTATTAACTATATCCCTCTGAACATCCTTTAGAGCACCACTATGTCATTTTCACGCAAAAGGACTCCTCTGTACTTTAACTTTCTTATTGATGATAGCTCAATAACTAGACTTGACTAGACCAGCGTAGGAGTTCTCAGTCAATTTGGTTGCCTCCAGACAACCAAACCGTTTCAATAAATAAAGCGCATGCCCAAAAAATGTATTCAACCTCTACACATTTTTACATTTTTGCGTACTAACAAGGCAACCAATTTCGTGAGAATTCCTACCCAGGGATTTGAGGGTCATACTTGACACTAACTCTTCCTTTGACGATCACATAGATTCTCTTGTAAATAAGGCTAATACGACCGTTTTATTAAACGATGTTCAAAAGAGTTTGATGATCCTTATATATCAAAACTTCTCTATTGTGCTTTTGTAAGGCCTATTCTGGAATACGCTAGCCCTATTTGGCCACCCTATTATGCGGTCCATATTAATCGCATAGTAGGTTTTTGAGATTTGCCTTTAGGGGCCTTCCCTGGTATAATCCTCATATTCTGCCTCCATATTTGGATAGACTCGAAATTATTCTCATTGGATACTTCTGATGAGAACAGAGGTAACAACTCTAAAATAATTTTTGCTTTCACAACGAATTCTCCAGAACTGCTAGGATCCCTGAATATCTCCGTTCCGGCTCGCTTCCTGCGGACTGACAGTTTTTGGACCAGCAACCTTTTATACATCGTCATTTTACCGGGACATTCATTAATAATAAGAGGAGAGCTCTCTAAGATTTTTTAACATAAAGAAAAATTCCTTGTTATTATTATAACTCTTATCACTTTATCATTACGCATTGGCTTGTCTTTCAATTATATTTCAATTCTCAAAAATCGTGGTCCGATATTAGGTAATTTGCATCAACCTCCACTCGAACTCGAACATCACTCACTTCAACTCTCTTCAGTACATAATCTATGCTGAAATGACCTGTTATTCTTGTAGGACGAGTTACCAATTGCTTCAAGCCTTGGTTAGATCTAGCCATTACCATTATTATTCTTCTTACTATCATCTATTACTAAATTTAATTTAGTATTAATAGCTAGTTTGGGCACTGATAGATTACGCAGTCTTTTGATGAAGCTGAAATTAGCAGATTCTAAATCCAGTAGACTCTAAGAAAGCAGTGTTTCTCTTTAGAAATCTGTTGTAGGACGTCTGCAGATTGAGAGAGAAACAATGGCAGAGATCGTAGTAGGCCTGGTTGTCTTCGTCGCACCTAGAGGAACAGACCCTATTCCAGGCTTTATTTCTTTCTTTTTCAAGGTCTCTCAAGGAGCCATCCATCCATGGCTGAGACAAATGAGGGGAGCCTCAAAAGGAAACCGGCACACACTGAGTTAAAAAGCACGTCATAGAAGGTATAAACGGCCCAGTCAATGTTGGACTCAGGAATACGTTCGCCCAGTCATAGGCCTGGAGCCAATCATTAAGTGAAGAAAAGTCAGCCGCTTTGAAGTTTTTAATAGCGGCTTCATGTAGTCTATAAGAAAAACCTCACACAACGTCAAGATTCCAGCCAGGGCATAGTGGAAAGACGGCTTCAAAATGGAGGGCGGAGTCGGCGCAGGATCATACTCCGAATCGCTAAAGTTCTCTTAAGTCATTCCGACTTCCAGGCTATGCCAGCATCTTCCAGGCAGAGTTGTTGGCTATTATGAAGGCATGAAGTTAATGATCGCAGGTGTATGCAGGCTGCTATTTAGGCTCCTTACTCAGCTATTATCGTCGCAGTTGCGGCATCCACAGTAAAAGAGAAACCGTACTTAAATTTTTCTGTAGGTACCTTCCCCTTACGCCTCTAATCTTTACCGCGTAGATGTGATTTACCGTGTATAACTTCAAGGTCTTACAGTTTGTGATGACAAAACGGTACATTTAGCGTTGATAGAAAATGTGTCTCTTAACATAGCTACCTGGTCATCTTGGCTCCCTTTGTGCACATTCCACTTAGGACCGTTAAGAGAGATATCTTCTGACATTTTTTTTTTATCAACGGCAGCCTCCAGGTGGAGAGAACAAACCTCCTATCTAGGAAGATGTAGTAATACTTTGGGCAATCAGTTGGCATGCGGCAATCTCGGTATTCCTTTTAGCGCATATTGTCGCAGCTGCAAAGATGAAGGGATGAAAGAAAGTCTTTTTCACTTCCAATCATTTTTCACTGAAATCTTTGTTTCAGAGCGTCAAGGGAGATCTCGGGGAGAAAAATTGAAAACGTCATCCACTTTTTGAATGCTCTCTCGATGCGAGCTCCCAATAACTCAGCTAACACAATACACCTTGATTATATCATATCGTGTAAACTGAACTAGCTTCATTTATAGGCAAGTAAGGTAGTGAGAAAGCTAGTAAGCTAGCGTTTTAGGCTAGGATAGTTTAATACGATGGGGTTCTATAATTTTAGCTAGTAGTGCCCTCACTACTGATTTTTCTACCCTGGTTTGTGTACTAGTTTCGTGTGGCCGGTGAAGCTAGTATTCGATTAGGTAGTGTACAGTGACGATACGGTTTGTTTTTGTTGTCATCTTAGTTACTGCAAAGATGTTGGCTTCAAATTTCCTAGCATCATGTAAACGACTCTAGTTTGTGCCAAGCCAGGATAGGATACGGAACAGTATAGGTAGGATAACTAGCTTGTTATCCTAGCTTATAACGAACACTGTAGCACTTTACTTTGTTGTCTTCCAGCCGTTTATTTCGTCATGATTTTGTTTTTGCGAGCTGACAAGAAATGTGGATGATGAAAAATCAAGGTAAGGTACAGTGCAGCATCGCTGCGGACGTTACTTGAATAACCTTGACTTTTGTCAAAATTCAGTTGTCACAAACCTAAACAAGTTTTTCAAGATCAAATCATAAGCAAAATTGTCTCGTTATTTTTGACTTCACACTTAAACAAGAAATTGTTCGATCAAAATAACTCGAAGTTATTTAAGAAATTTCTCATTTAAGCAGCAGAAGTGCCTCAACCATCATAAAATCCCCCGCAAAACTTACACCTACGAATTCCGTGAAGGTAGCAAAAAATATAACAAATTTGCAATTACTTTTTAAAAGCAAACGAACGACTGGAACTTTTGACTGAGGAGGCACTTTTATTTATTTTGCTGCCACAAAAGTCCTCACTCAACAATGTCAACATTGTCAACACTGTCGTACTCGTAAACAACAATAAAACAGTTTCAGGTATTTCATAATGACAAAAGTGAAAATTTCATTTAAAAAAAAAAGGAAAACATCAGAAAACAGAAAGTGAAGGAAGGAAAATATTAAATTTGTTTGGTTATAATCGAGTAGGAAGTGGCACACCTTCCATGACCATGAGGTCAAAATGAGTGGGCTCGTCACCATAATAATCTGAACTTGGCCACATTAATCACGCAATCATTTGCAAGGAAAATAAAAAAAAAAGTGCGTCGACTTAATTAACAGAAATATGTTGCTCTCGCGTTTTAAAATTAAAACGAGGAAATTTTAATTTGGGACATTGCGGGCGTGAATATGTAGACGAAACATTTGTTGCGAAATTGATTTTCTTATGCTTGGTCCACACTTCAAATTGAGTAATTTATTTACGATAAGGAAACGCTGGTTATGAAATCCTATTACGATTTCAACACTACCATGGGAATAAAAACGTCTTCCAACTTTTGTGGAAATTCGACTACCAGTGATTTCGTCAAAGGCGAATTTCATCTTCTCCAATAATGCGTGGAAAATAAAATTTTCAGATTTTCTTCTGTTCTTTGAAACATCATGTTTTCACCATGTTATAAGACTCGTAACGTATCATAACGGATGTAATCAAGTCAGTTTATTGCTTTCAATCCAATTTTGTCGAGAGTTTTCAAGTGGGAGAATATCAAACAACCACACCCGCAACATCCACATGTGATTTTTCTATCTGCTGAAACACAAAACAAATTTGCCATTATCCTGGCCTGAAGGATTGGGAAACCACTCGAGATTTCGATGAGGAAGTTTTCCAACGACGTTGGCATATTTACATGCCTTACCCCGACCGAATAAGGATATTACAAAATCGATAAAATGACTATGCTGTTTGGTTGGTAAGCGCAGCAGACCCATCTCTTACGTAATCGCGGTAAGAAACGCCGACATGAGGACTCCTATTTAACAATTCAAAACTTTTGTTCTGTGAGCTGTTCTACGGACATCATGTACTTTGTGCATGCACCTACCATTGTATAAAAGTCATCACCGGCAAAGAAGGCTGAGTGATATCCAGGCATTTATGGCTTTTATTGTCGTACGACAAGAATAAACCAATTTGTTGTCGACATTTTAGTTTCAGGTCAAATGTGATACAAGAACGGTTTGTCCAAGGTCAACTACTTACAAAACAAAAAAAAATCAACAGCCGCATGACATGGGTCAGGTGGGAAGAAATATTTACTGCCATTTTGCAGGCTGCTACAGGGCAAAAAATAGAACAACTTGTATCATAGGTCAAATGAATAGTGTTCAGTTCGATTATAATGACGCACCCTTTATATGACATTTCAATGTGCTCGGAGGTGTTGATTTACGGGCAGAAATTAAAGTCTATTTTAAGGAGGCGCCAGGTTATGTCGACGTTGAATATGTCCTTATTTTTCTTTGTAGACAGAAGTGTGCTTTGAAGTTGGCAGTCAACCACGAAATTATTTCATGATTTTTGAGAAGGCGTTTCAGAATATGATTACTGAAGGGATTAGGTAAGATTTATCGTTTCCGAGTCAGACTTTCTTGAGGAAAATGTAATCGATTAAATGTGAAAGAAGAAATACTTAAAGGGTTTGAACACTTTATTAGCATTCAATATTAATCGTCTTTAGAACAATCGATCTCAACGGACTTAACATGAACAAGTCATCCTTAGCTGATTAACACCATTATAAAGTCAATTGGCATCGTACGTTTTTCGGTACTGCTACCCCATTGAATTTTTTATTACATCATCCCAGTCCTGGTTATCCGCTCAAACCAAAAACTATATATAAAGCCAAGGATTCTACTAGATATCTGTTGGCATGAACAATGTCCTTTTTTTTACAGACCAGGTAGTCTGCAGTTTGTGTCTCTTCCCAATATATTTTAAGACATGGTATAGGTTGTTGTCATGTCTGCAAAGTTGGCATGAAAAGAAAGAGATTCAAGTTGAAATTCTGCATGCTTACTTTAGTGAGGATAATGCATACTAGGAGGGGTCATGTGGAAAGTAGTAAAAATCTGCTTACGTGATTGTGCCCCTAATTAAAAATTACATCAAGAGCACTCTGGTTACAAGGTTATCGTCTACGCTAATGATATTGCTCTGATTTGTTCAGGTAAGCGCCCAAACACACTGGCTGAAGTGTTACAACACGCCATCTCCAAGGTATCATCATGGAGCGATGGGTGTGGTCTGGGCATAAACCCGGATAAGGCAGAGTTAATACTCTTCTCTCGGAAACATACTGTTCCTCCTATTGCCCTAACTAACAGGGTTTTGCTGAAATTGAGTAATCAGGTTAAATATCTAGGTTTTGTCCTAGATAGAAAACTTACCTAGAAGCCTAACATCCAAGAAAGAGTACGGAAATTCACAGTGGTGCTCTGTTCAGATAAAAGGGCAATAGGAAAAAGATGGAGTATGGAGCCACGTATTATGCAATGGCTCTACAAGAGTTTCATACTACCCATACTCACTTACTTGCTTACTCTTAACAGGTGCCCTTAGAACCACTCTTTCTAAAGCCCTAAATAATATTCACCACCTTCTATCGGTGGATCTTTTCGTTAATCAATCCGCATGCTCTGCTGCCGTTAGGCTTAACTCAGACTATACCATACCCAAGCCTTTCTTTGGAACGAAATTTGATTCTTCTTTTCCCGCTAGGTCAGAGTGGGGGGAAGGTCCACCTCCATAGGGAGAGTCAGTACAACTCTACACTGACGGCTCCAAACTGGAAGGCAAAGTAGCTGGAGGTATCTTTTCGGAACACCTTGACCTCGATATTTCATTTCGTTTACCTGACTACTACAGCGTGTTTCTATCCGAAATCATGGCTATAAAGGTAGCCGCAGACCGTCTGAAACATTTAAGGCTGCCTACGGATAGCATCTTTATTTTCTCAGATACTCAGGCTGCTGTAAAATCCCTCACGGGAGTAAATAAAATCTCCAAAACGGTTATAGCACGTCGCTCGGCTTTAAATGACCTACCTGGACACAGTGTAATTCCGTATAACTGCAGAGCCGACAGTGTAATTTCGGATAACTGCAGTGAGTATTGACACTACTCGTCCCGACAATAACCACCGGCTTGGACAGTCGGTGGCCCTTTGCAAACTGGAAAATTCACAGGAATCCTCAGAATTGCAAACGGCAGATGTCAGAAGGAACACACCTGCCTGATCAACGGACATATGTTGCCAAAGCCTGACCCTAAACGGTCAGATCACTGTCTCATAGGCAGACACGCCGATAGACTCCGTGCGCCTTGAAACGACTTCTGTAGGATTTGCCAAGACGAAAAAGGCAAAAACTTGCCTGGCCCTAGCCAACCGTAGAAACCGGTTTTTGGGATCTCCTTTTTTGAAGATTTTGTTTATTTGTTTATTTGTTCAATACAGATTCATCACAAATGACTATTACAGCAGTATATACATATATATAAATTATTAAACTAAAACTAAAAATAACTATGGGCAGCAATCAACAGAGTTCAAATCACCCACATCTGAGTAAGCCCTTCAGCCGCAACCTAGAGAAGTCCATGTCGAAGTTGGTAAAATGTTGATTGAAGAGGCGAGACATCGACGTGATGGGCTCGTGCATCCCATAAAGAGTTCGACGACCAGGGACGTACAGGAACTCTCGATTTCTTAAGGAGCGTTGCGGGATCGAGATGTTAACCGCCTCCAGTAGTTCGGGTGAGTTTATCGTTCCCTGCAATATATCAAACAAAAATACTATTTTGGCAATATTGCGCCTCTTTTCGAGGGAGTCGAGAGAAATCAGACACAAACGGTCGGTGTAAGAGGGGAGAAGCAAAGGATTAATCCAGGGAAGTCCGCGGAGAGCAAACCTAAGGAATCTACGCTGCACTGCCTCGACGCGGTTGGCGGTTGAGATTTAATCAAAATAGCCTCCAATGACATCAGAGACCTAGTTCGGTTAATCAGGGGCTCTAAATGGCTCCCGGATACATGATAAGACTAAACCCTTTCCGCCCCAGTCAATATTGCATATTGACTCCAGGAGAACTATATTCCACTGGTGACAGGGAACTGACTCGGTTCACAGATAGTAATTATGTACGCTCTCCTCTTTGTAGGGGGTAAATAACTTAGCCCTATAGTGTGACTTCCTTTAGCAACTCGTCCGAATCCTTTTTGTCTGTTTTCAGTTCCGAATAATGTGATTCGGGTACGTTGACTAAGTTATTTTGCGTCCCGCTCGCATCGAAAATCGCAACTTTTCAGCACAGCACTTTTTTATTTTTGAAGAATTCCTGTAAATCTGTTTTTCGGGAGAAAATACATTTTGTTGATAACAATGAGGTCGCAAAGTAGTAGGGTCATGAGTTAAGAACGTATAAGACATTGGAGATGACCATAGTACACTTATCTCATTTTGGCCATTTTCGATTTATCAAGTTATTCCATGTGACCACAGAATTTTAACCGTCCAAGTCAAAGTCTAGTTTGTCCTGACTGAATTTTGTTTTCATATTTTAGCTTCGAGCGTTCAAAATAATATTTACAAAAGTTATAAAATTTTTTTGTTTTTGTTTTTTTTATACGATGTGGCCAAATCCTAGGGGACAACCCTTTGATGCGTTAGCATGGTTTTGGCCGGAAGGGAATTAGGGTAAGGGAAGTGAGGAAACTTGAGTCTTGTTTTTGCATTGCTGCGAGCTAGACAACAGTGGATTATTTTAATTTCTTAATAAAAGCTCCCGGTCATCTGGTCTCGAACCCGGGACCCATGGCATGTTGGTCTTGCCGCTCAACGCATTGATCCAACTCCGTCTCCAAATGAAAATAATTTGTGAATAAACGTGAACAAATTGCCAACTTTACAGACCTCTTAACTCGTTCTAATATTCCTTTTATTCCCTCCCAACTAGCTCTTGGGTTCGTTCCTGGTTGTTTGGATCCTGTTCCTCTGTTTGAACCAAAAATCTGCTGTACTAATAACGAATTGGTGAAGTCTCTCTAACGGCCATTTGCTTTAAGTACGCTCAAGTGTTCATTTGCTCCACGAACTTTTTATTTGATGTAGTTAGTCTGCTTTGTTGTTCGTTATTAGCTGAGTTTTTTTTCTTGATTGAATAACTGCCGAGCTATTTTTGATTTTAGTTGTTTACAAGGGTCGATTAACTTTCCTGATCTTCTAGGCTCGTTTTATTACCATCTCACCACGGTCTTTGAGGGTGCGCAGCTTTATTCGACCGCCTAATTGAGGCTTTCATGAGTCAATATTGTCTTAATCACAATTTTGACCTCATGGATCAAGGATCAACGTCCGGCTTCGTTTCTTCTTCAGTTCACTTTCTCGTTTTTACTATGATTTTGCATTTCATGTTGATTTGAGAGCCTTATTCAACCTCCTTTGATGAAATAAGTGAATTTTTTGCTTAATCCCAGCCAAGAGGTGCGCCTTCTCAGTTATAAGGACAATTCTAGGATTGACAATAATCTAGGTCGAACTGACAACCAATATTGGTCCAATAACACAGGTCAACATGGTTTAGTTGTTGGAAAGCTAAGGGTCATTTCCGAAGTAATTTGCTGCGTAGAATCCGAATCCGGGGTCAGAATTGGCCCATCACGTCTGGCTTTTGAGATATTTGAGGTTGTGTACCCGAAAAACGGCGTTTTTTCCTACTTTTTAGGTTGTGTGCAGGATGCAAAAAATGTTTGTGGTCTGTCTCTCCAGTTACATCATTTAGTACCACTCTTACCCTTCAATTTAAGAGTTCAAAAGATCAATTATGATTTTTTTTTCGTATAGCTATGGCTATACGTTAAGTTACGAAATATATACCTTCGACGTCATTAGCATTTGCATTAAGTAAGCATGGGCCAATTCTCACCCCGGATTCGGATTCTACGCAGCAAATTACTTCGGAAATGACCCTCAGCTTTCCAACAACTGACATGACCCCGGTATTTGTAGACATGTGTAATCGTTACCAATATTGGCCTGGTATTGATTGCGAGTATTGCTGAAAACTGGTAGCCGATATTGGCATAGCCTTGGTCGAGTTATGTGAACTTGGCACCCCTTTTTTGAAAATTATGATTTTTTTTTAGAGTTCCCGATAGAACTAACATAGTTCTGGAGTTCTCAACAGAAAATTTGAATATTTCCGGTGAATTAAGCTCAAAAATTGCAAAAAAAAGTTTTTGGGGTGCTAACTTCACGCAGCATCCCTTTTTTTGATAAAATGAGTTCTGAGTCGATAAATCGATAGAGAAAGAAGAGTTCCGGAGTTCCTGATAGTTTTTAGCAATAGTTCCTAAAAAATGTTTTATTGAGTTCTGAGTAATGTTCTGAATAGCATCACAATAGTTTTAAAGGGTGTTGTAGTCAGAACTCCGATCATAAATAAATTGCATTAGTTGTTAACAATTGAAAAGGGACGAATCGAAAATTCTGAATTTTGGTTAAGTTATATCAGCTTTGTTTGGTCTTGATATAGTTTTCGCATGCAGTTACAAAATATCATAAAAATCTACGAACAAGTACAAGGTATTGAATAAGAACAATTACCACGCGACAAAACAACTAAAACCTTGAAAACATTTAATAATCGCATTGTTTGCCCACGCCTCTAAAGAAAAACGTTTCCGGGAAACATATATTCCCCACACAAAAGCAAATAAAGGTGTTTACACTCGCTGAGTACAGTAGAACTCAATTTAATTTAAAATTTCTTACGCAAAATAGATTTCAGTAAATAACTCCTTTCGCGTATGCATTTTTGCATTTAATTTTCTCTCTCGCAGCAGCCATTAACTATTTTTTGCAAAACAAGTTCAACATTTTTTATTTCGCGCCACGGCTTTCAACTTATCAACAAGAATTAAAAGTTGTAACGCAATAAACAAATGTAGGCAGAGTTCTTGGGGGTCACCGTGGAGCTGCATTTTATGTGGGGGAGAATGCTAGGTTTTCACTATCAAGCTGAGCGCAACGTAAACTTTGTTTGCACAACGAATTTATTAGAGCTTTCATGTGTTGTTGATTAATGGAGCGCTATAAAGTGTTAGAACCTGAAATAAAAAGTTTTGATGGAATCTCAGAGGATTACAAGAGTTTAAAGGTGGCATTTAGTGAATGACAGCCCCGACTGACGTAGTTGTGATGAGTTTATTTTGATGACTTAAGCAAAATTGTTTTGTTTTATTTTAAATAGAAGAAATTTTAATCACACATTTTATAGCATTCCGATGTGTGCAAGTTTGTTGACTTAAGATGATATAATCAAAGTGCAACTTTCCTATCTAATTTAACTTTAAATCTGATTATGTTGTCGTAAATTTCACTCAACTGAATGAGTTGCATTTAATGCGCTGCGATTTTAGTACACAGTAAAGTTTGGGTTTTATTGTAGGCAGTAAAACTAATTTCGTAAACCCGGAAAAGTAGTACATAACCCGGCCTTAGTTCTGCTCTATTTCTCCAAGAGAGAAAATAACTTATTTTTTAGACGCTGTGGGTATTGTTTATTTTTTCCGCAAAATTGCGGAGCCGATTCTTCTTATTTAGTTAAACTATTTGAATAAACATCGATGATGTTGATCTATTAAACTTCATACGATTTTATTATGAAATCAGCGCAAATGCCATTGCCTTTAATTTTATTAAACAATTGAAAATTATAAGATTGGCAAAAAATTGACGTTGTACTGTCGCCTATTCAACTTCGGACCCCCCACTTCTTTGCTGATCTCTATTGAAGTCAAGTCGAATTATGTATTTTGGTATTTACCGAAGGTTTTAAATTTACTTACTCGATTTTTTGGGGTTACGTAATAAGTAGGATACATTTCCAGAATTAAAACATTTCTAAGAATTCGGTGAGACCCTTGTTAAGATTACGTCTTTTCTCTCATAGCTCGAAAGAGGAGATATATTTCTCGCTCAATAAGATCTGTGCTAACGTACGGCACGACACGACGGTCCCAACGACAAAAAAGAAATAGGGCGCTAGAAGTTTTTGAGCGGAAAGTCCGATGAACGCGATTATTATCGATGAAGGATGTATCACGAGCTTTATGAGATCTTTGGCGCTCCCAGTATAATAAATTTCATAAAATGTGGTAGGCTCAGATGGTTCGGGCATGTTTTTCGAATGGACCAACGAAGAATCCCAAAGTCGATACTGGAGGGAGACCCGGTAGGTACCATGAAGCGCGGAGGGCGTCCCCGAGATCGTGCTCTCTGAGTGGATACTATTGTAATGTTGTAAACGTCCATGGATCATCGATGATGACGTCGAAACCAGGTAGCTGGCTATCGGTATGTCACAGCTCCCCCCCCCCCCCTTCATTTATATACCCATTAAGATAAAATTTGGTATACGGACGCAGACTGATGACCCAAAATTAGATATGTTGAGAGTTTTGGAAAAGCAATCTTTTTGATTTCAAGAGAATCGACACAACAAAGACAGGCTTTCCTTCGAGGAGCCTACGTTATCGTCGACCTCAAGAAAAAAGCTTCGGAATAGCGATGTCTTTGCTCGAAGTGTTCGAGACACGCTTCTTTATGTTATTTTAGAGATTGCTTTTTTGGATTTTATCGGGTTATGTAAAGTGCAAGTCGTGTGGACGTAACGTCACGCTTGAATGATCCCAAAAACACGATTTAAACGTTATGGGAAAACTGTTTGGGGGGGGGGGGGGGCTGTCTAAGGAAATAATCGAGTATGAAGCAAATGTGTATTGTGTATTGCTCAACGGAATTGGCGTCAAATATTGTTTTGGGGCCTGATAAACTAGGACTAAGTTATTTCGAAAATTTTCTGCCTGCGGGTGTACAAAACTATTAAAGTGGCGTGCAAAAAAGTTGCGGAATCAGCGGTTAGAGAGAAAAAACAAGAGACCCAGACGGCAAATATGTTTCAGGGTGCACACTACACAGGCATCCATCGACGAGTCGTGGATAACGTATAGTCACACCTCTTTTTTCAGTATCGTGGTCATAATCGGTTTTGAAAAGTCCAAAGTGCCTACACGTTATAGGGAAAAGCGTTTCTTGCAAAGGGACAAGCAAATCGGCAGTGCCAATCGCGAGGAATACTTGAATTCACACTGTAGTGTAACGCGAAGAATGACGACGGCACTAGCGGAATGGTGCAGATCAATCTTCATTTTATCGGCGACGGGGACTCGAAAAGACACAAAGCTGTCGTCGAAACAGATCCCAACAATCCGGACTGCTGTCGTGTAATGAAAAAAGAGTACGTCAACCACGCTTCGAAGGCGCATGGGCACTTGTCCATGTCCCACATAAACGTAAAACCAAATCCATGCGGTGATTTACTTCATATGCTTTTGTGGACACGATTCCACATACTTCTCTTCGCAGTCAGATTTCAGTGTAGAAGTCAATTAACAATTGCAATTCCGTATTAGCTCTGATGCGCCTACCACTGTCGTCTAGCCTATACTCTAGCTCAGCAGTTTCCATGATGCCCAAGAAATATCAGCTGTAAATGGTAAGTTCGGTTACTTCCGCGTACGTGTGCCTTAGACCGCTGTCTACTTTTTTTTATCACTAGTGGGATTTTAATAGCTACATCGTCTCTTCCTTATCCGATATCCAGTCTCTCCTGCTTTTGATGGCTATCTTATTTGGCTTGCTAACCAATATTGCCCCACCCTTTTTTCTTTATATGTGGCTGTTGCCACGTGCGGGTGGCTGTATTTATGTATATATGCTGTATATATTTTGCCACTCAAGTTACGTTTTTTATGAACCCCTGCCCTTCGATCATTGTTGTTTGGACATCTTAAATGCCTAGACTAGTTGTCCCTCTTTTCCGCAGTGCACGCAGTATGGCTTGTTTGTGCAGCTGTAGGCTTTATGTCTGTCTTTCCCACATTTGAGGCAACGTTATCTCTGTCCGGCTTTGCTATGCCCGTAGCTACAACATTTAAAACATTTCGTGTCCGCTTTTTTTTTTGACCACCCTGCAGATAATGCAACCGATTTTTAATTTACCTACCAGATTCTGCCAACACCGCTTTTGCGTTTGGCCTTCTTTTGTAGGTCGGCCTCTGTGCTATCAGCTCCACGTTCTCCGGGCTAACCCCAGTAGCGCTGCATATCACCTCTTTTCCTTCCTCTACAGTTATTATTTTATGTGTAGAACTTTTTTTCTGATTAGCAGTACAGTAGAGGCGTTTAGGATCTTCTCATTGAGAGTCTTTCTTAGTGCTTCCGTTTTCCTACCGCCGTGTCTCAAGGTCAGGAGCACCTGCCCCTTCTTCGTCTTTTTAACCTCTTTGATATCTATATGCCTATTCCGCTGGAATCTACGGTCTCTTTCACCTCCTTTAGAATCTCGGTGTATGTTTTCACTTCTATTTTTACGTGGAGAGCCTGTTGTCGGGGCTTTCTGGTTCTTGCCTTCATGTTGAGCCATTTTTAGTCTCCTTTAAGATGAAATTTGATATCCGGATGTAGATTGATGACCCAAAAATATATTTTTGGAAAATTATTATTTTTTGACCCCCACCCGCTCCCCCCATAGTGTGAAAATGACCTCAACAAAATTTGTTGTTACTTACACTATTGTTTAAGATATTTTAAGATATGTCTCCTAAAATGCAACAAAAAATGTTTTTAGGACCACTTGAGTCACGACATATTTGCTTTCAAAGTCGTTAACAAAGTATCCCCTCCACTAATTTTGGAATTAACTGAAACTAAACATTAGAAAAGCAATTTTTTTAATCATTTTAGAAGTTATCCTATTATTTAATGACACATAGTCTGTCTAGACGCTTAGAGCATTCAACTCCCGAATTTGCCATATCTTACTCAGAAAGATGAGAGATGAATGATGATGTTGTGGAAAAATATATTCTCTCTCTTTCGAAGGGTTCAAAAAGGCGAAATTGAACAGTCACCTTTTCTCGGTACGTCTGTGTAACTAATGCCAGATGTATCAAACACCACTCGGTAATGAGAGCATCAATCTCTCTATGTTCACGTAACTCTTCTGTTCCAAGATGAACCTAACCCGATCTGATGTCAGCGATTGCAACTGAACCTAAAATTTAAGGTGAACTTTAAACTACAGATTAATGTCTTGTCAGCAGAAAACAATCATTACTCGCCACCATTGGGATTGGAATCTGGAACCTTCATAATGGAGGACCAACACGATAACATCCCTTACTCCACCCACGACTCTTAGTTTTTCAAAAATATCGCCAATTTCACAGAAGTCATAACAAGTATATAAATTCGTTTATCGTGCAAGATTAAAAGTGTACTCGTATTATACCTTTGGCTCGTGTTAAAGTCCAAAATAAATAATTGCCCAAGAGCGTGAAAAACAAACAAACAATGTTAACAATTTACATCATAATTGAGCAATTGGAAGTTTTAGAAACAACGTAATTACCATCTTCATTACATCTTTAAGACGAGATTCAGTCTAAGTAATTAAAAGCTTCTAAAGGCAGAAACAGGTAAAGATAACTTGTGTATCTCGTACAGATTGTTTCCGCAGAAGACACCCTGTACCTTTTGTAAGTTATATAATCTGTTCAACGAAAAAAAAAAACGAAAACCAAGAGAAAAATCAATTTTATAGTCGCAGCCAGGTGTAAAATTATCTTTTGACTCGAGAACTGGTGTGTTTGTGGTAAGACGACTGAGACAAGAACAAGATACAGGTATAATTTATTTCCGGAACAATATGGGAGGAATGCTGCTCCGAAAATTCTGCAGAACAACGACTGTATGTTCAAAGCTGTTCAGAAAATTTGTATCTACTCTAATGAGAGTATCGAACAATTTTGGCAGATATCCAAAAATTCTTTCCTGGCTTTTCCCAAAAAACGTTTGTTCGATTGCTCTCTTTTTTTTATTGGAATTGTATTGGAGTTTTTCCCTGCGTTGTCTGTGAATTCGTTTCTTTTCAGCACGTGTTGCCTTTCCTTTAACGTGTGCGCTCTCGTGGATGAAAAAAAGGTCAATGACACCACTATACCCTTCAGTACGATTGCACACTACCGAATTGCGGGAGAAATACCTGAGGACTAGGGGTGATAATAATTGCTTTTTTTGAAGTAAAACAATCCACGAGAAAACAACTTGCCATTCAGGTATAAAGAAGAATTTTAGTAGGTGACCTTTATAGGTGGGAGATAAGAGAGGTAAAGTTCTAACGAATAGATTTCAAGAAGGATTTTTGATGTCTAGATGTAATGGCGGTTCAATGATTTTGTAGGGTTGGCAATGATAACTTAAAATTTTTAGGTGAATAAAGAACGCTATGAAAAGGTAATTGCATTGCTTTCACTGATCTGTGAGCAGGAGCACTGTCATGATGCTAAAATGTATATTTAGTAATTAATTTTATTTAAAAAAGAATTAGAATTAGTATTATTAAGTCTATCTATTGCAGGAAAAGACTGTTACCTGCTTGGACGGATTCCAAACAACCAGGTCTCACTATAGTTCCCGTAATCCCTTGTGGGGGTTTGGACAGGAGAATAAATTATTCAGCTGATTCGAGAGACAAAGATTACAAGTGGACCTTAATCATTCCAAATTACCGACATTGCTCTGCAACATCGATTGGCCTTTTCATCGTAAGTCATCGTTGTCAGAAGAAAATAATGGGGGTTGGAACCTTGGACCTTCGAGATGGAAGGCCGACACGTATAATTACTCTTAAATCTCCCATTGGCCTTGTAGTATAATCTGGTGGCCTTCTAGTAGGAACTTTGATGAACATTCAACACGTTATGCTTTCAACGACAACATACTATAAAGTAGCTTCTATTTTACTCCCTCTAGTTTCCGTAATACCATGTGGGGCATTGGACGAGGGAGGTGGACATAGAATTTAACTCCATCTCTGCAACCCCCATGACTTTTTATCGTAAGATGTTGTCAGCAGAAAACAACAATGGGTCGATACCGGTTTAATTCGAACCTGATACCTCCGGATTGTTAGGCCAACATGTTATCATTTACTCCATCGACGACTTGTTTGTTGTTATACCACGTCCAAATTTGAAAAAAAATAAAAAAGAATAAAGTGCTATTCCATCATGACAACGCCGAAGCTCATTCATCCGAAATGGTCGCAGTAAAATTTAATGAACTTCTATACGAGCTGCTGCTACACCCACCGTATACACGCGACCTGACTCCCTACGACTGCTTCCTATTCTCCAATTTAAAAATGTGGCTCGTGAAAAAAAACATCAGCTCTTATCATCAGCTCTATCGTCGAGACAGAGCTTTGAAAAGTTTGACAAATCGTACTTTTTGACGAGGTTATAAAAATTGCTGGGGCGTTAGAAAAAGTGTGTCCATAATTAGGGTTCTACATGAGGCGCGTTTAAACCCATAATGACGGTGAGATACCTGAAGAGAATAATTTCAATCAAAAATCCTATTTCCCAGCGTGGTGACACGCATACATTTGAAAACAAGCTTTCCATTCTGATTCCGTGTTCGGGAGATGTTTTTTTGATGCCGGCTGTTAGTCACAAACACAATAAAAAGGTGTGTACAAATACGCGCAACTCCACGTTAAATGCAGGAGTTTTGGTTGGTTTCAATCGGTTGAGACGCGCCTAGTGTAGTACGCCTTTAAAGGAGATTGTTGAAAAATTAAAACAAATAGTGAGCAATTTGCGTTTTCATTCCTAATACGGGTACTTATTCATACACTATCGTATGTATCCAAGAGCTTTCTGAAGAAGTAGACCGACAATTTAAAGTGGATTGCGAACCACCGTCTGCAACCTTTTTATAGTAAACCGTTACCATCAAAAGACAACGACGGGTCGAAGCCGTTTGAGCTAAAATATGGATTTTCGAGATGGAAGGCCGCTGCGTTAACACTTACTTCACCGATGATTCTCATCTTCCCTTCGCTTAATGAAATATTTTTAAGTTTTGATGGGTTTTATATCTTACATGAACAAGATATCGATGTGACTGTTAACTTTGGTTGTGTGTTTTACTCAATGGGTTTCTCCATGGCTTGATGCTTCATCAGATATAATATAAAGCGTGAAAGCGATTGTTGCGTGTTTGTTTTTGAAAGACAAATCAACTACTTCTAACCATCAGGATTCTCCATTTTCTTCCTTTCTACCGTAGAAACGTGCAATCATAAGTGAAATTGCTGATTTTAGTACATGTTTTGATAGGATCAATCATAAGGTTCTGGTTTACGTATAATGGCTCTTGATTTCCCCTTAATATTTTTTTATTCGATCCACTCCTACTTTGAGCTTGAATTCCTGCATGTAGCAAAGTTCGTTTTGTTGGGCTTTATTAAACGTGACCTCCAGTGCCCTCGGCGTGCCACTGGGTAGCGATCTTAGCCCTCTATTGTTTATCATTGACAGCACTGTCATTGCATCGAAAATATATATCAATATTTCTTGTATGCCTAACCAAACAAATTTTAAACGCCAACTTAGATGGTTTCAGTTTTGCGCTTCAGTGGGACATCTTCATTTACCACTCCAGCTGGAAAATAGTCAAGGGTTTCCCAAAAGCAGCAAGTTGGAAGCAGTCCTTTTCAATACGATTGTTCTTAAAGTTGACGTTTTATATGAATGCTCTTTAAGATTGTTCTTAACATTTAAAATTCGATTTTAGGTTCATTTACCCTTCATGTACCAATTGCTTTCACTTGTCCAGACGATGCGTTTTTCATTCGACAAAGACCCAATGAAGTTTTTGAATACTTTTGAGCGCTTCCATCTTCTCATGCCCTTCTAGAGTGCTGCCCTAGGTTGATATTAGGATCGCTTCTTTTTATAAATAAGGATTGGTCAGGGGAGCGCTTCTAGATCCGCTTGATAACGTTAAGCTTATTGAGCTCGATTTGCTTGAGTATAGACGTATCTTCAAGAGTATTTTGTTGCTTTTGTATAAGTGGTACTAGTTATAGCGTCCCCATGTCTTACTGTCCTCGGTTTAATAATTTAATGCATCAGTCCCGACACGTAACTTGCGATTTTTTATTTCTCTCTTATTTTTTCACGTTCTAAATGCACATAGTCAGCTATTTGATGAACAGTCAAGTAAATACATTAATACAGAACCAGAAATCAATAATATTCTTGGACATTCAGTCATTACATTAATTACAACTAAAATATTATCATTCTTAAAAAAAAACTGAAACTGCACGGGCAGTTGGTGTCTCTTCAGGTGTAACAAATATGAAATTATAATTCAATAACTAAACCAACACAATTTTGACTCATAATTCGCTATTGCAACGTAAATTTTATCAAAAAGCAATAAAGTGATTAATTTAAAATCAAAGCATAGTAAAGCCTAAAAGCACATTTCGCCAGGTAATGGAATAATTCGGTGCATTTTCATATAATGAGAAACGATCCAATGCTGACCACAAGCATTGGGAATTGCAAAGTTACATCTGGTGTTGCAGAATTCACCTAAAATTGTGAATTGGGGGAAATTCTTCTATCGCCCTATCCACCAAATGAGGTTACGAAAGCCATGCACTATGTATATTGCAAAGTAAGTACTACCACAATAAGTTGAAATACAACTGGGCAAGTATAGAACTCGGTTGTTTTCGAAATTCTGATAATTACTTGACTATTTGTTTGGACACACAGGCTTACTAATTGAATTTTGCTTGGTTCATTATTGCCAGGCAGAAACGTAACGTTACGAACTGAACTTGAACTAATGCGATTAAAGGATTATTGACTATTACACATATTATCCAGTGTAAGGTTATCATTTTGGCTATTCTCTGAATTGTGCATTTTAACACCTTGGTTGGTTGGTTAGTTAGGCTGTTTACTGCTGAGCAATTCCACTCGGAGGCCAATGAGGCCCATTGTGAATAAGCTTTAAATAAAAACCAATATGATTGGACCTAAAACCACCCAGATCCCTGTAAAAATCTATTGAGATCCGTTAGTGCTGTCTCCGCTAAGTCGTCCAAGTTATCGAAGAATCTTGCACCCGTCGTTATTGTAAAGCTGGACATTCGCAGAGCAGATACGCTATGGATTCACTTTCTTTTTCATCTCTAAAGGTTAGGTTAGGTTCGAGTGGCTGCCTAAAAAGGTACACTTAGGACAAGGAGACCCAATTGAGGCTGCAATTAGATCCCATAAAAATCCCTAGAGAAGAAGAGGGTAAACCTGTTACTCTCTGTGCATCGAGCAAGTTCCCTGCCTCCAGTGGAAATTAGTTCTCGAGGAGTCAATAAAAATATTAGCTGGGACGGAAATGGTTTAGCCTTAACCCGTTACCGGGAACCATTGGGAGCTCCTGATAAATCGAACTAGGTCCCTGACGTCAGTGGAGCCTAATTCGGCTAGCTCTTCAAAGAAGGGGGAGCCCAAAAACCGGTTCCTATGGTTTGGCTAGGGCCGGGCAGTTGCAGAGGAGGTGGAGTATGGCTTCCTCTTCGTCATGGCAACTCCTACAGAAATACCGGCCACGGTAATATTAATTAATTTGCGTCCGAGTAAGATGAGCTCTCTCTCAAATGATTCAGACGGTCCGCGGGTGGCTTTATAGTTATGATTTCCGCCTGAAACACGCTGCAGTAGTCAGTTAAGCGAAGTGAGATTCATCCCTACAACTTCTACAGTATTCATTCGATGGCACACCGAGTCTAGCGGCTATGACTCCAATTGGGCAATGGCCACTGAGTACACCAACGAATATTCGAAGGCGTCTTCTGTCGAAGGATTGGAGGTCTGAAGTTCTGTTAAAGTTTATTTTCAGGCATAGACCACCTGTTGTGAGACAATAAATATTTTCCCACCTTTCAAAATTCGTATTGGAATAATCTTTCAATTTGACTTTTTCCGTATAGGGGGGGGGGGGTGAATCCTTTCCATGACTGTCCATATTACTGAATCCTTTTTGGCCAGTTCGTCAGCTCTTTAATTTCCCTCTACGCCGACATGTCCTGGAACCGTAAAAAGTGAATGGTCCACGCACCTGTCCAACACCTTGGTTGGTTGGTTGGCTAGTCGGGCTGTTTGTTGCTAAGAAGCACCAAATTCACTCGGAGGACATGAAGGCCCATTGTGAATGCCCTTAAAAAAGAAAATGCATGGTCAGAACTTAAAACCACCCAGATCTCTGTATGAATCTATTTAGGTCCATCAGTGCTATCTCAGCTTGGTCGTCCAAATTGTCAAAGAACCTTGCTCCCAAACAGGCGAGTCGTCGTTCTTTTAGAGCCGCACATTCGCAGAGCTGGTGTACTATGGACTAAATTTCTTCTTCACCTCTGCAGCTTCTACAGAACTCATTCGATGGTACGCCGAGTCTAATGGTCATAGCTCGAAATGGGCAGTGTCCGGTGATGCCGCCGACGAATGTTCGAAGGATAAGAGATTTGAAGTTCTGCTACGATTCAGCTCCGGCCAGATACTTCGTGTTGTGAAGCAGTAACTGATATTTTTCCACCGTTCCGAAGTCATGTTGGAGTAATGTCTATAAATTTGACTTTTTGCTGTGTTAATTGGAAGGTGTACCCTTTCCACCGG
The DNA here is from genome assembly GCA_964036015.1 of Leptarthrus brevirostris. Lineage (NCBI taxonomy): Eukaryota > Metazoa > Arthropoda > Insecta > Diptera > Asilidae > Leptarthrus > Leptarthrus brevirostris. The sequence goes on along the minus strand of OZ038373.1, from coordinate 3,405,853 downwards.
CAAATCTATGTCTGTACTTGGAACCATTTTTGCCCAGTTCGTCGGCTTTTTCGTTACCCTCTATACCGACATGTCCTGGAACCCAGCAAAGCCTAAGCGTATTGTGTGAAATATTTCTTGGGGCTCTGATACAGTCTTTCACACATTCTGACTTTATCACGTTGGAGTCCAGCGCCTTGAGTAGTGCTGCTTGACTGTCCACACAAATAGTGATCTCAGTCCAACACCTTTCCTTATACTTACAGTAATGAACACATAAATGGCCCTATCTTCTATTATTTCAGTAGTAGACTCAGATTTAAAGCTCCTGAACCGGTTTTCTTTCGACCACAAAGTTTGTCGCCACAATAGTTGTCATCAAGCGTTCCTAAACCTCTGCGTAAAATTTCTCAACTATCATACTCAACAGGAGTGTTTTAATCTGCATTTAAAATCTTAAATAGGAACCCTCTACTTTATAGATGGCGCTGAAATAGTAACTAAATTTTTTCGCTATTTTCGGTACCCGATCGTATTCGAAATGGTTCTGAAAATACTCGATGGTACCTCAACTGATTACGAAGGTATGCAACCATACCAAATAGTGGTTGCCAACGTGACTGATGTTTCCTCGAATGGTTTCGAACGCACCCGATTATTCTCCAAGTGATCCCGAAAGATGGTTGGATGGATGATACCAAAGATGGTTTTTAAAGAATCCGACATACTCGAAGTAGACGTTTTTGATCATTTTCGGAATATTTTTAACGGCCAACAGTTAAAGGTTTCTTCAATTTTCCCCTTGCAATAGGATGTTCAACGTTGGCATCGTATTGAAGTAAGGCCCTTGTATGTTTAGATTATGCACCAACTGATTACGACATTTGACCAATTGTTGAAATTAGAAAAAAAATCTTCGCCGCGGTTGCTACTTATTCTGAACATACGAAGCCACGGGCTGCAAATATATTATAGGGAATTTTTTTTCGGGTTAGACAGAAAATGGTCAATCCTATCCAGTAGTAGTAAGGAATAAATATAACATTTGGGGGGGGGGGGCAACGCTGATAAGCTTAAAAAGATATCTGCTTGTCAATTGTAGTCACTCCGTGCCGTGGTTACTGCGGCTCCTTCTACGTGCCTTTTTGGCCGTTCGATTTTATTTGTTTTATTGAAAATGAGAAAATTTGGTTTTCTGTTTGGTCTTTTTTTTTACTTCTTTCCAAAACTCTGAATACAAAATACAATGTTCTGCAAGATAAGATGTCCTTGGTTGGTTTTCGAGGGGGAAAGATGCATGTCTTCCTTGCACTGAGGCCTTTAGTGGCCCGTTGTACGGCCCCTGCTCGTCAGCGTACCTGAAAGTAGCCAACTTACCCCGTAACGAATTGGATAATTCGATTATACCCTGATTTCTTTACTTCTGCTAAATCTTCGCAGTAGTATGTTCCTAAGATTCTAGATCTTTTTTGCGTTAGGGCTGGGTATTGGCCGAGAACGTGTAATACGGTCTCGTCTTCTTCCCCACATCCCCTACATAGACTGGTGTTTGCCCTTCCTATTTTTATGGCATGAGCTCTTAGTCTTGCATGTCCTGTCACAAGGCCAATAAGAAGTTTTAGTTTGGCTTTGTTAAGCTTAATGAGCTTTTCAGATTCATGTGCATTGAGAGTTCCCCAAAACGACTTTGTATGTCTGGCGATGTCGGATCCCTCCCATTTTTCTTTGTGCCTCCTCGTTACGCATTCCATGATTTCCTTTCTGATTTCAGTAAGATGTCTTTCCTCAGAATAATGTTTTGGCGACAATAAAGCAAAACAAATCATGAGGGCATTTACCTGAAAAACCATCGAAACTTACCTGCTGTTTGAAAAAGTTTTGTTCATCTCAATTTTTACATACAAAAACGTATGACAACGTCAAAGCAAAAAAGTTAGTTTAAGTTTGACCCATTTAGTAAAATCTTTCTAAACGCTCTAAGCCCAATACACCTAAACAAAATTCTACATACAAACAAAAGAAGCTCTGTTTACTCAAATATTATTTCAAACGATGCGGAATTCTGGAAAGCTTTGCAGATTTTAAATTGTTTTCTTTTGCTCCTTAAAAGAAGAAATTTTTATTCCATATCACGTATAAGGGTTGCTCGTGTACTATAGAAGATTTATGACAAGAATGGCCCTCTTTTGTTTGAATGAATTTGAATAACGAAATTAAATTTATTTTTTTTATTTTTTGGACCGAACAATTGTTGCCTTTTTATCATTCATGATCCAATCTTTCACAGACCAACAATGCAACAATCATTTGCACTCTTTGACGTTCGCTGAATACCAAGTAGGCCTAAATCAATACTACTTAAGCCGCTAAACAATTTTCTTTCTGTCATGAAGAACACTTCGAATCAAGATTTCATACCATCAACGGAGAATACTTGTTAAAGCCGTTTCCATGGAGGTTCTACAGGATAGTGAAACATTTTTACCAATACTTTTTCTGACGAATGTAATCGCCATAGGCAAGTGATTTTATAGGAGCAACAATTTTTTCTGTTTATTATAAGTTTTAATTATGATTTTAAGCGACTTTTACAATATGTAAACTAACATTTAGTTTGGATCCTTGCTGACCATTTTGGTTCTGCTTTGAGTATCAGTGATTGTTGGTTTCAGTGGCATGTTGTTAAATCCTAATTATGAATAGCTCTTAACGTGCTTCTTCGTCTCGACTTCCTCCTGAACTACAAATCAAATTTCAGGCGTCATGTCAGAGAATCTGTGTGCTGGTATGCCAAGCTCTATGGTCATAGTAACATCCTCAGCTTGACACCAAAAGGGACAGTTGAAACAACGACTGACTACATTACACCCGTTCTAAATTTTAAGAAAGCATTTAGTGTCAAGATTCCATTCAAAAGGTAGTGGTGACTGAACAGATTAACAACCTTGAAATCATATTCTTCATTGCCGGTTCCAAGATAGAACAAGGTGTCCTCTGCGGCACAGAACATATCGAATTCTTATCGTCTAGATCGATGCGGAGGTGCTTGCGATCAGGAATGCGTGAGCCCTGCTTTGAAGTGAGAGTGAGTGATACAAAAAAAATGTATTAATAAAAAGAAGAAATAAGGTTGGTGAAAGAACGGAACCCTGAGGTATACCGTTTATTTCGTATGGATCAGATGTTACTCCGTCTATTATTACACTGATTGAACAGTCTGATAAAAAACTATCCATCCATTTTAAGAGTTTTGGAAAGTTGTGTGAGAGTTGTGCTTGAAAATTTTTTAGAAGGGCAGCATTCCAGACTCTTCGGAATGTCGATTCTCTCTCATTCTTTTATGACTATTCCTACGGCCATTGTTTTAGCGAAATTGCTAGTCTAATTCTTTGTAGACACATCTCAAGACACGATATCAGAACTTCAAGTCGCTTCCATCCCTACACTCTCCATGTAAAATTTCGGGATTCTTTTTTTAGCAATACAACACGAATTTGGAAGGGTTTACCATCTTCTGTATTTCCCTCGTCTTGTCTAATGAGCCCGAAACTTCAAAAGTAGATGTACATCGTCACCTCTTTTACTCAACTTCTATATCTGCTGAGTGTGATAAAGGTGTATTTTGAAGTAAATGCGTGAGGGGCAACAATGGTAAGGATAAGATGGTGAAATGTTGGTAAGACCACAACTTCGACCCCCGAAATCCCTACCATCCCACTCTTATTCATCCTCCTTTTATTCAGATCACATCACTTTGTTACTAATTCATTCTTCATAATTCCCATTCTCCGCACACACAAAACAACCTTGTGCAACAAAACGCCCTAACCAAGTGGAATTCACTTCGATCAAATGTAAAACGACAGAATAGGCTTTCTCGCTATAGTTCCAGTAACCCCTCGGCCATGGGGTGGGAGAAGAATTTCACCCAATTCGAGGCAACGGTTGCAAGTGGACCTTCAATTTAAAGTGGATTCTGAACCACTGATTTTCTCTGCAATCCTCTTGATCTTTTTTTATCGTACTCTGTTGTTATCAGAAAACAACCATGGGTCGCCAGGCCGCCATCGCTAAAATTCGAACCTGCGACCTCCGGATTGGTAGGCCGGATCGTTGTCACTTACTCCACCGACGACTTAATAGGCTGTAGGACCTTACAAAGGCCTTACGCAGTGAAAGAACTACATCCTATGATCCATTAAATACACTAAAATCCCTGGGAGCTGACAGGTCAAGGCCAATTACGCTCCAAAAGGCACTAAGTCCTATAATAACACGGCTGGTATCAGTATACAGAAATTGTCTCTGGTTAGGAGACATACCAATAGTGACGAGAAGTGAGAGTAATTTTCATTCCGAAAGCAAGCCATGTAAGAGTATAGCTCAATTGTTGCTCATTCTTCATGCTCAGAGTGCTAAAAGGACTATTGGACGTGCACATAACAGAGGTAAGGCAAGGCTATTCATTTAAAAAAACCAGCATGCCTATACTGAAGGCTAGTTGGTAGAGAGTGACGCTGCACGTATTGATGTCGGGGATTTAAAGATCCTAAGGGCCTACGTGCCTGAGTCGTTTCTCTGCTCCTCAACAGAAAGGTTAGGCTCATGCACGGGTGACTGAAGTGTAAGAAGAGCAGTATGCTGGGTAACATCGCAAGGGGGGGGGGTGATATTTTTGAGGAGGGTTTCAGGCGTTGTTGGTATCCGACAGAATTTTGGCAATCATCATCGAAAGGCTCGAATAAATGTTCGGAAAACTGGCAAAATGGGCCTCGAACAATGTATTGACCATTAAACATTTGAAGCTTCATAAAAATTCAGGCTTCCAATGCTCGGAGGAAAAGCTCTACCTCTTTCTGGTGTAACCAAGTACCTAGGGTTAATAGAAGAATATGGTTAGGTTAAAGTGGCTGCCTAAGAAGGCACACTTAGGCCTAAGAGGCCGTTTGTGCTACTACATTGAGGCTTGAAATTAACAACCCCATAGAATTACCTAAGGAATAAGAGGGTTAACATTTTGTCCCCTGTGCACCGAACCAGTTTCTTGTATCCACTGAAACTACATAGTTCACGAGACATCAACATTATTTTGACTAGGTTGTGAAGGGTGTTCATCCTTAATTCGTCGTCGGGAACCATTTTGAACTCCTGATAAATCGAGTCAGGTCTCTGACATCCGTGGAGCCCAGCTCGGTTAACTCTTCAAAGTAGGGGGAGCCCAAAAACCGGTTGGCTAGGGCCGGGCAGCTACCGAGGAGGTGAAGTATAGTTTCCTCTTCCTCTTCGTCGTGGCAACTCCTACAGAAGTCGTTTGAGGGCATGCCCAGCCTATCGGCGTGTCTACCTATGAGACAGTGACCCGTGATTACGGCTACTGTACTGCTAATTATTTTGGGTCCGAGTAGGATGAGCCCTCTTGACCGCTTAGGGTCAAGCTTTGGCCATATCTGTCGGGTTATCAGGCAGGTGTGTTCCTCTTGCCAGTTAGTGTTAGCAATCTTGAGAGCCTCCTGTGAGAGCTCCATTTTGCATATAGCTAGCGGTTTACCCGGTTGGTGGTTAATGTCCGAATCAGGACGTGTGGTACCGATTCTCGCTCAAGAGAATATAGAACAGCGCATAGCGAAAGCAAATGCGGCCTTTTCTGCGTGTAAGAGAATCTTTGGAGTCAAATGGGGCCTAAAACCCAAGTTGGTACATTGGTTGTACACCGTAATAGTCAGGCTGATCCTTTGCTTCGGCTCACTAGTTTGGTGGGCAGCGCGATGTAGCTTGGAAGCGTTATTGAAAGTACAGAGAGCTACCGGTCTGGATATAACTGGGTGTAGAGTAATGTCGATGGTTTGGAATCCATCATGAATTGTAGGTCCGCTTGTAATCGTTGTCTTGGAATCTCATTTCACGTCTATCGGTGCTATTTATATGAACACCACTGTACTTATTTAAATTATCATTAAATAAATGTTCATTTACAGAAGCAAGCTATTTTTTTTTTAAAGTTTTTCGGAGGGGCTTTGTCTTGCAATGTACAGGTACACCCACGAATTCATTAAAAATTCATCCGACTGTAAAGGCGACCAGAGCTCCCAAAAATTTGTTAAGCATCATATAATTAAAAAAATATATATAGAAAAAATTTAAAAACACTTTCGCTGGGGACCTAAAAATTCATGATCAAAAAGATAAATAAAGTTTCTACCGAAAGAATTGTCAGACGAAAATAATCTATGCAAAAAAGTGTGTCAGATATTGATCAATGTCAGTTTTTTTTTTGTTTAGCGACGAGAACTCTAAATTAATCTTGCTACGACAACCACGTGTCTCTATTTAAAACGTTTTTTTGCTTCATCCACACAGCCAGCCGTTAAGACGTTTTTGTTTACATTAAACTTTTTTTACTCTGCTTGTGTCGTTGAGGGAGCAGCACGTGTGAACACATAGGTGTTGGAAAATTAATTCGTTTAACAAGTTCGTATATCGCGCTATAACTTAGGTAGCTCTGCAAAGGTGTCAGAACCCAATAAACTTTAGTTTTACTGGTTTAACTGCTTGAAAGTAAGACCTGTTCACAACAAAGTTTCAATTATCTGCAAAGCATTGAGTACAGTCAACATTGCAAAAAGGCTCTTGAAAGTAGAAACCTTTGTGTGGCAAGGTACTTACTTGAAAATGTTATTTGCCGGCAGGAAATCTCTCAGACCACCATGAAAACTGAACAGAACGAGGAAAATTTCCATAATCCTCGAAAATGAACAGGAAAACACATCACTTAATCCGTTTTAAGAACTTTTCCGGAACTCATGCTGCATCAGCGGGAAATGGATCCTCTTTTCTCTGGGTCATTGAACCCTTTTTCGGATTTTTAACAGAGAAACAACAAATACAAGAGTCTGCTTGGCGGGGACTGTGAGGAGGTGAAAGTCAAGAAGGTAGAAGAAAGGTTCCATGATATATTTCCAAGTCATTAAATCTTTCGTTGCTCATGAAAAGGATGTGATCCCGTTTACCACTCGTTAACGAGAACACAAAAGGTTGTCGACGCGCAAAGCGTATGTAGACAAAAATAGCTCCAACTTAGCTCTCCTCCCTACGGAGTCCTTCCTGTACTATTTCCGAGCCAAATTAATTTCTTTTCTTTTTTTTTCATTTCTTTTTTTTGAACCTACTCTCTGTCTACGTCGTCGGCCCCAAACTACTGGCCAACTTCCACCAGGGGAAAAGATACGACACGAGCAAATCTAATTTTAACCCGACGGGTGTACGAGGCAAAATCGTCTAAATATATAGTGAACAGGGAGGGCTTAATAACATCCAAAGAATAATGAAAATAAATTTTCACACAAATGGAAACACCGAAAATATAGCAGGCTTGGGGTGGCGCTGGTCGCACGGACGGGAGTGGGATAACAAAATGTAACAGACTTACGCATTGCGGCCAAAATCCAAATTTGTCGTGGGGTGTTCGGGATTAGTCTTGTAATTATTTTCTTTTCCAGTTCTTACTTTTTATTACGTTTTGGCTACCTTGAATTTTGCATACGGTGCATCAAGAATAATGAGCTATGACGATGTAAACAATTTTTTAATGACTGAGGTGTGGCTAAAGCCTCGAGAGGCTTTTGTGGTTTTATTTTATTGCCACCAGACTGTATAGCCAGAGACGGTAAAGTCAAGGTAGCTTAGGCAATAAATTTCTCTCGCAAAATGCCACAGGCCATGTAGTTACCTGTGAGAAGTGGAGAAATTTACGGTATCCGAAATAAAACCTAAAAAAAACAGTATTTAAAATTAACACCTCAGCACGTCAGATTTAAAATAAATGTTTCGAAAAAAATAGCTTTCGCGAAAGAAGTCGGAGTGGAAGTGATTATGTTTTCGAAACATTTGCATAATTGCGGCTCAGTTCATTGTACAAATTTTGTTAGAATTTGTGCGGAGGGGCATTGTAAGGTCGGTTGGTTTTACAAATCAACTGTCATTTGAAATTTTTAAATATTTTGGTTCAATGCAAATTTTTTGAAACTGTATTGAAGAAAAACATGCTTTTCCAGCCTTGCGAGCAGATGCATTATTTCGAAACAATCTGTCATCACAGTAACGTAAGGTAAGTTCATGGATCTCTAAGAAATGAAGCATAACAGCATTAGCATTTTCTCGAGCTCGCATAAATAGACGTTTTTTGGTCATTAAGGTGGCCACACTGTTTAGAGAGTGAAAAAAACCTTTTTTTTAAAGCAAAGGTTTGTCATACATACAAGTTATTAGTGAAGCAACTAAAAAAAAGGCGTTTTGCTATGACAGCTGATTTTTGGAGACCGTTTATCCAAAACAAATTAACCAAAAGAATTAAGTTTCTGCTTGACTTTTTCTAGTGATTAATCTTAGCTTAATTTTGATTCTAAACAAAATGGCAGCTGTTGAAAGTCAAAGTACCGATTTTCGGGCGAAAAATACATGTTTTGTAGGTCAAAAAAAATTATTTGTCACAAAAACCATCGAATGATTGAGAACCGCATTTATGTGTCATGAAAGAGTGTGTAAAATTTCAAAGGAATCCGTTTCATAGTTATCGAGTAATATTGTATTTCGAGAAAAACGCGTTTAAAATTTTAAAAAGCGGTTTACAAGGGGATTGTTTTTTAACTTACGTAATATAATCTATTCCAGATCCGTACAGCATACCCATATCTTCAATAGTTACTCTAAAATATAAATTTGCCTTTGTCGATGAAGCATTCTCTTGTCATGTAGTTTCTTGTCCGCTTGTCTGCTTGTGTTAGGCCACAACCGACTCTAGATACAAGCCCCGGAAGCTGACACGAACAGCTGAGCATTGGTGGTGTAAACAAACCCAAACTTCCTACAGTAAAGAAAAGGAAAAGGTTGGGAAATTCTATATTTTTTCGTAGTATTTCTCGCAGTATTTGTAAAGTCTCAACTTGGAATTTACTTGACGTGAACCTACAAAAGTTTTGAAAAATTTTCATGTGTTTTAATGGGAAGACTCTCTCTTGTGCTCAGTTTGGTAAAGTATTGAGCTTGGAATGCGTCCGTGACATCAGCATTATAAGAGCCAGATCTATCTATAGAGTTTATTATATTTTAGGGTTAAGGTCGGGCGATTGCAGGGGCCAAACGATAATTGTCAACTCTTTATCTCTGAATATCCCCGACATAATTTTGAGGAGTGTTTTTGATCATTATCTTGATGCATTATGAAGACCGGAGGGTACAGCATTCCGTTCTAATGTGTCTTTTTAGAGTAATTCCTCAATTTTGATAAAGTCACCGACTCCATATCCAGAGAAACACCCCTAGCCCATCAAAACGTCACCGTAATGTTTCCACAAAACGAATTGTGGTAATATTTTTTCGGTAGTGGCGCCTCTCTGAAAAACTCTTCTATTTCAACTGAAAACTTGGAATTTGAACAAGACACGTTTCCAATCTTCTATTGTCCAATTTCGTAGCTGAGGCGCCCATTCAATTTTTTTTTTGTTACTTGCTGGTTTAAGCAAGGCTTTTTTCTCAAAAAGCCGGCGCACCTTAGTCGTCTTTTAATTGGGGACAATGATAAGCACTTCGTTTTATTTAATTCAGAGCGGATTTCGCAGCCATTAGCCGTCGATTGTACTTGTGACCACAATATACTTATTTTCCGTCGATATTGTAGCTCTGGGCCTTTCAGCGCGTTCACGATCCTATAAATTCCCAGTGCCCCTGAATCTAGCGATAGTTGTGTGAAATATTTGTTTTTGTAGCAATATTCGCGGTGTAGAATAAGAACAGCGCTACGTATACCTATGCTAATCTGGTTTCCTCTACCCATAGTGCACTAAAAAATATTGTTTTTATAACATGTTTTCGAGGTATACAAACGTGGGCTTCAAAATTAGTCATGTGACTTACCTTCTTGAATAACAGAAGCGGTTATGTTCAGATAAAAGGGAACAATACAACCAATTGGTGTTCATCAGTAATTCGCAGGAGATTGTGTGAACTTTCAAGACTAATAATTTTTGAAATGACATCATTCTTCCTTTTCTTTCTTTTTCTTAGAAAGATTGTCACCTGATAATTGTAAATGAACAAAGGCGTGCATTAAATGACAGGCTCAGAGTAAAATTGACCCATTTACAAGGTCCGAGCAAAGGTGGCTTAGAAAATGTTCCGCGCAAACACGAACCGCGTGAGATTCCGTGCAAAAAAGAGTCAAAAAAAATCCGGGCAAAAACGACTTAACTACTTAACTGCATTAACTTTGCATTACTTTTTGTAGTTAAGTCGTTTTTGCCCGGAGTTTTTCTCTCATTCGTTTTTGTCTGGAATCTCACGCGGTTCGTTTTTGCGCGAAAAATTGTCTAAGCCACTTTTGCTAGCGCTGTAGATATGTCATTTTTACTCTCAGCCTGTCAAATGTACATTTAATTGATGCTGAAGTTTTTACTTTGCTTATAACTAAGTAAACGAAAACCTAATGCACCTGTTCCGGTTGGTTTTAAAATTTTGCCCTGTAGTGTATATATTATTAAACTGTAAAAATTCCTGTATAAATTGCAATTTTTTTTACGTAAAAATTCTGTCTCATTCATAAAACAAAATGGCGGTGAAGTGACTGCCGTACGTCGTGAACGGAGATCGTTTTACGTTTTTTGACCAAACCGAAAATAATTACCCAACAAATTAAAAAAAATCCCCAATATGTTTCCAACCCGTCAATTCGAGTTTGACGGGATGATAAAACGTGGAAATCGCTTAAGATGAGTCGTAATCAGTTGTTGCGTATTCTTAACATACAAAGGCACTTCATTAAAACGATTTTAACCTTTGACCACCCGTTTAAAGGGCAATTAGGCACTGAAAAATAGGCGTTTTTGCTAATTACTGACTTTCTTGTTTTTTTTACCTCCGGACGGGTTGGTCAAACGTAAAACCAACACATCGTGCATTTGATTCTTTCGGAAATCAACACAAGACCCCCTTAATCTTGTTCGCTGTGACTATAGTGACTCTAGTAAAATGTATACCCACGATTTCAACCGAAAGTAACGATTGCTTATTTTTCTACCTTCAGGATAGCACCTTGATGGGAGCAATACTGATATGTTTATCGGTTTCATCATATAATATGTAAAAATCTAATCAAGGCACTATTTTGCATCACAATCTTTTAACATAATTAGATTCTACGTAGCATTCTCTCCGTATTACTTACAAATTACACTCAACGAGTTTGCAAAGAACATACCTTTCGTGAACGCTTAATCGAAAACAAGAACCAAAACATTAAATACCCCGAAAGGTCACCTATAATAAGACAAACAGAAGTGAATCCCGGCCTTCGAGCTCGGTGAAGAAAAAAACGTCCCATTGCCCTGAAAGTCAAACGTTTATGTAATTACCACTGAACACACAACTTTACGAGCGATTTCACAAAAAACTTAATAAATCTAAAAAGCTCCCCGGGGAGCAATTATGAAACAGCCACAAAACTGAAAAGAGTTTTGAAGGCGGAAGGACAACAAAAAAGTGGAAAAAAAGAACAAACTAAAATTGCATGTCCAAGTTGGTCACTCGGACAAGGTCGACAGCAAAATAATACATCAAAAGACAAAGCAACAAAGTTGCAAGCACTATTCATCCCCAGATCCCCAAAGGGATGGGTATACAATGACAACAGGTTGAAAAAAAAACACTGACATTTTTTCTTCAATTCGTCGGATGCTCTGCATCGTCCTATCAAGAAGAATCAGGGAGGAACGAAGGATTCATGGTTTTATATTCATCCATGAATGAAGGTAATATAATCCCAACGAAGGTGACACTGTGCAAATGTTAATGAATCCATTTGTAGCGTGCAGTTCCGCTTTAATTTGAAACGTTTTAAGATCCTTCCACTGATGGCGGAGAATTCCTCTTGAAATCATTTTTTTTTCATTCAGGCAATTATTTCCACCAGCCTAGTCTCTACAAGCCGACAGACAGTCTTGCACTTGTCAGCGTTCAAGTAATGGTATATTCCCTACCAACAAGGATGTTACTTTTTTTCATGTTTTCATATTATCCCAGTCATTGCGTGCCGATAGCTTATAAGATATATAGTCTAACCAGATTCTTCACCACTTTTGCAACATTCACCTGAGGTGGCTTAATTACGTGTCACTTAATCCTAGCAGCCACAGCATTCCTAAAGAGTTATGAAGTGGTACATGGTGTAACACGGATATAATTCGAAGAGTACACTTTCCGACATCTAAACATTTGCCGGAGGGTTGACAGTTTTTTTTTTCAGCCTTTGCAAAACCATTTTAAAGGTAGAACTGCTTTAGCAAGAGACTGTGGTAGAGTTTGAGTCAAGTGATTCGGGTCGATTGAGTGGAAAGTCGGAAGGACGTTGCGGTTTGGTTTTGTGAAATAGATTAGTTTTTTGGTGGAGTGAGGAGGGAATTTTCAGGTGTTTAGGGGCGGATATTAGAGGACCCAAAGTTATTTGACAGAGACACTCAATTAAGTCTGTATACATTCTGATGAAGGTTCAGGGCTATCTTTAAGAGACTCCTTTTTTGAAGGCGTTTTATAAAGTTATAAAGGCTTTGTAAGGTTGATTTAAGTTTGTACCCAGAACCTTAAAGGAATAGCTTCAGAAAAGATAAAAAGATACGGTTCCACTCACCATAATCGTGTGGCAAGTTAAACTTTCTGTCAAAATTTAAACAGCCGCACTATAAAATTTACAATCCTTGTAGTAACTTTTACGGAACAGCACCGTACAATTTACTGTGTGATTTAGGAAAAATTTACCGCCAAATGGACAATTTTTCCCGGAATAACAAGCAAATTTTACGGCTCTTCGCAACTTCAAGCAAAGTCGAAATAGTTTTCTTCGCTGTATAATTCTGATTTTCGATGTGAATATTAATGATTAATTTTCATCAATTTGTTAACTATTGCAAGGCTCAATAAATAGTGAATTTTAATCTCTGATGAAGACGTGGGAGCGTGCTGCTGAGGGCTAAATTTCGAAACTCTAGAGAGTGTACATATTTGCTTTTTGTTTTTTTTTACTCAAGGTTAATTAATTAGATTACTTTTAAGTCTTTTGCATTTCATGCTCGGAATATCCTTTAAAGCCGAACAGATACTCGGTGCTAATGGTTCAGGAAATTTTACGGTGCTGTTTCGTAAAAACAATTGCAACACGACTACACTTGAGAACCGAAATTTTAGAATAAAAAATCTCCGTGGAATTTAGTACAAAAAATCCAACTATTATTTTTCTGGTCTAGAAATTTGAAAACCGTATTTTTTATAGGCTTGAAAATATACATATGAGCGAAACGGTTTTGCTGGGAATTTATTTTTTATAAGGTGAACTCTCGAAATACTTTAATTTAACAGTTGCTGATCATTTATATGTCGAAAATACATACTGATACGACAATAGAATAAGTGTCTCAAATTTCCACAGATGGCGACATACACATATATTACAGGTGACTAGAAAATATCCTTTCTGGTGACAAAGATATTGACGAAATTTCGTATTCCCCTATCCACGGGTAATATTGGTGACCCGTCGACATGGAATCGGCGGACAGCCTTAATTATTATATGCCTGACAATTGTCATCGGGGTGTGTTCGATTCTTTCAAGTCAGGATGTAGCAGCACGGTTTTGTAGGTTATATAAACTGATCACGTGTCCTCTTTATCCAGTTTCGCTTCACCTAAAGATATTAATTTTGTTTTGGACCGCTGCGCCTCTATATCACACACATCACACAGTGTTCTTACATTCCATAGTCCGATATTTGTTGACAAAGGCCACCATGACATAGTGGGTATATTTCATATGATCCCCAGGAGGACTCTCGAGCGAAGTTGTTCTGGCAGGCGCATAGACTTAGTCGACCGATGATATGACCTAGTTCAACAGCGGAATCGGAGTATTAGCTAACAGTCAACTTTAAACACAAAGAATGTCACCTACTTCGCTGATTTTTTTCATTAGCTTTAAGCCCCCCCCCCCCCCCTGGATATCCCAAATGCACTAAACTCTATATTTCTTAAGTCCCGCAGTGAACAGGTAGAAAAATTGTTTTTCAATTATCTTGGCTTCTATTGAGGCTACGACAAAAGAGCAGATACCAGCGTAGAGGGCGCTTCGAGCGCTAACTTTGCCCCTTATGTCTTTCGTCATAACCCTGCCCCTTCCCCAGAATCGATAAACGTTGCAGTTACGACGAAAGTCATAAGGGGCAAAGTTGTAGTGCTCGAAGCGCTCTCTGCGCTGGTATCGTCGCTTTTGTTTTAGCTTCAATAGAGGCCGAGATAAAAGAAAAACCTTCCTTATCTTCCTCAACTTAAAAAGTATAGAATTTAGTACATTTGTGATACTCAAAAGGGTGTGGGGCAAAAATCAGCAAGGTAGATGGTCTTGTCACAGTACCATAGGGAAAATCTCCCTGCTCCCTGGACTGCTATTGATCTCGACTTCCTTGTCAACAGTTGCAGCCGACTGTACTTAGCGGAAACATTCCTTTTATTCGAAAGTAGAAAGATTTTCACTTCTTTAGGTTTTTCTGAATATCCTCCGCCCTCTCCCTCGCCCCTCCACATTTTTGTTAAGATGGTATCACTTGATACTTGTCTACTCAGGTGATTCATGACTCTCTATGACTCCGAAACAATTAATTTTAAACGTCAATCGAAATGGCAATTTCCACAAAACATTAACTATTCTAGGTAATAAAATTTTCTGTACAACCTTTCGTTTCTATAGCTGAGTACATATTCAATAAATTTTACATCACCAGCCTGCATTTTCTCACTATCAAATTTTCCAATATTTCGTACTTAACGACATTCATGAAGAAGAAAATTTACACTCGTCGTAGTAGCCTCATTTCTCCTCGAGGGGATGGCAATTTGCCAATGAAAGTAGAAAACCTTTAAAAAGCAAATCGATATCTATGCTGCAATTAAGGTCGCTTCCTGGATTCTATTAATTATATATTAAAATTTTTATAGCATCCAACTACAAGGAAGTTCTTTACGTAACTCATTGTCCGTGGAAGTCGACTAGTCATTATTTCCTCGCCACTTTTCTCGTTTATTTTTTTATTTCTATATCCTCTAGCCTAATCCATCGAAACTTATTATTTAGGCAGAATTCCTGAGGAGGCAGTGACTGATGGTGCTATTTCGAAGGATTTGAAAATCGTTTAATCGAAAATAACAATTCGAATTCGATTGAATTTAGGAAATTGAATCGTTTAGTGGTCAATTTGCTTGCGAAAATAATTGAATGTTTTTAAAGTGATTGATTTTGTCTTTAGGATTCAAGCTGTCTCTACGTATTATGGCAGACAAGATTTACGGCAAACTTAGTTTTATGGAATATTTTTGCCGCAGGATATTAGGTCACTGCGACAAAACATTTGGTTGACATTAATATTGTTCGACACGGAACATTTGTTGAAAAGGTGAACACCTAAACACTATTTTTGACAGGTAAATTTTTTTTAAATACATATATTTACTGGGCGACACTTGGTTGATTGCTTACCTTTTTTTTGTGGTGGGTAGTGTAAGGGATAAATTACTGGCTTTTGAGAAAGAAGGATTGCAGAGTAATGTTTGGAATTTTCTTGCAATGTTGGGCGCCTCAAGGTATTTAGCTCAATAACACGCTTAAGTCGTCAGTGTCGTCCTTCCAAACCGGAGATCCCAGGTTCGAATCCCATCCGCGGCGACCCATAGTTGTTTTCTGCTGACAACAGATTATAATTAAAAGGCCATTGGGGTTGCAGAAAAAATGTTGGTAGTTCGGAATCCACTTTAAAAATTGTAGGTTCACTTGCAAGCGTTTTCTCGACCTGGGTGAAGTCCTTCTCTTGCCCCATGCCCCACAAGGGGTTACGGGAGCTAGAAAGAGAGAGACACTTAGTCGACATGCCGAATAAATATTTTTGGCACAGGATATTAAATCATTACTACAATATATTTGGTCGACATGAATATTTGTTCAAAAGGTGTTCCTGCCCGGCAATTTGCGCAGCACTATTGTTCACCAGTATGTATATGTGGTTTGCAGTATCGGCAACATATTCGTATATTCTTCACAAGTCGCCATTGATACGATTGCTGCAATTTTCTTTGACTACAATGTAGTAAGCGGGCCGTTAATATATTTGTTTGTATAAGAAAGACCAGAGAGATCCAAGAATAGAGCCCTGCGGTATACCGTATTAAGAAGTTATTTCTTGTAATGGTGATGATGCCGATTGTATCAGCGTTGATGCTGAAGCCATAGTACCTTCCACTGATGCTTGCTTTTGACAAGCGACCGTTCATGTGAATAATCTTTGTCTAGTTTTGTCTTCCTAGCGTTGATCTACACAGGTACTTATGCTAACGCTATTGACTTGAAATTTGGAATAGTTGCTTGCACACCTTTAAAATATATTTTCATTTCCTTTTATGCCGCATATTTTTCGAGAAGGGAATCATGAGGATGAAGATATTTCATGGGTCTCCTCGAAAATACAAAACCTCGCGAAATCTATTTCGCCGTTTAAGACGTTGACATCTCAAGACTCGCAATCTGCATACAAAAGCGATCGAAATCTGTTGACTGCTTAAATTGCTGCTGCGAAACGTACCTATTTTCGCCGTATATTTGACAATAGAATTCCAACCAAGAAATTGTGGAGTAATCTATGGAAACCGAAATATTTATCCTCAGTTACTTACTCTTGAACCTGACGTTCTTAATCAACACTTTTGCTCGAATCAAGGTGCAGCAAAAAAACAATATATTTTCAAAAACAATACAAAACTTTAGAGGTGTTAGTTCACATTATTTTTCCACGTAATCCTCTTCCTGATTGATCCAGTGAGCCGACGAACGACCTGTTTTATACCTGCGCCAAAAAAGTTTTCCGTCAACTCTCGTGTCCATTTCTTTGCGACGTTCTTGACATCGTCGTCGGTCGAAAACTATTTTCCAGTTACAAACAACTTCAGAATAGTGAAAAGATGAAAATCTGAAGGCTCCAGATCGGGGCTGTAAGCTGGGTGGTTGGTAATTTCCGGACCGATTGAGTCCAAGAGTTGCGTTTGTGATATGGGCTATGTGAGGATGTGCATTGTCATACAACAAACTCACTCCCCTTTTTAGCATTCCTTTTTATTCTGTATAGCTTTGCATAGTTTTTTAGGGTTTTACAATAACGTTGGGAATTAATTGTGTCCCCCCCCTGTGGCAAATACGAGTATTCAATGAGAAAAATTCCTTTTCGGTCCCAAAACACAGCTGGCGAGATTCGGAATCGAGACGCTCATTTCAAAACGACAATACAACGAGAGTTTTGAACCGACTGAAGTGAACCACCATCCATTTTACTATGTACCAAGAGCTTGCCTTTAAAAGCAGTGCTCCCTTTGATCGTCTGACTTTCTGGACGTGCCTCGTAGTACCATGTGTATGTACCAGATGTATGAAATATTCCTAAAAATCGTTGCCCTTCCAGCCAATCTGGCTTTAAACTGGTCAATATGTTCGAGAAACTTATCTGCAACCAATTTATTGACTTAAGTCGACACTCCTTCCTCTCGAAATGGCATTTCGCATATTATCGCAATTACTCATGTGAAACTGCTTTGCGGACTTAAGAGCTTCTTTGGATAAGGAAGAGATCTATTAGCTAGATCTTCTCGATTTCTCTAAAGCTTTTGACAGTATTGATCACGAAATTTTACTATATAAATTATCGATCAAATTTTTTCTGTCGAATTTCGCTATCAAACTTATTTCTAGTTTTAACTCTGGTAGATCTAAGACGGATGTTGGTCTCCAGATTTCGGCAAGAATTTTATGCGGAATGCCACAGGGTTCTATATTAGGGCCTCTACTATTTCGTTTATACATTGCCTTCTGTAATACGACTATCGGAAATTAATCTATACTCCGATGATTGCCGGTGGTACACTAGTGCGCCAGTTAACAGCATTCACACTCACATTAGCAACCTGGACCTAGATTTGGATCGCGTTGTTAAGTGATCAGGAGGCAATTTGCTTTCACTAAATCATTTTAAATCATGCTATATCGTTCTCTCTCGCGATTCGATCACTCCACCTTTCCTATAACTTGCCTTGTGAATCAGCCGTTTTTTAAAGTTAATAAGGCAAGGAATTTGGAAGTTATCTTGAATGAGAGGATGAATTGTTGTGTTTGTCCTTCACAAGATTTTCGCCACTCTAAGAAGGCATTGATTGACCGAGTCTCTTCTACCTAAGAACATACGCTTAGGCTTAATTTTTACTTTCTTCATGTATTTTCTAATGATTTCTCCTTTTCTTCACTCGGTTTGTGCTGGTAGGATTTCATTTCGATTTTAATGATTATGTTCGGTTCGTTCATGGTTTGCGTCTCAACAGATAACAACCATGGGTCGCCGTCGGTGGATTCGAACCTGGGATCTCCGTTATCACTTACTCTACCTACTACAGTGTGAAATTAAACTTAATTAATTCTTTAATGTGAGCATTCCCAGTTTCAGCTATAGAAAATCTTGCCGTCCCTAATTGTTGTGCAGTATCTAGACGTCGTAGATTTTACTACAAATCTCACAATAAAGTACATTCCTTTATCGTACGTACAAATATCCTTAATTAGATTTAGGTTCACTGCTTTCTTCACCTAACAACTATAGTCTGTCCGCTTTTACTTTTCCGGTACCACAAACCGCCGTCTCACAGATTCCATTTTCATTCTACAATTCTTTGAATTTCACTATTGATATTTCCAGCAGACATCACCACAGATATCGAACGTTTGTTCCTGTCTTGTCCAGTTTAATTAAAACTCTTCTGACATGCAACCTTTTGTGCAAAAGCAATTTAATCGAATCACTTGGACTTTATCTCTTTGTTTTCACTTAACACCGCCGTGGTTCTGATAACCTAATCAACAATGAGCTCAAATACTTGGGCGTTAGTGCAAATTGAAGTGCAAAGATGAAGTCAAGTGACCACACCTTAATTTCAATTTTTCATTAGCGATTAACTTACTAAATTTATTCGCGTACATTTTATGAAATTTTATTTGAATTGAATTTTTTTTCTATTTGCAGGTACGTTAACATGATTCAACACCTCCACCTGTGTGATGTGGTAATATTTGGTAACGTAAACATTTACATTTTACTTTTTGTGCTAATTTTTTGAAGTTTAAGCGGTCCGAGCAGTTCTAATATTGTTCGGGTCTGTTGGGGGTGCACTTATAGAACATTTCGTAATCTAGTAGCGCATAATTAATGTGGCGTTACTAATTATTAGCTCATACGCAAGTTATGTCAACTTTGGGTTCGGTCTGGTAAATAATTTTGACCGGCGAAACCTTACAACGAATCGACAATAAATCAATATTTACATATTTCTGCTCTAGAATTGGACATGCGACTCTTTCAATTGGTCGCAGACATTTTCATATTATGTAAATCCAGTGAACCGTGAGTGAATATTGAACTTTAATGAAGTTCAAATTGGATTTATGACAAAATGTTTTGACTGGATTTTTGTGACGCTTGACATAGTCTTTTCTTGCTATCACTTTTGTGTATTATCTTCTCTACCAAATTTTTTTTTCTTCTCTCAAATTTTGTTATACAGTAAAAGTCATAAGGACTATTTGAAATGCGTGGAATTTTGAAAATAAAATAAGAAGTTTTCGGTAGCATAAAAGCTTGATTTTCACACAAAATTCACAGGTTCGAATCCTACTATTGCCGATCTATCTAGTAAGAAAGGCTTAACATGCGGGCACTACTATATTTGGAATATCATTTCAAGCTTTCTCCACAAATTTTTTATTCAAAAGTTTCTCAAATTTCTAAACAGACAGTTTTTTTTTTTATACGATGTGGCCAAATCCTAGTGGACAACCCTTTGATGCGTTAGCATGGTTTTGGCCGGAAGGGAATTAGGGTAAGGGAAGTGAGGAAACTTGAGTCTTGTTTTTGCATTGCTGCGAGCTAGACAACAGCCCAGAGACGGAGTGGATTATTTTAATTTCTTAATAAAAGCTCACGGTCATCTGGTCTCGAACTCGGGACCCACGGCATGTTGGGCTTGCCGCTCAACGTATTGATCCAACTCCGTTGTGAACAGAAATAAGTAGACAAACACATTTCGGACTTGGTTATTTTCATTTATTTTCCCTACGTTAAAAATTTCTAATTATATTCTTAATATTTACTTTTTCGAAAGGATTGAATAGAACAACAATCAAAATTTAACAAAATGTTGATCTCTCTGGTTTCCTTGTGGGGCATAGGGCGTCTATTACACCGACTCACCACCTGGTCCGGTTCTGCGCCAACGCCTTCAACTGTGGCCACGAATTGCTCGCTCGACGAATTTTCTCCATATGTTGCGCGGTCGTCCAATTCGACGTTTTCATTGGATTCCGTGGATTCCAATCTAGAGCCAGCTGTACGATGTTGTTTGGCTTTTTCCTTAGTATGTGGCCTATCCATTGCCACTGGCGCCTGCGAATACTGGTGTGTATCCCGTCTTGGCCTGTAAGGCTGTGTAGGTGTTCGTTGGTAATGATCTCCGGCCAATGGATGTTAAGGATGCGCCGGAGACACCGATTGACAAAGGCTTGTAGCTTACATATTATTTGATAGGTCACTTCCCATATTGAATAGTACTACAACAGAACAGATTTTACGTTCGATTCGAAGATCCGGAGTTTTGTGCGTCTGTAGATGTTGCTATTGCGCCAGATATCAACAAGAGTATTAAATGCAACTCGAGCCTTATTTATGGTTCAGCTCCGTCGTCTGTTGTAAGTATTTTTTAGGGCTTCACGGCACCGAGACTTTGGAGATCTCGGTCTTGGTCTCGTCAAGGTGAAGACGATCTCGCTCTCGTCGCAATCTCGGCGAGATAAAGGCCAGTCTCGGTGCGATCTCGCTCTCGGCAAGATAAAAAAAGGGTATTTCGGTGGGATAACGGGGTGCGAGGACAAGTGATATATCTATGTATACATGCATTTGCTTCATATTCCCATCGCCAAAATAAGATAGCAAAGGCTCTTGTTTGCTATTGGGGATAAAGCGCAAATATCTGAAGAAGGAAATAATGTAGAAAAAAGCGATTGAGGAGAGCAGTGTATACTTATATGCCCCATAAATCACACAATTGACATTTTTCGAAGAAACATAAAAGCTGAAACAACTAAAAAAAATTTTCCACAATAAAATAATAAAAACTAATATCTCGTCCACTCTTGTCACCTCAATCTCGCTCTCGGTATCGCACTGTTACCAATGATATTGGTCTCGCTGCCGGTCTCGGTATCGTGTCGAGACCGATACCGGCAGCGAGAATTATCTCGAGTATCGTGAAGCCCTAGTATTTTTCCAAGGTAGCAAAATTTAGCCACTTGATCTATTTGTAGCTCTTATACTCAACAAAGTTGGTCCTGTTTTGATACTCTTCTTTTAGCTACTTATGTAGTACAGGGGCCCTATTCTGTAATTCGAATCCGAAAACGCAAACGAAACTGCTTATAGTGGGATTAATGCAAAACTTTTTTATTTGAAATTTTAAACTTATTCAGCTTCACATTCCATCGTTCGAATGCCGGATTCGAATTAAAGAGAATAGGACCGGGCCCTAGATTCATGTTACAATTTTTAAATTTGTCTTCCAATTCGGCATCTTTCTTGATAAGTACTCGGAGCACCTTTGGGCAATTCTGACCATTTTCTTATCTCTCCGCCCAATTCTCCACCCCCTCTCTGACAACCACTTATCTAAATTTCACCAAAAGATTAGGCTGACATAAGACCCATGGCATGTTGGGCTTGCCGCTCAACGTATTGATCCAACTCCGTCTCCAAAATTGGGCCCTTCAGAGGAGTTCAGACGTATCTCGACCAGAGCGTTAGACGGAAAGTATTTTCTACTCAAAAGGGTAGTAAGGGCTTCTGGTCTCTAGTAAAAACCGTAAAGAACAGTAGAACCTCTTCGTCAACACCACCGCTCACTTAGAATGGAAATGTTTTTACTGACTCATTGGACAAGGCCAACTTGTTTGCTGCTAATTTTGCTGCTACTTCGTATTTGCCACCTTCATCGCAGCCACTTCCCCCTCCAACACAGTGCACTAGTAGGCAAAAGCCGCTACACTTTCGCACTCGGGAAGTTTTAGGGTACTTTCGAAATTCGACGTGTCCAAAGCTACTGGGCCTGATGGTTTCTCGCCCCTGGTTTCTGCTGTGCCTCTGCTAAACCTCTGCGCAAACTTTTTCAGTTATAATATTCAACAGGAGTGTTTAAAAGCGAATGAAAACTTGCTAATGTCCAGCTGAAACTTAAAAAAGGACACCTCTAACTACACTAACTTCGGTTTTATCTATAGCTTTTGAATCACTGATCAACTCTCAGTTGATGAAATATCTAGAAAATAACCATCTCATCAACGATTGTCAGTACGGTATGGTTGGGTGACTAAATTCAACATGTTGGTTGAGTACCACTGTTAACCAAGTTACTTCAAATGTGTCTTTATTCACCATTCTAATGAAAGTCCTGAATTACAAGAGAGGGATTTTGCCCCATGAGTGACGAAAACCTGTTTTTTTCTCGGTGAGAGAAGTGAGGTAGCAAGAGGGTCATCTGTGAGTGTCAATCACGAATCGTAGGGGTTTTGCTTGAGCTTTTCCTGATTTGCTTATGTCCATTTTCGTAACTTCCTCATTAGGGTTCGAAAAATTTTTGGTGTCAGCTTGATTTAGTATTGCTTGAGCCGGTGAATACAAATTTTCAACCCTGCAAAACACTTATGAACCGGTTTTTTAACGTCAATCAAAGCCCCTTTCGTAGCAACACTCTGAGGGTTTTTCTACTTTTGCACAGAAGAAAATTGAGTTATGGGGTAAAATCCCTCTCGTGTAATTCAGGACAAAGCAACCAAAAACTGAGACTTGGGTTGAAACCAAGTTAGCCGGTGCTCTCAACATGTTGAATTTAGCCACGCACCATTTCCGCGCTTGCCGCTCAACCGGAGGCTTACTAACGGCTATAACGGAGCGTTGAAATCATTGTCTCCATAATTTTGCTGAGTCCGAAATCGTCGCTCTTGATATTTCAAAAGCTAGTCTGGCATGCTGCCCTTCTAGCCAAACTTCAACCATTTGGTCTGAACCCTCACCTCGTTAAATGGATAGAGAGTTTTTTGCCAGACCGTTCAATCCGTGGAGTAATTGACGGAGTTACATCTGATTCCTACGAAATAAATGCCGATGCACCGCAGGGTTCAGTTCTTTCACCAATCTTATTTCTTCTTTTTATTAATGATCTTTTATACTTTACTCTCAATCCTATTCATAGTTTCGCCGACGACAGCACCCTTGATTTCATAATGAATTCTCGTGGAAATGCTTTAAGAAATCTATCGCGACACATGTTTGGATCATTAATTAAAGACATTTCTATGATCCTCGTTTGGGGCAGATGTTTCGTTTAATACATCCAAAACTCAATGCTGTTCAAAGTCCCTTAAAAAATTCCCAGTTCACCCTCAACCTATATCAGTCGACGGAGTGAATATACCCAATCCGCTCTCTCTAAACATCTTGGGTATTGAGCTATCCAGCAATCTTAGCTGGACTGATCATATATTTATAATTGCTAAAAGTGCGATGAATTGCTTGGGTTTTCTACAGAGATATTTCACCTCATCTGACTTAACGCTGATCTGCAAGTCCCACATCCGATCCAGGCTCGAATATAATTCCCATATTTGCGCAGGGGCCGGACACACCGCATTGTTCGCGTTAGACAAAGTTCAGCGTAAGGCTATTAAACTTATTGGCGATCCTTCAATCTCCGAGAGCATTGACGAAATGTCGGTTTTCCTTGTAGACACATGACAACGCACGATACAAGAGCGGCAAGTCGCTCCTATCCCTATACTCTCCAGGTCAAATTTGAACGTACCGTCAAATTTCGGGAATCTTTTTTAAGCAGAACAACATGCCTAGGCTGAGCTTTGGCAAGATCATATATAAAAAAAAATTAGCGGCTTTGTGTGTGATCTATACATTCCCACTTTCGTCTGTCACGTGGCCTCTGAGTATAGTTAAGTCTTCATTGGTAATAATCTCCGTTCGTAATTGATGTTTAGGATGGTCCCAAATTTGACAAACGGGATATAGCGCGTTTCTTTTTTGAAAATTCATTACTTATTTATTTATTTATTTATTTAAGCTTAATGCAAGCTGTTACATAATAATACATTAAGTCAAGTCAAAGGAGGGAAGGTTGTTGACTTTTCTTAGCATCCTAGTAATTGGTTCGCGTTGACCGTAGTTCGTGCGATGGCGGTCGAGTCGGAAAAGGGGAGTGGACCTAAGGTTGCGAGGGTTGGTATAAATGGGTAAAGACTGCAGGATTGAAGGGCAGTCTATGGCACCAGCTAACAGCTGATGAATGAAGAGAACGTCGGAAACATCACGACGTTTACTTAGGGGAATGAACCTACGCTGGACAGATTCAATTCTGTTAATGTGGGTTGTTTGCGTAGGTGACCATACCTGGCTGGCATATTCAAGGAGAGGTCTAACGAAGGAAATATAGAGAGATTTGGAAACATAAGGATTGGAGAACTCTCTAGACCAGCGCTTCACAAACCCTAGCGCGGAGTTAGCTCTGTTAATTATGCTATAAATATGGGAGCGGAAATTTAGTTCGCTATCATAGATTATTCCTAGGTCACACAAAGAGGTAACGATAGGGACTGTTACGTCGGTTAACAAGTAGGTTCTCGGAATGGTGGTAAAACGCTTGCGGGAATAAGAGATGGACTGGCATTTGGAGACATTGAGCTCAAGAAAGTTTTTCGTGCACCATGTGGTGAACGAATCGAGGTCATTTTGGAGAAGAAGAGAGTCGGTTGTGGAGGAGATATGTTTAATTATTTTCATGTCATCAGTATAAATGGACAGCTCTGAGTATTTGATGACACAATCAACATCATTAATTGTATGGATGAAAATTAATGGACCGAGGTGGCTGCCCTGCGGGACGCCGGAACGAGCGACAATGGGGTTCGAAATGGATGAGCTGAAAAGAACATTGTACTGACGGTTGTTGAGGTAGGATTGAATCCAAGAGATGAATCGAGGGGGAAGCCTAGGCGATCAAGTTTAAACAGGATAACGCTATGGGAGATCTTGTCAAAGGCTTTACTAAAATCGGTGGCGATAACATCAACATCTTTACCGTTTTCCAGGGCACATAATGTTTTGGAGACGTTGGTGATTGTAGATCTTAATTTGAGGAAGCCATGCTGGGTGAAGGAGAAAATAGACTTACAGTGGAAGAACATTTTTCGAATAGTTTAGGTATGGATGATAATTTAGCAATAGGTCTGTAGTTGGATACATCGTTCTTGCAGCCTTTTTTGAATATGGGAATAATATAAGAGTAGAGTAAGAGAGGGAAAACCCCTTGAGTGACCGAGAGGCGGAAAAGCAAAGTAAGGGGTTGAACTAGATGCATGGCACACTTTTTCAGAACGATGGCCGGAGGAATGCCGTCAGGACCGGGGTGCAAGTCATCCGCAAGCCCGTTAATACTGACGGCGATTTGTTCGGGGTCAGGGTCGAAAGATGTACACGACGTTTGAGTGCATTTGTCCAAGAATGAAAAGTAGTTGTAGGGAATTGTCGCTGAAAGATTTACTGAAGAAGTGTGCAAAGAGGTTGGCGATAATCTGAGGATCAGATGAAGAGGTATTCTCGAGCTTTAGGGTGGAGGGGTAACCATTGGATTTCTTCTTAGAATTAATAAAGCTATAAAAACGCTTGGGGTCGGATATGAGGCTTGTTTCCATCCGTTGGAGATAATCATGGTAGAGGGTATCACAACGTTCAGAAAAAGAGGTGTAAGCAGACAAGTAGGTCCTGCTGCTGAGTTTAATATGGCAGATAGAAATTTGAAATCTTTTATCACATTTTATTATAAACAACGAACAATCCGAAAAAATTCACAATACGATGAGAATGCCGTCTACATGTGAAGATTTAAACTTTTTATACTCCTTTATATATTAACCATAATTATAATTTTTATTTGTTTTTTTTTAACATACAGTGATTGCAAAGTTAATGTGAAATTTCCATCAAACTTATTTTATAGATCACATATATTTCGTTCTTAAAATACAATGCTAAAAACACTTTGTAACAATAGATCTCATATTTTTAATCAGCGAATAATCACATGTGCCATCGAATGCTATCTTGTATGATTTCTTCTTCATTAATTCCAAATAGTAAAAAGTTTTCTTACATAGCACAGAGCATTATTGCCTCAGAGAATGTTGGATTTCTGCCAACTTCAAAAGTTAGACTATCAAGAGCCGACATCATTAAACATAAGGATAAAAGGAACTTCTCCATTTTAACATTCATGATATTTACTCCGTAAGTCCGGACATGAAACGCTACTTCTCTAAGTATTGGCAGTGACTTAATTATACTCGTCTGGACTGTATCTCTTACGTAATCATAAACTCATAAAATATGAAATCAAAGAGCATAGTAAAATTGGAAGAATCTCTGCCCACACGGCTTTGTTGTAAAAAAAATGTAACTTTTCGACAAAGTAATGCTTTAAGTCGTCTAGACTTGATTTTTTCTGCTTTTTTTTTTACTGTCGCTACTTCTCTGGCTCTTGCTGCGAAATGTCACTGCTAAAGTGGTGCTCCGAGATTGAAAAGCTTTAAAATTGCTATTCAATCCACTCACCTAATGTAATTTGCCCTTCCATTAAAGTCGGCTTGAGCTCTGAGTGTATTTGAATCCAAGTGTTTGTTTTTTTTCTTTTCTTTCCGTTTTCTGCTCATCTAGTTTAAGGTCGAAGGTAAACGACCGACATATTATTAAACTCGTTTCAATCCCTTGTGCTAGTTTGTTTAAGTACTTTGCAATCATATCAAATTAACTGAACGATGAGACATTATTAAAAGTAATAAAAAAAAACTTGTTATGAGACTCTCTGGCAATGCTGCGAATCTTATGAAGAGGATTCATATTAATTCATCAGTGCATTGAATTCGCGGGACTTTAATTAATAATTTCTTGCAGAATTGCAATTCAAATCTTTTGATCAACGCATTTGTTTTTGAATTAATTTACGCTAGAGTTCTCTGACGTTAATTAAATCGCAAGTTTATGTCATGCTAATCATAAACAGGCAGACTCATGCAATTCATATTGTCCAAATTGAAGCTTGCTTATTATGAATAGGTCAGAATGTGGTTAATTTGAAAAGACTATTGTTCTTAGTTTTCAGATTATGTGATCGACAAATGTATTTCTGAATGCCTCTCGAAAATAACTCTACCTGAATTTTAATCAAAGTTGTCACCATCATTTCTCGATTTGCTAATGAAAGGTCAACTGGAAAATTTACTACAAGCTTAGCAAAACTTTTGTATTGTTAAAGATTTATACAAAATAATTATATATATACAGAAGTCTATTCTTAAATCTGACGAAATTATAATCCGTTCGAATTCTTCTATCCAAGCGGAACTGAATTTTTCTTTTTCAAATTTTGTCGCAAAGAAACTTACCATATGAAACCAGTTTTTATAACCAGGAGATATCTGTCAGTTTCTGATGACATTTGGAACATTTGCGAATTTTCTATGATTAGTTAGTTAGTATATATTTATGAATCACATAAATAATGCACTCCATCGCGTTTACGCCTGATTTACTGATCTTACATAGCCTTTACTGTCCTTGATTTCAATAGGTTTTTTTTCATTACATCCATCATAATTTTTGATACATAATATGTTTTTCCACCTTAAATCGTTAGTAGTAGGGCTATGTTGGTGGTCTTAAAAGCCTCGCTGAGACCAACCACACTATAACACTACCATTATATAGTGTCCATATTCTATTCCGCTGTCGTCGGTGGATTAAGTGATATCGTGTCGGTCTACCAACCCGGATGTCCCAAGTTTGTATCCCACAGGAGGCAATCCATTGTTTCTTTCTGTTGACAACAGATCATGATAAAAAATAGTTTTTAAAACAAAAGGCGCTAAAAAGCATAAAATAATTTTTAATTTTATATCTATTACGACATTTTGAAGTCGGTGCAAATCAAACAAACCAAACAACTACAACAAAAGTATTTAATCGTCATTTCTTATGATCCCGTAAACTAAAACGTTCAGGTAGTATTAGGTATTATTTTCAATTGTGGTACTGTAGTTGTTTTATTTGTTTAATTTGCACCGACTTCAAAATGTCGTAATAGATATAAAATTAAAAATTATTTTATGCTTTTTAGCGCTTTTTGTGAAGTCGGTTCAACTTTTTTTTTAAAAACTATTTTATTTTTCACTTTTTAGTGTCTTCTTCTCTATACAACGAAGAAAGAACCATCCAAATCTGTCCACGCGTTAAAAGTTAGTTTTAACCCCCTACCTCACCCCCATTCCACTAAACTTTTTTTCTCATGGTATCAATCAAGGAACATACTCTACCGAACATAAAAGGAATCATCGAAATTGGTCCACGCGTTACGAAGTTACTACTCCTCCCCCTCCCCCACCTCCACCATAGGACCAAATTATTCTCCTATTAGCAATGGGGGATCACACTCTATACAACAGCAAAAGAACCGTCTAAATCGGTCCACGCGTTACAAAGTTAGGTTCCACCCCCCTTCTCCCACCCCAACCACATCAACAATTTTTTTTCTCGTGATATCAACCAGGGAGCAGACTCTACCCAAAAGAAATATAAAAATCGGTCCACGCGTTACGAAGTTAGACTACTACTCCCCTCGCCCAACCCCCCACCATGGACCAAATTATTCTTCTATTAGCAATAGGTGATCACACTATACAACAGCAAATGAACCATCCAAATCGGTCCACGTGTTACAAAGTTAGGTTCCACCCTCCCCCCACTAAAGCAACATTTGTTTTCTCGTAGTATCAACCAAGGATCATATTCTACCCAATAGAAAAAGAATTATCCAAATCGGTCCACGCGTTAAGAAATTAAACTATCCCTCCCCCCCACCCACATCTTTCATCATACGACCAAATTATTCACCTATTAGCAATGGGGGATCATACTCTATTCAACAGAAAAAGAACCATCGAAATCGGAACACGCGTTACAAAGTTAGGTTCCACCCCACCCCCATCCCCCCAAAATTTTTTTCTTCTGGTATCAACCACGGAACATACTCTACCCAACAGAAAAAGAATTATCCAAATCGGTCCACGCGTTACAAAGTTAGACTACCACTCCCCCTCCCCTCCCCCCTACCCTAGGCCAAATTTTTTTCTCCTATTAGCAATGGGGGATCATACTCTGTACAACAAAAAAAGAACCATCCAAATCGGACCACGTATTACAAAGTTAGGTTTCACCCCCACCCTCAACCTATCAAAATTTTTTTTTGACATGGTACCAATCGGTGAACATACTCTACCCAACAAAAAAAGAATTATCAAAATCGGTCGACTCGTTACGAAGTTATGCCCGGTCAGACATAAAAAAAAAATATAAAAAAAACATACGCGTCGAAGTTAGAACCTCTTTGTTTTTGGGAAGTCGGTTAAAAGGCCATGGAGGTTGCAGAGAAAAACATCAGTGGCTCGGAATTCACTTTACATTGTAGTTCCACTTGCAACCGTTGTTTCGAATCGGATGAAATTCTTCTACCGCCCCTTGCCCTACAAGAGATTACGGGAACTAGAGGAAGAGAGTTATTCTTAAAGTCTGGTGTAACGCTTTCCAGCGAATAAGTTTGTTCAGTATAAAAATACTCCTTATAGTTTGGAATAGCTTATAGTAGCTGTATTTCGTATGGTCATACGGAATACGCTGGCATACTTTTTCTTTACCTGAGTAGGTCAACAAATCGGTTTGACATTTCGTAGTTTTTACTTGTGGTATTTTGAAGTGATGTGATAATTATAGGAATTTAGGGAAAAAATTTTTTTACTTATTTATTTATTCATTCAGATTCGTCGCAATAGTCGGAGTTGGATCAATTGGTTGAGCGGCACGACTACCATGCCATGGGTCCCGGCTTCGAGACTAGGTCTCTCCATAGGTTTAAAAAAAAATCTTTTATTAATAAATCCACTCCGTCCCTAGCTCGCAGCAATGCAAAAACAAGACAATCAAGTTTCCTCCCTCCCCTTACTCTAACTCCCTTCCGGACAAAGCCATGCTAACGCATCAGAGGGTTGTCCCCTAGGCATTGGTCTCATCGTATACAAAAACAAAACCAGGGTAGGAATTCTCAGTCAAATGGTTGACTCCAGACAACTAAACCGTTTCAATAAAGAAAGCGCATGTCCAAAAAAATGTTGTGGCAACAGAAAAAAATTTCATAGCAACGAATAAATATGTCAAATTTTGGCGCATGATCTGTAATTCTCCCATGCCGTTCCCCGGAACTTGCATCTAAATCCTCAGTCGCTTATTTGGAAGCTGGCGTGTGATTTTGACACTTCATAGCGCTTGGACTGCCATGAGTAAAAATTTTGTAAAACGGTTGGTATTCCCCTTCTACACACTTGTTAAATTCAACCTCTACACATTTTTACATTTTTGCGTACTTAAAAGGCAACCAGGTTATCTGAAAACAACCAATTTCGTGAGAATTCCTACCCAGCGTTTATATATAAATTATCAAACTAAGCTAACAATTAAAAGCAATAAATAAGAAGCCCTCAAATAACGGTGGGACAGCAGTCGACTGAAGTCGCGACTCCCGCATCAACCAAGACACTGCCTGAGAAAGCCATTCAATCGCAGCCTGGAGAAATCCATATCGAAATTGTCGAAGTATTCGTTGAAGAGGCGAGACATCGACGTGATGGGTTCGTGTAACTCATATAGAGTTCGAAGATCAGGGACGTACAGGAAATCGCGATTCCTCAAAGAGCCTTGCGGGATCGAGATGTTTACAGCCTCCAGTAAGTCGGGCGGGTTTATTGTTCCCTCCAATAGATCGACAATATTGCACCTCTTTTCAAGGGAATCGAGAGAAATCAGACCCAAACAATCAGCGTAAGAGGGAATTAACAAAGAATCAATTCAGGGAAGTCCACGGAGAGTAAACCTAAGGTATCTCCGCTGCACTGCCTCGATGTGGTTAACATGAAAGGCGAACTAGGGAGACCACGCAGGGCTAGTGTATTCCAAAACTGGTCTAACGAAGGTGCTGTAGAGAAGCTTGGCTAAGTTGGGATCATCAAGCCCCTTAGAACATCTTTTAACAAATCCCAATATCGAGTTAGCCCTATCAACGATCGAGTTCACATGATCTTCGAAAGAAAGACGAGAATTAAGGACCACGCCCAGGTCTTTCACCTTATCAACCCTACCCAAGACAATACCATCGGCAGTGTAGTCGAAGAGGAGAGGACATCTTTTGCGGGAGAACGTCATAACGGTGCACTTGCCGGTATTTACAGGAAGGCGAGCATCAGTCCCAGAACGTAGTCAAGTCAGAGTTCAAGAGATCGCCGTCTGATTCGTGAGAAACAGTCCCAAAAATCTTAGGATCATTCGCATAACACAGAATTTAACTACTGTACAGGAGAATCGAAACATCATTAATATATAGTATAAAGAGGAGCGGATCAAGGATACTACCCTAAAGGCACCCTCGAGGTGATAAGGATTTGGTCGGAAACAGCACCATAAAATAGGACACGCTGTGCACGACCTGACACGTAAGAGGAAGCAATGAGGAAACCCGAGAATAGACCTGCATTCCATGGTCAATGCTATCAAAGGCCTCTCTGAAATTCGTAAATACACAGTCCACCCGCCTTAACGTCCTTTACAGGAAGCAGCTGCTTCTTATAAAACATTTTTTATATTTTTTATAACCGAAAACAACAAAAAGCCACCTATTGAGAGTATTGCTTATCTATTAGTATAGTTGAGTGTAGTTTTAACTATGGTGGAGTACTCTGCATTGCCCAATGGAACGCAGCTAGTTTTTCTAAAACGATCAACTTTTCAATCCAATTTTGTATTTTGAGTAATTGACTGAAGATTTTTAGGAAGAGCTTATAGCAAACGCTTCTTAAGAGCCTTCGTTTAACAACGAAGGGGAGAGTAGTTGAGTTGTGACCGTTGAAAGGAATCGCACCGATATTGCTCCCTAAATTTCCAACTGGGTTTTGGGATTTGGATAAATTTAATTATAAAGTTTTATGTTTTTATCATCTCGCCAAGTTAAAGTGCTTTATTTTACTATTAACACAGTTTCGTGCTACCTTGAATGCATTCAACGTGGTGCCCAACGAACAAGAATTCCATAGAACCACGACTCAGGTCAGTTTGCCCAAATAATTTCGTTAACCTCGCAACATTTTAAAGCAAAAAACACTTGTTGTGTGCGTGCATTCAGTAAGAGGAAAAAAGTAAGAAAATAGATAATTATTCCTTTGCATAAAAAGATGACAGCAATAGATTATCAGTCACGACATATGCAAGTCAAAACGAGACATGAAATACCAGAGCTGAATTTACAGTATTATACATACATTTATTTCACTCAGTCGTGGTAGCGCTTATATGCAAAAGGAAGGCAGAAAATATAAATCTTCCAGAAAAAGAAAACATCTGTTTCTCTGGCCAACAGAACGAAACGTAAAATTATTTTTCCCACCCGGTAATGAGGAGAAATTGTTTGTTTTGACAGTTCACCTTACAAAAGAGTATAATCGTCGGGAATATCGTATCTGCTTGAAATTTTAAATATTTTAACGTGTAATTAAAATAAAATATGCAAAGATTAAAATTTAGTTCTGTAAAAGATGTTATGCTACATAAAAACGAAGAATTTGTGCAGTTTGAATTGCGAATTAACCACATTACGGGAGCTAATTGCATTGTAAAAATTAAGTGTTTATAAAGTGATCAGGCTGTAAAAAGAGATTTTCGTCCGGAAATGCGTGAGGTGGCTTGACATACCAAGTGCAATTGGTCGTATGTCAATAAAATTTGTATTAAGTGCCGGTATTCTGTTCTGTGAAAAGAATACTTCCGTGTAGAAATCCATGAGGCGGCTTGATATATCCACTAGGTGCAATTGATAGCATGCTATCAACTAATTGTATGAGTAAATGTCGGAATCTTCGGCTGAAAACTCAAAATTATAACGTCAGCCTATTTCTGCTTTACAGGTAATACTTTTAACATTTAAGAATACTATAAAAGTATGTTTCAGCTTAATGGACCCAGAATGTGTGATAAGTGATAATTGTGACATAAACATCAACTATTAATTTGATTTGATTGATGGAATAGAGTGGACTGAAATAAGAGACATGACCTTCAATAACTACGGGTAATGAATATATATTTTCAGTTAAAATTTCAGATAATGATCTTTAAATTTTTATAGATAAATATCAAGATTTGACATAAAAAAGGAATTCTCCGGAAAAGTTCTCAGGATAGTTTAATCAAGATGTCAGAGCAGCATTAATAGTAAGCGGTAAAAATATTTTTTAATAAAAATATTTAACATAGATTTGTGATTTGTAGTAAATTTGATTAAATAATAAGATTAAGATGAAGTTGTTCGGAACCGTGAAAATCATGCCTATGCAATTTAGAAGACGTAATAAAAAATTTATTTTATTTTAAATCATTTAATTATTTTCATTAGGGCATCTATTTTTCTTTTATCACATAAGTAAGACATTTTCTTTAGTGAAGTTACATACATGTATGTATATTATCAGATATAGAACTGAAGTATTAAGCATATAATCCGTATACACAATGCATTTATAAATTTACGTGTGTGTTGTAACTTAATATCACAATAAATAATAATATAATAATGAAGTTGTTTCTTTATTTGCATGTCATATTAATTTAATAGCCAAATTACAAAAAAATGTTCTTTTCCACATCACCCTAGAGGTAGAACAACATAGATGCGTTTTTTTACGTGGTTTCCCCGTTAGGCCTAATCCACAATGAAATCTATCCTTAAAAATTTAGATGTTGAGTGGCAAATTATACTTATAAATACTAAACGACTTAAGAATTAATATATTACGAACAATTGAATAAAAATAAAATGAAATATTATTTAACTAGGTCAGCAAATACAGCAGCAGTTTTAAGAATAAATTGAATTTCATCTATAAATGGCTCACTGTAAGAATTTTTCTTTTATTATTTGTTTGCTGTATATCTTTGTTGAAAAATTTTAAAATATAGTATATACGTGCTCTAATAAATAGTCGCAAAAGGTATTCAATATTTCCAGCTTCACAACATCTGTACGTAAAGGTTTCTTTAATAACGTTATACAATTTATTTTCAATATTTGTACTATTTACTAAAGTGGCAAAATTATGTAAAAAAATTTGTTCAGCTTCTTCCAATGCATTTAAAAAACCTGTTGATGGCGTAACCAACTTCCCATTTTCATAAGTCTTAAAATGTATGAACGTATTACAAGATCTTTCATCTTCTATTTCCTGAGCGATACAATTATGATTTTCTTTATGTTTTTTCAATAGCCAACCAGCGAAATAGCACATAGCATTCTTTTCACCGAAATCTATATTTCTATAGTCAGTGTCAACTTTTAAACTATTTTTACCTGCCTTTATTGGCTTTCTTGGTAACTCGATAAGTTGTCGGTTAACAGGTGGTAAAATAAGCCCTTTATCTGGTTCGCAATTTGCAGTTTTTGAAACTTTCAAGAACTTAATACTAAAAACTTTTTTAAAAGCCGCATAGAACTGATTGCATGTGGGGTTGTGGTTATCGCCTCCACGTCGACGTAATACAGCAAAGCCATTTTCTAATGCATCCTGATTAATACGTCTGGTAAAAATGTAATCAATCCCTTCTCCTGTAAGCATTTTTTGTAAACCAATAAGGCTTGAAATTGAAACTTTCCAGCCCATTATAAATTTAACGCTTTTTGTTACATCTTTGTTGTTTGCGTCAATGATTTGCATTGATTGTAATAAGTTTTTCATATCTTCAAGATATCTTATCTGATTCTCTGATCCCCTGAAGGGCCTTTTGAGCTCTTTAGGATGGGAATATTTTGAAGAGTTAAATACATCAAAAAGGCCGTCAAACTTTTCCAAAAGTTCTGCTGTGTCAATTGCAGTCGAAGATGTTTCGTTGTTACTAGCGAGAGTATACAGGGCATTCGCAACGGTAGAGCTTACAACCTGTGCAGCTAATTTAACTTTCATCTTCTGGAATGAATTTGGCTGTATATGCATTACGGTAAGCTTAGGAGCTAACCTGGTCCTGCGCTTGAAATCATATTCGGAAAAATTTCTGATATCCTGCCATTTTGCCACTTTGTTGTCATCAAATTTTATAGTTTTTGCCATCAAATTGTTCCTCAGAGATTTAAGTAAATGCGGCGGATCAAAAAAGAAAAAAATTTCTGTACCACCTACTTTAAATGATGGTTTACTAGGGGTTATACCTAACAATTTTGCTAAACCAATGAAATTTGCACCCTGATCACAAACTGTTGCATGCGGCTTTAAGCCGACCTTTTCTAAAGCTTCTATTGCATCAAAAACTAATCTCTTTACTTTATCTGCTGGACAAGGTGAATTCGAAAGGATATATCCTAAAAAATGTTTATAATTGTGCGTTATACCTGTAGCCATTAAAACAAATGCAGTTTTTGCAATCAAATTTTTCTTCTCGGTGCCGTCATCTTCCAATCCAATGATTTCACCCTTCGACCTATTATAAAATAAGTTTTGCTTTAAAGCCATTTCATCAAAAGTTACTATGCAATGCTTTGCAATATCAGGCAATTGTTCCAATTTTAATTGCAGTGCTTTTAAATATGCATCATGCAATCCTGGACCAGCTGGCCATGTCTGAACATATTCGTGAAGCGTATTCTTTGAAGGAAGAGTCATTGTTTGCGACAAAAAGGTATATGCAGACGGCGCCAAAAAATATACGCTTAAAGCAAATTGTTTTAGCTCGTGGTTATATCGGTAACCTTTTTTCTTTTTGCTAAAATTTTTAATTTGGCATTCAACTAATTCCGCAAGTTCTTTTGGAAGGAGTTCATATGACTGCTGTATAAAACTGTTATGATTTTTTCTTTCTTTGGTCATATTATTTATAATTCTATCTTTTTCAGCTATTTGTTTTTCTAACTCCTTAATTCTACGACTTAACTTAATTTTTCGCGGGGTACTTTTAGATAGTACTCTTTCTGTTTGAGTGCTTGATATGGTTAGGCACTTCTTTGGAGGAGGCGGGTTGCATATATCTTCAGTCGCATCCCACTCAAGTTTTCTTTTTGCTGATTGACTTTTCGAACTTTTATTTAAACTAACATTGG
The DNA here is from genome assembly GCA_964036015.1 of Leptarthrus brevirostris. Lineage (NCBI taxonomy): Eukaryota > Metazoa > Arthropoda > Insecta > Diptera > Asilidae > Leptarthrus > Leptarthrus brevirostris. The sequence goes on along the minus strand of OZ038373.1, from coordinate 3,369,425 downwards.
GCAGGTTAATAATAGAAAGGACTTCAATTTTTTTCTCCTTAATGGTTTTAACTGGTAATGCATTACTAGTTTCTGGCAAATTCATTGTATCGCTCGTTTTTTCAACATCAGTTTTGCTGGGAACTAAATCGTTTTGCTGAAATTTCTATTATAAAGTAACAAAAATTTTGAAGGCAAAAAAAAATTGGTAAATGAAAATAAAGAATGATGTGGAAATGGAAAGGAATAAAATAAATATAAAAATTGTAAAAGAGAAAATAAAAAGAAGAAAATTAACAAAGGCCTGTTCTCCTAAACCTGTGAAAATATTACATTAACTTGCGTAATAAAAAACCAAAATAATTCCAAATCAGTGGTGTCTTCTTTTGAACCGGAATGAGGTATATAGTTTGGGACTGCCCAGGGATGTAAACGACGCCCCGTTTTTGTTAACATTTCATCTTTGAAATGTTTCCTACATACCCGGTACTTCGTTCCACGTCCACCTTTCATTCCTTCAAAAAGCTTAACTTGTCCAATTCGTTCTAGCCATGTCATGATTCTGTAAGTTGCAAATTAATGCTATATTTCAATTTCCTAACATCAAATAGTTATGAGTATATGGTGTTTAATTTATGAAAAAAAGGTTTGATATAATTTCCTGCAGTGAATAAAGCCCTTGGAGAATTGAAGCTGCACCTTCTTTACGACAGTTGCCTCAAAACTATTATTGGATACGAATTTTGGCGCGATATCTTACATTCACTGATACCAGTAAGAAATTGCAAAACGTAAACATTGATTTACAATCCGTGTCCGAATAATATACTTGCTTAACCAGATATGTTGAAATGTCAGAGGGTGGTTCGACGAATATGATAGAATAACAAAGATAAAATCGTTCATTTCGGAATATGCATTTATGAATTTATTTGAACATTTTTATAAGCAAATAAAGCTTTTTTTTATAATTACACGCTAAACAGATAATGTTTTCTGAAGTTTCATTTATTTATTCAAATAGTTTAATAGTTTTAATATGCATATATACGGCCAATCATAATGATATGTACGTATTTTAGCAATATGTATTTGAATTCTGACATGGACATAGAGGCATTATCAAGCAACTCAATATGTCCCAATAAAGAAAAAGGCGTCGCGGTCCAATTTGTCAATTTGTAATAAAAAATATATTTTGTAAAATTAAAACTAAATTCTAAAAATAACAATCAAAACTTTGGCAGTTTGGGCACTAGGTAACTACAGAAAAATATTTTGAAAAATTACCCTTCCTCATCTCTGGGAAAGCAAAACAGAGAATCTCCTTTAATCCAATTGCAGTCTTTAACAACACACTTATATTTTGCTGCTCTCATTTTTACACTTCACTTAGCTGTATTTAATAATAATATTCGCTGTTCAGAATATATATATTTATATAATGTACACAATAAACTTAACCACGTAATCACAAAACTCTATTGAGAAGCAAGAAAAGCATTTACGTAAATAATTTAATTATAAAACTTATCAAAACTCTCGCTTTATATTCAGAATAAAATAGCTTTTCATATACGAGAAAGTAATAATATATTCTGATTAAAGTTTTAAAATATTATTTATGTAAATGCGAGAACCGAACTTTTAATTAATTAAGGTTTTATTTTCAAAAATACACAAACACTTCCGAAATTTAAAATCACATCCGAAACTTAAAAACGTTTAAATGCATTTGAAAGAATCAGATCCCGCGTTTTCCATGAATAATAAAACCATATGATTACCAACACAAAAACATCACGCCGCGGCAATTTAAGCCAATGTAAATTTTTTGCTGCTCTGTATATGGATTATAGAGAAGTAACACATCTGCATCAAGCCGCGGAACAGCACGTGCTTGCTAAATAAGCATGCCAAACATTGCCCCTTTTCGATAAAAGTGTATACAAGTCTCTCTCTCTTACTTGCGTACTGCTTCCATATAAGATATATTTTTCCTTTATGGAACTGTAATTTCATTTGTTTTGCTTTTTTTGTTTAGTTTTATCTATATAGTGTACTCATTTCGTAGTGGTAATCCTTTTCTAATTAGAAATTTGACTGAGTCTTACTTCTATGTAATTCTTGTTCGTTGGTGGTGCCCCCCCCCCCCCCCCCCCCCCCCCCCGCCTAGCAGCAGGCATAACACTGTTAGTGTCTTTGATGTCACTGAGGCGGCTCTGTTCGTGCCGGTGGGAGTTTAGTTTTGAAAATTTTTGGACTGGCAATGCAAGAACTTTGTTTAGATTTCTCCAGCAATTGTGGCTTGAGTAATAATTTTTTGCTGTTAATGTCGCAGCTGTTTTTGCACTAAATGAATCCTGCGTTTGTAATGATTCTGATATTTAATAGAATCGCATTTCTGATTAACAGACGGATTTGATTCGATGGTTAAGTGGCACGATCACCACGCCACACACATTCAGAATCGAACCTCGGCCTGCCTATGGGTATTTCTTTCATTTGTAATCGCAATAAATAAAAATTCACTCCCTGTCTGGGCTATCTGGCTCGCAGCAATGCAGAAAAAAATTTCCCTCATTCTCCTATAAATATAAAGCTTAAAAAGTAGAATTAAGTCCTCCATCCACATAGCTACACCAATTCTGGAAATTTGTACGGATCGAAATAAGAAAAAAAAAATTTGGATTTTAACACGAGACCCCAACACGAAAGTTGTCTTTAAAATATAATTCACACTTGAATTTCTCTTGAGATATAATTTGTGCGTAAAATTGAAAAACACAGCAATATAAAGCCAGGCCCTCCGACAACTCCCGTTATATCGTTTGTAAACGTAAGCAGTCACGAGTCAAACCTCCCATCAATCATATCCGTAGTTAGAATATCACACAGCTGCTCGGGCAAAATAGGGACATTTACGTTACGTTATCCTAAATTTCCTTCCAGTCATAGCCATGCATGTAACATATCATAGGGTTGTCCCCTGGGCTTTGACTTCATCAAATCTTAGTGCCACTTTTCTCTCTTCAGAGAGGAATAGTAGTTTATAATATAATATATAAATGTGCTCTTTAATGTAATGTTTCTCACCTGTTTATTTTCTTTTCATGCAAATACTATTTACCTCCCTTTTAGGGAATCCTTTGAGGTTTAGCAAAAATATACTAAATTATATCTATCAATTTCGTTTCCTTCCCAAATTCCTAACAGCTTTCATAAAACGCAACCTATCCCTCATTGGGTGATTTGCCGGGAAATTATGATGTATTATTCATAAGGTGGAAATCCTTAAATCCTTAATAAATCAGCTTCTCACTCTCAGTATGGATATTTGCTTATCTAAACTGATTTGCTCTGTGCGATGATCAGAAAACCAGATTAAAGCCTATATAACAAGCGTATATTAAACACCCGTCATGCTAAAGCGCGGCGAAGAGCAGAAAAAGTGGAGTCAAAATTCTACCCTTAGTCAAAACAAAACAAAAAAAAATTCTCAGGCAATACCTTTTAAATTGTTGCCAAATTCTAGTCTAGCATGTGGGCGGATGACAGGATAAACAGGAATAAAGCAGACTTTAAGTCTTCTTTTCAAAGCTCGAAACAGACTCCTCACTTGTTGAATTCTTTGTGTATTCTAAAAAGTTTGTCTGCTGGAAAAATATTTTTCTTTGAAATTGATTATTTTTTTTTTCAGTTTTTATCTGTCTGTCAGGAGACTTTGGTGAATCCTCTTATATAAATTCAGGCTTATTCCATTCATTCCGTGAAAGCAAATTCGTTTCTGAAGAGGTGTTATGTTGTAAGATGTATCTGACCTCGCATGCTGACTTTTGCCAGAACTTCGTTATAGCTTTGTCGTGAGAATTGTCAAGGGTGTAAATGTAAAGGTTCGTGTGGGTACATAAGCCCACGAATGAGAACAGTACACTAAAACACGCAATTTTTTCGCGAATGCCATTTTAAGCCTTTTAACACATTTTACATTTTTCGAGTACTGTCGATTTTTTTTTCGTAGCAAAATCACTTCGGAAAACCTAAAGTGAGGTACTTTCGAAAGGCTTGTATTCGGAGCAAATGAAATTTGCCATTTGAGTAGTTTGACAACTTTTTTCTGCTCTGAATTAAAGTGCCTTTGACTTAGTAACGAAAATAATTTCAGTTTTAAGCTATTACAAACAAATTATAGGTTTTAATTTTCAAAGGTGATGTGTAAAGGTTGAAGGACTACAAACACCTGACGATTAGTGCCACATATGGTGGATTTTGAAATTCACTTGCCCCTTTGTGAAAAAGTCCCCAACCGAATTTAATTGGTATGTTGCCTTGTGATTTCGATAAGTACATGTTTGTTTACTTACGCCTTGTAATTTGAAAGTGACATTGTTTGCGATTTGGTACAGATACAACTAGGAAGCTTTGCTTAGGATTGTTGCAAATTTTGCGCAGTTTATTTCGGTAACATAAGCATGGAAGTGGTTTCGATTCAATAATCTTAAGAACAGTTTTTTACTTACAACTGTCTTTTCACATTATTTCGTAAAAGATTGCATCTGGATACGAAATCTGCATTGTTTTCATGAGCTTTTTGGTGTCGTCACTTTCTCACATGGTTGGCCACATAATACTATTGTCTATCGTCTGTCAATGAGTCTATTCCTAGGCCTCGATCCGCTTTGCAATCTGAGCCCAAAAAATGGATCTCTAATTCCTCCAAAATCCTCTTTCTGATGAAAGCAACGAATTCAGTTTTATCGGGGGTTAATTTTAAGATCAACTGTTCGGTAGCATTTTGCAACCGTTTCAAATGCTCCCTGCAAAGTTTCGCGGCAGCATTCTTACTTGCGTCAGCTACACAGCTTACAGTTTCGCCAACGTATCCATGTGCGAAAAGTTCTATTTGTTAAGCCGCACAAGGAGCGCATTAATTAATATATAGTAGTAGTTAGTATATTAATGGAGATAATACTCCACCCTGCGGGACTCGCTATGAGTTTAGATGATCTAAGCATCGTGTGTATTCACCTACAGAAGATGGCGCTTAGATTCCTATATCTCAAGACCCGTGTGATCACAACAAAAGATGTGCTATCAAATGCTCTTTCTCAATAGCAAGGTAGATCGCTAACACTATATCTTATTAAAGGTAATCTCCATACAAACCCGTAAGGTGCTGTTAATGCAGATCACCCGCTTGGTAAATATCACAGGAATCAAGGGAAAGTGATAAAGATATCTCTCCTTAAAAGCCGGAACTTATACGTACTTTTATCCGAACATTCGTTTAACTGACGTTCCTCCAATCATGGTATGCGAAGTAGTCCATTAGAAGCCAGGAATCATTGAGTCAGCATACTCCTTTTGTGAGTTCAATACAGGTTGTCCTCTAGAATCTTCTTCAAACAACTTTTAAGAATCCCCGCCATATTCTCCATTTCCTAATTCGTTTTTATGATGTAATGATGTAGCCAAATCCCAGGGGACTTACCAATGAAGCGTTAGCATGGCTTTGACCGGAAGGGAATTATGGTAAGGGAATAAAAGGGAACATGAATGTCTTGTTTTCTTTTACATTGCTGCAAGTTAGACAACAGCCCAGAAATGGGGTCGGTTTCATTTTATTTTAAAAACTCACAGGGAGACCGAGACTCGAACCCTGGAACTATTGTACGGTGATGGTGCCACTCATCCATCGATCCAAGTTTGTCTCCAAACTTGGCAATGTCCGATAAAGGATTCTGTTGTTTTTGCACAAATTCTTGAACTCGGAGGACCTACATTGCATTTCTGGCAATATGAAACAGCTGACGGTTTCAATTGTGTTTCCTGATTACTTTCTAGACATTTAAGACAGTTTTATCCTCTTAAAAAGCGCGACGTCTGGGTTGGGATCAAAAGGAAAACGTTTTCGGTTATGAGCGCTCCATACAAGTAGCTTCTTCATAATTACACAATTTTCTCTCTTGTATTAAAAGCCCTGAAGCGAGTTCTAGACATGCATCAAGACAAATTCTAAACAAAACAAAATCTCTAGAGACAACTCTCCACAATGTAGTAAGCACCATTGACCACTTAATCTACTGGAAACAATACACAGTGGCTATCTTTGTGGATATGGAAGGGATCTTCAACATCGTTCGGATCGAGGAAGCTCTCGCCAAGCTGGAAGCGAAACCAGGTCTAATCAATTTATTCCTAATTTGATATTAGCCATTCTGTCAGAGATGTAGAGGGACACCTCAGAGTGGTTGGTTGGTTGAAATGGCAACTAAGGCTGCTTGCACAGGGTCCAATTAGCACGAAACTGTGCAGTTTTGTTACCACATTGTGTGACCAGGTAGTAAGTGTATCCTCAGGTTGGAGACCTCTCTGCTCTGGCCGATGATCATTAACAAAATCTTCCTAAAATTAATCTGTTTGCTATGCAGACGACGTGGTTATCCTAGTAACGACTAGATTATTAGCGTCAGTCAACGAGAATCATGAAGGATGCTCTGAACAGGGTAAAGAAATGCACCAATGGTTGAGTATTCTCTGTAAATCCAACCAATACTGAACTGATGCCTTATAACACGTAAACTTACACCGAAGAAATGGGCAGCAAGATGGAGTGTCTCGTCGGTGGAGTTGTTTTCTCTAAAAAAGAGCATATCGGATTCTTGCAGATAGCTCAAAAGTCTTCCAGGCGGAGATACTTGCGATTCTGAAGGCTTATTCGTTGCTTAGAAACGATACAACGTTAAAGCAATACTTTGCCATTTTAACATTTAGCTAAGCTACTATTATGACATTTGACTCAGTTAATATCTTCACTAAGGTACTAGCGTCTCTAGGGAAACATTACATTTTTACCTTGCACTGGGTTTCAGGTCATAACAACGCAATTGCTAAACACCACCTTACATGATTCCCAAGCTGAACAAGTGCATGCTACACTTGGCTTAGTCAAACGCGAACCTTTTCTATATTTCCTTAAAATAACAATCACTCTGAGTAAAAAGCTTTAACGACCGGTGAACAATTTGACCAAGTTTCAGTAACAACAGGACTAAGGAACTGTTTAACACGCTTGGAGATCAAAAAAATTACTAATAGGTAAATATGCAACTGGATTAGATGTATTTTATAACACACATTGCCACAGCTGTGAGAATGTGACCGAAAAGGGAACGATTCATTATTTTGAAAATAGTGAAGTAAATGGGTCTGGATTTTGCAGTTTTTCTTGCTATTCTTCGCGTTTTCGATGGTGGAGAACGGGAAACCTTCTTGCAATGAAAAACTGCAAAAAAATCTATTTTTAAAAATCTCCAATTTCACGGAGCCCTTAATTTATTATGGAGATATCAAATATTAAGCGCACAATACTCTAGTTATGACGAGCTCTTCTGTAAGATCAATTTGAAAGGGTTTATAGAACTCTTCAGTGAGTTTAAGCTCAGAAAGTATGTCATTTGTAAATAATAAAAATAAGACCTACAGTGGATCCCTGTGGTACGCCATAGAAAACTGTAAAAAGGGGCATATGGTCTGTGTTAAAAGCCAGATTATGTAGTTCGGAAAAGAAAAGATATTATCCTTTTCTGCTAAATTGTATTAAGGACTATATTCTTTTATTTCGTAGCCCAAAAGTGTATGGGTGCTTGACTGTAAAGTCACTCACACTAAGATTGACCTTCATTGACCTGCCAATTAACAGATATACATGTTATCACCTACATTTAATCTCCAAGTGCCTATAAATGTTATATAACCCATGAAAAAATCGCTTCTATTATATCTAATTAAATTTTGGTACTTGAAATGAAAAGTATTCAAGTATATCCTACAAAAACTTCTTAGACATAGAGTCTCCTTTAAAGCTTCTTGATTCTCATTTTTTCTGCTATTCTTGAGAAATGGCAAAAATGTAATTAGGCGAAAACGTGAGTGCCCCATTATGTCGCCTCTTATTCTATGAAAATTTATCACGCGTTTCATGGTGTCCCGCCCCATTATTCACAACAGAAAGGCTAAAAGGAATCCCCAAAAAATAATGGATATAAAGGCAATTGTATTTGGCACAAAAGGACAAGTCAGCAAAATTGAATAAAAAGTAATTTAGGTAGAAAACAACTGCCTCCATAACTATGACGTATGTGTAGGTAGACTGGGCAATAAAATAAAACAACTAGTTCCGATCTCGACGGTACGACACTTTATTGCTAACTCTGACAATGATTTCTCATCAAAATAACAAGAGGTCGATATTCATAATAACTGATAGCCGTTAGTCGGCACAAATATTGCAAAAACAATACAAATTTTCGAGAGCACAACAATTTGTGCATGTATATCTCCTACAATTCGGCCATCCTGACATGTAATCGACTCGATTACCAAAAATCATTACAAACATTACAATTCTTATACAGAAGTACTTATAATATATCTAAAAGCCGAATACCTAATATTTAGCTAAATGTACCTATCATTTGAAAATCTAACTAACTTATACAATTTTTCATCTGACAAATAGATAATACGAGAAAACAATTAACATGTATCTATTTTATTAACATGAATGTGCTCATCAATTGCAACTCTAAAATGTACCTATGAAATATAGCTTATTTCCCACACATCAGCACATAAATACAATAATCAAGAAAAGACTATAATCTATCTGATTGTTCATTCGAAATTACCTTATTAGGTAGAAAGAAATAATTTTCAACCATCTATAATTTTTCTTTTATTTACTCAACCAAGTTCAATCGTCAATGCACAAAATGTAAGGTTTCATGTTTGCAGGAGAACAGATCCCCTTATATGGTATACGTGTCAATTGGATGCCTTCTGCATCTTCTATTAGATACCTATCGTTCTTTAAAATTTTCTTTATTTCGTAAGGCCCACGATATTTGGGTAACAATTTTTTATTTATTCCTGGTATAGTTACAATGTTCTTTATCATGATTAAATCACCTTCTTTGTACATGCGCGGCACCTTGTGTCTTCTATCAAAATATTTTTTGTTGTAACTTTGACTTTTCTTAATCGTTTCAGAAGCTTGATCCCTAATTGAGCTTAAATTTCGATCAATGCACTGGACAGACCCCTGAACATACTCTAATACCCTGTCGCACAGCTGACCTTTTTGTTTTACACCGAACAACAGCTCACTAGGTGAAAACCCTGTACTCCTATTTACCGTGTTATTAAGTGCGAACTCAACTTTCGTTAAGAATTTATACCAATTGCCGGTAGTAGTTTCCTCTGACTCCTTGGAAAGCATGGGCGTCAGCAACCGATTTATACGCTCTACCTGACCATTTGATTGTGGAGAATGCGTGGCCACTTTATGATGTACAACATTGTTGTCAGACAGAAACTGAGTGAACTCGCTCGAAACAAAACAAGTTCCCCGATCAGAAATGATCCTAGATGGTCTACTGTAGGTATTAAAATAGGAATCTAAGCAAGCCACTACTTCTTCAGTTTTAGTACTGGCCACAGAATATAACTTAGTAAATTTCGAAAATCCATCAACAACGAGAAATATATATTTTTTCCTCGCCTTCGTCGTCGGCAGCGGCCCAAAGTGATCTATATGCAGTACCTCAAAAGGCACGTCTCCTTTCGGAATATTGTGAAGTATTCCTTCAGCCTTTCCACTTACAGGTGAAAAATAAGCGCATTTTAAACATCCGGCTATATAATTTTTAATTTTAAGTTTCATATTAGGAAACCAGTAGGACTTTTTAATGTATTCGAAACACTTATTCGCACCCAAGTGACAGAGAGACTCATGGTGCGTTTGTATAACGCGATCCTCCATTTGTTTAGGAACATAGAACTGAACATTGTCTTTATTTTTTCGGTACACAAGACCATTGATAAGGGCAAAACTTTGGCTTTCGCTTTTCTCCAATTCAGGTACTAACTTAACTATATTCGGATCTCGTCCCTGTGCCGCAACTAACGCAAAATCAAACGCACTCTCCTGAACAACTAAAATCTCTGTACAACGGCTCAAAGCGTCAACGTGACCCATTCTGTTACCTGAACGGTGTTCAATTTTATAATCGAAGTTTTGCAACTCTAAGGCCCATCGCGATATTCGAGGATTAATTGACTTTTTACTCAGAGTTAACGTCAATGACTGGCAGTCAGTAATGATCTTAAAAGTAATTCCCGTAAGATATATGCGAAACCTCCTGAGAGCATAAATAATAGACAAAGTTTCCAGTTCGTATGAATGGTATTTCGACTCAACCTCAGTAGTTCTTTTGGAAAAATAGAAGACGGGATGAAACTTTCCATCAGCCTGACGTTGTAGCAGTATAGCTCCGAAACCTATGCTACTTGCATCACAATGCAGTTCTGTTTCATTTAATGGGCTATAAATTGCTAGAATAGGCGCGCTCGTTAATTTTGATTTAAGAGTCTCAAATGCTTCCGCCTCTTCTAATCCGAATCTAAAAACTGAGTCTTTTCTTAAAAGATCGTAAAGAGGCCTAGCCAAAGTAGCAAAATTTTTAATGAACCTCCTAAAATAGGAACTTAATCCAAGGAAACTATGGACGTCTTTCACGCATCTAGGTAACGGAAATTCATTAATAGCACGAAGATTTTCGGAGTTTGGACGTATTCCCTTATTGCTGACAATGTAACCTAAATAAACAATTTCTTCATAAAGAAACCTACATTTGTCTAACCTAAGCTGTAAACGGTTTTTGGCTATTATGTTTCCGACGTGTTTTAAAATCTTCAAATGATCTTCAATGCTTTCGGTGGCTATTAGGATATCATCCATATAAATAAGTACTTGATCTTTTGCAGCTAATTCCCTAAATATGTGATTTATATACCTCTGGAAAACACAAGGGGCGTTCTTAAGCCCAAAAGGCATTCTCAAGTACTCGTACTGACCGATAGGCGTAACGAAAGAAGTATATTTCATGGACTCAGCTGCCATATGAACGTGGTGGAAACCACTACGCAAGTCAAGTGTAGAAAAATACCTTTTACCGCGCAATCTGTCCAACAAGTCATCGATTAATGGAAGGGGAAAATTGTCTCGAACCGTATTTTTGTTTATTTCACGATAGTCTATACACAATCTTAATTCCTTATTCTTTTTCTGAACCAACACAATCGGAGACGCGTACGGAGATGTGCTTTCGCGTATAATTTTTCTCTCCAAAAGGTCATTTATTATTTTCTGGAGCTCTAACCTGTGCATATAAGGCAGTCTTCTTGGTGTGCAATAAATAGGGTTGTCCTTCGTTAAATTAATAACCATTTCAAATTTATCGTCAACGTTAGTCTTTGTTATATCCGAATCATTACTGCAAGCTTCTGCTACGATTTCGTGCACTTTTGTTTTAATTTCGTAAGACAACTTTTCGTTAATATTCAATGCAAGCACATTACGATCGTCAGAAACGTTTATATTTAATATTTGATATTCAAAGTTTTCTTGATCGGACGTTTGAACATGGTTGTGAACTAAAATATCATTATTGCACTGACTCTGAATTTCATTGCTATGTTTGTTGGAACTAAAATTTAAATTATTTTTTCTTAAAAAGTCTCTCCCTAAAATAGCAGGATATAGCATGCTAGTATTTTCAACGACAAACAAATTCAAACTTACACAAGTATTCATAAAATATACATCTAAAAGTGTCGTACCTATAATTTTTAATCTACTCTGGTTGATGCCATGGAATCTGTGCTTCTCGGAATCCGTTGTGTCCACTAAATAAGGTGGTAAATATTGCTGTTGAATGAAACTTATTGCACTCCCCGAGTCCAGCAGTGTCATCAAGGAACAGGAAAATTCACCTTTATCAGCTCCACTTCCAGTATTGTACCTAATATTGAATTCAAAATTATTAGTAACGGAAAATGATATATGTTTATGGCTTCTCTGTTGATATGATGGCTGCTGCCGAAGTACGGTTTCTTCTCTTGAATTTCTGGAACTTTCAATATTCATAACTGGTTGTCGCGACATGTTACAATCCGCTGCTCTATGACCCATTTTTCCACAACGAAAACAGGACCCTTTATCCCGTTTAGGCTTTAAACAATTTGAGCTTATATGCCCAAGCTCATTACAATTAAAACATCTCATTTTGCCTGACATTCGAGACGTCTGAACAGGTTTGGTTTCGCATCGGGTTGGAAGATTGTCGCTCGTCGATTTGAGTCTTTCGTACTTTTTAAAAGCTCCTTTTAAATCGGCTATGTTGTTGGCACCGTAGAGAAACATTTTGTTAACGGGTGTATCAGATATTCCTCCGACAATATAGTGCACCAGATCAATTTCATCGATAGTTGATAACGACGCTAGCTCTTGCATGGCGAATATATATTGCTGCCATGATTCATCCCTTCTCTTTTTTCGACTACGTAGTTGGTTGTGTATTTCCGCATTTGAAATTTTTGTAGAAAACTCTTTTAGTAAGGACGATTTTAAATCAGCCCATGACTTGAATGAGGTTGTGCGTAGAAACAGCTTAGCCGTGCCGGTCATTAGCCTCTTTGCATGTATGAAACACGTTCTTGAATCCCAACCTAGTGTCTCCGCTGACTCCTCAAAGTTTTGCATCCATTTCTCTATGCAGTAATTGTTATCGCCGCTGAATTGTGTAAAAGACTCTTCCACGTCTCGAAAGCTGAAGAATGGTCGAGAACTCTCACTAACTGCATCGTCACCTCCTGAAATCTCTGCAATTTTTCTTTTTAGTTCGGCAATTTCTTGCTTTTTTCGGAGCTTGGTTCTAAGAAGTTCCAATTCGCTAGTTAGAGCCTCCCCGTCATCAATATCGGCAGAACTACAATTTCCAGCATTTGCAGACCGCTCGTCTACATTTACTATGTCTGCACTACCATTTGGCTCGTCATTCAAAGTAAAAATATTTATTGGAAAATACTCGTTCAATTGGGCATCAGACATCTTTCCAATTTCATCAAAAAACCTTGACTTTAACGTTGATTTAGGACCCACTGTATTTAAACCAAATTCCGCTAGTTTATCCTTTAATTGATTTGCTGTGGCCTTCTCGGCAAACCTTTCTGCTCTTTCCGCCATTGGATTAAAGATTTACGATATATGCAAAATATTATCAAAATAATAAATACAAAAAGATCACCTATGAAACTTTTGTCTTTTTCAGTACATTGGATCACCTATAATCCCATTTATTGTTCACAAATGCATAAATTTACCAGAAACACGTGTTGTCAAACCAACTTATAGCTTCATCGTCACCACGTTGCTGGCCATAATCCGGCAAATTCCCGACGATCACAATATTTTCCTCAAAATTAAAATCACCGATGATTCTATTTCAAAGATTATACACCGCCTCCAAATAGATCTTCACAATTTTGGTCTTGAAAACGTTTGTAATTCACCACGCGTTCTTCAATTTTCAACTTTGCACAAACGCACGCAAATTCAAATCAATTCAGTCTTTTCAGTTTTAAGTTAAAACCGCGGATAAATACAATTTCTCTCAAAAACTGAACTAAATTTAATATTTATTAGGTCCATATCCCACTTCTGAAAAATTTTGTAGGTAGACTGGGCAATAAAATAAAACAACTAGTTCCGATCTCGACGGTACGACACTTTATTGCTAACTCTGACAATGATTTCTCATCAAAATAACAAGAGGTCGATATTCATAATAACTGATAGCCGTTAGTCGGCACAAATATTGCAAAAACAATACAAATTTTCGAGAGCACAACAATTTGTGCATGTATATCTCCTACATATGCTACCTGTTTGGTGCCAATAATGCTATAGTCATAAATCTAACTGGCCCTCTCTCTACTGTAGAATAGAATCGCATGAATATGTTAGGAAAATTCCTGGCTTTTAGGAACGTATATAAAAAAGAAAAGATAAATCCATTTCTTTAGCTACTCGTAGAAAATATTTACAAAGAGAACGAACAAAGCACCTAACTGCCCTTTTTAAGAAATTCGAAAGACTCCCCTTTGGCCATCGACAAATGCAAATTTTGGTCTTTAGTTCACCTTCAACTTTGCTAATTATAGTCGTCGTCATTGTGGTTTATTTTGCTTTTTCTTATCGTTTCAAAGGAACGTCCTTTTAAGTGACGTAATAGTTGTGGTTTCCATCAAAATTAAAGGATGGTTTACATCGATTTAAGTGGAATTTTTATGACGGTTACACCTTTTTATTACACCTTTACTGTATTGAGGTAGGAATTCTCGTTTATTTTTGGCAGAGGTCAGTAAAAAAGGACGGAAGTGTGAAAAGGTACATAAATGGTTTCTTAAGGTGTTCGAAAAAATTTTGAACCTTTATCGTATGCTAATAACTATGTGTTCTAAATATTGGCACGCAAATAAGTAAGATATCATGAAAATAGATGGGATATTTTGGGCGTGTTGTAAAATATGAAACCAATTGCGTTATTTATGGTGAACTAATTCAATAAAACTGTTATTATAAACAGTCAGGCTTTAGTAAGATTTTGTAACACTTTTTTGGTTTGTATATTTCACGATTTTCTTAGCTTGCAGGGAGACTTCTACCAAAGATTACTTACTACTAGATAACCGGCTCCCTAAATTACCCAGCTTATTTGAAAAAGTAACACTGGCACCACAGTAAAACGAAATATATTATCCAGGTTTTAAGGTCATAAGAATATACATGTAAATAAAGAGTACAGGTAGTGTGCAGTCATTTACTCCTGTCAAAATTATTTGAGAGAATCACTTACTCCTGTCAAAATACTGTTCTCATCCGGAGAGAATTGCAGCGAATCTTGTCGAAGAGAAAAATGTACCAAAAAGTACCACCAATAAAGAATTCATGTGAATCACATGACTGAGATAGTTACTTGTGTGCATAAGAAACTTTCAAACTGTCAATGGATTCTGATCTTTTAATAAGAGAAGTAAATTTGACATTTGTAAATGCACGTAAGAAAAGTATACTTGTCTCCTACCCACAAACAAAAATTTTAGTTCTGACTGCAGTGTTGCCTGATGCGGGAAATATATAAAAGCAACCAAAAAATTTTCAATACTTTGTTCGAAGCCGTTTATCTAGTAATATTAATCTTTGCTTCTACCCTGGTCGGTTTGAAAACATCGATTTGTTTTATTGTATATTCTAAATCTATACATATGTAAGTACACTCTTCACTACCGACTTCGAGCAGGTGAGAAAAGTTCGACACTCTAAGCAACCCTGTAGCTAAAAAAACTAAGTTGTGGGACCCATCGGTGACTAGCCAACTCGCTCTCAACATCGGTCGCCTATATTTCACAAAGAAAACAACAAATAAAAAAATTCCTTAAAGTCACGGGCGCAGAAGTTTCGGTAATTCCGTCTTACCAGAAGAAATACGAAGACAGCCGTCAACCTGAATACTTTCTGGTATCGTCCAACTTACGGACAGCGGCTAGTGCAACTCAATCTTTGGCTGCGAAGAACGTTGGTCTTTTATAATCACTCATGTGACAGAGCCAGTAATAGGTGCAGACTTTCTGGCACGGTTTAACCTATTAGTCGACATAAAGCAAAATCAATTGATAGACGGTACTACGAAGTAATATTTAGTACCGTCGATCTAACATGAGCGCATTTGATCATGAAGTCACCAGAGGACTTAACTTCATCTTTCCGTACATCGCCTGAGCTGAGAGCGATCTTTTAGCGAGAATATACAATCAGCATCAACCCAGCTAAGTACAAGTTCGAAGCATGGTTAGTGAAGAGTGTGGGTACCATTATTTCCGAGGAGGAGGGAACCAATTCGCTTCCACCCTAGACCTAGTTGGCGTAGTGTTATTTTTTTGATGCTAAACCACAGAAGGATGAGGAAAATGGGGTAGGTTGGTTTTGTTTTGGCGGGAAGGGAATTGGGGTAAGAGAAAGTGAGGAAACTTGAATGTCCTTGTTTTTGCATTACTGCGACACAGCCCAGAGACACGGGGACACCTGGTCGTGCCGCTCAACGAATTCATCCAACTCCGAAAGCAGCGGAACTTCAAACACCCATATCTCACGGTCATTCCCGTAATTAAAAGAATGGCAGCACCCAAATTCAGTGAACGCTAGACTTAGTTAACGCCATTGACTAGTGCAAACAAGCATTGGCACAGGCCATCCTTTTGGCGCACCGACAAGCAAACACCCTATTACCCCTGATAGTGAATGCTTTCGACACAGCAGTCTACCACAACAAAATGGTAACCTCTTAAATTCTTCTCTTCATCAAAACAGACTAAGTACAGTGCATACGATCGAGAACTCCTAAGTGCTTATTTAGCAATCAATCATTTCCGGCATCTGTTAGAAGGTACAGTCAGTACAGATCAAAAGCCGCTTACCTTTACGTTCAACCAGAAGTCCTAGAAAGAATCACCAAGGCAAGGCAGCTTAGGCACATAGGAGAGAACAGCACCGACATTCGACACATCTCTGGCAAGGGCAACATGGTCACAGATACCTTATCGGGGGTTCAGTATATTTCTCAACGATCCCCCATCCAATACAATAACATCGAACGAGAGCAGCAAACGGACGAAGAATTCAAATACCTGCTAGAAGGCCCGACGGCATTTCAGTTGCAGAAGCTAACACTTCTGGCTCTGAGCAACAGATACATTTACTTGGACATTGTAGGACAGCTACCTTTTTCCAATGGTTATGCTTCTGCTGTTACCTGCAAAGACCGGTTCACCAGACGGCCAGAAGTCATCTTCATCCCCGACAACAGATTTCCTATCAAAATGGATCGCAAAATTTAGAGCACCAAAGAAAATCGTGACATATCAGTGTTGGCAGTTGGAATCATTCATCTTCAAAGAGTTGGCCAAGCTATTAGAAATTAAGAAACACAGGGTTTTTCCCTTTCATTCACAATCTGATGGAATGACTGGACGATTCCACAGAACACTTTAAGCGGGTATTAAGTGTCATAGCACAAACCAGAGGGCGGAGACGCATCCACTTTTACTATTGGGTCTGCGCGCAACTTTACACCAGGATACCGGAACATCAACTGCAGAATTAGTTTATGGGACAACTTTGATGCTTCTTTCTTGACAACAATTCTGGGACAACTGCGACTTACGGCAGAAATAGTAGAACTGTATGCAAGAAGTGCAGCCAGTACAACAAGAGTGACATGGGCCGCACAAAATTTTCATCCCGAATAAATTACAGGACTGCACGCATGTGTTCGTTCGCAATGATGCAGTAAAGTGCCCAACAGGATAGGACAGGAACAGGAGAAACCTGTCCCTTGCGCAGGAATGGAGAAGGCAGTACGATATATCTGAACAGGGTTAAATCAGCTCTTTTACTGAATCTGTAAGGCCAGGATATACCACAGAAGGAATCAAGGAGAAACCTCTAGCAGTTACAAATCGTCACGAGGAGCGCCCGTCAAGTCAAAATTTTAGAAAGGTATAACTACCAAGAAGACTACGATACAACTAAGTCAGGCAATTACAGCTACGATACAGGAACTTAATAAAAAGGACGACGACAACTAGGATAATAATCAGTCTCCCCGGACTATCGGCTTAGGAAGGTTCTCAGAGAGAAATTTCAATTGGTCTATGTCTACTTGTCTCCTCAAAAAAATTGAAATGCCAGCACCTAAAAAATGGTACACCAAAGTAGAGGTCTCTCTTAAGAGAAATAAAAGGTAGGGACCCAAAACTTGTGTTTTCTAAATCTCATTTTCACAACATTTCATTTGTACAGAATCTCATCAAATATTAATGAAATAAATAAAAAGTAAGAGAAAAGTCCATCATCAATAAATTCAAGATGGAATGATCGATGACTATAACTTTCAACATTTCATCTGGTCGTATATATTACGAGAATACGACACCTGTAGCACTTTGTTATTTCTGACAGCCAAGAGAAAACTCATTAACCATAAGATAGTAAATAATAAGTGGATCTTATTAAATGGAGTCTGTCTGCAGTATCCATAGAGAAGTTTCAGATAAACCACATCATGCTAAGCACAAATAAATAAAACATTTACCGCTTTTCTCGCGGAACTAATTAGGATAAACAGATTAGTAATTAGCACGTCCTTCAGAATTTTAATTAAGTTAAAACCAACAGTGCGTAAAATTCCTTTTTAATTTACGCTGTTTATCTCTTCGGAAAGGTTTCAGTCGAATCGAATTGTTCGTTTTTCTGCTGACGTGTTTAGTACATTGGTCCAAGTGGAAAACGATGAACTATTCGTTCAATAAGAAGACTACCATCTTCCTGTCTGGTTTCGAAACCACTTAAGAAAGAGAAAATCGCAATGAATGTCGGTAGAACTTTTTTTTCCATGTTTATTACGAAAAAGTCGTTGGTAATGTAGATGAGATGGTAGATAGACACTATTCGCAAATCCAGACATTGTCATCATTCACATCTCACTATCTTGGGCGGCGTTCGTCGTTGGTCTGGTAGACATGGGAACTGGGTCAAGTTGAATACACAAACTCGAGAAGAAAAGTTCATTTCCCTATGGAAAATCTTTCGTGATATTTCTATACCGTCTACGATAAAAAAAATTTCTTTGTTGTAAGAGACAAAATGGAAATTTTTCTAAAAACCACGTGATAATTATGAGATTTTTTTTTCTTGAGGGAACGGCAAGACCTTTTTATATCCGTGATTCATACAACTTCAGGCAATGGGCCCGGGGTGAGTTAATTAAGTGAGACACAGTGACTTTTAGGGGACTTATTCGAAAAACCCATTTACGTTTTCTTTATGGAGATAAAAATAGAACAAAGGAACGACCTTAGGTGACAGAAGAACATTATTGTAATTAGGCGTCACAATAATTAACAAAAAGATTTTTAGTCTTAAAAATTTGTCATCTTTAAGAGCACCTTTCATCTTTGCCAAACCTTTTTTAGAACATTGCCTCTCTTGTAATTAACCCCTTGTGGAATATGGGCGGAAAAAGAACTTCATTCGATTTGGTGACGAAGATTACAAGTGGACTTACAATTTAAGATAAAACTACCAATATTACACTGCAATGGCGTTGTTTAAAGTGTAATCTCTTTGTAGCAAGAAACAATGGATTGTCGCCGGAGAGATTCGAACCTGTAACCCACTGATGAATTTTCCGATAAGAGTATTTACCCGTTCCGGTAGTTTCGGACCTTGTAAATGCTACAATAACACTATTGAAACTTCAAGAAACACTATAATGCAGGTTTCATAAAAATTAATGCAATAGTAGAGTTGTAAGAATGTTGCATGTACCGGTTAGCCAAATTTACATAACAGCTGCTATACCCCCACCTCTGCCTCGTATGAAATGCAAAAAAAAACTGCTTTTTTAGGTTGAGGCAACATTGTCAGAAAAAGAGAGTCCCCGCCTCTTCTCGACACAATTTACATTCTAAACAGGTTCCTGAAAAGAGAGTGGCCCGTAATAAATTGTGTCAGTGTTTTCAGTGTCAGAAGAATTCGTCGGTGAAGCAAGAAATATATATAACCTGGCAGCCTTCCATGCAGGAAGTCCCAAATTCGAACTCCACCAACGCAACGACCCATAGTTGCTTTCTAATGGCAACAGATTAGGATAAAAAGGCCAATAAGGTTTGCAGAGTAGACTCAGGATTACGGGAACTATAGAGAGAGTGTCTTCAGAAAAGGCATATTCAGTTTCAGAAGACTTTTGTTGCGCCTAAGCCCCCACAGTTCCTTATGGTTTGTCTCGAGAGCTTCAAGTGGCATATTAGGCAGTGCTGGCGGTCTGCTCATGTGTTGATGATTGAAATGAGTTCACTGCAAGTATTACAAGTTTATCTGCCAAAAACGTCATTGTGAGCCATTACTCAGGAAATGATACATTTATTATGAAGAGATATCTTTTGATCGTTTTAGTTCTTACAATCTATTAGCACTCTGGCATCGAAAGCCAACTAAACGCTTCTTGTGTACGGTTTGATTTTTCAGATAAGCAGGTTACAAGCCATCCTTGAGGTGACCTAGGAATCATCGAAAGTGTATTTATATAACACATAGATTCTCTCTAAGCCGAGATGTTCTATCTGGCGCGTAGGTTTCCTTCATCCTTTCTAGACCTGTGGAGGTGAAGGGAATATTTTGTTGAAGTCCTGAACAATACCAAATACCTCTTCATCTGAGCCTGAATAACCACCGCCCAACATTAACATCAGCCCTCGGACAAGATTGCAGCTGGCAAAGGCAATTAATTCGATGGACTTCATTAAGGCTCTAGGGATTGACTCAATACTAGCGGAATTACTATACCTCGATCCCATTGCTGCGGCTGATTCTTCTTCCCGTATTACAGGAATGTTGAGAATGTTGTCTTTTAATTGCAGTCTTCAAATTCATGGCAAAAATGATCTCAATGCGAATTACGCAAACAATCGAGTGCCCTCTTAACGATGAACAAGTAGGCTTTCATGAGGGTTTTTTCTGTAGCGACCACATAAACGCCCTCCGAATTATCATCGAGTAGGCGTTTGACAGTGTTGATCGCGAGTATATATGGGCAGCTTTACGTAGGAGAAAACGTTATTACCATCATAAAGAAGTTCTACTCAGGAGCCCAATATCACGTCCTATACAAGGTAAAACTATTGGAGCCCTTCCAAGTGCTGATCGGAGTGATACAGGGATGCATACTGTTACCTTTTCTTTTCTTTATCGTAGTGACGTATTGTGTATCGCCTTAGATGACTATTCATCGCGAGGGATTAGATGGAAACTTTTTAACAATCTGCAACCTGCCTATGCCGCCGATGTATGTCTCCTATTCAACAAATAGAGTTATGTAGCCCAAATGTCCGACGCCCTGGGTAGAGAAGGTGTGAGAGCAGGAATTAAAAGTAATTCTGCTAAAACAAAACTAATGAGGTTGGACTCCAGGAGAAAAAATAAAAGTCTCAGAAGTATAGTTACAGTTTTTTTTATGATGTCCAAAGCCTAGGGACAACCCTATGATGCTTTCGCATGACTTTGGCCGGAAGGCAATTAGGGTAAGGGAAATAAGGGAAATTGAATGTCTTGTTTTTGCATTGCTGCGAGCTGTACAATAGGCCAGAAAGAAGTGGATTTCTTTTTTTTAATTTCTCGCAATTTCAAATTGAAAACTTACAGGGAGACCGAGATTCGAACCTGCATCCTTGGCATGGTGATTGTGCCACTTAAGCAATTGATCCAACTTAGTCTCCGATGTACATGCTCGCATAAAAAAAACCGGATTGTATTTAATACTCTCACTGAGATTTGGCGCAATAACAAAATTTCCAGACAAACAAAATTCCGGACCTTGGAATCAACATCGAAAGTGACCGGTCAAATAAAATCTAAGTTACAAACCTTCGTCAACCGGACCAGGTAGAGATTCGGTGTAGTAGATGCCATATGCCCCACAAAGGGTTAAAGGAACCATAGAGAGATTAGGGAAGCCACGTGCTCAAAATTTTTGACCGGAATGAGGTTTGTATTATTTAGGTATTGGGGCACAGGAATATAGATTCATGACAATTGCCTGCAGGAATTTTCGAACATTTTGACTTTGCTGTATCCTACAAGTGCGCAAAATACATGCAGTAGTGCTAAGTACAATCGATGACACTAAAACCTCAGACCTTGACGATATCACCCGCCTCTGGTCCTCTTCCTTAGCTAAATATCTTTGCAAACTTTCTCATAATTGGTATCCTTTAACCTATACCCAAGAATAGCAGTGCTAGCGCCCCTACAGTTATAGACCAGCAACCTTTAGTTCAGTTTGTCCATGGTCTTAGACAAAGATCTCCTTGAAAACTTTCGCTTTCGATGCTCAACCAGGGGATTAATGACATTTTCTACTCAACGTTAAAATTGCCGTCGCAGTTGACATTTTTAAAGCTTTAAAAGAGTCTGGCATGCTGCTCTTTTAGCCAAACATCAAGTTTTTTTTATTGACGCTGTATTTATTACATATATTGAAGACGTCCTCTCTGACCTGACTGTTTGCATTTTTCTTTTCGATTTACTTTACTTTAAAAACTCAAATTTGGCGTACCTTAAGGGTCTGCTTTGTTACTGAATCTTTTTCTAAATATTATTAATTGTGTACCTATTATCACATAAGTACTTCCAGTGCAGTTCAGAAGTTGGATCAATGGTAGAGTGGCAGGATCATAGATGCAGGTTTAAGCCTCGGCCTGCCTACGAGTTGTTCTTTCATAAATTGTAAATTGGCTATTGTCTAGCTCGCATCAAAGCAAAACCGGGCATTCTTTAGTGCCTTTGCAGCTTCTAATGGTACTTAGGACATTGCTCGGACAAAATTTCTATTCTCATTTACAGGAAATCTCAGTCTTAATTGCCAATTTTGATTGTACAGTGAAGTTTCATGATTCTTTTGTTTTTTTCTGAACAGTACGAATGTGGAAAAGCTTGCCTCCTGTATTTTTCTCGACTTTACCTGTTACACTTAGCATCCCTTCCCTGATCCTCATTCACACTTACTCCTCTCCAGTCTTTAAATTGCATGGTTAGGAATATTCTGAAGTGGGGTTACACTATAGAAAGATGATTTGTGTTTCTGATGGGCGTTCCGATGGCTTTTATCTTCTTCTGGAATTGTTGAACACTCTGTCGATGGTGATATATTTTTTAGTGAAACATTTCCTTCATCCTCCATCCATCTCCATTGTTTATATCCCTTCTGGCTCGTCGCCTGATTTGTATAATTCTTATTCCTCAACTGACAACTTTCCAGCGATGACGACTGTACGCTGCTCCTGCGATGTCAGCTTCCTTTATCGACAGTGTTTTTTCTTTGGCGCTGTCCTGGCGATGTTGCAGATTCTTGGATCTGGCGCTTTCCACTGATCTTAGTGGCGTATAGGTGAAATGCTTTTTGACACCTCTGATTCCTGAATCGTCTAATCATCCATCTATTCTTAATAGCGTAATATGTGGTCAATAAAAAACGCCGCGGATAGGATTCAAAACTGGTACCCTAATTGACGTGCTGAGAGTAAAAGTGACCTATTTATAAGGTTCGGTCAAAAGTGGCTTAGAAAATGTTCCGCGCAAAAACGAATCGCGTGAGATTCCGTGCAAAAACAAATCGTATAAAATTTCCGGGCAAAAACGATTTAACTACAAAAAGTAATGCAAAGTTAATGCAGTTAAGTAGTTAAGTCGTTTTTGCCCGGAAATTTTCTACGATTCGTTTTTGCCCGGAATCTCACGCGATTCGTTTTTGCCCGGAACATTTTCTAAGCCACTTTTGTCCGAACCTTATAAATAGGTCACTTTTACTCTCAGCCCGTCAATTATGGAAGATGTTGTCCCTTATAAATTAGATGTTGTCCCTTATAAATATAAATATAAAAAATTAAGATATAACCTAAGAAAACTACAACATCTTATCTGTCACACGACAGGAAAAGGTGAGTCTAACATTCTTTCAAAATATCTTGCACAGCAATAATCAAAAAATTATGGAAATCTTCCGAGCACATCTATAAATTGCAGTCGAAACCTCTTATCAATCGTCGCACCCAAATTTGTAATATATCAACCCGACAAAACTGAATATCAAAAGTAAACACCTGAATTTGTTGATAAAATTTATTATCACCTTTGGAGGCCAATAATAAGTTCATACAACAAGGTGAGGTGACATCATTTCAATAATATTAAAAAAAAAGAATAATAGAATGCAGAGTGGAATGCTATTGTGGGCCGGCAAAGAAATATTCCGCAACCAGCAAATCGACGTGAAAATAGAAAATGTCTCGGAAGTAATTGCGACTATCTATCCAACCAAGTGCTTAGCCATTTGCATACTAATACACGGGAAAGCGTGGAATAATTAGCGCTTCAGAATAAGTTTTACTTTAAGATTAAACGAATTAGCTTAGGCTTACCCTCTTGACATACTTGAACTGGTCTGAAAAAGGCACACCTTTCTACCGCCGGACTCGAAACAATTTCTTTTGTTCAACAAATTGCAGACAAGTGTTAGAAGCAATTTCAACATTTCCCATTAACTTGATGAGACCGGGCTCAGGTCAGGTGAAGTAAGACGTTTCCAAAGTTCTTTTAATTAATTTTCACTTTTTTTTTTTAGAAATTTTCTTGTTCGCATCTGCTCTAACAAAAGTTTTCCGTTTTAATTAATTGTTTTCAGACTTTAAGATTTTAAGATGGTTTTAAAATAATTGCAAAAATATTTACTTTCTTGTTTATTTGAAATTTCTCGGGAATTAATTCATCTCTGACGTCTGAAGCGATTTTATTCGAGGCCAACAAGTAATGCAAATTGCCTGAAAATAAAAATAATGTTGTTTATGAACAAACAAGGATTTAAGGACCTTTGCGAATTAGGTTTGGGCCATCCCAAATCGCTCAGGTTTGTGTAGTTATGTCTTGAGAAGGTTGTTTTTCTCAAAGCATCAACATGTTTTCTTGCCAATAGTAAATTATTTCGATTTAAGGAATCAATAAAAGACTGAAAGTCTTAACCGTGATCCTCTCCTTCCCTTGGTTATTCCATAGAATGAAAAGTGTACGTAAAAATGTTGTTTCACTTACCTCCATTGAGTCGGGTGTCATTAGATAAGTCTCCTAAAATGCAACAAAAAACATATGTTGGGACCTCTTAATGTTAAACCTTCAGTCCCGAGATATTTGCCTGCAAAGTCGCTATCATAGCGACCCCCGATAATTTTTAGCCCTCACTGTGGAGGCTGCATTTAAAAGAGAGATGCGTTTTTCCATTTAATGGAAAAGGTCTCGGTTTTCCAAGATTCATGAATTACGGAAAGATGATTATCAGCTGATCCGCGATGGAGTCGCCGGTATTAACATATATTTTTTTAAGTTCCCGCACATTGAACTGGAGTTCCGGCCTAATCTCGACACCTTTTGCAATCAGATTCCTGAAAAGAGAGTGACGCGTAATAAAGGGTGTCATTATTTCCAGTGTCAGAAGAATTCGTCGGTGGAGTAAGAAATATAATCTGGCACAATATGTGTTGTATTACGCGGGCGAACTGCTGCCGTACAGCCATGAAATTTGGATTTTAACACCGAGTTAAGTCCTTACATAGTGACGAGACTTCCTCAAAGATTTTAAAACAGCTGTGCTGGCTGGAGAAACTAAAAATGTGGAATGGATTTTTTTTGTGTTAAAACAAGAAACCACCGAGGTGGAATGTTGGAAAAATGGATGCCGAGAGGTTTGCGCGAAAAGACTATAGGAGCTAACTCGAACATAGAAAATTTCGTCGTCTCAGCCATGAACCTCATTGCGAAAGTATGCGATGCCTTTATTCCGAGAAGAAAGTCATGGCACGGCAAACAGCCGGTGTACTAATAGTAGGCCGCCGGTCTACGTAGAAGAACTTCGACGAGATGCAAAAAGGTCGAGAGACCGGACCGAGGTAAATCTCCGATCCGCGGAGTAAAAATCGCCGAAGCTGTGAAGAAGAAACTTCGGTGGGCAATTAACCGAAGCAAAATTCAATGCTGACGAGACTCAGTACAAGACGTCAACAGGTTACACTCTTTTCCTTACATCCGGCGAGAACCGAGTCTGGCTTGGGATCAGTCGGAGATTTCCCGCTATTCAAAGCGGAGGAATTGGGGAGAGCCGTGCTCACCATGACCGGGACGGTCCGACGAAGTCATGAAAATGGTGTACAAACAAAACCCGACGCTCTTGCTGCGTTTGTACAACGCATGCTTGGAATTGGGTGTCTTCAGCTCACTCACACAATAAGGTGGCGCATTTGATGTTTATAACCAAGGGCAACGGCAATCTCGGACAGCCGTCTGCCTACCACCCCTTGTGCATACTGAACACCGCCGACAAGATATTCGAAAGGCTCATCAGATCGAAACTCAGGTCAGCGATCCGCAACGCCGGAGATCTGGAGACAATATGACTTGGAGACTGGGATATCTACGGCGAATGCGATCTTAGAGGTCACCTAAACTTTCAGAAAACCAGAAGACCATAGCGCTCCTCGCGTAGAGCGGTGTTTTTGGTAACGCTGGACGTCAAAAACGCTTTCAACACCGTATATCTGATGTGTCTGTTGGAAGTGCTAGAAGGCCCGCTCCAAGTGTCGAGATACCTCTTGCGGATAGTTGACAACTCTCTAAAAGACCGATACTTGATGTTTGAGACAAAGTAAGGAAAACGAAGAAGGCGGATTAGGACTGTCTTTTGTTCTGACAAAAAGAGAATCCCGACCATCCTTACAATGTGAGTCGGCGAGGAGATCATACAGACATAACCAGCGGTGAGGTATATCGACGTGACAATTAACATCAAGATGAGTTTTTTTCTCCAGCAGATAAAGGAAACGGCAGAAAAGCAGCAAGGGGCGTTACAAGGCCGAACAGACTGATGTTCAACTTGGAAGGTTCAGACTCGACTAAACGTCACCTTCTGATGATATATTTTGTGAAGGTATGGACGGAAGCCGTAAATAAGGAAATGTACCGGAAAATCATATCGCACTTGCTCACCAGAGAAGGGAGATCTACCTTAGGTAAGCAGAAATGAACAAGTCAGCGGTGCGACGAAAGGAAATGATGTATACTCTGGACAAGTGGAAGCAAATGTGAAACGAGGAAAGCAGAGAGTGATGAACAGCAAGGCTTATCAGCGACATAGGCTCCTGGATACAGACAGAAAGCATGGAGAAGACGACCGAGTTGGATCAATACGTTCAGCGGCAAGACCAACATGCCATGGGTCCCGGGTTCGAGACCAGATGACCCCGTGAGCTTCTATTAAGAAATAAAAATAATCCACTCCGTCTCCGGGCTGTTGTCTAGCTCACAGCAATGCAAAAATAAGACTTAAGTTCCCTCACTTCCCTTACCATAATTTCCTTCCGGCCAAAAAATGCTAACGCGATTCGGCCGATTCCTCCAGCTCTTCAATCACCTCTTCGTTTGTGGAAAACTTTCTTCCAGCCAGGTGTTTCTTTTTTCAGTTTTGGGAACAGGAAATGGTCCGATGGTGCTATATCAGGCGATATGGAAGATAGTTTAATACTTCGAAACGGAGTTCATGGAGCTTAGCCATTGCAATAACTGACTTGTGCGCCTATGCATTAGATTCGCTATGTTTCCACTGTTTCGACACTTGTTTTGTCTCAGGAATATAGTGTTGAATCCTAGTTTCATCAGTGAATATAAATCTTCTTAAAAATTCGCTAGTATTTGATCGAAACAACGCCAAATTCTCTCTTGAGATTTCAACCCGGTTGAGTTTTTGTTCGGCGGTGAACAAACGCGGCACCCATCTTGCTGACACCTTTTTCATTTCTAGTTAGTCGGTTTAAATATGAAACACTCCTCAGTTGAAATCCTTATATTACTTATTTCACGCACTTTCAATCTTCGGTCTTCTAAAACCATTTTGCGGATTTTGGCGATGATTTCTGCAGTGGTGGACGTCAACGGACTTCCGCTCCTCGGGTCATCATCGACGCTTTCTCTGCCTTGTTTGAACAAAGCTGCCCACTTTTTTACTGTGGAATACGAAGGCGCAGAGTCACCTAATGTGTTATCCATGTCTTCCTTGATTTGGCTTGGCGTCATTTCCGAACAATATGTATGGTGGCCGCCTAAAAAAAATTTACTTTTTTTTGCATTCAAAGCGGTCGCGGCCTCCTGATCAGCCATGTATACTGGCTGGCGAGTGCATGTTGCATTGTTGCAGAAAAATAACAACCTATGAGCCAGCCAGGATATGAACCCCCCCCCCCCCAGAAATAAAAAAATTCAAAAAAAAATTAAGGCCCTTATGTTTGTGTTGCACTGAAAAGTGAACCCTTAAATCACCTAACACTTATCCCATCAAGTAGGGTGTTGTTGGATAGGTCTCCTAAAAATGTGTTGGTACCTCCCCCCTTTAAACTTTCAATGCAAAAAATCCTACGAATGAAGCTTTTCGTTAGTATTTCCTGCGGACGCTTTAGTAAAATACTATTCAAAAAAATTTTAAATCACTATTGAATCTTATCGCGTCCTTTTGACAGTTTCTCTTTCCAATTAAGTAATATTTCAAAAGTTGTTAACATCTTTAGAATTAAATAATTTTATTTGCCCTAAGCAAACAGAACAAGGACAAAGGAAACTTTAGCATTGAAACATCTGCCAAGAAACATAAACTTGATAACTTTCTAACCCTCAACATCTGGGCAAAAACAATCATCAAAGGAACGTAACTATATCAAACTCTTGAAATAGCCACCAAAGTTTCTAGTGCCTTATAAAAGGAAACTTCCTAATTGCGTTTTCCGTTCCAAAATTATTAAATAAGAAAAACTTTGGAATTATCATCCCCGTTCTCGAGAGCAACCATTTCGTGACGTCATCCTATACATTGGAACCATAAACATTAATAGCAGGGTGCGAAAATTTGACCTTGCTTCCACTTTGCGTTGGGGAAAATGTATCTTTACACGAGCCCTTGATAAACAGTTCACAATATAAAGACATCCACTGAAGGGAAACTAAATCAATGTAAGGTTGAACAGAATATTTCCCAATGAAGTTAGCTTTAACTTCGCTGGAGCAAAAGCGAGCAAATACAAGCCTAACCATCAAAGTATAACGTCTTTTCTCGATCCCGCGTCCCTAAACTGTAGTTACTTCTGTAGCAGATTTCCTCTGCCGTCGCGTACAGTTGTTGAAGAAAACGAGAAGATACAAAATGACTCTGCACGGCTTGAGCCAACGACTTTGGGGAAATTTGCAGAATTTATAAATAAAACTGGCCTCGTTTATTTTTATGTGCACTAAGATCTGAGGATGAAAAGCATACTCCTTCTGGTGGTGTGGGTGGATATGAACAAAATAGATATTCCCAGTACACGCAATTGCGTTGGAATCCGCAGACGGCCCTCTCTAAAAGCAAACAAGTGGATCACCATAGCATGCCGTTGGGTAAACAATTTGACGTCAAAGGCATAGGCAATCTAATGGTCTGGCGAGGTAATTTAATCGACAATGAACTTACGCTTGATGACACTTTAGATACCAGACCTAGGCAAACAGGAGAGCTGAGGAAGCTATCGATTCAATTATCTCGAACGAAGTGAAATTTTTTCAATCGAGATAATCGATTAGTTTATCATGAGATAATCGATCTACTACACTAGGCTTTGTGAACTGCAAAATTATTAACTCTTTTATTACTCAACAACTCATATTTAACTAATCAACTCTGGCAGCACTATTTCCGTAATTAATTCCCGCTTCCGTGGCTTTCCGTATCCACGCTGCTGACCGCATTTCCAGATTGTCGTGGAAAATGACAAAATAATCTTTTTTTTTGTCAAATCGAGTCCAATTTGCTGCAGGTTTTCAGGTTAAATCAGTTTCGCTGAGTGGTTCCAAGTCCAACTTCGAAATGTAATTCCACTGACTATCAGGGCTCCGCACATTATTGGACGTGATCACGTGACCGTTTCGCAGCAGCCCAAGCATCCGAGATGTCATTCAACTTTGTGTGACTGAAAAGAAAATTTCTCAACGTGCAGAGATGAGACTCTTACTGAACGACAGATAAAAAGACAACAAAATAAAAATCAAAAAGAAAGTGTACAGCAAAAATTCAAGAAAATGTTCTCATCGCTATCGAAGCCGAAAGAGAAATTTCTACGGGACCGATGCCGCTAAGAAACATTAGGCCAGACTAGACTGGGGCTCCCCAACGAATGCCATTAGTTAACGAATCTTAATCGATTCCAAACAATTGCCTCCGGTTAGGTCAGCCAGGGGTTCTTGTTAGCGAACAAGCGAATTTAATTAATCGTTTATCAACAAAAATTAATTTGTTTTTATAATTGATATAATCGACAGATATCTTTGGTGATGTATCTGTTACAGCAGATGGATCGATTCTTAAGAGGACCGGATTTTCAGGTGTTTTGATTTCGATTCAATTAGGTTCGGATGGTTACATTTTGTTTGGGTCATCCCTTTTTCTTCCGGGGATGCTTTGTAAAACACTCTATCCCTTAAAGTATCTCTACACAGTCCATTGGGTAATCTTCATAATTGGTTACGTGACTATTTCAGTAGGGTGCAACTTCAAAGTTTAGAAAAAACCTCTTCTTCTTTCTTGTTTTCGTTGCTCGTTGATTTTCAAATCATTTGTTTGTTATTTATTTGAAAAGCTTAGGTAATGGCTGAGTGTACTCAACAAAGGCAGCGAACACACCTTTTCAAATGATTTACGTGAAGAGCTACTAAACCGCAAATTAGCCAGTTCTTACATAGGACCTAAAATCCCTTGTGGGACATGGGACGGGAAAGCAACTTCACCCGATTCGAGGCAACGATTGCAAGTGAACCTACAATTTAAAGTGGATTGCAAACCACGGACATTTCTTCTGCCCATATGACCTTTTTATCGTAATCAGTAGAAAATAATTATCGGTGGGATTCGAACCTGAGACCTCCGGATTGGAAAGCCGACATGTTATCGCTTATTCTACCGACTGCCACGTATCAAAAAACCCCTCTTTATCGGATCGTAAACATATCAAATTTGATATCGAGGCAACATGTGTGCAGCAAGGAGAGGTAAGAGTTCCAAGACTCACTGACTGGGAACATCAGCTGCATAGGGTTCGCAGCTCGAAAGGGGTCCCAGGCCTCAATTGAGAAAAAATTATGAGGAACTTAATATTTACTAGATACTTATAAGTATAATATCCCCCTTCTTTTTACGAGTTCTACTTTACAACTAGCTAGAAGGGTACTGCGGTCCTCATTTGAAAGAAATGTCTAAACCTTTTTAATTGCTGGACATTTTCTACTAGTAACTCGGAGAGGCCGCGAGTCTCAGATTTTGTTTTTAGCGGTGGAGAGATGAAAATCTTTCAAAAGACACAGGACAGCCCGTCCCCTCCGGTAGTATGAGATTCTTACTCACTAAAAACACCTCTCCGGAGATTAGCAGAAGCAGACCATATAGAAGCGTGCACTTTTTTGTCCCCTCCCAGTCTCTCTTTGCAGGCACAACTAAGCATCCAGTTACCCTATTGTCGCCGCTAACCTGGGTTTCCTTAGTCACTGCTAAAATCCTCGCCTATCTGCAGGAATTCATGTTGTTCCACCGTCACCAGTATTCCTTCTTGGTTCATACCTTAAGAAGGGGTGAAGGTTATGAGCCCCTCTCTGCCTACGGTAGTACTGTAGTCCAGAGGCAGGACAAGTAGGAAGTCAGGTCTGCAACTTCTACTGGTGCGT
Source organism: Leptarthrus brevirostris (assembly GCA_964036015.1). Classification (NCBI taxonomy): domain Eukaryota; kingdom Metazoa; phylum Arthropoda; class Insecta; order Diptera; family Asilidae; genus Leptarthrus; species Leptarthrus brevirostris. The sequence continues at coordinate 3,338,155 of OZ038373.1, read as the reverse complement.
GTACTGTGGAAATAGCCAGCTCATTAGAGTCTACCATTTCTGCCAACGCCGCATCTGAAGAAGTGCTAGCAATTATTTTGCCAATGGCACTTTCTTCCAGGACTGCTAACGCACTTTCAGCCGACGCATGCCAACCTCCATAACCGCCACAGAACTTTCGGAAGGTAATTTTTCCAGAGCTGCTTCTGTTGTGTTGTGGGTACCGTGGATATAGTCAACCAGTTAGAGACTACCATACCCTCCACCTCCGCTCCTAAAGAAGTGCCTGAGGAGACGCCATTCGCGACCCAATTACCCCTGGGTCCAGCAGAGTGGAGGACACCACTGCAGACTCCCTTGGCATGGTCTCCTACAATCTTGGAGTTTGGGGGATTTTTCAAGAGGTTATCTCCTTCTGCATTAATTACTTGGCTACGTTCTAGGATACATTACCCGGTTGCTACCGCTTGGAGGTATAACTGACACCTGAGACTGCCCAGATGAGGATCTTCGTATCCTAGAAGTCTTCAACTCTTCCGTTCATCCTCCAGCCACCAAACCGCTGAGCTAAGTTCAATGAAATTAGCGATAATAAAATCAAGTGTGCTCAGCTCCTTGAGTGCCTAGGGGCCACATGAAGGGTAAATCCGCCATAGTAAAGTTACGCTTGATACGTAGATGACAGAACAGTCTTTAAAATGTGAAAGCAGTGCACAAGATTACTCTGTATGACACAACACTATTCAGGAGATGGAATGGCCAAGAACGGCGTTCAGATCACTGCTGGTCGATTGTCTGGCCTTTTGAGGCAGTTAAAAGTACAGTTGACACAAATGCTGTTCAATTCGCTGAAATAAAATGTGAAATATGTTAAGGCAACTGTGCAGAAAGTTTGCATAATTCCAATGATAATTTCTGTAGAAGTTGCATTAATAGAAGTGGAAAGCATACAACATATACTCTGAAATTGTCCGGATCGAGCGAGGAAGATGTTCAACACTTTGTTTGAGTAATTTCTCGAGAGGGTGGTTTTGCTTAAGTTAAAGAATAACTGGATACTTAACATGGTTTGGAAAATATATTCTTATTTAAAAAAAAAATACGAGACAAAATAAAAACTGTCTGAATCGTGCCCAGTGCTGAGTGGATTACAACAAGGCTGTACTTTTTGACCTTTGCTCTTTTTTAATTTTTTTGTTGGCGGCTTTTATACTTATGTTAATCAAACAACATATACATATATGCCTCGAATCGGTTTACGTAATAGAATAATTGGGTACAGTTTGCAATTGAAAAGTATAGAATACGATGGATGTATATGACGCCCTAAACCGCAAAAGGAGTATCATCAGAGAGGGGCAATTTATACACCAATGTTAGTAAGTTTATTGTTTGAAAGTAATTTTTGTGTAAAATAATTGCAATCGTTAGTCGGTACTATAAGGGAAACTGTAGTGGCTTTTCATTAGGTTCTATTTCCATCTGCAGCCACAAATTTTTGCTTTTTTACTAACTAAATGCCAGTAGAAGGTAATATCTCGTGCTTTGGAATCAAGCTTAGTAAACTCAGTTGTAATTTTTATTATCAAATCAGATAAAATTAATCTTCTATCTCATGTTCCAAAACGGATTACGGGAACTAGAGTGAGATAAATGAAATGTACAAGTAATTTACATATCATCTAGTAGCAATCCGGAAGTCTCAGGATCAAATACCACCGATAGCGATCCATAGTTGTTTTCTGCTGACAACAGATTATGATAAAAAGGTCATGATGGTTGCAGAGAAAATGTCAGTGGTTCGGAATCCACTTTAAATTGTAGGTTCACATGCAATCGTTGTCTCCAATCAGATGAAGTTTTTCTCCCACCCCATGCTCCACAAGAGGTTTCTTGAACTAGAGAGAGAGAGAAGAATTTAAATCACGAGGTTGAAGGACGTTTTATTCTAGGATTTATTTTAAACTTAACATTATAAGACACAACGCCAAGATGTATCATCAAAGGAAACAATTTCTGTTTTTTATTAATTCCTTGTAAGAGTGTTAGAGCACATCAAAAGATGGAGATCCTTTAAAATTTGTGCAAAGCCTCTTACGCTTTCCACCAAAATATTATTACTTTTCAGAGTTCCAACTGAATCCCTCAAAGAATTTTTATTTTCATAAGTATGTAAGCCTCTTAAAATGAATTGAATCCTTCCATTTGCGAAAGGAAATATTACTCTTCTGTAAACTAAATTAGAAGCATCAACCTCTCGGTATCATCTATTCATCTATAAAGCGTATCACCTTGAAAATCATCTACCGTTTGCGACATGATTGATATATCCAGAGCTTTTTATTTCCTGTCAATTCGTCCCTATCAACGTTTCTTGCTACGCCCCCAGCTATCCCGGCTACATCAAATAATTCAATGTACGTCAGCCTATCAAGGGAATTGAAAGCACCGCTCAATCTATTTTTAGACAGCTATTGCTGTTTACTACTTTGAATTGTACTTTTGTCGGTATAGTCTCAGTTCTTGTAACAGAAGAACATGTTAATCGAGGTATAGTTGTCTCACAGTTTACATCGACCAAGCTATTGAACTAAATCCATTGTTCTCTTAGAAGTTATTAGAATTAGAAAGGAAGTCATTGTGTTTGTTATCGTTTACGAAACTTCCTTTTAACTATACTCACATCAGTACGTAGGAAAAGAGCGGAGGGGACTAAAACCATAATTTAAATTGAATCACTGCGATACAAAGGATTTTTTGGAAACATTTATGGCAGGTGAATCTATTTGTAGAGAAATATTGAACCGGATGAATTATTTGGGTATGAGTTCGTTAGCAAACAGATGAGCTCGTAATTTGAAATATACGCTTGGGTGGTTTTCATACTCCAAATTTTGTTTACCTTCTCTTTTATCCTTGGTAAGTGAGGGTTTAATAGGTAAACACGAAAATGAAATTTTAATCTTTAGAGGAACGATGACGTACATTCTTAGGTAATGACAAAATTATGTGAATACTTGAGGACGTGGTATCATATATAATGTAGGTGTGCTTGGTATTGTTAGCCTATTTTAACAAAGTTCATAATTTACGCAAAATGAAAGCATCACAAATTTGCGGTGAAAGGCCTTCAGAGAATATTGTTTCATATTTGAATTTCTGGGGCCAAAACCGAACCCTTAGGCATCCCGAAAGTATCAAAACTGGAAGCGAAAGTTTATTATCGATGCAATCGTTTACACATGAACATCAAAACTAGACAAATTCGTAGAACTTAGCAGTGGCATGGAGATATCAGTGATAACTGATATAGACTTAAGATGTACTTACCTAGAACTATTCGATGAAAATTAAAACACACTATGGTGAAAACTAATACCAACAGTTAGATAAGAACCTTTTACTTTATGTGCAGGAATGTTCGCTTTTATCCACTTTAAACTTTATTGCTGATAAACTTTAATCCCTTTTTATTGCAATAATGGGTTCGCTTTTCGCTTGTCTGCTACATATAAAACAGCACTTGGCTTCTTTGATCGTGTATCTCCTAGTAGCAAATCATATAAATGAAACAGGATCGGGTCCAAAACTGAACCATAAGGCACCCCTAAAAGTTTCAGAAATTAAAACAAAACTGTCTAATACAAGCCATGCGACGTTGTTCTCCCGCTCCATGCCCCAGAAGGGGTTACGGGAACTAGGGATTTATGAAAGACGTCTAAGACAGGATTTAAAAAGTCCAGTAATTTGCAATATGAAAATTATAGAAAATATTTGTTTTGTCATAAGGGGGAAGTAACAAAGAATCAATCCAGGGAAGTCTACGGAGAGCAAACCTAAGGAATCTGCGTTGTGTTGCCTGTACGCTGTTGATGTGAACGGCGAAGTAGGGAGCCCATACAGGGCTAGCGTATTATATAGTATAATATAGTAAAGAAGCTTGGTTAGATAGGGATCATCAAGTTCCTTCTACCATCTTTTAACGGAACCCAACATCGAGTTCGCCCTACCAACGATCTAGTTCACATGATCTTTGAAAGAACGATGAGAATTGAGGACCACGCTCAGGTCTTTCACCTTATCAATCTTAACCAAGACAGCGCCATCGACGGTGTAGTCGAAGAGTAAAGGACGGCTTCTACGGGAAAAGGTAATAACGGTGCACTTGTCGACATTTAAAGAAAGGCGGTTACGTAAGCACCAGTCGTAGAACAGCCAAGTTAGCATTCAAGAGACTGCAGTCTGATTCCTGGGAATCAGTGCGAAAAATCTTAGCATCGTACGCATAACACAGAATTTTACTACTGGGCAGAACATCATTAATGTATAGAATAAAAAGAAGCGGGCAAAGGACACTACCCTGCGGCACCTCTGAAGTGATAAAGACTTGGTCGGAAAGAGCTCCCCGAAATGGGACATACCATCAGATATGTAAGAGGATAATCAATTGACAAAACTAGAAGAGACAATTTATAGACCAGGATACCAGGTCAATCCTATCGAAAGTCTTTGCTGAAATCTGTAAATATATAGTCCACCTGTTTGCCTGCTTCAACGGTCAGCAAAGAATAATTAATGAATGCAAGAAGATTGGTGGTCGTCGTTTTCTCCTTAAGGAAGTCATGCTGGAAAGACCACAAAAAAGGCCTGCAGTGAAATCGGAGTACGTTGCTGACGAGGGACTCAAAAAAATTCGCAGCATAGCACTGGCTGCCAATCTGTCGATAATTAGAAATGTCGGACTTACTGCCTTTCTTATGGTGAGATATCAACACAAAAATCTTCCAAAGTTCACGGAAACAGCCGGAACGGAAGGACATTATTACAGTAGGTTTAGTAGTTAGAAATTTGGTAGTACCCGAGATGTGCGTGCCTACTGTCGCCTAAACGAAGATGTCCTGCAGTCGACATATGGTAAGTGTACGAAATGATGTATGATCCAGATTACCAACTCAGTGCTGGGCTCTCTAAACCTAAAATAGTTGAATCACTTTCGTGCTGAACACACCATTTGGTGTCTGATAACTGTAAGCTGTCTCGTACTGACCGCTAAACTTCGGTCAATGCCGGTCTTATTCATACTCATGTCGTAATCACGGAAATCAGATCGTATAACCAGCGCGGATAGATAGGGTAGATTAAAGGGAGATAGTAATGTTGTCATACGCCGAAACGCTCCAAAAGACACTCAATCATAGCTGAAAAATGAAATTTACCTTTTAAATGCATTTATCTGAGGGAAACTATTCCACGAACAAGTCTAGACCTAATCGAATTTCGTCGGCAGATGGAGTAAGAGATAACAAGTTGCCCTTTCATCATGAAGATTTCCGGTTCGCATCCCACCATCAGCGATTCCTGATTGTTTTCTTCAGACAACAAATTACTCCACTGGGGGTTGCATAGTACTTCGGAATCTATTTTAAATTGTAGGTCAACTTACAATCGCTGTCAGCGAGTGGCGTGCACTTCCTCTCCTGCGCCAAGGGTTTACGGAGACTGGAGAGAAAGAACTCGTCAACTCATCGGTAGAGTTTGCTTTTAACTATCCGTAGTGTTCGGAGGCGAAGAAATGATTTACTACGCAAATATGTCGGAGATGCAACGACCAGAAACCGAAGCAATCATTGATCAAAGTGTGGTTTGAAATGCTTTGCAAAAGCTTTGATCCAGTTCTTCACCATTTAAAGCTCTTTCGTTTTGGATATCCAGGGCAAAAGTGAGGTCTTCAAGCTCAAAAAAAATCGTTTTTTGTCCATTCACTGAAGAAATAATAACATCTATGTTAACGTATTACGTATAAAGAACTCGGGATTAAGACTTTAGAAATCCTTAATAGCGGTATGCTTTTTTAACTCCTTTTGGGTGTGCTTTTAACCTTTAGTTAGACCTGCGCTTGACCATTCCTTTCATACTCCTCATACTCATAGAATTTCTTAAAACCTTTTCAAATCGTTAAACTTGGCCCGGAAAAGAGAAGGTGGTTTGCTCACTCTCTGGTAGTTTTACGTGAACCTATTCATAGACATTCAGATCAAAAGCCTTCCTATACAAGTCTCCTCGTTTAATTTAATTCCTTCTAGTCAAGTGTGTCTATTCACATTCAGCCGTTTCCCATTTTGACCAATTTCTTTCACATTCAAAAAATTATATGAACGTCAAATTTAAGAAGACTCATTTCCTACCATTTCCTATTCAAATTGTTTCCCACTTTCTCCTTAATCAAATCAAGAAAACTACGATTAAGACGTGCAGAGCTTGTCCAAATCAAATCTTTTAACAAAAGCCCCGACAATTTCATAACTGAAAAGATACTCTCCACGTTAGCTCCATTATGATGTGGCGTGGAGTACATGGTAACATAATACATAGCAGAAGAAAAAAAAAACAACTCCGCCAAGAATGGGCTGTTTAATCGCCTGATATGAATTTCAGCATGCGAGATGATAATAGCGAATAATGAAAAAAAAGTCACACATCCAGAAAAGATTTATTATAAAATGAATCGCCTCAAGAAGATTATGTGCTTGCGTAGCTTGAATTACACTAGAACACTTCTATGAGATGTTTTTAGGGATAGAAGATATTTATCGGGCTACAGGTCTATTTTCTTGACATATTCTCCTGAAGGAATTTGTCTGATTCACGCGTTAAGGTACCTATAAGCGTTTTCGTTGCAAACATTTATAAAATTTATGGCAGCACTTTTCCTGTAGATGGAGAAACGGAGATTTATGTAGACATGTGGGTGATGGGATCATCGTAATTTTGTTTTTGAGAGGATGTTGCGGTTTTTGGGTCTGATATATGAGAAGATCTTCCATTAAAACGTTCGTACAGTGAGTTTCCGTCATGTTTTGAATTAAACGCAGGCTTTTCAATGCTTAAAAATGAATAAGACTTTACTCATGTTCCTGTTCCGTATCCCATAAATTTAACCCAAAAAGTTCGGATATGAATTATGGAAAATCCGTGAAAGTCATAAAAGTTTTTGATGTACAAATCTCGAGGACTTATGAAGGGTTTATTAGCAAAAAACATTTTTTCAATATTATTTCATTTTGATGGAAAGTGAAATATGTTTCGGGCTGAATTGATTGATAGTGCCATCGAGATGAATGAAATTATTCCAGAAAGACCTTTATAATAAATTGCCACTACTTTCTCACATCTTTCGGGCAACATACGAATCGTGCGTCGAAAAAACTGGTCTTCTTTTAAGGCGATCTACGAATCGATCCAATTTTTGACTTCTTCATAAGAACAGATATGCTGGTCAGCCAGACCGTGTGACAGTCAAAGAGACCAACGTCTGTAGAATATGGCAGGTGGCGTGAGACTATTCATTTCCCATTTCAACGTTTCCGTATATGTTTTGACCGCCGATGTTTGCGACATGGGGTCGAGCATTATCATGCTGCAAAATCACTTTATCGTGCCTCTCGTTGTATTGCTGCTGTTTGTCGCATCAATTGGTTTCGATATCGATCGCCTGCGATTATTTCAATCGGTTTTAGCAATTCATAATACACTACACCGACCTGGTCCCACCAAATGCACCTTGGAGCCGTGGATATTCGAATTTACCGTTGACGTGGAAACATGGCCGGGAACTCCCCATGATTTTCTGCGCTTGGGGTTATCGTAATGAGCCCATTTATCGTCCTCAGTCACAATGCGATCCAGAAACCTCTTCCGTCTTTGCCTTTCAAGCAATTGTTCACAAGCAAACAAACTTCGTTCAACATCTCTCGGTTTCAACTCGAACGGCACCCAATTTCCTTTCTTCTGAATCATTTCCACGGCTTTTTTTTAAATGGCTTGTTGAGTCACTCCCAAAAATCCTGCCAATTGTTCTTGCGTTTGACCTTCTCTCTTCCACCACCATGCCGCTCTTCGACGTCAAAATCATCGTTCTTGAAGCGTACTCACGACACGTTCTTTCACTAATAGCGGCCTCACCATAAGTATTTGAGAGCCTTCAATGAGTCTCAGGCGCAGATTTCTTCATATTAAAGCAGAAAATTAGAACTTTCTGGGATGAGTGTGGATATGCTTAAATCATGGAGGTAGAGTAAGGCGGAAGATGTCTCAATACAAAATTAACATAGAAGTGTTCAGCGAAACTGCTAAGGTGTAAAGAAAGGAAAGAGTTTACGTCACTTATGTACATCATACTTTCCCCAGAAAGAATCGGAAACAAGACGTATGGCAGGAATAGGCATTATGATAACTAAGCTTGCTAGTCGATTACTACCCAATTGATCACAAATATTTATGCTTTGCTCTGACCGAGCAAGTAGATTTGACAGCTTCCGTTTTCTAACTCCTTGATAAGGCTCAGAAAAGTGATATTTAAAAGATTATGAGATATCTTTACACTAAGAGTGTAAAGTACACTAGAGTGCAATAACCGCTCATGAATTAGTAACACAACATGGTCTTAAATACAACAACGGAAGCATTAGTTCTGCTAACCATATCCGTCAAACAAGATCTCAAAATTGCTACCAGTTCTCTGTAAAAAAGGCGTCCGAAGGCGTGTAAGACTAGACAAGCGCAATTACATCAACGCGACAGCAGAGAAGGCAGTGGGGATTTGTAGAAAATTAGCAAGAAATTGGAACTCTTGCATGCTGTAAGAGACAGTGTCAAACCCCTACTTGTCACCGAGAAACATGAACAGCGGAGATAGAAAGAATATTTCATTATAGTCCCGAAACAACACCTTTGGAAGTCCGAACGTCTCTTCGGCAGAGTTTAAAGAACCGCTGACTATGGCCACAATTAAAATCAGACCTTCGGCAAGATAGGATAAGGCCCAGGTCGTAGACGGAATACCAGCATAATTACTTAAAGCAGATCCTACGGAATTACCTGATAATAATCTTTCCGTAATCCAGCAATATCTGGAAACCGAGACTTATTCCACTGAACGTTTAATAGGGAAGATTCCTAAAAAGGCGATTGGCATATTATCTTCCTTTAACTGCAGTCTCCAAAGTGATGCCAAAAAATCATCAAAATGGAAAGCAAACAATCGAGCGCGCTATCAACGATGAGGCTTTCGTGGGAGGTTTTTTTGCAGCAGCAACATCAACACGAATTATCCGCCAAATATAGGTCCCAATTAATATCTTAAGTCCTCCGATTTTGAGAAGACATTTGACAGATTTAATTTCGAATTCATATAGGCAGCTTTACATACGAGAGGTCTCCCAGAAAATAATATCACCATCATCAAGCGGTCCTACTCGGGAGCCCACTGGCACATCTTTCATATAAGAAAGTTGCCCATCTGTAAATTTTGCCAAAGGTTCTTTTTTTGATGATTAGTTTAGAAAACTTTCTCGCAAGAGTAATGATAACAAAACAACTCCTTTGTTTACCTCCCTAATAATCTCACAGTTACCCAGTTTAGTAAGAATATTCAAATTTGTGGCCTTGAATTTGGAATTATATTAATGTTTACAATCGTCAGTTTATGCAAGAAATACCAAAAAGGGATACAATTCTCAACCTCCCCACTGACGAGTGCAAAGATGCGGAAGACATGATAGAGACCTGATCATTCCGATTATATTCAGCATATCGTCAAAGGTAAGGCGACCATTGAAGCGACAAATGAAGCTTTTCAAAAGTGCTACGAATTTATTTTCATTTAACAAAGAAAACGATTTTTTGCTGTTGGATCTTTTTGCCTGGAAACACTCATCCAAACGCAAATTTAAAACTGAACTTATTTCACAACTGTAGCTACACTAAAACTCAGATTCGTATGTGCTTTTGCGAAGCTCCTCTCAAAGGCAATACCATGGCAGTTGTGACAAATCAAAGTGGCGATTTTAGGTGGTGTAGTAGGTTCACAAAAATTTAACTACACTTAGATTTCAATAATATGCAACAAACCGGCAGCACAACCCTATAAACTTTGAATAGACACAGCAGAAGGCACTACTAATCCATTGCTATTCGTGGCGGCATTTAGTATTTGTCTTTTAAGTCGATGTCGCTACTATGGCGGCATGATTTATTTTTTTTTTTCTAAGTATAAGTGCTGTTATCAAGAGGTGTTGTAAATATTTATTACCCTTACCATTCCTATTTTCAAACAAGCTTATGTTTCGACAGGCTGGTATTGTCGCCATAAAAGAGTGTCGAACGCAAAGGGCTAAAATGCAATAATTGCATCGAGTCGCTTTTAAGCTGGGATATCATGAAATTATTAGAATTAGGCAATCTGGCGAAACTTATGAAAATTGGAATCTTATGTTACTTCGTTTTCGCTGAATACTAAACTTGGCTCGAAACTCATATCGACGAAACTAGATTTCTATGGAACGAGCTGGATGGATATCACTTTCACCCTTCAATTCTCTCTTTTTTCGGCAGATCTATTTATTTCTACTATCCAAAGTGTTCCTTGTGTCCGAGATAGAGTCAATTCTAGATCATGATGATCTACTATATATTAAGAAAACTATTTATCATAAATTTTGAACACAATTGAAGTATTTTCAATATACGCATACCTCACATTTTTCTGTTTTCCTTTTTAGATGATGTGGATAGACTGAAGCCACCTAAGCGCGGATTTTTTCAATCAATAATTTGCTGTTGGCGACGGACACGAACGAAAAGTAATCAGAATGGGACACCGATTGATGGTTCAACAACACCGCCACCACTTCCAGACCAACAAAGGTATCTGCTACCTCAGGTACGGCATTCAGATATGCACAAGAAGTGCATGGTCATCGATTTGGACGAAACTTTAGTTCATAGTAGTTTTAAGGTAAGTCAGCTTATCGATAGTTGCATTCTCAAAGAAAAAGCGCCAACATATCCATCACCTACTCCATACTTCCCCCCCCCCCCCTTTTCAACCATTGCACATACATTTTTGCTACATATTTTTTCCTAATTGAATCAAATGAAAAAGGTCGGTGACACACTTGCCATGATCAATAATTAAAATTTCAAGCCGCAGCCGGATGTATAGACATTTTTAGATAACCACCGAGCGCAAGTCTCAAGGGGACCGCTGCTACGTAACGTCAGAGGAACATGCTTTATTTACCCGAAGAGGAATGCTATAAAATTCGTGCCCCAGCAATTTTTCATTCTCCGAGATAAGGAGAAAAATTTCTTCTTTGAAGAAAACTTTTCCGTCTTGACTACACTAAAGGAGAGCGAGAAGGGGTCTGTCTTTAGTATAAATTGGCAAAGACTCCTTTCCGAATCTTAATTTGTTCGGCTGTACAAGTTCAAAACCTGATAACGCCCGTCAAGTCGAAGTTTTGTGGCTTTTTCTCTGTAAATACTTGGAATTACCGCGACAATTGGAGAGGGGGGGCAACGAAACTTAAACACCAGCTCAAATGATAAGCTCAGCTGACAAGAAAATTATTAAAATAGAGTCCCGCCCTGCGGCACAGCACAATTATTCGCGTATTTTTAGCGTCGACCATAAAATTTATGACGTTAAATAGTTCGCGAGTGTTTTCATGGGCGCAATGTAATTTTAGCATACTCGAAGGTCCGCACTGACTTCGGCTCCTTTCTCTCTCTCGCTATGCTTATGCTTATAAATATTCATGACCCGCACAGATGGGGTTGCTATCAGGGAAATTATGTTTCGCGCTATGATTACGGCCTTGGTTTAAAATTTGCTTTTTTATTGGCCCGTAAAAAACATAACATTCGTTTTTTTTTTGTGATCCATCACGTTTTACTTGTTTCGCCTTATTTGTTTTTACAGTTCATTTTACGTGCAATTAATAAAGCACATCTGTTTACAATTTTTCGATTATTTCATACCGAAAATTTATGATGCCATTAAATGACGATGAGTGTATTGGCAGATTAGTGGGATTGTTGTCGCAAAGGAGCCTATAGAAAACTGAGGACTTCAATTAAAGTTCTGAGTTTTTATAGCACGACATTTACTTTAACTGTTCTCATGAGATTAAAACACAATTAAGTTTCGTGATTAAGTTATCTGTTTATTTATAGCGAAGTTAATGCAATTTCAGTGTGGCATTTGTTTGAACTTTTTTAGCTGTGTTGCCGCAAACAATTCTCGCTCACACCTTTGACGGCGACAATGCTGGAGAAAGTGTAACTTTCTAATCGTGCTTAAAAAAAATTATTTAAATTATATTATTTATTAACAGAAGGGATAGATATGTGCATCCGTTTTTATTTCACGGAGTTGGATCAATCCGTTGAGCGGCAAGACCAACATGCCATGGGTCCCGGGTTCGAGACCAGATGACCCCGTGAGCTTTTATTAAGAAATTAAAATAATCCACTCCGTCTCTGGGCTGTTGTCTAGCTCGCAGCAATGCAAAAACAACACTCAAGTTTCCTCACTTCCCTTACCCTAATTCCCTCCCGGCCAAAACCATGCTAACGCATCAAAGGGTTGTCCCCTAGGATTTGGCCACATCGTATAAAAAAAAAGAACAAAAAAAATTATGTATGCGTCGGCTATATTTTGTTTTTCCTTTTTTTCGCTTTTTTTTCGACCCTTATATTCTGCATTCCTTCTTTCTATTCTTGAGCTTTCTTCTACATCTTTCCTCTTTATTTCTTTTGCCAGTTTTAGTTCTTGGCTTATCGTCTCCTATATTAGTTTTTTTCTATTTTTTTCTTTTTATTTATTTTTTACTTTTGAGCTTTTTTTGTTTTATTTGTATCATTTCAATCATTTGAGGATTTTCATTCATTTTCGAAAACTTTAATTAAATGGCACACAAATAAGAATAATAATTTGTAAAAATAAACTCAACCAGGTATTATGTATTAACACAACCCGAAAATTTTTAAAAAGTCTATTCCACTAATAATTACCTTATAAGGTTACCGCGGTTTCGGCTCACTCCCGTAGGCATGGGCTCCCCACTCTCCTTCCTCTCTTCTTGCTGCTGACATTTATATGACCAAGATTGAAAAATTAATATTTAAAGACACGGACAAAACGTCTAACATTCTATACTGGAATAGGTATGTCGATAACACATTATGCATTTGGACAGGGACTAACCGACAACTAGACAAATTCTTGGCCTATTTGAACTCTATTTGCAACAACTCTTTAAACTTCCTTGACCTAAATATTGAAATAGTAGAAGGAAAGCATAAATTTAGCATTTATAGGAAGGAAACCTGTAGCGATAACGTCATCCCAATTACCTCAAGACATCCATGGAACCAAAAACTAGCTGCCTTTCATTCCATGCTACACCGCCTTATACGGATCCCAATGGATGAATCTAAATACCAGAAAGAACTAAGAACAATTAAACAAATAGCTACTAATAGCGGTTAGCGGGTGTGACTTGATAAATAATATGCACTTGAGACCCTGGAAATTAATAGGCTATTCAGGGACCATAGTTTGGAGACATTGAATGATCATCCTGTGTTAAATTCACCGCTCCTTCAACCATGGATGTGATGGCTCAAAGATGTGGTCAAAAAAACTGGTTAACAACAAATTTTCTTTCTTTTAAAATACTGAGTTTTTGCGTGGAGCAATCGACTTATCACGGGAAACAGGTCTCACACTCGTCCGGTTTTTCTTTTTCTTCGTTTTAATTTTGTTGTTGTTTCTTTTCCTCATTTTTAGGCCTCCGTAACCAACTAATTAGGAGCCCTATTAGTTTCGGTATGTCACAGCTGTGCCAATGTGATGACCCAAAAACGGATTGAACGCTCTTCCCTCCCATACAGTGAAAAGTGAATCGAAAAAAAATTACACTTACATCGTTGAGTAGGCTGTCGTTGAATAGGTAACCTAAAATGCAACAAAAAATATTTTTGGACCTTATAATTTTAACCCCCCCCCCCCCCCCCTCTCTCCTCCTTTAAAGAACTTTTTTCTTTTTTACACCATCGCTAAGTAAGTTAAAAATGGTCTGGGATACCTCGACCTTCACCTTAAAGACAATCAAAGATGCCATCCTTTGATCCTTTTAAATTCCCGGGCACAGATGAGATCTAGTTTGCACTCTTACAGGAAGGCAGACTGTCTTAAGTTCTGCTAAACTAGCTCTTTTTCCTAAACAAGGCAAGCCTAGCAGACTATGCTATTGTTAAGGCATAGCATAGGCCTATTAGTCTTACCTCGTTTCTTCTAATAACAAAGAAAAAAGTTGTTGATAGAGCTATTAGGGAGCATTATTAGGACGATCTACGCTTACAGAACTTCACGAACTGGTATTCAGATTAGAAAGGGCTGTCTTCAACAGAAAAATAACGATGGCGACTTTTCTTGACATTGACGGACGTTTGATAACTCGTCTTTCGAGGTTATCGCAGGAGCCTTGAAGGGAAAGAATCTTAACAATCCGGGCCACCGCCGCTAGGACTGTCCTCAGGATGGACTTTTATTATCGTTGCTGCGGTGCCTTGTGATTGATGAACTCCTGGTGCGGCTAAATGAGAAGAACTTCTTCGCACAATGCTACGCAAATGATATCGTGATATTTGGAGACGCCGCTGTTACCACAGTGTTAGCACTAGACACAGTTGAATAATGGTGCCGCGAAGTTGATCTCAAGGTCAATCCTGATACAACCGTACTCATTCTTTTATCAGGAAGAGGATTTTGGAAGAGTTGTAGTAGGTACTACACTAACTTTTAGTAAACGAGTGAAGTATCTAGGGTTAACACTGGATTCCAAACAATATTGATACCTACACCTAGATAACATCACCGGCAAAGCGAGGAAATTCTTTTGGGTTTGTCAAAAATCTTGCGGTGTTACCTGTGGTTTAAATTCAATGACAATGCACTGGTGTATAAACCCATGATTACCACTGGGGCGATTACGTAATGGCATAAAGTTAAATTCAATATAATTTAAAGAGCACATTGAGCAGCTTACAACGTATAACCAGCCTAAGCATCACTAGTCAGGCATTTCAGGGGGCAAGACTCCTTCGCGCGAACTTATGAAAGAACAACTCCATAATAAGGGAAATCCTACATAGGGTGCCTGAGCTGGCTATAGTTTCTGACATCATACCGACTCAGCAATTCAATCGCCCATCATTAAGGTGGAAACAAAATGAATATTGAGACGCCCCCATAATTCCCGAGGGTGGATTCATCTTGTAAACGTACAGCTCGAAAACCGTTGTGGGGGTAGGGCCGGTTATTTGGGGTGAGTTCCGCTAATTCAACGCGTAATTGCCTCTAGGGGAACTTGCCACTGTTTTCCAAGCGGAAGTCTATGCTGTACTGGAATTTGCACAAGAGAACATAAAGAGGGCCTATTCAAGCAGGAACATATTTATCTTCTCTGACAATCTGGTAGCAATCAAAGCAATCGGCTGCTTCGTAACCTAATCAAAATTGGTCTGGGAATTTCAGGAAACTCTAGAAGAACTGGGAAAAACAAATCGAAACTGGGGGTTTCCCTAAGTTTTCCAAATGAAAGGAAGGACTGACCAGACAGGGTTCTGCCAAGAAACTTGTGGGCCCAGAGCCAGAGTGTAGGATTTCAACCTGCGCTGCTAAAAGGGCTATAAACAACTGGACATACGAGAAGCACAAATGCCACTGGGAATCCTTTGTGTGACAAGCTCATTCTAAAAGGTTGGTGTCGGCTCTATTACTGAAAAGAGCTAAGAAGCTCCTTAGGTTTTAGCAGACCGGATGTGATCAACATTTTGATCACCGAGGACTTCCAAGTAAGCAAGCACTTAGCAAAAATCGGTAGAGCAGTTGACCCCATCTGCAGATTATGGCTGAAGGAGGCACCACTCCACATCCTATGCGAGTGCCCGACGATTGCCAGGTGCAGAATATAGATATACTTGGAAAGATATTGTTAGATACTAACGAGTTAAAGTACAACTCGCCTTACGAGGTGCTGTCTCAAAGGGACCAGCTTGACTTAAGTAGTAGAACATACTGGCCGCGGAGCTTCAACACCTCATTTATCCGTGTTAAACTTAACATAAGGTCATTACGGTTCTTCCCTGTTTATCGGCAACAGGCAGATATCTGCTTGTCGAAAAATTTTAAAGCCTCAAATTTAAGAGAAGTAGTAGAAAAGCTCTCGATATTCTGAGATTTTTACTAAAGGGAATAGGTTTTCCGTTCCTCTTTATTTTCTTTTTTTTTTCTTATTATTCTTTTTTTCGTGTCCTATTTCCCATTGTTTCCTCTTTTTGTTCTTTTCTCCTATTATCCTTTCCTTCATTTCTTTCCTCTTTTTCTATTTCCTTCTACTTTTTGTTTCCGCTCGATCTTTTCACTCTCTCTTCTTTCTTCTTTTCTTTTTTCAATTATTTTACTTTCTTACCACCTTTCTTTTTTTCTTGCTACCTTTTTCACTTTTCCTTTTGGTTTTCTCTTTTTTATCTTTCGTTTTTTTTTCTTATTATTTTTTTTTTAGTTTTTCCTTCGTGTCCTATTTCCCACTGTACTTCTTCTGTCTTCCCTTCATTTCTTCTTTTCTTTCCTGCTTTCATCCTTTTTTCTGTCTCTGTTTTCTATCGTTCCTTTCTCCTTCCCTGTTTTCTGTCTATGGTTTCTTTCACTCTTTTTCTCCTTTCGTCTCTTTATTCTTTCCTCTTCTTTTTTTTCAATCTTTTTCCCCTCTTACCACCATTTTCTTCTTTCTACCTTTTTACTCTTTCTTTTGTTTTTCTCATTTCTTGGTTTTTTTTATACTTCCTCTCTTCTTCTTTCGTTCTTATTCTACTCTTTTTTCGTTATTGTTTTTTGCTCTTCTTCTCTTTCTATTCTTGTCTGCCCATAAGTCCAACTGCCGGACCCCTGCAGCTCGTATACGAAATAAGGTAGCACTTGAGTTGCTAAAATTAAAAGGGTTGTCCCCTAGGATTTGACCACATCGTATAAAAAAAAAGTATATGTATATAGTATAGAGTTTGTGGCAGTGTGTCGGTATAAAGTTAAAATTTTATTTAACTATGGGGTGTCGCTAAAATATTTTCGGCACAAGCCAAAATCGGTGTCAAGAAATAAGTCGTAGTCCTGTAAAAAGGAAATTTATTATGCGTTTTTACAACACGGATAATTACAATGCGGTGCAACACAACCTACGCAAGGTAAAATCTCGGAAAACATGACAGTTCGGCCATTTCAATCCCCAAGCGTTTCGTGATTATTTTATTTTTTTTGTAACACAGATTAACCAATCCTTGCACACGCAAATAAAATTGCACATTCTCGTAACGAAAACCAAAGAGAAATGCTGATATCATTGACGCATTTTAAGCTCAATGCTTCAACAAAACGAACACAAGAGAGTTTTTCCTTTAAAACACATGCTCAGGACATTTGTAGGTTAACCTCAAGTAAAATCAAATTTAAGACTAAATATATTGCGAGAAATGCTACGAAAAAGAACGATTACCCAAACTTTTCCTTATGACTACTGTTTCAAGTTTTGTTTTCTTTACACCACCAATGCTCAGCTGTTAATGTCAGCTTCCAGGCTTGTATCTATAGTAGGCTGTGGGTGGAAAAATCGCGGTAGTATTCATATAAGTTCTAATAATTTGTATAACTTAAATAATTCGAACTCATTCAATTATTCGTAATTTTAATATACTTTTATTTGATCGGCAAAATTAGATGTCACTAATCGAACTTGAAGCAGTCTGTCACCACCTACTCCATTTACACTAATTGATCAATTCCAAATTAAGCATGTATCAAAACTTTAAATATTCCGATTATACAAATACAAAATTTACATTGTTATTTGTTTTTAATTTTAGCCAATTCCAAACGCAGACTTTATAGTACCCGTAGAAATAGATGGAACAATACATCAAGTATATGTTTTAAAACGACCACATGTTGATGACTTTCTTAAAAAAATGGGCGAGCTTTATGAATGTGTATTATTTACAGCATCACTAGCCAAATATGCAGATCCAGTTGCGGATTTGTTAGATCAGTAAGTGTTAACATATCTTTTGTATTATTCAATTAAAATTTATTAAAATATTTTTGTTTCAATTTTCTCTTTTAGATGGAGTGTATTTCGAGCAAGACTGTTTAGGGAATCATGTGTATATTACAGGGGTAATTATATTAAGGACTTAAATCGTCTTGGACGTGATTTACAAAAAATTGTTATTGTTGATAATTCGCCAGCTAGTTATATATTTCATCCGGATAATGCAGTAAGTAATATTATTTGTATACTTAAGATATATTGTACATATATATTCATAAATACCGCTATATTGTGATGTAGTTGAATTTATATTTTGAAGAGAAAGTTATTTGAAAATTACACGACGTTCTGCTACTTTCATCGACGTTTACTTGTGTTTACTTTTGTATTTTTTGTTCTCTTTTTATTTTAAACTATATATGGAGTAATTTGCATGATATGGTAAACATTAATCACCGAGCTAAGATAGCTACGTCAGTGGAATAAGTGATAACGTGTCGGCCTACCAATCCGGGGGGCCCAGGTTCGAATCCCACCGGCGGTTGTTTTCTGCTGACAACAGATTATAATAAAAAGGCTATGGGGGTTGCAGAGAAATTTTCAGTGGTTCGGAATCTACTTCAAATTGTAGGTCCGCTTGCAAACGTCTCAAATCTCAAATCGGGTGAAGTTCTCGCGTCTCACAAGGGGAGCTACGGGAGCTAGTGAGAGACGATAATTACGACAGTAGCATGATTGCATAGTTGACTCCTTTTTTAAACAGGACAAAGATTTTATAATCTTGTTTTCAGAGGCAGTTAATGGAAGAATTGTAGAAAAGCTTGTGCAGGTGATATCTCAAATAAACGGGTGCTTTACATTTTAGCTAAATAAATTGTTATTTACTGAGCGTCGTGTGTATACTCTCTCCAAGAAAAAATAAATAAAAATAATAAAAAGTTCAAGACCAGATGTCCCATAAGAATTTAAGCAGTTTTAGACGAACCCAAACGTTGTAATGATGAAATTTATCACTGCAGATGGGTTATTAACAGAGATGTGTGACTAATTTATACAAAAACAAAACGTCTGAAGAGGTCATCATGTCAGCATTTTGAGATTCAGCATCTGTCATAATGACTGATTGGTTTCCAAATGATAAAATATTAGCTGAGGAGTGCGGTACTTACTTATTGGGTTGATTGGAATAAGAAATTAATTATTGGAAAAAAGAAAACTTAGTTTGACGAAAATTGTAAGAGATTTTTCATCACAATAATCCACCAGCTTACTCGTCGCAAAACTGAATTTAAAATATTTAAAAAATTTAATTTGCTAGCCTAGCTTGTAGCAATACAAACCGGAAATTTCATTGTTGGATTTCTCATATTTTATTTCAATAATCTGCTTTTAACCATAACTGTGCAGTCAAAGGAGTTCCTTATACTACCCCCAGAAGCAATGAAATTCGTGACGACAAAGATAAAAGAGTGATGTGCCTGATTGAAAGTTAATGTAAGGATATATGGAAACCAATTGTTTCAAATAAATTTTTATTGTTGTAGTGAGGTTGTAGAGTTATGTCTGTGGTTCGGAATCCACTTTATATTGTAGTTCCCTTTGAAATCGTTGTGTCAAATCGGATGAAGTATTTCTCCCGCCCCTGTCACATAAGGGGTTACGGGAACTAGAAAGATCGTAAGAATACCTTTACGTGGTTAAAACTCTTAATTTATTTATTTATGTATTCTTAAGTCAATGTTAACACCTAAGACGACGGCGGTGCTAACTGATAACATGTTAGTCCTCCATCATCCATGGGGGTCCCACCGGTGGCGAACCATGATTATTTTCTATTGACAACAATTTAAAAGGCTAAAAGATCATTAGGGGGTGGTTGGAAAATAATGTCATCCGGAGTCCACCTTAAATTGTAAGTCCACTTGCAATCCTTCCCATCGAATTGGGTGTAGTTATTCTCCCGCCCTATGCCCCACACACACAGCTACATCTTTATTGATAACAATAATCTATGTTGCACTTGATGTTTGACAGTTTAAGGGAAAAGTTAATCAAATCGAGATGTTGAAATTAGGTCTGCCAGCAAGGAAAATATCTTGACACTATGAGCAGTCTTTTACAAAGGACGCTACATATAATTGAGGATTAGTGTATTCCAAAAGGTCTCTCAGTTAATGCGGACAAATCCTCAGCGTATTATTCACCATACAAAGGAAAATTGAAGGCCCTAAATCCATTCACATTTTCGTTAAGGAGGTCAAATCACCTAAGTCCTAAAGTAATACATTGGATGTACGCGGTAATTATCAGTTCAAGCCTGTGTTATGGAGCCGTGGCAAAGAGCAACGTTAAGCACAATAAAGGATTTGCTCTGCAAGCTGCAGCGAATGGCTTGTCTTACATTGTATATAGATTGTTCTCTACAGAATCAATCCACAGACGCTGGAGTCTATTGAGAAACAAAGAACGTCCGCATATCCTTGATTTGATTTGATTAAATTTTAGGTGTGAGGTTCTCAAGCGCCGCGACCAGTGGGTCCTATTGTGCTAACCCTCTCAACTCCTTATAGTAAGCCGGTCCCTCAACAGCTCCCGCAGTCGGCAGTCATTCAGCCCGCTTGGTACCAGGGTTGGTTTCCCAAATAGGCTAAATCTGCAGGGCATTCACATAGTACGTGTAATGGGGTCTCGTCATCCTCCAGATAGAGTCTACAGGTGGGGTCGATGGCTCTGCCTGTCCTTACCAGGTGCTTCCTAAGCTGACAGTGGCCGGTAAGTAGGGCAGCCAGAGTTCTAACATCCGACCTGCTCAGCTTGAGGAGCTCTCTGGATCTACCCGGCGACGGCGAGGGCATAAGGCTTCTTGAGTGAGCGTGCCCCTTATCCATAGGCCATAGCTAAATAAGCATATACTATCCTGAAAAAAAAACAAAAAACAAGAATGTTATCATTTACTCTGACACCCAGGCAAACATTAAGGTCTTGAACTCATCAATTATAAAATACAAATTGGTACTGAAGTGCAAG
Source organism: Leptarthrus brevirostris (assembly GCA_964036015.1). NCBI lineage: Eukaryota > Metazoa > Arthropoda > Insecta > Diptera > Asilidae > Leptarthrus > Leptarthrus brevirostris. Next base: position 3,317,201 of record OZ038373.1, on the reverse strand, counting down.
GCTTGCTTGCATGCAGTAGCATTTCAAAATAGTGTAACCCTTGTTCGGGTTGCGAGACATAGCAACTTATTGGGCATGAAATCCCGGATGATTTAGCCAGAAGAGGTTCGGCAGAAATCATGAATAGGGTCTGAACCTTTGTCTGCGATGTCAACAATTATTCAAAAAATTGAAACATGCGCAATTCATTCGCATAATGAGAGATGGAAATCAAGAAATGAGTGCAAACAAGCGAAACTGTCTCTTGTTGGACGAAATAGCAAATAGCTAATTAACAGTACGAAAACCGATGTCAGAATTCCTACAAGTATTCTAACTGGCCATTCCAAGTATGGTCATTGCTGCATATGTATGAAGCTAACATCTCCGTTGTGTGAATGTGGCGAAGAGAACGAAACAATTTGTCGCATCATGTCCTCGGTTTACTAGCACATGAATAAAATACGTTCGTAATCCTTTTCTGAAGGACACCGAAATTCACAATATAGCTTTGCCAAACATTCTAAGGTTCGTCGAGGGAACGTCTCGCTTGACGTCTTACACAGGGGGAAAAGAGAGTAACATACTGGATGATAGATTTCCAATCAAGAGATAAGCACAGTGGACCAAATAATGGTCCAAGTGCAGGGGATTTAGTACTAAACCTTATATTGATCTACATCTACATCGTTATCTCCTCCACTCAACTTCTTAGTATATTTCCTTCACTCTTAATTCGTTTCCTGCCAAGGCTGTGCTTTAGCATCACAGGGCATCCCCCGAGCTTTGGCGATATCACATAAAAAATATCTGAGAAAATTCCTGAATGAATTTCAATATTCAACCTCATCTTGATCTTCATCTATATCGTCACCTCAACTTCTTAATATATTTCGTTTTCTGCCAAGGCTGTGGTTTAGCATCATGGGACACCATCTGCGCTTTACCATTATCACACAAAAAATATCTCTGAAAAATGCTTTAGTTAGTACTTTCAATGAAAACTACAACGAACACTTTAGCTAAAATAGTTTATCAAAAATTTAGAAGTAACTCTGTGGAACCCTATCATGTGTGTGTACCCAACGCTGTTAATAAATGTTTTTCTACCTTCCCGTAACACATTACACTGTTAGTTCGATGACGTTAAGGACTTGGAGCTGCTAGAATTAATGCCGTCATTTGTGTAATTTTGCAAAGTCGACTCATTTTATAGTGTTTTATGCAATTCAAATCAACAATCAACAAAAGAACCAACTGCAACAAATAAACATCTCATACAATATCCACCAACACTACCACTAAAACAAATCTAATCACCAATCACAAAATCAACAACACTAACAGCAACAATAGCAGCAGCAGCAACAACAACATCGACAAATTATAAAACGTACACTTTTCGGTCATTAGATGGCTATAATTATGATTAGTATGTTCACACAGTTACTTAATTAGGGTGGGTCAAGCTGGCACTGTCACATACTAAAAATTAAAAAAGCGACACGGCAAAATAATGTGCTCTTTATGGGCTAATTTTGTGCCCAAATAAAAAATTTTGTGCTCGATAATTAACGCGGTAAATGACAGTTGTAATTTCCCGTGCCAGCTATCGGAAAGCTAGCACTGCCTCTCCCCTGGCGGGGATATACTTGGCCTTGGATAAAAAATAACAGCGTTAAAATTAAGTGCTATTTATGTGCTTTAAAATGGCCGGGACCGATTTTCGGAAAAATCATCCCTTGTATAAAAAACAACCCCTATAAGAAATTGATCATTCTAAACCAGTGATGGCCAAAGCTATGTCCGCGGGCAAGTGAGCTTTTAAGCTTTTATTAATTCGTATATGCACTTGTTCGGCTGTGTTCGGTTTCCTGTTTTTGCCTTTTTTAATCCTTAAAACGTACAAAAGTTAAAAAAAATCTTCACTTTTAAGTACTTTTGTAAGCAATTATACAATATCTTAAAAAGCTTTTAATCATTCCTCATATTAAGTAGTGAGAGTCTGGCCATCACTGTTGTAAGCGGGGTGTGAAAAATTCAAACGCCAAAGAGTGAAAAAAGAAATGATTAATTCTGAATTTTGAAGATTTCGTTTTAGCAAATTGCGTACACAGCCAAACAAGTGCATATACGAATTAATAAAAGCTTAAAAGCTCACTTTCCCGCTGACATAGAATAATTAATTTGTTATAGGGGTTGTTTTTTATGCAAGTGATGATTTTTTCGAAAATCTGTCCCGGCTATTTTAAAGCACATAAATAGCACTTAATTTTAACGCTGTTATTTTTTATCCAAGTATATCCCCGCCAGGGGAGAGGCAGTGCTAGCTTTCCGATAGCTGGCACGGGGAATTAAAACTGTCATTTGCCGCGTTTATTTTGCCACATTATTTTGCCGTGTCGGTTTTTTAATTTTTAGTATGTGACAGTGCCAGCTTGACCCATACCCTTAATTAATAATTTCATTTAGTAGTGCTATAGTATGAACTTAAACTTCTTTTAAAAGACAAACTAGGTTGCGAAGAAATTTCAACAACGCTATCATTCACCATGCATTTAGCTTAGATAAATTTTAATTTTCCATATTTCAATGTCTCTAAATCGTTCACTTTTTTTATTTTAGGTTCCAGTCAAATCATGGTTCGATGACATAACCGACTCGGAGCTGCTAGAATTAATTCCATTATTCGAAAAGCTTAGCAAAGTCGATTCAGTTTATAGTGTTTTATGTAATTCGAATCAACCGTCAAACAATATCCACCAGCAGCATTCATCACAGAATCAACTGCAACAAATAACGCCTCTAACACAATCTCCATCACCACCGCCACTAACACAAATGCAATCATCAATGAATCAACAAGACCAACAACAACAAAATCAAAATCAACAACAGAATCAACAAAACCAGCAGCAGCAGCAGCAGCAGCAGCAACAACAACAACAACAGCAGCATCATCAACAAACTGGAAGTCCGCCCAACTTAAACAATATCAGCAGTAAGACGTAACATTGGGAATATCTGTTCATCAATATTTAGGGAGTATATCACTCTTAGAATCGTTTAGGCCGTGCATATTATTAAATACACACCCACAAACACTTACATACACATATTCATAAAGTAAGGCGTACGATGGAAGAAATGTGAGTAATCCTTTTATATATATAAAACTGTAATCAGATATCCTGCGGCGATGTACAGTGTGGAGGGAAAATTCAATACTAGTACGCAAGATGCAAAACGTGTACATATTTATACATATTATATATATATATAGAGTACCTAAGAAGGGAACGCAAAAGAATCAAGAAGTTAATTTTTAAGGCATATTTTATATCGAAACTGATAAAATGAAATGAAACTGAAGATATCAATCACTTTATACACATGCGTAAGTAATTTAAACAAAAAAATGAATAAATGCAATTGTGTAGGTATTTATAAATCAACAGGTTAATTACATAAGAAACAAGAGAAAATATTTTTACACGAAAACCTAAAACTAATTAAACCTACTAGCTTAAGACTATAAAACAAAATAAAAGTTATTGGAATTTACCTAGCTTTTATACGTGCATATTCGAGAAGAGGAAATCTGAAATATTTTTCGAGGAATAGAAAAAAGTAATATTTTAAAGTGATTACAATACCAGTATTGATTTCAAGGCATGAATTAGGATTTCTTTAAAAAAACATGTTTTTATTTTGTTATGTTGAAGGCTATTTATTATGTCCACTCCACTCTGTTGTATTTATTCGTTTTACTATCACTTTTTTTTTTAAAGTAAGAGTTATAAAAAAAATTGCTCAATGCAAAAATTGTTTTGTTTTTTAAAGCATTATGTCTTTTGTCTTCTATTGCAACTGCATGTAATTCCATAAGAGAACTTTAGAATTGATCAGAAGCGACAAAATTGCCCTAAAATATGTCGTAATAATTCTTGATTTTCAGTTTTGCATAAGCTCAAAAATAGCGTGATCGTCACTGTCACTCATATTTAAACTCAATAATACTGTCACTGATTTAAAATCTTTAAGAGCCTCAAACCAGGGAGTCGAAACGGGACCGAAACCTGTCATATTTAGGTTGTTTTAACCGGTCTTGATTTCGGTACCGAAATTAAAACCGAAATTTAAAGTGTACCGAAATAGAGCGACCGAAATTAAATGGTTATATGTCCGGTCTTGCGATATTTTCAAATTTTTTCACTACCTTCATTACATAGCATATTCGGTAAATGTCTAGATGAAGGGACCGTCGGTTGGAGGAGGGTGGATAGTGGCTGTTGGAAAGGGGAGGGGATGAGGGGGGAGGGGGTAAATGTCTAGATGAAGGGACCGTCGGTTGGAGAAGGGTGGATAGTGGCTGTTGGAAAGGGGAGGGGATGAGGGGGGAGGGAGTAGAGGGGAGTCGGATGACTTCATTATATTATACTACTGTGTACATTTTCTAAGGTGACTTTTATTATAACTTTCAAAATATACATTTATTCTTCTAAATTTATTTCTTCGCCTTCAAAGTAACCCCCCCCCCCCCATGCAATGCACACATGCCAACGTTTTTTTCCAATTATCGAAACATTGTTTATATTCATCGGCCGAAATGGCCTTCAATTCCTTCAGCGATTCTCGTTGAATCTCCTCAATCGACTCAAAACGGTTTCCCCGGAGCGGTCTTTTGAGCTTGCTGAATAGCCAGAAGTCACACGGATCCAGATCAGGCGAATACGGTGGTTGTGGAACAATATGATTTGAATTTTTGGCGAAAAAGTCACGAAGAATCAATGCAGTGTGATACGGTGCATTATCGTGGTGCAAAAACCATGAGTTGTCTTTCCATAAATCCGGCCTCTTTTTGCGAATAGCTTCACGCAAACGACGCATAACACTGAAATAATATTCCTTGTTGACAGTTTGACCAGGCGGAAGGAATTCATAATGCACAACACCTCGGTAATCGAAGAAAACTGTTAACATGAATTTGATTTTTGAACGACTTTGACGCGATTTTTTTTGGTCTTAGCTCACCTTTTGCACGATATTCGAATGATAATCAGAAATCATTGTTTTACAGACTTCAATGCGACGTTGTTTTTCCACAAAATTCAGTGTTTTTGGAACCGAACGAGATTTGACTTTTTTCAGGCACAAAACATCTTTCAAAATGGTCCATTTTAAATGCCAACCATATCAGCAAGCTCTCTAGTTGTCAATCGACGATTTTGGAGCACCAATTCTTTGATTTTTGCGACGTGTTGCTCATCAGTTGATGTTTTTGGTTTTGCCGCACGTTGTTCGTCTTCAATGCTTTCTCTGCTTTCTTTGAATTGTTTGTATCACTTGTAAACATTTTTTTTCGACAGAGTGTGGTTACCGAAATCCTTCTGCAACATTTCAACGTTTCTGCAGCAGAAAATTCAAAGCCGAAAATTTTATATCTACGTGGTTTTTAACCGAAAATGAAATTTTACGTTTCGGTTCTAACCGAAACCGAATTGAAGAAAATTAATTACGGTTAAGGTTGTTGCAATTGCGGTTTAAAAAACCCAATTTGGTTTCGCTTGACCGTAACCGATTTATAATTTCGGTTGTGGTCCCATTTCGACTCCCTGCCTCAAACAATATTCTTTTGAAAACAAAATAAATATTTAAATATTATGTAACGCACTTGTTCACCATATAGGATAGGCGAGATTTCTTCTCCAATAACTGTAAAATCATCCTGTCCTCATTTTTTCGTCGTTTTTTATATAGAGCCACGATCCGGTAGATCATCGACATCGAATCTTCAAAAACTCCGTTAGTAATACTTGCACGGCCGCTTACCCTAATTTTCCTTCCGGCCAAAGTCATACTAACGGATCAAAGGGTTATCCCCTAGTGTACCGGTGCGTGTACCGCGGAGATAGCCGACTCGTTACAGTCTACCATCTCTGCCACCGCCGCACCTGAGGAAGTGCTAGTCATTATTTTGCCAATGGCACCTTCTACCAGGAAAGCTACAGCAAGCCTAGGTCCTGCAAATAGGGGGACACCACTGCAGACTCTCTCCCGCATAAGTTACTTGGCTACATTCTATGATGCATTGCCCGGTAGCTACCGCTTGGAGGTGTATGTACAGATGAGGATCGCCGTATCATAGAAGGCTTCAACTCTTCCGTCCATTCTCCAGCAACCAGTAGCATTTTAAACGAAGAGGAAACAATGACACTACGAATAAATTGGCGTCTGTTATATTTTCGTCATTATTTCCAGAAATTTGTTGCTTGTATTCGCTTTGCCCCGAAGATCCATCACATCCCCATTTACTCACTGACACTAAAGTGGTGTCATCTAAGCTCTCGATTTCATCCTGTGATTTTATCTTTTGAAATTCTGTTTGCGGTTAAATCAAGAAAATTTTGAAGAGGCACGGAAGCGGAAATGTCGGTAGTCTGCAGCATTTCAGGCAGACACTCTTTTTTTAAAGCGTTGTGGTTTCCCTTTTTCAATTCATATCTAAGGAAATTGTACTTGTCTTTAGAAAGTCTGAAGTCTAAAAACAAGGACAAAGCTTCCTCCGGAGTGAATTTCTGCGGCTGGTCTTTTGTACTATATAGAGCCACGATTCGGTAGATCATCGACATCGAATCTTCAAAAACTCCGTTAGTAATACTTCAACGGCCCCTTACCCTAATTTTCCTTCCGGCCAAAGTCATACTAACGCATCAAAGGGTTGTCCCCTAGGCTGATTGTGAATTATTTGAAATTTCAGAAAATTTTAGATTTTTCCCGTACCCATGCACTGATTTTGATATATGAGGTCAGGTTTCCGCGCAAAAATGTTATAGCGACCATAACAATTGCTTTCGCATGTTATGCAAATCGGCATCTCGTTTTGTTCGTTTATTATGCCGAAGACGACTCACTACGTCGCAGAATCGCTTGCCTTTCGAATTCGGCGAAAATGGTTAGGAGGTTGAGTGAAGGAGGTGTCGATGTACGCCCCGTTTGAAAGTTTCAGGCTCATAAGACGAGGGAAAAACCGAAAATGGTAAACTGTTCCACATTCGTGTTGTTCTGCTTAGAAAAGATTCCCGAAATTTGACGGTACGTCCAAATTTGACCTGGAGAGTATAGGGGTGGGAGCGATTTGTAGATCTTGTATCACGCGTTGTCATGTGTCTACAAGGAATCAGGCTAGCAATTTCGTTAGAACAATGGCCATGGAAATAACGATAGAAGAGTGAGAGACAATCAACATTCCGTCGATGCTCCAGAGAGTCAAGGGCCTCAGAGATTGAGGGATCGCCAATAAGTTTAATAGCCTTACGCTGGACTTTGTCTAACGCGGACAGTGCGGTGTGTCCGGCCCCTGCCCAAATATGGGAATTATATTCAAGTTTAGACCTAATGTGAGACTTGTAGATCAGCGCTAAGTTAGGTGGCGACAAATATTTCTTACATCTCTGTAGAAAACCCAAACATTTCATCGCACTTTTAGCGATTGCAAATATATGATCCGTCCAGCTAAGATTGCTGGATATCTCGATACCCAAGATATTTAGGGAGGGCGAAACGAACATCAAATGAACATTTTCAGTGAAGAAACCGTAAAAAGTTGCATGAAATTGACGTCGCTTAGTACGAAAGTAATTTATACAATTTGTTATGAAATACATTGAAATAAGGTAAAGTAAAAGATTAAAATAAAAACTGCAATGTGATAATTTTTATACTTACATAAAGTTAATTTACTTAGATCAAAAATTCACGCCTTGAAAGCAATAGAAATAAGAAAAGGGAGAATAAAATACATATAAATGCATGAAAGAGCCAATATGTTTTAAAAACATTAAGACAAATAGGAAAAATAAAAGGAAATGTATCAATTTTGAAAAAATTGAATTATTGTGAAAAATAAAGGAAAAAAAAGGGAAACGTTTCCTTTGAGGATTTCTCGTTTAAGTTAACTTTGTTCTTCTTGTTTTACTACTGTTCCACAGCTACATTTAGTTTTTATTTCTTTTCTTTTTTATTATTTTTGTTATAGCAAAAATCGATGAAGCAATTTATTAATATTAATTAATTTAAAGCATCTATTTCTAATGACGCACTTCTTTTAAGAAAATAGTAATTTAATTTTGGTAATTTTTTTTTTGTTTTTTACTTTCTAAGATTGTTATTAAGGAGATATGTGTGAACAAACCGAATAATAAACGTTTTTATTATTAATTTTTGTGATTTTGTTTAACCTTGCTGCATTTGTTTCTTTTAGTTAGTTGGAACTCAAAACATTGTCGATATACACTGATGGTCACAATAATAGGTGTGAGTTAAAATTTTTAAACTTTAGTTTGAGTTTTATTACAAAAATAACTTCCTTCATTATGCAATAGCATTTTATTTGACTAAGCTAAGAATTATAAAAGCTAAAATAAATGTTAAAACCTAATAAAATACCAAACTGAAGTTGGACAAAATAATGGATTAACATTATTTTCAAAAAAAGCAACAGTCCATTATTGTAAAATTTCAATAATATGATCTTATAAGAGTTGGTCTAGTAAAATTCGTATTATAACTTAACACAAAAACATTTATTTTTTCAGCAACTATGAGAATGACGAAAAAAGCGGCAATTTTCCTGTTATGGAGTGAGTGCAACTGCTAACGGGAACGGATGTTGCACCGATCTAGCTCCCCAAATAATCTATACTCGGTCGCGGGAGAAAAGTTTTATTACTTTAAAAGTGTAATACCATACCACAGCGCCAAGGGAAAGGGCTGTTAAGCTCTTGTAGACAGCACAGTCTGGTGAGTCCGTTCCTCTTTATTTATTTTTTTCCATCCAAAATTCAAGCAGCACACCAGTGCTTCATTGAATGTTCGTTGTGATCAAGGTTCAGCACATGAGGCATAACACCCTCATCGAGGCAGCTTTGATTTTTCATTTGTTTATCTCGTTCATCAGTCCTTGTATCAATGTACGTACTTGTTTTTGTTTGATTTGCCAGATTAACGTTGCGGGAGTATGCAAAAATTTTGATTCACATAGTACGTGTAATGGGGTCTCATCATCCTCCAGACAGAGTCTGTAGGTAGGGTCGATGGCTCTGCCTATCCTTACCAGGTGCTTCCTTAGCTGACAGTGGCCGGTAAGTAGGCCAGCCAGAGTTCTAACATCCGACCTGCTCAGCTTGAGGAGCTCCCTGGATCTACCCGGCGACGGTGAGGGCATAAGGCTTCTTGAGTGAGCGTCCCCCTTACCCATAGGCCATAGCTAAATAAGCATATGCTATCCTGAAAAAAAAACAAGAATGTAGGAACATTGTGTGAAAATACAAACACGACAACAAGGTAGACTTTACTTCATATGCAATTTTCTCCGAAGGTCGCAGATGGTCGGAGCCAATTTTCTTCTTAAACGATACAGGAGGGTTTCTACTTTAATGTGATACCAATTAGAACGGGGACATCTCTGTACATTTTTTTTTTAAATTAAAAAGAAATACAAATTTGAATAAATTTGGTTAGCCCTTTGTTATTATGTTTTGGAAGGTTGCCAGACTGACTGCATTTATACCGACTTTGGTAAAGCCTTTGATAAGCTGTCTCACTCTATTATCGTTTTCAAATTGGCCAGGTTGGGCTTCCCGGCCCAACTCATTGCATGGATTAAGTCGTATTTATACAATAGGACTCATAGAATGCGTTTTCGTGGCGTGCTCTCTAATGCTTTTGTGGCTCCTTCCGGCGTTCCTCATTTCCCTCATCCTTAATTCCTTTCCTGCCAAGGCTGTGCTTTAGCATCATAGGGCATCCCCTGAGCTTTGGCAACATCATATATATAAAAAAAAAAAAAAAAAAGGGTAGTCATCTTGGGCCTCTGTTGTTCATCTTATCTATTGATGACATTACTCATTTGCTTCAAAGGAGTAAAATTCTTATTTATGCGGACGATATCAAGATTTTTCTCCCAATCAAAGTCGGACCTGCAAATATTTTATAGCTGGTGTGTCAATAATAATCTTAAATTAAACATCGGTAAATGTCAGGTTATGACCTTCTCGAGGTCCATCAACTGCTGTACTTTTCAGTACAAGTTTGAAGATACTTGTATTCAACGGGTGGAAGGAGTGAAGGATTTGGGTGTGTATCTTGATAGGCAACTTAACTTCATCCCCCACATTAATAATATCATTGCCAGGGCCAGCTCTATGCTGGGTTTTATCCTCCGTTGGTCCAGGGAATTTCCTAGCCCTCACATAAGACTCCATCCTTATACATCCGTTGTTAGACCACTGCTGGAGTATGCTAGTCCGGTTTGGTCTCCGTTTTATGGATCTCACACTAAACGTATTGAATCTGTACAGCGTAGATTTGTGAGATCGGCCCTTCGTGCTTTGCCGTGGAGTGACCCTTTTATTCTACCTCCATGTGGTGATCGGTTGGAACTGCTACAACTTGCTACTCTCGAGAAGCGTCGCTGGGTTGCCGATATAATTTTTCTACACCAGCTTCTGCAGGGAAAGATTGACAGTGCGGAACTTTCTTCCAAAATATCACCTAGAGAACTGTCCTATTCCCTTCGAAACCGTTCGAGCTTTCAGATAGCTTTCTCGCGCACTAATTACGGTATGTTCGAGCCTGTTAATCGCATGTGTAGGTTTGCTAATGGTGTTGGTGATGTTTTCAGCACTAACGTGGACAAGTTAACATTAAAGAGGAGCCTTTATAACTTGTAACCATCCTGTTGTAGTCACTTGTCTTTGTTCTTTTTTTTTTTTTTTTTGTAAGGCGTAAAGTTTCCTTCCTTGTATGTTTTGTATTGACTTGGCTTAAGCTGATTGTTGTGTTTGGGTGCATTTTGGCTTTTGTTTACTAATGATTTTATGCATGTGGTGTGGGAGCCTCATCCACCTTAATATTTTGTGTATTTTGGTGGGTAGGTCAATTGATTCCTGGCTTCTGCCTGTGAAGTGCGCCTTCTGAGTTAGAAGGGTTAATAATTCAATTTTAAAATGCTATTATTGAAAAAACTATTTGACTTTTATCATAACTTATTGGTCTAATAACTCCTCCTCCTATATAGTAAGTGATTTCATTAATAAAAATTCAACCTCTCCTTACAAAAATTTTGACAATATAACTTTGAAATCATAGAAAACTGGAACATTTTTTAAACAAAATGAGCTATTCAAATTTTTCTCTAACTTTAAGTATTTTAAACACAAAGAGGGGGGGCGTAAATAGAAAAAAAAGGTTACCATAAGATAATGCATTTAGTTGACTATCGAATGGCATTGAAATTTTTAAAATCTATGACATGACGAAAATCGATTTTTGGTTATCCAAAAATGTTTTTGGCCCACTGTGCGTCGTTGCTTCTTGAGTCAATTTGTATTAACTCACGACCACGAAACTTCAGGGTTGGTTCTAGTCGATAAATTTTTGTTTGTTTGCATATCTAAAATCCTTATGATGTCTAAAATACGCCTTTAAAACGATTTGACGAAGTTCTCAAAAATGTAAAAGTTACAGCCGATTTAGTGTGTACGCGTACCGGACGAAAATCATGCCTACGTTCGGGCCAAATGCAAATGCACGCGCGCCGTATTGAAACAATTTTTTTATATGTTCTGTTTGGACAAAATAATGTTCCTTGAATATAAAAGTCAAAATCTGCTTCACAAGGAAGAGGAAGGATTGCTCTATGGCTGGCCCAAGAACAGCTGACTAGCTGTAAGAAACAAAAATTATATTTTTTCCCACGTTTTTTCTCTGTCAAACTTTAAACACGTTTTTCTCAAAACCATGTGTTCAACCGATTGACTCCGTTTTTCTTTTAAATAAAGATTATTGAATCTAGTCGGGCCATGGACCACTTTCAACAAAAAATATTAATATTTACTATTTTTTTAACGACTTAGAACAACTAAAAAAGTGCAAAAAGATCGGCTTTTTTCTTCAAACGGTCGCCAGTTTATCAAAAATCACGCCAATTTCTAGAAATGGTCCACAGCCCCGCAAATTTATTATAGTTTGCAAATAACTTTGATTTTTGTGCTTCAGATAAAAGAGATAGGCGGAATTCTGCACGGCGCAGCGCTCCGCAACGCTCGACTAGAACCTACCCTTAAGGTTCACTAATTTCATTTATTTGCCATCACATCATACCAACTATGGACGATTCGAGCCAATTACTAGGATGTGCTACGCAAACTATAGTCTGATTGATTTTAATTTAAAATCGTAATTCCAGCTTGTTGCTTATAGAGGTAACACCTATTATTTTGACCATCAGTATATCTCTTAATTAAACAATAACACCAGTAGGGTTCTTAACAGTCACCTTGAAATAAAACGAGATTGGAGTCTTGTGCCAATTTCGCGATATTTCTAATCGTAGCAAATGAAAGTATTCTGTTGTGCTGTTTTTTTTAACTAATCTAAAGCAAACATTCAAATATTGAAACATTTTATTTATTTTTTTTCTTCAACTGTATCTACATTTCCGAGGCTTTATAATGCTATGTAATATATTTAACCACTGCTTGTTATGCCATGTGTCTTGTTGGGATCCATTTAGTTATAATTTTGCAAAGAATACAATTAATCTGGTGTATGAATCAGGGCTGTTAACTAAATTAGAAAATAAACAAAAAACATTAGATAGGTATTTTTAAAATATGCTGGCTACTTAGACACTACACAAAACGATATCTATTTCTTGTAAGTAATTGTATTCTCTAAGAAGCACTGTACCTTAAGTACTATCTCAGATTTGAAAAATAATACAGATTTTTCCGCAAGAAAACAAAAAATATAAACATAATATCACCAAAGTATTGCTGTCGTCTAGAAAAAAAAACAAAATAAATGTAAAAGTGTTTATCGATGTGAGAAGTCTGTTTAGTATTGTTTGGATCTGTGATATATTCTGCCCAAACATTGTGACTGGTTTTCAAAATAAATTTACTAAATCAAATGCTTGTTCTAAATATACTATATATATTGATGGAAATCAGATTTCATGATATTTCCCCGTCGCCCATTTCTATTTTTGAGCATCTTAATGTACTGTAAATAAAGGGAACTGGACTTCTCGTACTATATATATACATTTACACGTGTAAAACTCTTTGTACATTTTGTATTTACCGAGGCAATTTTTCATTTTGTAAAAGTGCTGTTAAAAAAATAAATATTGAAAGTAATTTGTTTTGTAGTAACTGAAGTATGATTATCGGACTAACAGCAGTCAAATGTATAAATGAATATTTTACCACTTAAGTTAAAGAGAAAACTAGTTTTTGTATGAAAACTTGTAACCGTCGTATCTTGTATTCGATTATATTGAAACAATGATAATATTAAAAAGAATACTGAGCGTTTTTGATTGGAAATCCTGACTTTAATAGTACTAGTCTTTATATTGTTTGACACGCTGGCCAAAAGTGGCATAGAGAAAAGCTGCAAGCAAAAACGAGTTAACTATTCAATTCGTTTTAGCGTTTAGATAATGCGTTTTTACTCGCAGTGTTGCTCGCAGCAAAAGCAAGTCTTTTAATTGAAGGCTTGTATGCGTGGTGGAACAAAGTATTGGCCGTCTCATTTTACTTTTTAGATTAAAGTCTTAAATTTAAAAGACAAGAAAACCCTTTAGATCTTTCTAAATTCGTTGCATCCAAAAACGAGTTAAGTGTACGCTATGAGAAAAAGTTAAATGATCGCAGATTTTTTCTATATACCACTTTTGTTCTGAGCATTATTTGTTTCGTTTTTACTCCGATATTGATGATTTTTATTTTTGCGCGAGAGGTGAAACTCTTGTAAAGATACCAGGAGACTGCCCGACTGTCTCTGGTAGTGTGAGATTTTTACTCACTAAAAACACCTCTCTAGGGATTAGCTGAGTCAGACCACTTTAGTCGGGTCCCTTTTCGTCCCTACCCTTTGCCAACTCTGTAAGAGAGATCCGGACTTATCCAGTTTTCTTCCATCACATCAATTCCCCAGGTCAGCGCAACCATTTGCTTATGAGACACCTCTCCTATCCTTCCGTCCTCAAGCCAGTTGTGTCCCATTAGTTTCCATCTTCCACTTGGTAAGACAGGACAGTAGCACACTATGTGTACCGCTGTCTCTTGCTCCTCGAGGCACAGCCTACAGGTATCATCCTCGAGGGTGTTCATCTTCTTTAGATGACACCTGAAGTTTCCATGTCCTGTTAATAGTACATTCAGCCATCTCAGAGATCTTCAATCCATATCCAGGACCATCTTCATTCAGCACTTCTGGGCGCTATAATTGCCCTCGTAGCCTATCTACACAAGTCCGCGAGGTTCCATTGTTCTCAGCGCTCGATCGCGGTCCACAACTCTAACAGGCTCTCCGCCGTGCCTCTGCTTAAGTAACGGCTCTAGAACTTCGAAACTCAAAGCAGTTCCTAATTTAGCCAATACATTTGCACTCACGTTTCCTTCGATTCCTGCATGTCCATGCCAGTATCATTTCATTCAATGGGGCAGACGCGTTGGGTCTGCGGTTACACTAGCGGTGTTTTTTTTTACGATGTGACTAAAGCCTAGAGGACAACCTTCTTAAGCATGGGTCTGGCCGGAAGGAGATTACGATAAGAGCAGTGAGTAAACTTGAGTCTTGTTTCTGCATTGCTGCTTAGCTAGACAACAGCCGGGAGACGGAGTGGATTATTTTAATTTCTTAATAAAAGCTCAAGGGAAGACCTGGTCTCGAACCCGGGGCCCGTCTGAATTCTGTATTGTCCTGATCAGCGCCTGATTGTCGAGTGCCACCTCTATCTTCTTACCCCTCATCCGACTCTCCAACAGGCAATCCACTGCATAGACCGGAACCAGCATCTTTGCCTGATAGACTGAGGTATGCACCCCCACACTCAGGTGGGCGTTCAGATTCAGGTAGTCACTGAAGATTCCTGTGCCTGCTCTCCCAACAATTGTGGATCCATCCGTGAAAATGTTAACATCAGTTAGACTGTTTTCAGGACGAGACCCATCACTTATAAATACTGTACTGGTATCTCTCAATTACCCTTATTTTGCTTACACCATCGACAGGCATTGCCAATTCCAGTATCTTGTTTCTGACAAGCTACAGGATTTTTCTATGCCCGTGGTTATCACGAGGCCTGTGCACGTTTGCACCTCGATCCATATAAAGAGCTGCTGATGAAGCAGTTTTCTTCACATATGTATATATCTAATGACAGCAAACCCAGCATCATCTCTAACGCCAGTGTTGGCGTGGTTCGAAAGACACCTGCTATCCCCACGCAAACCAGCCTCTGAACCTTACTCAATTGCCATTTTACTGTGGCCACTGAGGCATATAAAATAATCGGTCTCACCGTCATAGTGTAGATCCAGTATGCAGCCCTTGGTGAGAGACCCCACCTTCCACATTGATGTAGAGCCCTGTTTGAGATTGATCATACATCCCAGTTTTGTGCCGCAGAATAATGTATCCCGCTTTTGATCGCAATGTTTTTTGTTTGTTAGAAGTGAACCAGGGATGTCTTATGGAGTATCGTGTTAGCATGTTCGAGCGTGTTATTACATAAAATAACCGAAAGTAAGCGTTGAAAAAACTCACTTGTGCTGCTTTTTCAATGCTCCTTCGAGTTTAGTTTTTGCCTAAAAATACCTCAGCGCTGCTTTAATTGATTTAGATTAAAAAGTTTACATATAAATTTCATCAGCCTCACTTCGTTTCTCTTTAAGATCTTCGAATGAACCTTTGTGGGTAGGACCACAGTATGTGTAAGAAAACACAAATCACAGGCTGAGAATAAAAAGGACCTGTCTACAAGGACCGAGCAAAAGTGGCTTAGAAAATGTTCCGCACAAAAACGAACCGCGTAAGATTCCGGGCAAAAACGAATTATACGTACTACTTAAATGTATTAACTTTACTTTCAGATACTAGCTTCAGCAGCCACACGAAGCTATTACACAAACCAGGATAGTAAAATCGGTGGTGGTGGGCGCTACTAGCTTAAAATATAGAACCCCAGCCTATTAAACTATCCTAGCTTGAGACGCTTGCTTACTGGCTTTCTTACTAGCTTACTAGCCTAGAACGAGCATAGAAACGAAGCTAGTTCTGTTTACACAAAGCCAGAGCTGTTAGCTTGCTATCCTAGCTTGAAAAGCTAGCCTCGTGTATCCCAGACATTATTCGTTGTGGGTTTGCTATAAACAATTCATTAAACGCACACTGAGATGTTTCACTTTCAATATAAATCGTCAAATTGACATATTCCGCCATAAAAAGTGTTTCAATAAATTTTGGGCAAATACCCTTCGATTCCGGAACATTAACAAATTCTCAGTATTGAGATAATTGCGCTTGGCTGACTATTATGGATCATACAGCATGTGAAGATTTGAAGGCATTTGAAAGAAGATTAACAGAAATTTTGGAATCATATCATCCTTCCACAGTACGATGGAGACTTAGTTTGGCAACTTTACTTCTAGCATCAGTCGTAGGAGCATGGTACTGGTCAACAATTATAAGAACCTTACTAATACCGCTGCTGAAAGACTACATTTTCAATCATGTTTTACAGAGTAGCATAATTTTTGTAGTGATTGTGCTACCATTGTCGATCCTTTTCGTTTGCTTGTGCAGAAATGCATTTGCAAGAAAAATTATTATTATTCGAATCCAAAGTGTCCTGGAAGACTTCAATATGGATTGTGATGAAGATGGAAAACTTATTCTTAAAGTGATACCAAGTAATAGTAGAGAGAAACTGAAAAAATTTGAAACGGGCAGAGCTTACGATAGAACTAATGGAAGAGTAAAATGAAATAATTGTTTAAGTCTAAGTGAAAGATTCAAGAAAGTTAAGTAAATTAAGAAAATGTAAGAAAATTTTGGATACTATTTATTCTTTATATTTTCAACATCAAAAAGATTGAAAGCTTTTTCTTGTTTTTCTTTTTGGTTGGAAGGGCGTTAGAGTAAGGCGAGTGAGGGAAACAACAGCCTAGAGACGGAATGGGTTTTTCTTTAAATTCTATTTTAAAAACTCACGGGGAGACCGAGTCTCGAACCCGGGGATCATGGCGTGGTGGTCGTTTCGTTCAACGAATTGATCCAACTCTATCTCCAAACAATGCAATTTAATACATATAATAGTCCGTAAAGGGAACACTCAACTTATTATCACTACACTGGAAAGATAGAAGGTGCCAAGAAGTGATTTTCAGAATATTGTTTTCGATCAATTAGGTGTAAAAGGTGGAGACGGAGTTGTTGGTGAATATTACGTCAGCAACTCTACGTCGTTCCTCCAACGAGTGAATATTAAGCAACCGAAGGTGATCTACATAAGGAGGAATCCTGAGTAGATCATTCTACTGAAGGTCTTTTAGCGAGAACCACCGCTTTACATAACCCAGAACTGAATTACTCTTAGAAACAATGTTGTTAATGTGTAGAGTGAAATCAAGTTTACGATCAAGCTTGAAACCAAGGTCAGTAATGGACAGCTGATTTTGGTTCCTAGAGAATGACACAACTTAACATTTATCCAAGTTAAGCTGCAGGCCATTAGATCCACACCAGTTCTTGAAGGTATTTAAATCGTCCTGAATGCAGGAAGAATCAGAACTATTTCTAACGTATAAGAAAATCTTCATATCGTTTGAGTAGATTAAGACTAATAAGAGAGACAATGGCGTCAATGACAAGAATAAACAACAGCGGCGCCAGATGGCTACCCTGCGGTACACCCGATGAAGCCCGAACGACTCGAGATAAAGTATTATGGAAAGATACTCGGTATGTCCTATCTTTTAAGTAAGAGTAGATCCAGTCGAGCAATAAAGGCATCTATCACAGAGTGAGGAAGTTTATCAAATGCCTTACCTAAGTCGGTGTAGACGCAGTCAGTCTGGAAACCTTGTTGGAAGGCAGAGATTATATGGAATGTAAATACCAGGCAGAAAGCCATGTTGATTAGATGAGCTGAACCTATTACACTGCCCTACAAGCTGTGAATATATAACAGATTCGAACAACTTGGGTATGCAAGAAAGCTTCGCGATTGTCCTATAATTTGTTATTAAGTTTTTATGCCGCTTTTTATAAACTGGAGCTCTTCATAACGTAGGAAATCTACCGGTTGTAGATGAGTTCCAGTGGAGTGAGTAAGGCGTCAGAACAGGATCTCAAGAATGCAGGTGAAACATAATCAGGACCAAAAGAAAAGTCTAGTGTAAATTCCTTGATACCATCCATGATAATATCACGAGATGTAATGGGTAAAGCAATGAAGGCAGCGGGACGATCCTGGATATGTCCAAACTCTTCCAAAAATTGTCAGATGAGAAGGGGCCCTTGAAAAACAATGCAAAGTTGTCGGCTATTTCGGGCGCGCTGCAACTAGAGGATCCATTGTACAACATTGTAGATGAATAATTATCAGTTTTCTTCTTCAGATTTACAAATTTAAAAAAGGTACGAGGATCATTATGTAAGTTATCGCGAACATTATCAAGGTATTCCCTGTATAAAGATTAAGACAGCGCTAAAAAGCTGGCATGACAATAAACGAAATCACAATAAGCTGACGTGTTTCTACAGCGTAAGTAATTTTTCCATAGTCAATTTTTTTATTCTTAAGGCTCCGTAGTTCTTTAGTATAACACAGGGGAGAATGACAGGATGATCTCGAGCGTTTGAGTGGTTCACACGAATTAAACAGATTAGAAATCCTATCATAAAACACGGAAATACAATCGTCGCTATCGCTATCATAAAAAAGAGATGGCAAATCGATTGAGAGGATCCTGTTTGAAAGATCAGAGTAGTCCGCCTATTTAAAATCAAGAACGTTCTGATCTACGTTGGGGTCAGCAATATTGGAACCATCGTAGTAAAAACGGATGAAAATGGGCGGGTGTAAACTGTCGATAGTGGATAAGTTACGAGAAGTCGGTTTGACTACAGTGCTACTCGAATTAGAAGAAAAGATAAGATCTAACTGCCTTCCCATAGAGTTCTTTACATCACTTATTTGGTGTAAACCAGAGGAGTAGATGGCGTCAAGAAAATGGGAGTCTTTAGCAGTAACATAATTTAAGGAAAGGTAGGCATCGTCATCAGCGTTGAATACCCACTGAACGCTGGGTAAGTTAAAGTCACCAAGAAGGATGATTTCGTCATCTGGAAGTGGTTCTATTCTGAGTGCCTCCCGTGACCCTACGACGGGGCACAAACTCGTGTGCAATGTTATTCTCTGGCCAGAAATCGGGGGCAGACATTACCTCGAAAAGATCTGGGGACGACGTCATATTAAAAGAAAGAATTACTGCACACTATTGAAGTTACTACGTAGGCTACAAACAAGTTTGGTTTCTTCCTCGAAAATTTGAAAATAATTGGGATCGAATCAATTAAGTTATGAAATTGGGAACGTTTTTAAATTTTTAAAAGTATTTGGTGAATTGAGAATTTCCATAATTTTTAATAAACACGTACACGGTCAAAATGTTAGCAAGAAGAAGACAACAAATCGAAAATACCCTTTGGAGACTTCTTAGAGGACATCAAGAAACAATAATTTCTTTTATTTCATGCAATAAATAAGGATCTGTTGAAAAAAGGTACTTCGGCGATATTATGGATTTCGAAATACTTCGGATTATGTTATTGCTTATCCCCGGTGCGGTTATTATTCCAGGGGCATATGAAAGATTAGCCAATAATTTGGATTGCAAATTCCGGACAAGGTATATTAAATGCAAATCAACACAAAATAGCATTTCTTTTATAAAATATGTTTCTCAAACCATCAATCTATTCACATAAAACTCACAAATATAATTTGTGTTTATAAAGTTTATTCAGCTTTTGATTATATTGTTTTTAATTTTTCTTTCAGATCGCTTGGAAGCAGAGAGTCATGGGGCAAGAACAACTCTGTCCCTAATATCACAAATACAAGATCGATTTCCTTAAATGAACTTCACAACAATTCTATAACATTTGAAAGCGAGGGAAAAATAATAGAATGAGTTTCACCCCAAAGCGACCGGCTTCCTAGGAAGAGTACAGGAGACCCAAGATGTGCGATCAAGGATTGGATTGACTTCATTTTTACCGGTGAGTATCTGAAAACGATATTAAGCTCCCTTAATTAGTGATCTAGTTTTCACCCTAACGGCTACACCTATCTCCAAAATACACGGAAATACTTACAATGTCCGCCCATCGTTTTGGGAGCTTAACATTGTGTTCCCCCAAAACCTTCCCGATTTTCTTAACATTAGAAAAACGACTAAATCTTTGGATTCCTTATTTTAAACGCTCATACATTCTAAACCCGTTTTGAAAATTGATCAAGTAACTGTAGGTAAAAATTAGACTTTACAAATTAAAATCGTTCATTTCTGCATTGAATAGCTTTTGAATAAATTAACTAATGGTCGCGCGCAACTTAAATATTTGCTAATTATTTTACACATAGCAAGACTAACTAACTTTTTATCATTTTAGGATGCTGCAGTGGTGATGATTCGGACAGTGTTGAGCAGTAAATGTCGCAGTACCACCCAACCAGTGCAATCGCTCTATTTAAAAGGAAGGACAAGGACTGAACAGGCAACCTATGCAACATTTACTTTAAGAGAGTGATTTTAGTTAAGATTTAAACGAATAAGTTCTTAATTTTGTACTATATTACATATGTTCAAAATTCTCATACTAAACTTGTAAATAATTAACTCAAAATAGTAATTTGGCGTCCCTTAAATAAGCGAAATCTAATAAACTCTGAATTAACTTAAAAGAGTAGCAACTGAAACACCCAACAAAAATGTTTTAGAGTATCCAAATTCGATTTTTCATAATTGTTCAGTTTTAATATCCTCTAAAATCAGACTAAAGCATGAAAATTCAAAAAACAATTGTACTGTATGTAATTTTTAATGTTTTTATTAAAAAAATGTAACTTATATGATTTCTTTGCACTTTCAAAACCCTTTTCCTGTGAGTTCAGTGATTTTCTTTCCTCAAACGAAAACGCTTCCTTTGATTTTCAGGATATTAGGATCTTCCAAATTGTCCCAAAGTCCTTCTAGTTATAACAGAATCCTTTCTTAGTTAGAATATAAAAAGAATGATCCAATGGGCTTAATCCAGCAAAATAACACAACACCGACTTCAACTTCGTCTACTTTTAAAGGTTATTTCTTTTCCGTTAATTTCAGGATATTATCCTAGTCCAAATGGTCATATAACTTCACTACATACTTGAGAGAATATTGTAGATAATATTACAAAAAAAATTTGGTCAAAAAAGGACATTTTCTTAACAAATGTATCCAAGAAACGAATTCTACTCCGTCTATGTTCAAAATCCTGTCGTTTTTCGTTGATTTCAGGATGTCATCCTTATCCCAATCAGGATCTGACTTCATTTCCTTGTAGATAAAACGTCCTAGAATACGGAACGAAAAAAATCCGGTCAAAAAAGTCCTTAAAACACCGAAAATAAGCCAAAAAACGATTTCCAAAACCGAAAAATTTGCTTGCTACTGATTCTGGTGGCCTGGTGTAAGATCTCATTTTTAGCCCAAAAACTGGAAAACCTGGATTTACACCAGTTTTTTTAGAAAATATGACTGGTGTAAATCCAGGTTTTGTCGTGTTTGAGCCAAAATGAAATCTGTGCACCAGGCCACCAGAAACGATAGCAGGCAAATTTTTCCGTTCGAGAAATCGTTTTTGGTCTTATTTTCCATGTTTTAAGGACATTTTCGACCGGATTTTTTTTGTACCAAATTCTACAATGTTTTGTCTACCAGGATATGAAGTCAGATCCTGATTTGGACAAGGATAATGATTTTTGCTTCGGTTATTTTGCGATTGTCATCCTTTTTCGTTTATTTCAGGACGTTATCCTGGTCCAAATTACGATTTTATTTCATATCCTGGTAAATAAAACATCCTAGATGCGATTACAAAAAAATCAGGTCAAAAAAGTCCTTAAAACAAGGAAAATAAGCCAAAAAACGATTTTCAGACGAAAACTCGATTTGTCTGTTCAAAACCAATTTTCAAGCAAATTTAAAATTTCCGCACCAGGCCACCAGAATCGACAGCAGGCAAATTTTTCCGTTCGAGAAATCGTTTTTGGTCTTATTTTCGGTGTTTTAAGGACTATTTCGACCGGATTTTTTTTGTACTGTATTCCAGGATGTTTTCTCTACCAGGATATGAAGTCAGATCCCGATTTGGACAAGGATGACATCCTGAAATCAACGAAAGACAACAGGATTTTGAACATAGACGGAGTAGAATTCGTTTTATGGCTTATTTTTTTAAATTAAGGTCCTTTTTTGACCAATTTTTTTTTTGTAATCAATTTAAGAATATTCTCTCTAACAGTCTACAAGGTTTAAGCTAGATTAGACAAGGATAAGGTCCTGAAATTTAAGAAAGGATTGATATTTCGAATTTTAAGTTATTTTTCTTGATAAAGGTCCTTTTTCGACCAGATTTTTTGTATATAGACTCATGAAGGACTTCTTGAACGATGAGATAAGTTTAAACCTGAAAGGGCTGAAAAGGACTAAAATGTTGGATAAAAAGTAAAGGAAAGTGGTTTGATAACAGAAAAATCATATTTTTCAAAACTTTGTTTAATTAAAGATGGGTAAAGGTTACACAATGAACAGTTTTTGTGTTTGCTTAAGGACACTACTTAAGGATTATTACGAAAAATTTAGCACTAAACAAAAATTATATCTCTACACAAAATCTTATGTTGAAAACTATGAAATCGATCACAACTAAAGCTGGCACTATTTGATGTTAGGTAGTTTCACTCCATCCGTGATAAATTCGACGACACTTGTATGTTGCTCAGGTAAATAATTCAATCTCCCCGTGGCACTGTAGAGTTTTGCAGTCCGGTGTAAATCACTTGCGGCTTCCTCCTCTTGACCAGTAATCCTTATTTATTCCTCTCACTGAGCACATAGTTTGAATTTCATCCTCCGAAAGACAGAAGCATCTAAAAATAGAAGAAAATCACCTTTTAGACTAAAGTTTTTGCTTGCGGATAATTAATAGTTCAAATAAAGAAAGCATTCTTTCATAAGTTTGAGGTTAGAAAATAATTGAAAATTTACTTTATCTGACAAAAATTCCGTACCGCAAGATCTTGTCGAAGTTTTTTTCCTCAGTTTGGATTAAATGGCGGCTTAACTAATTTACGAGCAAAGCTGATTGTTTTCGTTTTTTCAATTTGAATAAATTCTTTCAATTGGTGTAAGAGAGAGATGGTCAGATGCACATTGTTCTGTGAAATAAGATTGTGCTTTGAAAATGACCTTCTATTCCACACCGGTCATGTTTCTTCATGTTGAAAAGCGCACAAATTTTAGGATTTTATATAGGACATCAATCGTGATGTTGAATGTATGTGTGCTATCAGAATGAAAAACATGCTACGACGCGCTGACCAAGCTTGTTCACCTCAGCGCAAGTATTTCCATCAAAGCGCTGCATTTTTTTACTTCTACAGCCTCAACGATGTCCTTTTCTTCTAACATTAATTTTTTTTAAATTACGCTACTGCTACACGCAAGGGATTCCAAGATACTAAATGTGATTGCGGGGCGGACGCCGTACGTACAATGGCTCGTATATTGAATACTTCCAGTCCTTTCCAATCCTCAAAGTGAGCAAGATGTCTAATTCCACAGCAACATCAAATGACAGTAAAATAGAAAGAGACAGGTATCAATTTATATGCAATTCAATTAAATTTTTCCACTGGATTTTAAACAATTCAATTTCACACACACTCACCCATGTACAGAAAAGTTCAAAATCAAAAATCTTTAAAATATTTTAATGGAATGTTGCAGACTTGCCAGATATTAAAACCAAATTTTTGAAATTCGTCCTTTTTTCAAAATTGATAATATTCCCAGAAAATATTTGTATAATAAAATCGATAAGTTAAGCCAGTGAAGAAATTCAATATAAAATTGAAATTTTTAGGGTTCCGTAGTCAACAACGAACCCTTATACTTTCGCTATATCCGTCGGTCTGTCTGTCGGCTTGTTCGCGGCTTAGCTCAGAGACTCTTAGTACTAGAAAGCTGTAATCCCACAAAAACATTTCATGTAAATTAGGTTGCCAAAACTCACAAGCTCATAACGCTTTCACTGTTAAAAAGTTATCAGATCTCATGTGGATCCAAGCCCCTAACTATACAAGGCCTAACTCTAGAACCCATAACCCTAGAAACCCTACATCTTGGTCAAAAAGTATGGCTTGGCCGTTTCGCGGCCGTCACACAGTCAATCCTATGGACATATGGTAAGCCATTAAGTCACTGGTCTTTGTCATGGTTTGTCACTGGTTTGTGTCATGCATTAGATCCATGAAACGGCGAAGCCATACTTTTTGACCAAGATGTAGGGTTTCTAGAGTTAAGGATTTTTGAGTTAGGCCTTGTAGAGGCTTGGCTCCACATGAGATCTGATAACTTTTTAACAGTGAAAGCATTAGCTTGTGAGTCTTGGCAACCTTCTTTACATGAAATGTTTTTGGTGGGATTTCATTTCTTTTTACAAGATGCTCCAGTACTTTGTATGTTTTCGCGCTGTATTTCTTGTCCATCAGCTATTCTTTTTTTCATAGCCCACTCTCTATCGTTGCCTCTTTTCCTTGTTGGCGTATTATTTGCAATAAGCGATAAATCAGGGTGGTACTTAGCTATTAACCGATTATATACAACTATAGCTGACTGTTGTGCTTTATTTATATTAACTTAAAGCAGACTAAATTAAAAGTAAAGTAAAACCTGTTTTCTTGCTACTTTATGTATATCGCCTATCTACACTGCGCATTCCAATAAGAGTGCATGTGGCACGCCCAAACCTAACAGAAGAGGTAAAGCTGCAGGCAGTCGTCGCTCACTCCCGAATGATTCACTTCAAAAGGTACGTGACCATATTAATTCATTTCCGCAAGTAGAATCCCACTATTGCCGGGAGAACACCAGCAGAAAGTATTTAGACTCAACCTTAAATGTTGCTCAAATGTATGAATTGTACACTGATTATTGTAAGGACGAAAATAGCATGCCTGTTAAAGTGCCTATTTATCGTAGAATTTTTAATACTGAGTACAATTTAGGATTTCATATACCAAAAAGCGATAGATGTGATATGTGCGAGGCATACAAAAATTCAGAAAAATATGACTTGATCACATCCGACCAACGAAATCAGTATGAAAATCATATAATTGCCAAGGAAAATATGAGGCGTGAAAGTCAGATGAACAAGGAAGGCGGCATACCAGTTTTATCTTTCGATTTACAAAATGTAATTTCTTGCCCTAGAGACGAAATTAGTTCATTTTTTTTACCGCAGAAAAATTAACATCTACAATTTGACAGCACAAATTTCTACCACCAAAACTGTCTTTTGGACGGAGACATTATCGGGAAGTTGTTTGAATCTGTTATATACTCACAGCTTGTTGGGCAGTGTAAGGGGCTAATCTCATCATATCAACATGGCTTTCTGCCCGGTAGATCGACAACAACCAACCTTCTGGAATTTACATCACACATTATCTCTGCCTTCCAACAGGGACTCCAGATTGACTGTGTCTACACCGACTTTAGCAAGGCATTTGATAAGCTTCCTCACCCCGTGATTATGCTTAAGCTTGAAAGGTTAGGTTTTCCGCCTTTTTTGCGCGACTGGATCTGCTCTTACTTGAAAGATAGGATTTACCGTGTCTCTTTTCGTAACACTTTATCTAGAGTCGTTAGGGCTTCATCTGGTGTACCGCAGGGTAGCCATCTGGGGCCGCTGCTGTTTATTCTTGCCATTGACGACATTGTCCCTCTGATTAAGCACTCCAAAGTTTTAATCTATGCAGACGATATGAAGATTTTCTCATGCGTTAGAAACAGTTATGATTCTTCCTGCATTCAGGACGATTTGAATACCTTCAGGGGTTGGTGTGCCACAAGTGGACTGCAACTTAACCTTGATAAATGTGAAGTTATGTCATTTTCTAGGAACAACAATCAGCTCGTCTTTGATTATACCTTTGCGGAAACTAATGTCCGTCGTGTGGAATCCGTTACTGACCTCGGTGTAATGCTAGACAAGAAACTCGACTTCACTCTGCACATAAACCATATAGTATCTCGGAGTAATTCAGTCCTTGGCTTTGTTAAGCGGTGGTCAAGGGAGTTTTGTGATCGACAGACCCTTATTCACTTATTTTTTTCTTTAGTTAGACCAATTCTTGAGTACGCATCTCAGGTTTGGTCTCCTTGCTATGCTGTTCATTCTAGACGCATTGAGTCGGTGCAGCGGAACTTTGTTAGGTTCGCTCTGAGGGACCTCCCATGGAATGATCCATTAAGGCTTCCTCCTTATGAGGATCGCCTCCGATTGCTTAATATGCACTCGTTAGAGGAACGTCGTAGAATTGCTGATCTAGTATTTATTCATCAGCTTTTGAACTTGAATATAGATTCTCTCACTCTTGCAAGTTTGGTTACTTTTAGGCAAACCCCGTATAGCTCAAGGAGATTGCCTTTACTACATGTTATCCACTCTCGATCTAACTATGGTATGCATGAGCCTATTAACCGCATGTGTAGGGCCGTGAATATGTGTCCCATTTTTGACCTGGCTCTTACTAAGGATGTGTTTAAACGTTCTCTGTTATCTCTGCACCCCTGATTGTAGTGCTTGTTAGTGTTTTGGATTTTTACTAATATTTTATTGCATGGGTTATGGGAGCCTCATTCGCCTCAATATATGTTATATTCTGGTGAATAGGTCAATTGATTCCAGGCCTCTGCCTGTGGAGTGCGCCTTCTGAGTTAGAAGGGTTAATTCTATATAAAAGATCAAAAGTTGCGGTTTTGAAATTTACAAGAATGCTTACAGAAGTACAATAGATATTAAGCCATTCCGAAAGTGAATTTAGAACCATTAACATCAGACACTCAGAGCGCCCTCAACGGTGCGCCTCAGAATTTCAAAAAGAAAAGGATTCTATACCAGTATCGGAAGTAAGACCAAAGGTTATCCGCAAAATACCTTCAATTTCTACAGAAAAAGTAAATGATCTAAAGCAGATGATAAAATTTATGCCGCCGCAAGATCAGCAGTATTACAAAACAGTATTAAAAATTTAAACAGATTGCAAAAGATTATACTATGAATTAATTTATAATCCCTTTGCTAGCTTTTTTCTTATACATATTTTTGAAAGAATATTGTTATGTTTAAAATAAAGGAATTATTTTTCGTTTGTTTAGTCTTAAAGTTTGTTCGCCCTTTTTTCCTTCCCTTTCTCGACAATTTTGTTTTTTTCCTTCAGAATATTTTCTCAATATATCATAACAAGTTTCACAATTAATAAGTGAGTTAATCTGAAATAGTTCTATTGGCGCTTAGAACCATTTCAGATATCTGCAAAACCGGAAGTGATTTATTTCTTAAACTTGGTTGGATTTAATTGGTTTAAATATATTCCTACGTTCTTCTTAGAAAAAGATAGTGTTACCGGAAGTTACAATAACTTAAAGATAATACAGAACAAGTTATCGGTAATGAAAACTTTAAAGCTTTCTTGCGCAAAACTAACTAACTATCAGTTAAAACCTTGTGAGTTTAAGGTCGCGATTAGTCAACGAAGGTCAAAACAAAAGGAATGCAAAAAAAATATTATCGTACAGTTGCCAACAGAGATTATTGTAAATTTTCTAATTTCACTTTTCATCAGAGTTAGATTACAAACAATTTTATAGTTCCGATATTTTAAATAAATTACTTCCCACCTGCAGTCAGACAGAGATTACACGCACAATTTAATTTCCCAATTCAATTCGATTTATTTCTGCACTGAGGTTGAACACGTGAAGCGACTAAGCGACTAAGCGATTGGCATTCCATTCTTAACTTGCCAACAACGGCTGCACTCAGTCATTACAGTTTACTCCGTTCCAAAGTTGATTGAACGGAAATGTTCGTGAGTTTCCTCGAGGCCCTTCACGCCGGCCACTACACATTTTACACCAAGCGCATGCCAACCGTCCAAGCCAGTGGAGTTTTCCAGCATTAAAGATTGAAGCAGCCCAGCGCCTCGCTCACTCAATATTGCCGACCAACATAAGCATTGAATCGTCGCAGTTCAATTCAGGCGACTGCAATTTGAGAAAAGTGTGCCCGAGAAAAATTCATACGAAAGCGCACCACCCAACCACCCCACAGACTGAAGCTTGCCAGCACCTTACTGCACGACTGACCAGTGACCACACAACAGCTTGACGGGAACAAAGCGATTTCCTTTCAAGCAGAGCAGTCGAAGTGAAACACATGAGTTTTCATTGAATCAAGCGAAACCACCAGTCAACGTTGAAGTGAAGTGAATTTTAGTGGACTGCTCAACTGCTGTGCTCGACTGAAGGTGAAGGAATTGGGCGAGTGAGGGTGTGCTCGTTCCTGTGGCCGAGTAAAATGAAACTTAGTGCGCTGCTTTGACTGAATGATTAGCTAAGTTGAAACTTGCTTTATGTTGAATTGTTTTAGGGAAGTTCAATAGCCAAACCACATTCGATTAACTCGTGCTTTTTCTACCGTAGGCGAAGAACCGATGAGTGAGTGGTAGGTAAGCACATTGGCTCTGCTCTGGTCTTTTCGAATTGTAATAATTACAAGTGCTGGGAATTTTCTTTCGCAAGGAAATTAATGTTTATGTTGTCTTCATTTCTTCCTTATAACAATAAATGTGTGCTATGACGTTTTGTGCTGTTTAGGGTTTTCAAGGTAGGACAGGATGGCTGTCATTGCAAAAATTAAAAATGATAGAAAATGAAAATATCCCTTTGATATTTTATTGGCTAGCCTAACTTCGTAACGCATGAACCGATTTGGATGATGCATTTGCTGTTGTATAGAGTGTGATTCCCCCTACGAGTAATAAACTAAATGGAGTGGCCCTAGTGTGTAAAATTCGTGTACATGAGTGTGCCGATTTCTACGGTTTTTTGCTCTAATTTTTCTTCTCGGGTTGTCACTTGTTTGACATTTTTCTTTAACCGAGTGTTGTGGTTGAAGAGTGCTAATTTTATCGTCCTGTAATATTGAAGTAAGAATTAAATTGATTGCGAAGGACAAAAATATAAAACTATTGCGTGTTGTGTCAAAACTATTTGAGAAAAGTTCAAGTTTTAAACGATTAGTGACAATGAAGTGTGTAGTGAGTGCAATTTTGCAAAAATTCAAGTTATTTAAAACACTCCGGGATTTCATTTCACAGATAAAGTAGAGAAAATACCTTTCTTTTGTGATAAGAATATTTCAGGCCGTGATAAACACACCATTAACTTATGAAATACCCACTTTTTGCGTTAAGGTAGACTTTGTTTACCTTTGGCTCAGCAGCCATATTTTCTTGAGTTACCACTTGCAAAGGCGGTGGTGTAAATAAATTTTGCAAGGACTTAGTAGATGAAAACTTTATTATTGAAGTGTTTACTGATTTGCAAATTAATTTGTGAAATTTCTTGTGATGAAAAGCCGTAATAAAAATTAAAAATTTTAGTGAAAAAGCTGCTTTTAAATTGCAATTTTAAACAGTTTAAAAGTTTAAAGTTTAAAAATTGCACAAAAGCACCCCCAGATTTTTTTTCAGCCTGTCCTGTACTGTTTTTCTTGTGTGCGTGCAAACTCACACATTTTAGGCACAGGCTACGGAAATCTCTGCTGTTGGGCCACTCCATTTAGTTACTTACTCGTAGGATTTCCCATTGCTAATAAGAGAGAAATTTGGTCCTAAGATGGATGGTGGGGGAGCAGGAGGGGTATAGTCTAACTTCGTAACGCGTGGACCGATTTCGATGATTCTTTTTCTGTTGGGTACAGTATGTTCCCTGATTAATACCACGAGAACAAAGGGATGGGGGAACGGCAAAGATTACTTACTACTAGATAACCGGCTCCCTAAATTAACCAGCTAATTTGAAAAAGTAACACTGGCACCACAGTAAAACGAAATATATCCAGCTTTTAAGATCATAAGAATATCCATGCAAATAAAGAGTACAGATAGTGTGCAGTCATTTAATCCTGTCAAAATTATTTGAGAGAATCACTTACTCCTGTCAAAATTCTGTTCTCATCCGGAGAGAATCATAGCCTTCTCTCAAAAAAGTACCCGCGAATCTTGTCGAAGAAAAAAATGTACCAAAAAGTACCACCAATAAAATCACATTACTGAGATAGTTACTTGTGTGCGTAAGAAACTTACAAACTGTCAATGTATTCTGATCTTTTAATGAGTGAAGTACATTTGACATTTGTAAATGCACATAAGAAAAGTATACTTGTCTCCTACCCACAAACTCTCCCGGAACAAACTTTTAGTTCTGACTGCAGGATTGTCCGATGCGGGAAATATATAAAAGCACCCAAAAAATTTTCACTACTTTGTTCGAAGCCGTTTATCTAGTAATAGTAATCTTTGGTAAGGGGTTGAACCTAGCTTTTTAAGGCATGGACCGATTTGGATGGTTCTAAAAACAGGAGTAATAATTTCTTTCGGAAGTTAAACAAGTGCTTTTACTTTTTCATTTTTGAATAAATGGCTTCCACCAAGTGTTAGTCGAAAGGAAACTTTCTGATCATGAATAAGGCGTTATAATAATTTATTTAACTTGTCGAGAGTCGTATAACTTACTCTTTTTCACTTTAAATTGAACTCCATTTATTGATAAAAAAAAATTACTATGGACCTATATTATCGGCACTTACCGCAAGACACACTAAAAGCGAATACATCAAAAATTCATACATTTTAAGTGTTCTGTATGGAGCATAGCAATGGCTCATAAATCCTAAATTTAATTCGAAAACATCCAATTCAAATACAAAATTTATTGTCAATATTGTAACGTGCACGAGGTAAGCCACGAAAAGGGAAATAGTCAACCGTGTATTTATAAGGTTCGGGCAAAAGTGGCTTAGAAAATGTTCCGCGCAAAAACGAATCGCGTGAGATTCCGGGCAAAAACGAATCGTAGACAATTTCCGGGCAAAAACGACTTAACTACTTAACTGCATTACTTTTTGTAGTTAAATCGTTTTTGACCGGAGCTTCACGCGATTCGTTTTTGCGCGGAACATTTTCTAAGCCACTTTTGCCCGAACCTTATAAATAGGTCACTTTTACTCTCAGCCCGTCACATATTAATCACGCCGACAGTGGTAAAATAAAATCTAGAAAAAAAATTGTTTAGGGTGCCCCAATTTTTTTTTCTCGTCAATCCCCACGAGAATTAGTCGACCAACTTATAAAATTTTGTACAAATTCCATTGAAAATTACTAAGATGAAGTTGTTAGTTGTGTAAAACAGGTAGGTAATAAATTCATGTTCCCCAAACCAAGGCCCTTGTTAACAGGACAGCAAAAACGTCGTTGAAAAGCTATTAGAATGAAATAGGAACTCAACATTTTAAGCATCACATTGGCTAAAGATTTTTCCTCCAAACTATCTATCAAGAGCAGAACAATCCAAAATTATGAGGTTAAGAACTCGACATACTTTTTTCGCTAAAAATCACTTGTTCACAGAAACACAAACCCCTGGATGCATTATGTGCCAGAAGACATTTACTGTACAACACATACTGACAGAATGCGTCGTGTCAAGGAGCGGCCTACAGGGTGAATTCCCACCACTACAGACACTACTCAATCCATAAAATTTTAAATTCTTAAAAACAATTTTTAAAAAACGTAAATTTAAGATAAATAAAACTGTTAGATTGTATAATTTGTTAGAAAAAATTAAAAACATAAATTTTATTAAAGCGCACTACATGAATACGTTCCCGATTGTGCAAAAATACTAATTATTGAATGAAAACTGTTTTGTTACATTCAATAAATTTTATTCTATTCTATTGTGTTGCCGCCGGTGGGATTCGAACCTGGGACCTCCGGATTGGTAGGCCGACATGTTATCACTTACTCCACCGACAACTTAAAGACCTATTACTATGCTAAGTAGTGTTGACTATGCTTCTTCGGACAGACCTTCCTTCTTCCAAAAAAAATGATTGGCTTGTCCTTGGGCTTAGTCCCCTTACATTTTGATAATAAAGGGAAAGCTTACCTAGTTTTTTTGGTTGTTGACAGTGGCACTATTGTGAGTGCCATCTACGAATTTACGACGGGCCACAAACTTGTGTGCGATGATATTCTTGGGCCAGAAATCGGGAGCAGACTTTATCTCGAAAATATCTGGGGAAGACGTCAACTTAAAAGACGACATGAGTCCCCGACAATGACAAGATCCTAGAAGTTGACAACGGAGGAGTGTAGAGTCTTCAATTCCACTCTCTCACGTAGCCAATAACGTCATCAACAGAAGCCGTTGGATCAAGTCGGGAAACAAAGAAGGACTTCGATGATTACACAATCTTCAGAGTGAAACCCTCACTTCGAGATACATAATATATCTCAACGGATTTTTGTCTTGTGTCGAGTGAGGATTATACTGAGAAGCGCCGGGAGATATGTCCACAGCTGGGCCCGATGCAGGGGGGGGGGGGAGGATAGTAGATGTACCTGTAAACGCAGTGGCAGTGCGTCTTTCGGCAGACATACTCGTGGGAAGCCCAGCAGCATGAACATCTCCCATAAATGGTTTGGATGGTTGCGCTGAAGGATCACCGACAGGGTACGGAGCCACTTTTTTTTTTTTTTTGGGAGCGGGGAAATGCGTTTACGCACCTAGGTGGCCAAAGCCACCCGTGAGTCGGACTCACCTGGCCAACGACCAGTCCTACCGGCTAAAACCCCCCTCCCCCTTCCAGGAGGACCACCGGGCATCGTCAGTAGACAAGACAGAGGCACCAGAAACATCAGATGCATTAGCCTCGACAACAGACTCCCAACATCTGAGGAGGAGAAGGAGGTCTGAAAGAAGTGAGTGACAAAGAATTTCACTTTAATGGTAATTTGAATATTTGAAAAACGTTGCTGTTCAAATGGAAATGAGTGACAACATTTTGCCTATGTGACAAATGCAGCAAGTAATAATTTTTTCTTTAATTTTATTTTAAAATAGTTTGCTTGTTAAGATTTACTACTAACAGTAAATTGCAAATCTTTTTAATCTACGTATATGCAGCAAAATAAATTTTTTTAAATTACAATAAACTTACAAAATATCAACAGAAATAGAATGTATAATACAAGTAAATGACAACAAAGTGATTATAATATAATATAATACTCTGTTTCAACTTTTAACTTATTTTTAACTAAATTAAATCGATCTAATTGTCTAATACTTAATAGGATTCCATTTTGCAACTGGTAATGTGTTCATATGCCGCCTATAAATAACGTAAAAATGTAAAGAGGTGGCTTCATAAAAAAAGTTAGTAAGATTTACCTTTACTGTTGTATAACAATAGCCGGCAAAACCAGACATTTCAGCTTCATAACTTGGCCCTGCAGTAAGATCTTCTAGAAGAGCTAGTTCAGCACCAAGATGCGGTACTCCTGCTCGAAGTACAAGAAAAACCGTAAGTGGCATTATATTATCAGCGCCAAGTATCGCAGTATTTTCTAAAAATAAAATTTTTAAATAGTTGTCTACTTGATGAACTTATTTAATTTGAGCTTACCTGGTGAGGTCTTGTAAGCCTCCTCTATTAATTGCATTGACTTCTCTATCACATTAAGCATTTCTTCCGGGCAGTATTTTTCGGTAACTTGTTTAAATGTAGCTGTAGCTTCTTTGAAGGAGTCCTGCCCCACTACGTGCAAGAGAGAGCTGCAAAGTAAGAAGATTTAAAAACCAAAATTAATCGAGGGTCGCAGTTTACATTGAGTTGTATATACCAAGGAAAATTTATTTGAAGATTAAAAATAGAAGAAGAATAAAGACTTATCTAAATTTTATATACAGTGGTTTTCTCTTTAAACAACAGCCAAGGGACCGAAAGCATTGCAACGTAATAACTGAATGTTGCTGTAACAGGACTCTCGGAATTTGGGTTTAAATCGGGAAGGTATAAATCTGCAAAGTTTTAAAAAAATCACATATTTCTGTTTGTCTTTTACAATTGGAGCGTACATAAGAAGTTTCTATTTTGCTTTCAATATTAAAAACCGCATTTAACAAATCCTCATGGTGTCCACTAAACTGATTAAATCTTTTAATTGTTTCCACTGCAGTTAAAACTTCAGCTGTTGTTTGTGGCTGAAAATCAGGTTCGGAATCGTCGTCATTCCTGTCCGAATTATCCTCCAGTACTTCTGCTGCAATTTCTTCTACTATTAGCTCTTCCGCCATAGCAACCTCAGTGTCTACACATACAAAATCATTCCAATATTCTGAGTTTCTTATATCACCATAAATCCGTACCCATTCTACTAACGGAATGTTGTCTTCCTCATTAAAATCGTTGTGATGGTGTTCTGATGTCTCTTCTGTTACTCCAAGTCCTGCATGCTTAAAACAATTCTGAATCGTACGTTGGCTGACTCGATTCCAAGCTGTCGACATCATTTCTATGGCATCAAGAAAAGAAAGTTTTGTTTGTTTGTTGACTTCAATATCACGCATCATCTTCAATACAGAAATTCTACGAACGTGACTCTTAAGACACCTTGATCAACAGGCTGTTAGATAGAAGTGGCGTTGGGGGGCAAAAAGACGAGCATAATTGATGACAGTTGTTCTGCTTGCGGATGAAACGGGCAATTGCCTACAGTTAGAAGACTTTTCTTATTTTTTCTTTTTAGTTCCAAATCCCATTTTCGCAATATTTTTTCAAAAATATTGGATGCCATCCACGCCTTCTTATTGGCTTCATATTCAACAGGTAGAGTTTTAACATTTTTAAAGCTTCTCGGATTCTTTTTCCGATCAACAATAATTTTCGTTTTTCACTGCCATCCATATTTGTAGCTACAAAGAGCGTTATTCTATCTTTTGATAATTGTCCATCCACACACTTTTCGCCTTTAAATTTAAGTGTTTTATCAGGTGTTAGTTTATAGAATAGTCCTGTATCATCAGCATTAAATATTTCGTAATTTTGGCCAAACAGAATATAGCCAATTATTGCAATCACTTTGAGGCACACTGGCAGCTTCCCCTGACCTCTTGCCAACAACGATATTGTTTCGGATGCGAAAACGATAAATCCAGCTATCCGAAGCGTGAACATCTGACTTTACAAAGGTTCTTCCTATTTCCTCGGCCTTAGCTTGCAGCAACAATTGAACACGCAGCCTATTTGAAGTAGTACCTAAACTGCAATTTTGCCCTATACCAGCATCATTTATTTTTTCGTACTTAGTTGAATCCCTTACCTACAAAACACTTGTTTTGATGCAAATTCTAGGCCCAGTAACCGTCAGAGTTCAGAGACCAAAATTTCGATATTTTCTGATAGCGCCAATCGATTCAGAATGGTTGATTCATACCCCTTAGAAACTCCGAAGGGCAAATAAGGCCCGGGAACGCGTAGTTGCTGAACATTGCGTGAACATTGTATGAGCGTTGACTTTTAAACCACCGTAAAAGCGTTTCTTCGATATCAGGATATTGGGAAGTTTGCATTCGTTTTACTTTTAGCGATTTCGATTCGAAAGCTTTCCTTATTTTCTCACAGTTTTTCCACATGGTGGAAATGGTTGAATGCGAAACATGGAACTCCCTCGTAAGAGCCGAGTTTGCTTACCCGTTCTCTAACCTCCAAAGTATGACAGCTTTATCCTCAATCGTAAAAGCCTTTCGTTTAGCTGAAGTCATTCTATAAGCATATTAAAAAAAATCTCAGCAAAGGACATAGGGACGACATATTTTTCCTTTACCTCAGCAAAAAAGTCACAAGTAAGCACAAAAGAAAGTCACTTTAGACCACTTTCTTCAAGAGAAGCAATTAAACTAATTTTCAAACTCGTACTGGATCTCTGTATATATGTACATACATACATACAACATGCCATGGGTCCCGGGTTCGAGACCAGATGACCCCGTAAGCTTTTTTTAAGAAATTAAAATAATTCACTCCGTCTCTGGGCTGTTGTTTAGCTCGCAGCAATGCAAAAACAAGACTCGAGTTTCCTCACTTCCCTTACCTTAATTCCCTTCCGGCCAAAACCATGCTAACGCATCATAGGGTTGTCCCCTAAGATTTGGCCACATTGTATAAAAAAAACAGAAGCCGTTAAAAGC
The DNA here is from genome assembly GCA_964036015.1 of Leptarthrus brevirostris. Taxonomy (NCBI): domain Eukaryota; kingdom Metazoa; phylum Arthropoda; class Insecta; order Diptera; family Asilidae; genus Leptarthrus; species Leptarthrus brevirostris. The sequence continues at coordinate 3,280,920 of OZ038373.1, read as the reverse complement.
GAAAGATGTTTACACTGAATTAAAATGCATGGGGCTTTTGATTTTCGTCGTTTTAACCAGAATTTCGCTATAACCGAAGTTATTATAAGTGAAAACCACTGTATGCTGTTTTGAAAAAAGAGAATTTTACTTGAACTACATGTGCGTTGATTACTTACATTTCCAAGCCAAGTAAAGAAGCTAGTTCCTTGTCAGACTTCTTTTCAGCTAACAAAGCTTTTTGCCTATATTGTTCGTCTTTTTCACTATATTTATTGGCGTAAAGAACAAACAGGGTTGAGTAGATCCCCTCTGATAGCACAATTGGGTAAAGTAGACTGATATGTGAAACAACTTCCTGAGATCTATAAAATAATCATGTATCAGATTTTTATGCAATTATACACCGAAAACTAACCCTTCAATTGAGCAATAATCAACAGGAAGGACAGGAAACATTTTCCTAACAATATTATAAATCCTCATAGAAATAGATTCCCACTCAAGCTTAGCTTGATCCGATAAAATTGGAGTCGGTTTAACTTTCCAGCATCCATAGGATGTGTAAAAACAGTTTGAAATTCTTTCATTTAAAATACTGAGCGGATGGAGAGATTCCTTAAATGCCTACAGTGATAATTATTTAAAAAAAATATTTCAACCAAATTAATTTTCGAAATAAACCTGTGACAAATACTCCTTAATTGCATTCAAATCGTTTTCCTTAAGAGAACAGATACCGTAGTCAGGAATATAATCCAAACTGGGAATGTTGTTGTTAAAACTCGGCGAACTTTCTAAAGAACTACGATAGCTACTGCAGCTGCTTGTTTGACTTTCCTTTACAGATGTGCCATTTAGAAAAGATATTAAAGCGTCATCTACCCCAAATATTCGTCCACTAAATTTTTCATATTTTTCCTTATGAATAAAAAGAGTCTCGTTACTGTACGATTTTCGGTGCGACTTAACATGTATCGGACTACGTCTCGAGTATAAGCTAGACGTTGACTTAAGGCTAATTTTATCCAAACTGGACGAAAATTTAAGGGACAGATCTGCATAGTTCGATTGTAGTGTAATATTTTTAGCAAAATAACTGGCCGGATGTGAAAAGTCGTGCTCCTTTGCACGCTCCTTTTCTCTTTGGTGCGTTAGAAAAATTGCAATTTTATTCCATATTTGTTTGACGTTCGAAATCGACGAGGATCGAAAAACTTCCTCTTCCCAGTTGTCGAATAAAGTTCGCCATTTCCTATTACAATCTACAACTAATTCTCCGATCGATCTGGAATATTAAAAGTAGATAAATTTATTGCATAAATTGAAATTTTTACAAAATTTTACCTTGGATACTTGGGAAATTTTTGTTTCATCGAAACAGATCCTGCTATAACTCTCACGTCATCCCAACTACCTCCAAGAGTACCAGTAATAATGTTTCCTACCATGTATGAGGTTTTATGATCGTTTTCACCTCCCTTAAATGTTAAAATTAAAGATAATAAATTACTTCAAATCATAATTGCAACCTCTACAACTTTTCCATGTGGTAAATAATAACACCCTTTTCCAATTGGTCCTGTTAAACTCATCTCACCTTCATAATAGTAACCATTTTCAAAGACAGCTACACCTTCACCGCAGAGTTCGTCATTATGGAAGATCCCCTCAAAATAATCTCCGTTCATAGTAACACAAATGCCAACTCCATTACGTTTGTTTTCGGCAAACATTCCCAAGTATTTGCTTCCCGTGTTTGTATCGTCTAAGACACCATAGCCGTTTTTCGAATTTGCTATAAATTCTCCAACATACGTATATGAATTTGTTTTTAAAACGCCATGACCGTAATACACTCCATCTCTGAAGTTGCCCTCATAAATATCATTATCCTTCATTTCGTACGTTCCATATCCATGAAATTTTCCATTTTTAAATGACCCTTCGTACAGTCCCTGAGATGGTAAGACCATTTTTCCATAACCTTCAAAAGAAATGAGAATAGAAATTAATTTTTAAATAATGGCTGGCCTTCTAAAGAGAAAAGCGGCTCATTAATCCTATTAATCCTATTTTCATAGAAATTCGTCTAAGATTCAAAATTTAAGCCAATTGTCAATTGGCCACCAACTCCTCCGACACTACACTTGTTTTTTGATTTGGAATATGCCATTCCATTTTAGGTCATTTACTAAAATAGTTTATGGCCACTTAAATATCCCGGCTGCCTCGATCTGCTAGAAATGGTCAAAATAGATTCTTTCAAACTGCGCATGGATTATATTTTATTGCTGTAATATGTTTGTTCCTCCAATTTTCATGTAAAAGCTTACTTCAGTGGAAGGGAAGAATTTCTTTCGAACCAAAAAAGCGAGGAAACGAATTTCATGCAAGGCTATGAATGCCCTATGGTCCTGTCGAAGACTCGGTGGTAAAACTTGGGGGTCTAAGGCCTAAAATGGCCTTATGGGCATACGACGCAATCATAAGACTGTGGTCATCTATGCGGCTCTCGTATGGTGGCCAAAAGCAGAACAAAAGATAGCGCAGTCCGCATTACAAAAACTGTAGTGGACAGCATGTCTAGGAGTTACGGGTGCCATGGGCACATGCCTTACTGCAGCTATGGAGACTCTACTAGACCTACTCCCTTTACATCTACACCTAAAGAAGGAGGCAATCTGACTGGAATCAGGTAGTACAAACCGCTCAGATCTGCACCAACCGTAATCGAACTCTGCGCACGTGAGATTACTCATACAGATTGACGCGGTGCCAAAAAAATTCATAATATCTGACAGTCAGGCGGCACTCAAGGCTCTGGGGTCCCACACCTTTAAGCCGCATAGGTGACCACTGGTCTTATAATTGCTGCATATGCAAAAAAGGGCCATTTTAGGCCTTAGACCCCAAGTTTTGCCAAAGAGTCTTTGACAGCACCATAAGGCAGTCATAGTATTTCCTGTGACTCTCATGAGTTGAGGATTCGATGTGTCTTTGATCTAGAATCATTCATAGATATTTGACCTCACTTGTGAATTCTATCCACGTTCCTTCAAGAGTAGGAGCCTCTAACCTTAGTTTCCTTTTACTTGTGGTTGTTTTGCTAGGGTTGACTTTGAGTCGTTCCCTAGTACACCAGGATTGTACCATATTGAGAGCATTTTGAAGTCTTACTGATAAAGTTCTGTCCTGCTTGCTATGATGGTAACCAGGTCGTCTGCGTAGCCAGCAACAGTCAGTTTAGCCAAGAGATCGTCGATAACAAGTGACCACACCAGAGGGGAAAGGACTACCCCTAGTGGCGTTTATTGTTACCGATTTATCCCCCAACCTCGCCGTGATGTTCCGGTTACTCAGCATTGCCCCAATCCATCGGACCGTCGGAAGATCAATACCTCTGTCAATGGCCGCTCCTTCAATAGATGAGAACGACGTGTTGTAAAAACCACCTTCAATATCAAGAAACGCACAAAGGGTAACACCCCTACCATTGACAACGCCTTCTAGTTTTTCAACTAGACTGTGTAGTGCTGTTATGGTTGATTTGCCTGCTTGATATGCATGCTGGTTGGAGTGTAGCGGCGTGTCTTTGAGAGCACCGTACTTAATGTGTTGGTCAATGATTTTCTCCATTGACTTAAGAAGGAAGGAGGATAGGCTTATCGAACGATATGCCTTGGGTTGAGCCGCTGGTCGCTCTTGCCAAGGGCAATTTCTAAAAGATTGATTTGTACAGCAAAGTCCCAACAAAGCTTATCTACTGGAATATGTGCCTAAAGAATGGAATGTAGGGGGAAGGAGTGCATCCTTAATGTCTAAAGAATCTACCAGCATTATTGACAGTTCTAATGAGTCAAAATCAACACTTAAGACTTAGAAGAACAAAACAAGGCTTTACTGCATAATCACATCAAGAATATTTATCAAAACTAATAAAAGCAACAATATAGTCACTGTAGAGCAAGATTGGTCCATGTAGAAAAAAAATCAGTTTTTAATGTGTTGCCCCGTTAGTAAGAGTTTTGGCACGGAAAATCAACATAGTCCTTTTTTGCCCGTAAAACTATTTTATTTATGTGATCACGAAATAAATGTTGCATAAACCAGCCTTGCTTTACAGTTGCCACATGTATTTTAAATTTACCTGCAATCTCTCCATGTTTTATGTCTCCGTAGTAAATTGTTCCATTAGGATATTCCAAATAACAAATTCCATGTATTACACCAAGTTTCCATCGTCCATAACATCGTACATTAGAATATTGTGGATGTTTCTCGCTAAATATATACCCAGTCATTCGAACGCTGCAAAGTTTTTCTTCTACAGGTCTTCCCAATGCCGCTTTAATTGCACTCTCCATTTGCTCAAACCAAATTAGCTTGTGATCATGAGTACGTGTTGTCAATACAAAATTTTTCTCCGGAGTTATAATCTTAATGGAATTATCTCCATCAAGACTAACCCATAAAGTGTTGAGAGGATAAATTTGCAATTGACTACCATACTGACAAAAACAGTCGGAAAACAAAATAAAAGATTGCGTTGAAAACGTTCCACCATGTGCCAGTTTCAAAGGAATATTTCCCGAGTCTAAAATAACTCGACGGTGGTTCTTTTTAAAAGGACGAAGTTGTAAATTTTTTGAATGTTTTATCCAAAAATCGTTTGTATGATCCGCCAATTCTATGTTTACACGATGCTTTGTTGCTAAATTTTGCCAATTGAAAAGTTTTTCACTGAGCAGACAAGCGGCATCAGTATGTTCTTTAAGTAGCTGTTCGATAAATTGCACGATATTTGTGATTTGAGCAAACGGCAAGGCAAATATATTTTCGCAATTTTCATCTTCTCCGATATCAAAGAACCCAACAGCACGATTTATATCAGCAAAACCACCAATAGATTTAATATCGCAGTAAAATTTTGAGTAATCTTCAAAATATTTTATCATTTCCTTCCAGTTTGTGATGAATAAAAGTTGCTCATAGCTGATATGACCTCTATAAAATTCTTCGACTGTTTGAAGACACGTCGCCAAAATATTGAGACTGTTTAGATATGATTGACAAACTTGACTTGAAAACAAAAGCTTGAACTGTTCGGACGTTTTCTGGATACACTTCAGAAAAGAAACGCAAAATCGATGTTTTATGCAATTGCCTACAGTAGTTTGCATAGATGCTAAAAATTGCTCATAGTTGTTTGCAAACGTTTTATGATTTTGTAAAATAAATCCATTTGCTGTTAAAATCAAAGGAAAATTTCCCTCAGTTGTTGGATGTAGAACAAATTCCTTTTCAAACATATTCTTGCCGTTTTCTTTGATATTCAGGTCAGATTTCAGAAAAACAGTACTGAAATTGCCACAAAGTGCGTCAAGTACATACGACTCTTTTGATTTTTTCCTTAAATTGTTCAACTGTAACTCTTTTGGTGCACTAAAATCAGTAGTTTCACTATTGCCATCGATTTGTGTTTGACTGTTTAACCCCCAATGAAATAAGCGTCCATCTATAGTTCTAGCAAGAGAATGTTCTCGTCCACTTGAAACGGAACAAACTCCAATTCCCATTAATGTTAAGACTCCATTCAATCCGGATCGTTTTATATGATCCCCAGTGCCCAAAACTCCATTATTACTAATTCCAAAAGAACAAACACTGGTCAATACCAGATCGTGTCCACGTCGAATGAGCTGCCGAATGTTATTCTCAATATTATCACAGCTTGCACTACTTTTGCTTATCAGTGAGTCTTTTGAATTTGATTTTTCGTCATCATCTATTTCTAGTTCAACAGTATCAACACGTCCTAAAGTATTGAATTTTGTATTTTTGAAATGTTTTTGATTTGTTTCGGCTATATCAGAATTTGATCCAACACTTAAGCCTTCATCTTCTTCTTCTGGCTCCTGTCCACTTGTTAGAACTATAAAAAAATCGTCTCCAGCACTCAAATCAATTCCTTTACGATTTTCAAAACATTTTAGTTTTACAGGTCTATCACTGGTTAATACTTCTCCCGAACAGCCAGATCCATAGATGACATTATCTTTTGTGATATAAACATTTCCAATTGCGTTGCATTTTATTCGTTGAACAACGATTTTTTCGTTTGGTGGAGTATCAAAGTCAATTTTAATCCAATCTTCTGAGTCAGTCAATCGTTTTGTATATACATTTCCATCTTCCTGTACTATATAAAATTGATCCTTCCATAGATCGATATCTACAATATGAGTTTTCCAGAGATTTACTAATATTTCATTGGTATCGTTTTCAAAATTTCCCTTGTACAGGTCATGACTTTTGCTTAGAAAAAATATTTCATTTTCTGATGAACACAGCCTTGTTATTGGTGCTATTTTTTCAGTTGTTGAAATTGTTATAAGTTTTCCATCACGGTAGAGGGTGAAAGGTGTCATTATCTGGAAAAATTAAAAGAATTTAGTTTACGTTTGTAGGAATTGTGTGTAGCAAACGAAAAATAATCAGGAACTTATCAAAAATACTTCAATAAATAATAACTCTATTAAGTGGCACGATCACTACGCCATGGTTTCAGGGTTCGAGCTTAGGTATTCCGATCTACTCTGTTTCTGAGCTGTTGTCTAGCTCGCAATAATGCAAAAACAAGACACTAGGTCTGTTCACGTACCTGCAGGAATTATAATTCCTGCGCAGGAAAATGCAGAAGTCGTTTTCGTACTGTTTGACAGCAGATTTTTGCTGACGTCACCGCTTCCCCACCTTCAGGAAAATTCAGGTATTTATAGTAGCTTTAAACTACCTTACTTTTCCTTACTGTCACCGGCTGATGTCAAATACCTGACTAGTTTATTTTTGAGATTACATTGGCACTCTTCTAATTTTTCAGGCACTTTCAAAAAAATGTTTTTGTACTTTTGACAACTGTACCCCCACCACATAAAGAAGGAAAATGCAGGAATTTTCAGCTGCAGAAGTACGTGAACAGACCTACTTATTCTCATTCCCCTTACCCTAATTCCCTTCCGGTTGAACCCATCTTACGTTAGTCCCCTAAGCTTTTTTTTATACGATGTGGCCAAATCCTAGAGGTGGGAAGAATAGGGAAATGCCAGGGTGAGCGTTTACTAGTTACCGTGCAGGCTGCACATGTAGTAACCGAAGAAATGAGGGGCCCGCCTAGTTAGTCGTGCATAGCTCGTTGGATCGGGCTGAGATCTTGCCTCCTTCCTCGGCTTAATCACCCAAACATCGAAATGCTGGCACTCTTTATTAATTATGCACAAAAAAAAAAACTTTTTGGGAAAGGAACATCGAAGGGAAACCGAAATACGGAATGAAATTGGACGGCGAGAAAATTTAAACTATAATGTCACCTGACGAAGCAGCAACTCCTTTTCTCTAGTGCAAACAACCAACAAAATTTCTATTTCAAATAAAACTATTTGACTAACAATTTGTCAAATCTGAAAAATTAGAATTCAACAGACAACCTCTTATAGGCTGAATCTTTGCATATAGGAATACTATCTAAACGTAAATAATAATACTTGACCATGTTAAGCAAAATGACATGCTAACGCGTTGCCAGTCGGGTTTCCGTGCTTTCCTCAGCTGTGAGATGGCTGTCTTAAAGGTATCTACAGACATTGGAAGCGCCCTTGATCAGGATAAGTTTACGGCGCTGATACTACTTGATTTCTCCAAGGCTTCGGCTGTGTTGACCATGGCATACTACTTGAGAAACTTTATAATTCCTATAATTTCAGTAGCTCTGCCGTTGCTATCATCAGTAGTTTTTTTTCCTAGTCGATGTCAAAGAGTTAAAATAAATGATACACTATCCAGTGCTCGACCTCTATTGCATGGCGTACCACAGAGATCTATACTAGGTCCACTACTGTTTAGTCTATTTATTAATGACCTACCTCGCATGGTACACGATGTGAAAATTTATATCTATCCAGACGATGTACAAATATACTAAAGCAGACCCATCGGCCTCCTTGATGACTTTATTGTACGTATAAACTATGACCTGTGCCAATAAATCGTGTTCTATAATAGTACCTTTGATGTTAATCATATTTCTTCGATATGCCTAAATGGAATCTCATTCCCTGTACTGAGCAAGGTGTCCAATCTCGGAATTGTCTTGAGCCGTAATATCACTAGAACTGGTAAAAACGTTAATATTGCCTCATTTCACTTTCGGAAGCTTAGATTTCCCTCGATTGGAAAGCATATGTACACGTAAATTGGATATTGCTTTCAACGATTGCATAAGGTTTAATATTTCTATATAATCTACTTTACTCGAATAAGCCGGAGCACTTCCGAGTTATGTTTCAGTTTATAACATCTCAACGCAATAGAAATTTGCTTTTGCCGCGATTCAATAAATTAGTCATGAAAAGATCTTATCTTGTCAAAGTGATTCGCTAATGGAAATGAATTTAATATACAAAAGCTTACGGTAATATTCACTTTAATAAAAAAAATTTGTTCATACATTGACAATGAGTCTTAACTGATAAAGTTTATTGCTTCAAGATATAATAAATTACTAACGAATGCTTAATTCCATACACCTTGATAAGGAATTCAAGTATTGCAAGGTGTTGTACAAAAAGTAAAAAGAAAAGGATTCATCTGATTAACTTCTTGGATCAAAAGTTTCTGTTCCAGATTAAATTAACTAAAATTAAAGACGGAGTTGGATCAATTCGTTGAGCGGCACGACCATCATGCCATTGGTCCCGGATTCGAGACCAGATCTTCCCGTTGGTTTTTATTAAGAAATTAAAATAATTAACTCCGGCTCTGGGCTGTTGTCTAGCTCGCAGCAATGCAAAAACAAGACATTCGAGTTTCCTCACTTCCCTTACCCTAATTCCCTTTCGGCCAAAACCATGCTAACGCATCAAAGGGTTGTCCCCTAGGCTTTTGGCAACATCGTATAAAAAAAAGATTATTTCGGTTTTATCTTCATGCTTATAGGTTTCGCATGAATTAAACGCGATCTTCTATTTTATTTCGTTGAAGCCAACATTTATAGGCCACTTCAAGATCTAAAAAAAAATTTTTATCTTACAATTTTACCTCAATTTCTGTTGCACTTCACTACAAAACTTGATATACAGGGTATTCAATTTATCTGAAGGCACTGAAATATCTCGAAAACTACACATTGGACCAAAAAAATTTTTAATTAAAATTTGTTCGTCTCGGAGGGGACCATCCAATGATACCAAACTAGAATCCAAACCACCAACCTCCTAGGGGGTGAGGGGTGGGAGGATAAACAACTTAATAGGAACGCCTATCTTTTATTGCAGATTCATATTCGTAAACGTGAACAGGGTGAGAGCTGAGAAGAAATCGTCACTTGTGTCCGTTCTGAGGGCGTAGGAGAGTAGGGTAGTAAGAGATGTCCTTGGCTCGCTCAATGCGGCTGGAATTGGCGTTGTTCGTTCTTCTTCGTTTTCTTCCTCGTCCTCATCCAGAGAGGCCAAATCCAACAGTTCAGAATCGGTTAGGGCACCGTGGATGCTCTCCACAGTTAGGTAGAAGTCCCCATCCTGAGTCAGAATTCGTAACTTTTGGCGACTCTGATGACTGTTCTACGTCATAGGTTTGCTTAAGCTCGCAGCTATAAAGGGTGGAAGGTTTAAAAATTTTCCAGGCCGGATCAATAAAAAACAAACAATTTCTCTGCTGTAGAGAGTTTTAAAATTTTGAATAATGCCTTGGTCTAATGGTTGCAATCTTGATGTCGTGTAGGGTGGAAAAAAAATTAATTTTGCGTGGTCTAATAATGTTGGATTATTATGCACGGTGCAGTTGTCAAAAAACAGTAAGATTTTGTGTTTTTCCTTTTTCATTTCACTATTAACCGAGGTCAGCCATTCATTAAACAGCTCTGTCGTTATCAATGATTTTTTGTTTAAACGATAAGTTGTGGGCAGCGATTTTATTCCTTTGAAAGAGCGTGGTTTCGCAGATTTCCCTATAATGGATGTTTTCAACTTTTGAGATCCGATATAAAAATTTTTTTTTGCATTTTTTTTATTTGATAGTACAACTCTTCAAGAATATCTAGTAAAATTTGAGGTCGATTAGAGCGAAACTGGCGGAGATACAGTGGCTCGGGTCTCCCTCCATTCGATACATCCCATATACAAAAGAGCACTGTTAAAACTTTAAACGCGTTCTTCTCAGATTTAGTTTTTTTAAAGTCGGTGATCACTGTAACTCAAAAATTACTTATCCGATCCAGCTCAAATTTTGCACACTTCTTTTATACATAAATAAGTAACAACGTCGTAATTTTGTATCTTTTATTATTATAATTAATTTTACAACAAATTCGCCGATTTGTATCAATAAATTTTCATAAATCCAAAAAATTCGTCTTTTTTTAGTTCTAAAAATTTAAAAATCAATAAAATCTCGACGTTGTTACCTCGAGAAACTCATAAACTAAGTCTAAAAAGTCTAAACTAAGTTTTTAAAAATGTTGTACTATATGTTCTTAACTTAAAAATAAATTTATATTTACATATTTTTTGTTTGTTTATTTAAAATATTGAAAACTAAAGCCCCCCCCTCCCACTCTGAAAACACTTCCAGTGACACGATCTTTATTTTTCAAAATCATCGACAATATCATAAAAAAATGCCGAACTATCTATTTTTAATTGTTCATCCTCATCATGAATCACACGGTTTTTTCACTTATGGAAAGACAGTTGTATATCCTTGAACTCATTTTAACCAAACATTCACATAACACATAACATTGGAAAGAAGACTCAAGACTGCGAACTCACTCATATCCCATTCATGTAAACAAACAACAGGTCTGTGTATGAAAACAATAACCACCGACTTCAAATTATAGAGAGTATAGGGAAGAAGCCAGCTTTCAAATTATAGATTATCGGCGAGCAAGATGCCATTCCTATAACTTCAAATTACCGAGGGGACCAAATCATATTGATTTTTTCCAATTTATCGAGTATTTTTCAAGGGAGCAGGGAAAAACTTCAAACTACCGAGAGATTCAAATTGACCAGTGTCAAATTAACGAGAGTGTATATGGGGCATTTCACGCGAAGCGGACAACCAACAATTTTGAAAAAGTTATGTATGACCTGTTTCAAAGGTAATTAATCATATTAAGGGGGGAAGTACATGAAGAGGCCGAAAAAAAAGGACTTTTTTGGGATTTATTTTTGGGAAAATGAAAAAGGTCCACATGAAATCGATATTATATGTATTTAGGGCAATGTTTTACGAAGAGAAAAAACATTTTTTACATTTTGAAAAATAAAAAATTAATCAACTTTTGGTGGGTTTCGTAACTCGTGTCACGGCTGACATCGAAATCGGCGTAAATTCTCCTGGCCGCAATATTCATCTGAAATCAAAAAACCAAACATTTTTATACTCGAGGGGGTTGTTTATTCTAGATAGACTATGATCTTTTCGAAATTCGAACATTAACTATAAAAATCGGGCATGAAAAAAAAAGTTGACTTTTTTTTGCAAAAATTTTGATTATTTTCGCGTCAAAAATGGTCTTAAAATGATATTTTTGCTATGTCCGTAGTCTATCTGGAGTAGTTTTTTATGCCCTTTAAAATGAGTGCTGGATGAAGAAAATCGGTTCACTAGTTTTTTTGTAATCTTTTACGCCAATTTGAAAAACATGGTTTTGAGAAAACGCCGTTTAAAGTTTGCGGTGAAGGAAAAAATAACTTACCGAAGTCGGACGCTAATAGGTAAGAGGGGAGGGGTATTCTCAGAAAAATCGGTATTTGGACTGAAAACATGGAGAACGCTCTTTAACAAAGTCGCATTCATCACTCTAAATTCCAGAGCAGAAAAAAAATCCGGTAAGCGGAATCACGCGCGCAGCGGAGATCCTCGATCCCAGGCGCTCTGGGCCGGATCGGCGCCGACCACTTTCAAGTGGCATATCTTTCAAAATTTTCGAGATAGACTTTTGGAATTATATTCTTAGAGCATATACTTATCGATTAAGACATTTCGATTTTTGAAAACGTCTTCATGTACTTCCCCCCTTAAGAAACTTATATAAAAATAAGTAAAATAGTGATTCTTATAGGAAATTGCATGCTCTTCACAGTCGTGGTATCGAATTCGAAATTGGATTTTTTTTCATGTAAAAAATCCAAAATTAATATTTAAAATTAAATTTTGACAAACTTCGACATTTTTAATTTTTTTTTAAATAGCTCAAATAATAACTTAAAATGTATAGTAAATGTTCAGTTTCATAATGTGATCTGCATTCGAACACAGTGCAGCGCGTAGTCGGCGTTTGGCCAGTGCGATAGTTTTGTATGGAAACATGAAAAAATTTAAGTTTAAATTTAAGATAAAAACAAAAAAATTTCAAAATGTCGAAGTTAAATAAAATCCAATTTGATATGTTTACTTCCGGTTTTATACACGAAAAACAAATTTTTTTTCTACTCTTTTGTTTATTTCTGTCTTTTTTGTTTTATTTGTCTTTAAAATAACACTATTTACTTTTTTTCTATCACTTTGAATAATAGCAAATTTTTTTTCAAAAAACCCGCTCCTCAAATATTGTCAATTCTTAAGGGGGACAGGTGGACCGTGTGAGGGCGGTATTTCGAACGCTTTTTCGGGAATTTTCGTTAGGAGAACTAATTCGAAAATTAGAATAAGTTTAACGTTATTTTAAAGGTTTGTGCTTTTATTATAACAGTAAATTTTTCCAAAAGTGTAATCCGAAGGCTTGTATTTATTGAGGAAATTGAAAGTGACCTCCTCAAAATGGAATACCGAAATTTTGGGCAAGATTCCGCTCGAACCAGTTATCTAAAACACAAAAAGTAAAAAGAACCTTATTTGTGTTTATGTTGTCGAGGTACTGACGTAGGATTTTGACAAAATTCCGAAAATTTAATAAATGGCAGTACTTTTCATAAAAGTTGATCATTTTCATTCTTTTTTTTGATAAAAAAAAATGCTGTAAAATAAAAAAACTAAAAATATTTCGAAAAACTGCTACGTGGGTACCTTCAGTTATCTCTATAAATGAGTCAGTTAAAATTTCAAGTCGATCTGTTGAGTAGATTATTTGAAGGATCGCGCGCCAGACATGACTAACCCACAAAAATTGCAAATTTGATTTTTATACTCTATTTAATTTACTTAGAATCTCTTTCTCATATTGTGAAATAGATTTTCCCGAAAAACGTAATAAGAGGTAAAAAACGCAGTAGAATTGTTTGGCTGAATTTGAAACACAAAGAAGCTATCGCGCCAGAAGTGACTAATCAACAGTTGGTACTTCAAGTTTATTGGACGTGTTATAAGTGATAACTTTGATTTTTCCAGACGAAAATTCGTTAATGTCTTCAAAAACGAGGAAGAAAAATTTGAAGGAGCACAAAAAAACAGCAAGAAAACGAAAACTAGAGGCGGGGGAATCCTATACAAACTCAGTTGGTAAAGTTATTAAAGGAAAAGTGTTTACCGATCCCACATGTGGATCTAATTTAAACTGTAATAGTGTCGTAAGAACGGAGAGAAGAGAAAAAGGATATAACTATTATTATACTTTAAATTGGGAGCTGAAAACTTCATTTATTATGTCCCAAGTGGATATTACAGAAAAAAATAGACAATACACAAAAAGGGAAAATTCTAGGCGAAATTTTACGAGGAAATATAAGTTACCCTCATATGATGGGGGAAATGAAATAATCGTCTGCAAAAAATACTTCAGGGAAACTTTACAAATAAGTGATGGTAAGATAAACCTAGTTTTAAAAAACAAGGGAAACACATACCGCATAATAAGACAAGATCTGAGGATTTTAATTTTGTTGGTGACTTTATAACAAAATTTCCAGCTTATAATTCACACTACAGTAGAAAAGACAATATGGAAAAGCGATATTTGGCTCCTAATCTAACTTTAAGTGAAATGTTTAGAACAATTTTTTCTGAAAATTTTAATTTAAGTTTTTACAAACCAAGAAGTGACACATGCCAAAAATGCGATGCCTTTAATATTAAAATAAAATGTTTACCGGATCATTACGAAAGGGATAAAATAACTGACGCCCGAGACATTCATCAGAAACTTGCCGAAGATGCTAAAATGACCAAAAAACTTGATATAGAAACTGCTAAGGAAAGCGGAACTAAAAGTGTACTAGTTTTTGATCCTTCCTTCCTTGTCGACTATAAAAGACAGTTGTGGACATTTAATTTAGGCATACACGATGAACTAAGCCGAATTGGATATATGTACTTATAGAGCGAGAATCAAGCATCGCGTGGAGCTCAAGAAATTGATTCCTATCTGATGAAGCACATTTCTAATTACTTAAACTCCGAAATTAAGCATTTAGTTCTTTATAGCGACAGCTGTGGCGGGCAGAATAGAAACATAAAGATATTTTTGCTTCTGTCTCATATCTTGCAAAATTCTCCTGATTTGAAGATCATTGAGCAAAAGTTTATCGTTCCTGGTCATAGTTTTTCTAGCTGTGATCAGGATTTTGCAGTAATTGAACGTACCTAGCGATTTTACCCTGATGTTTACGTACCAAGTCATTGGATAGAGATTATAAAGAACTCGAAAATAAATAAACCAAAATTTATCGTGACAGAAATGAAAAACCACGAATTCTTTTCTACTTCTTCTTTAGAAAAAGATGTAGTTAATAGAAAGCAAGGCAGTACCGGCGATAAGGTTCAGTGGTTAAAAATCCGTTGGATTCGAATAGAAAAAGAAAATCCACGGATTTTAAAAGTAAAAGAAAACTTTGATGAAAACACACCATTTAATGCTGTGGGTCTTTCGAGAAGGAAGAAGGGAAGACCAGTAAAATTTGGAGATATTTCTTTACCCATATTACATGCTGGTGAAAGGAAAATAACGAAGGAGAAATATAAAGATTTGCAAGTATTGTGCCAATATATTCCTCCAATTCATCATAAATTTTTCAAAAACTTAAATAGTTATGAAAATATTCATGATATTAATCCTTATTCAGATACAGAAGTGGAGGATTACTAAAAATTTACTTTGCTACTTCACGTAAAGAATTGTTGTGTTAAGAGAATCTTATACCCAGAACTCTGCTCTTTTATAATGAATTATTTAATTTAAGTTTAATAAAAAATTTATAAAATTTATTGTATTTATTTTAAAAGTCAAATAATAAAACAACAAATATCAAAATCTCCCAATCAAACTCAACTTACATGTGACTAACCAACAAGATAAACGGGTTTGACTTTTTTTTTCTTAGGCCAGACATGACTATACACTTTACTGCTACCTTTGAAGCAAAACGAAAATTCTTTTTCATCTTTTAGTTTATTTAACAATTCAACAAACACATTTAAACATACAGCAGTAAATTATATTGAATGAAAATATCAAAGAGATGTTTTAATCCAATTTTTTCCAACCTTTTACATACTTCTAATTTGACTATTTGTGGGTTAGTCATGTTTGGCGCGCGACCCTTCATTTGTAATCCTGCCCACAAATTTCAAAAACATGGTTTCGAGAAAAACGCGTCTAAAGTTTGGAAACACAACAGAACTTTGTACTTTAGACTCACATTCAGCCCCCTGTCACGCTTTAATTAAGTCGAATCCGTGAAAATTGCTTAAGGACATCATTTGTCACATCTTCAAGATGCGAGAAATGTCAAAAAAAAATCAATTTTTCGAAACATTTACACAGGTGGACCCCCTTAAGGCTTAGAAAAGAGCAACTAGGCTTCATAGAAAAATAAGTAAAAATGCACATTCATTCAGGACATATAGAAGAACAATTAAACCAAATATGAACAAAATCCAGAACCTGAAATTTTTTTCGCTGTCCGCTTTGCGTGAAATGCCCCATATATTTTACAAGTTAATAAAGTTCTGCTCTTGAATACGGATATGTTTTCTATAGTTTATTTCCATAAAATTATGTTATCCATTAGATAGAATGGACATATTAAAAAGCTAGTATTACTAGATATAATAATAATTCATAATTCATTTATTGGAGTACTGTACAGAAGATTAACAATCTTGTTTCGTACGATATGCTCGCGACCATTCTAAGGGAAAATATTTTTTTGGTTCCCTGGAAAAAATTCGGTACTGAATTGTTAATTTTTTTACTTCTTATCTGAAAAATATCTAAAGTATGTAAATAATATGGAAATATACAAATGAAGAACTTATAAAGTGATATACGTAATTCTTAATTCTCAAAACTAAACATTTCTCACAGAGGTTAACATTCTTATAAACTTTCAAGGCACGATATACTCGGCCAAAATGTGACCAGATTAAATATGAAACAGACAAAGGTTTCAAATTTCTCTACACTCCTTGGAAAATGTGTTTACAAGAAATCATAAGTAAACTGATAGAATCAAGTTTTTAATTTTGCAGTTATCGCAACGCAAATAAAAGCTATTCTAAACCAGCAAATTTTGCTTTAGTTGTATCTAATTTACCTTATTATAAAGTTAAAAGTTTCTGAAATTAATTCAAACATTTATAATGAGAGTACTTGCAAATATAATCAATATTTTTGCGAAGAATTATGTACACAAATTGCGAATGAAAATAGATCTACAAGGTCAGTGGTCTTCATTATCACATTCGTACGAGAAATTTTATCATTGAACTTTTATACATGCAAATACATTTTTTTAATAATTTATTGATGAAATTGAAAATCCCTTATCGCTTTCTGTAGGTAAATTTTCTTCATCAAACTTAACACATTGATAATTTTGCCTTTATCAATTGCGTTTTCAAGTTGGAAACTTATTGTTTTGGGTTTTTCGCAAATCCTTGAATGCAATTGCTTGAATACAATGGCTTTTGTATATTGCCTAAATAATAAGCAATAGTATATGTTAGACTGCAATAAAATTAAATTAATACAAATTTGATAAAATTATGAAAACAGGAAAAGTTACAAAACATTAACACCCCTCTTTCATATACCTTGTGAGTGCCATTCAATGATTCACACAATAATTAAATAATTTTGATTATGTTTTACGTTAAGTAACAAATTTACATATTTATAAGCAAAATTTCAATGCCAATTACTTTAATTTTTCATTTATTACGCAAAAACACCAAAAACACAACCACCGAACTATATGCGAATCACGAATTGTCAATAGTTGACGTTCTCTTTGACGTGTTTACAAAAAAATTGGAAATGCGAAGAAGTTAAACAATTCACAATAGAAATTGTTTTAAAATAAATTGTCAGAGGGAGTTTTGTAATATATTATATATAACTTCGTCTATATTGTAATTATATTGTACTGCATATGTTATCTACAAGCATATATTATTTAATTAGTTAGATATAAAATTTAATTATTGTATTAGTTCATTAAAAGTTGCGAATCTGTTGGGTAACTCACAATTCACATAAGAAATTCACTTATGGAGTGGTTCCGGTTGTCATTGTCAAAAGTCAGCGAAATAAAGTGCGAAAATTTTGTTCATAAATATTTTGCACTTGCCGTTATTCAGTGAATCTCCATCCATTCTTGCTTCTTTTTTATGTTTCAAAAACAATAGCTTTCAAGTGTTAGAAATCACGTAAAATGTTAGACTGACAAAGTGTATTATATCATCAGTTATCTGTTAATAGTAACGAACTATGGTATCGTGTGAACGTATTTTTTTAAAACACATTATTTGTCATGTAAGTGCACAACATTAAGGAGAAGACTACTGATTAATTAAATTAGTAAAGCAGATAAGTACGTATATATTTTATTAATTGTTTTTGTAGTTTAAGAGGGTTTTTAGAAATTTCCAAACAAATATATAGTAATGTTTCAGAAGGCAGAATATTCCTATTTGGATGATGCACATAACAATTCTTTAAATTAAAATATTCTTTTAGCTTATTTATGTAATTATTAAATAATTTAAAACCATTATGTTTTGTTTATAAAATTTTAAGCTGGATGTATGCGATCTCGCAGCGAAGCTTATGCTTGAAGTGTGCATTTAATGATAATTAACCGGATTATGCTTTAAAACGACTTGACATTTCATTGACTCGATGAATAATTGTACTGACGTGGTTTGCCTGACTGAGACTTGGCTTTGTGGAAGAATTGCAGACGCTCAGCTCTTTGGCTTTGAGTATTTGGTTTTCCGCCGCGACCGCCATCTTTCCGCTCCTGATTCTCCGGAAGGCGGTGATGTTCTCTGCGCTGTCCGCTGTGACATTCCTGGCATGGTCGTTGATGTTGCGGAATCTGATACCCGCGAGTTTCTTTGTGCGGTTCTCAGGCGCCCACACAAAAACGTATAGGGCTGACTTGCTGCTTCCGTCGGATGACCTTATGCTTCTTGCAGATTTTAATATGCCTTGGGTCGGTTGGAAGCGCTCCTTGAACAAGGATTAACTACTACCATCTTTTTCGGATAGTTCACAGTACATTTCGGCCTTCACAGACTCCATTGTCTCTTGCGGTTTATTACAGGCATGTGACGTGATGAATGACTCGGCCAAGTTTCTGGATTTGGTGTTCTCATCTGACTGCTCGAGTACTGTCGTGAAGCACTGTCTATCTCCCTTGGTTCCTGAGTCTTGTCATCACCCGTCAATGCATATCATTCTTGGTTTTGGTCCTGTATTGACGGCATCTTCTGATTCAAGTAGTTTTTGATATAACTTTAGCAAAGCTATTGACTCTAAACTTAATAATTTGTCTTTTGCCTGTGATTGGACGAATGCTCTGAATGAGCGTGACATTGATAATGCTTTAAAATTATTTTACGATTCCCTTTCTGTTTGTTTTGCTAATTCCTGTTCCCGTTTCAAGGTCTTGTGGTTCGCGTAAATATCAGAATTGGCTCAATAGTTCCGTGAATCACTTAACGAATCTTAAGAATAAAGCTTGGAAGCTTTATGTTATGCAACCAATTTTTCTCTGCACTTGATAGACCTTATTGTGACTATTTGGAGAGAATTAAATTGACTTTACGTGTTGAGCCTAAACAGTTCTGGAGGTTCGTAAATTTTAGGCGTAATTGTGATGCCTACCCTTCTGTGTTGCGTCTTGTTGACGTAGGTAGTGACGATCCTCTGACGACTGCCAACCTATTTGGCGACTTTTTTAGCACTGCGTTTTTGGCTACAGACTGTGATACTAGAGATAAGGATTTTACTTATATGACAAGGCTCTCGCCGACTATCCTTGAAACCAAAGACCTAGTGTTTGACGAGGATGCTGTCCTAAAGCATATTTCTCGTTTGGCTAAGAGTTTCTCTTGAGGTAATCAATCTTAATTAATTTTCAGTTCCTCTCTGAGGGCATATCCGAAACATTTAGTGCTCCTTACGACTAAATGAAGAAACGTATACCTAAGTATATACTCACACTTGAGAACTCTATTGGTGTTGCAGAAATAGAGAAAGAGAGTTTTAATTGGAATGATATTTTCTTGTCAGAGTTGACCAATGACGTATAACTACGGAAGGGCAGTAGGCTATTTTATTGGGATACAACTTTTGTGACCAGTAGTGGAAAACCTTTTTTGCTTGCACTTTTAGAGTATTTCGCTAATACTGGCGAGAGAAATAACCACTTTATACACGGATTAAATTACTTACCCAGAAATTATATTTTGTACTTCTCGTATTTCTTCAAATAAAATGTGGAAATAAATGGTTGTTTTGCTCTGGATGTGCTTAACCGGAATAGGAGGGAAAATATTTTCTTGTACGTTTATCTATTTCTATTACACGTGCTTTATTGTTTTGAATGTGCGTACAAATTTACCAACATAAGATCGCAATTGACGACAATTTGAAATCTTATCCGAATTAGGGCAGCTGGACGACTGCGTACGCTTAATTAATGGAGATCTCCAGGCGATTAGTGAGTGGGCCTCAATGCATCTAAGACGCAGGCTATTGCTTTTTATCGCTATCCGATTCGTGATAGCATTGGGACTATTCGGCTGGGCAACGCCTGTGTTCCTCTCAGCCAGACGGCCACTAGTTTGGGCTTGATCCTGGATGAGTACCTTACCTGGGCTCCCCACGTGACACAAGTTAGAAAAAGAGTGTTCCTTACACTTCGTAAGTTGTACTCCGCCTTTACCCCACAGTGGCTTAGGGCCCTGTTGGTAAGGTCACTACTCTTGCCGATCATCTGCTATGGATGTGAGGCTTTCTCAGGGTGTGATGCTGGCCAACTTAACAGACTCAGGGTATGTTTCAACTCAGGGGTCAAGTATCTCTACTCGCTGAATAGGAGAGATCATGTCTCGGGTCGGTCCTGCACATGCTTTCATTGCGTGCTCATTCTTGGACTTTCTCTCTCTGCGGGCGCTCCAGCTACTTTATCGGGTTTTAAGCTCAAAGCTCCCCAATTACCTATTTTTCAGATTCACCTTCTGTAGGTCTGAGAGATCTAGGTCACTGCTATTGCCCTCCTTGCGGTCTCGCATTATGGACTTATCCGTCCAGATTAAAGCTGCCCGTCTGTGGAATCGATTACCTGTAGCACACAGGTTGTATCTAGATCTAGAGTAATTTTGACAGGTCTATCAGTAAATAGTTATGTCATTGGAGTTGACTCTCCATTTTGTTGACAAATCCCTACCGTAATAAATGAGTTTTCCACTATTCAGATGTTATTCTCTCATGTGTTCCAATGCTGGTAATAACCGAGTTATCAAATTATAAAATAACGACGCAGAAAGTAGACAAGATACAACTCAGCACTCCCCCATGACCTCTTATAGCAAGCTATTTTCAAAAGAAAAACAACCAGGTGCCTTTAGATGACATTTGAACTTGGAGATCTCATGCTATTACATCAACCCTTCCTGTTGTTCCTTCTTCCTAAGAATGAAAAAACTTCTACCTTTCTTTTGAATACCATAATTAAGATACATCCATCTTGTGACTCAAAAAAGCTTTCGTTGATAGATTTAACGTAGAATAAAATCAAGCCATAAATATCTTATCCTTGTCTCTACGTTACTTGCATATAATAAGCTTCCAGTTATTATCTTGGTAGTTTAACCCACCCGGGACTATAGAAGCATAGCAACAACGTTGTGCTACAACACTGCAGAGAAATTTTTATTTTCCAATGGTCAATGATTTCATTTCCAAGAGCATTGAGTGGTATCCAATTCTTTTCTCAAGAATTTAATTTATCTTTCTTTTGCTGCTGTCATGGAAAATGCTAGAGAAATGCGTTCTTGTCGAGCTGCTATAGCAACTTAGCTGAAGAATAATTGAGCTACTATGAACTCAGCTTCTTTTTTAGTTAGCTCTTAGATGCCAGAAATTTATAAAAGAGTTTTCTTAGTAAATACTGGGAGTTCGGGCAGCAAGGACAAGATATTGCTTTCCCATCCATATCGAATGAAGTGAATGATTCACTGGAGTAGGACGTTGGGTGATTTTAATTCACTTTCTGATCAGCAAGGCAGGGAATTTAATAAAAGAATGGAAGAAGCTCATTTTCTTGTCTATGACGATGTGCAGGTTATTTGATCAGATGAACGTGATTCAGTTCTTCTTCGTGGAATTAGTGAAAATAAATTGATTGAGTGTCAGTTTAGACTCACGTTTGGATCTCTGCTATTGTGCTGCTATGTCCCCCTTTCTTGCGCTTTGTCAAATAATGGTTTATTTCTTCGTTTTGTCAGCTGCACAATTCAGACATTATTTCAGCTCAATTTCGTTTTTGGAATTCAATTTACTTGAGCTATGAGACAAACGTGCCTGAACGTTTGTTCAATAGAATCGAATCGATTAATGGAAGCAACTTGGTTGTGTTGTCTAAGCGCAACTTATTCGATTTGGTTGTCAGTTTATATTGTTTTATAATAAATTGAAAACAAATTGGTCTCTACGAAGTCTTTAAAAAGTTTTCGAAAACCTGTCAGAATTTACTTAATCGTGATGGAGTTTCTTCTTCCACAACATCCCAAATGAGTTTTCTTGAAAATGGTTTTTTTTTCTGGGAAACCGATTCCAACTTTAAATGGGTTCGATGATGTAAATACAGTTTCAAAGGGATTTTGTGGGATTACTCACATGGGAAATGACCCTAAATTTCCGTTAAAGATTAAAGGGTGACAAGTTGTTTTATAATAGATGAGTTCTAAACTTCTATGTATTCCCCAGGGGAGGTTCGTTCTATATCCAACAACTTCCGCTTCAAAGTTTTTGATTAACTTGAGTTTAAATTGTATTTGAGTCTTATGTATGGTTTGGGACAGTTTTCGAATAGAATTTTTATGTGTAATAACTCTAAATTCGGCTAATGTGTGCGTGGTTCGAAATTTAAAAGGGGTTAATTTATTCTTCAGCTCCATTTCCCAATAAAAGATTGCGAGAGAGTCTTATAGTTATTGTTAAAAGATCGAGATAGCCATGTGGTGGCTTCTAGAAAATCATATTTGATGTGGTGTTAAGGAAATAAATTTTTTTATTGAGTGAGACCTAATGCACAGCCAACTCTAGATAGAAGCCCGGAAGCTGACAGGAACAGCTGAGCATTGGTGGTGTAAACAAACCAAAAGAATAGGAAAACGTTGGGGAATTCTACTTTTTCGAACAACGTCGTCGTTTTTGATAATTTTTACATGTACGTATAACTCCCCCCCACCCCTTACGGGTGCTAGGGTGTCATCCTTACAGTATCTAGAACCATCTGGAGTGTTATTATTCATCTCAGAGACGCTGACAAGTACTAATATTAGTGTCGATTCCATAATTTACGGAATCGACATCATTTTCGATTGTTTTTACATGGTACTCTCCTCCCATCCTCATCCCTAGGGGTGCTAGCGGTGTCCTACTCGAAAGTACCTATCTTCATCTGGAGGGTCGTTATACATTTCAGCGATCTCGAAAGCTATATTTGACACTAATATTGGTCGTTTTCGCTTAATTTTACATAGTGATCTTTCCCACCCCCATCCCTAGGGTTGCTAGTGGTGTCTTATCACCACAGTATCTAACTGTATCAAGAGTGTCATTCATCTCAGCGACCTCGAAAACTATGTATGCAACACTAATATCGGTTGTTTTCGATTTATTTTTACTCGTCCCTTCCTTTCTACCCGCACTCCTAGGGGTGCTAAGGTGTCTTACTACCACAGTATTTGGTTGTATACTTCTCTAGGCATTGCAGAGTTATGCTTTAACATACATATATACATTTAGATGTAAATTTACCGTGGAAACCTTATATTTTCCAGGGATAAAATATAGCCTATGACAATCTGCATTAAATCACCTTTTCAACGGTGAGAGAATTTTTAAATTCGGTGCTGTAGATTTCGAGAGTTCCTCTTACATATAAAAAAACTTACATTCTCTCTTTATATTATAAAAGTATAGACTAACGTCGATCCGCTAAAGTCGGTCCTAGATTAAGTTGCGAAAGTAGGAAAAAAACTCACTCTCCAGCTGAAACATTTTTGGATAGAAAGAATCTATGCGCTACATTAATGCACTGTAGATTGTGTCTTAAGGAGCAGTTCTCCTTTTGGGATAGTAAAGCTAGTTTTGTAACATGCTTATGTGAAAAATACAGTCCTACATACGATACGTATAGTACGTCTATAATACTTAATGGCGCTTCTGTGATGACGACCTTTAACTATAAAGTACCCGGGTAACCGCGCTTCGTTCAGACTTGGCTTTATGGACTTTATTTATTTTGCCTATGTTAAAAATTACTTATATTTTTACTTACATTAATACTTAATTTTTCATAAGGAATGAGGAGAACGACATAATCAAAGTCATCAAAATCGGTCCTTGCGTTACGAAACTAGGTGTCGCCCCCTCTACAGTAAACAACAATAAACGAATCATTCAAATCGTTCTACGCTTTACGAAGTTAGGTTACACCATTCCCCCATCCTAGATAAAAAGTTTTTTTCGTAGTATCAATGGCCGAATGTACTCTTTACAAACAAAATAACAATCCAAATCTATCCAATGCGTTATGAAGTTAGGCTCACCCTTCCCCTCAGCCTACGCTCGATTTTGAGACTTCGGCTAAAAACAGTAGCCAAAATCGGTGTATAAAATACGAAGTTAGGTGTCAACTCTCCTCCACCTTTAACCTGGACAACACTTTAACCAATGGAGCAAAATTTCTAAACAATAGAAAAAGAATCATACATATCGGACCACGCATTACAAAGTTAGGTGTCGCCTTTCTCCCACCACCACCTTAGGTCAACAATTTTAAATATGGTACCAATGCGCGCAACATACTTAAAAATCATCCAAATCGCTTTTCACTTCATTAAGTTGGTAATCATACATAAGATAGGAATAGGCGACTTTAATGGCGGACATTATATCTGCAAAATCAAGGTTCCGAAACAAGTTTATTACAAGAGCGCATTATGTGTATAGAAATTAAGTGCCTAAAATTTGTTTGGTTAAAAAAAGCCCTGTAAATAAAAAAGTATAACTAAATAAACAATTTTTATAGAATGGCTGGAAAACGCATTAAATCTTTCAAAGATGAAGTTGATATTCAGTTTCGACTTTGTGGCAAACGGAGGCGTGGCTGTATTTGTTTTTACAAGGCCAAAGAATCGGAGCATGACAACGTTTCCAAGCTCTCCCGCTTAATTATCGACTTTTATTTTAAAAGCAATTACGGTACGGAACACTAATTGTGCAACTTTGCGCAACCCACTTACACTTGGCCAATTTTTGTTTACGTATTCGGCAGAGAGGAAAGATCTCGGTCTCCTTAACATTTTTTACGACAATGACTACTAATTCCGCTGTTATTCCGCCAAGAGACAGAGTTGGAGTTGGTTCGTTGGTTGAGAGGCATAATGTGCACGCCAGAAATGCAAGCTCAAACCTCTGCCTCCCTATGGGTATTTCTTTCATTTGTGATGCCGTCCGACCATATCCATACATACATGTACAACATTATAGGGTTGTCCCCTGAGCTTTGTCTACATGATAAAAAAAATTCTGTCTTATTCGTTTTTTGTTATAAGTATGATGCTGAAGGTAGTCACAGCCGGCGGATTTTCAGGCTCTTAGGAAGTTGTGTTCGACGATTAAAGGTGTTGTTTGCGACTTTAATAACATATTCTGTCTATCCATGCAGTTGATGTTTTTCTTGTGATATTCAGTTGCAGGAGACTTTCTTGCTCGCTTCTTATAAAAACTTTCATTGTATCCGCACTTCATTCATTGCCTTTGCCATACCTGACAACTCTTTTGACGCCTATTTACAGTGTTTTTTGTCTGCAGTATTTTTAGCAGAATTTATTTGTTATTCAATTTGAGGCATCACTACTGAATACGATTCGATTGCAAACGGTCGTAAATATAGGAAATTTAGAACCTAAAGCTAGCAATTTACGCAAGTACAATAACTCTTTTTAATCTCATTCAATTCTAAATTTCCTATACTTAGGATCGATTGCAATCGAATCGTATTCTGTAATAAGACAGCTGTTCAGTTCTTGTATCTCAGACGATGTATTGTAACTAATTCATCGTTGTTTTCCGTCCTTTAACTGTCCTGCGCAGTAGGGGCGATCTAAGCCGCGGCATATTAGGCATTGTATTACGTAAACATACTTCTGCTGTAAGCAACAAAAAACAAACAAGCAAAGCGAATTTTTGCCGTTGGTGGATTAAGGGATAATGTGTTCATGAGAGTCCCTGATTCGAACCCCAATTAAGGCTACCCATGTTTGTTGTCTGCCGACATCAGATTACGGTAAAAGCCAATTGGGAGTCGCAGAGTAAGGTCGGTAGTTTAGAACCTACCATAAATTGTAGTTCCACTTGCAATCATTGTCATCGAATAGGGGATTACAAGAACTAGACAAAAGAACTTGAAAAAAACGACGAGGTAGAAAATTAAAAAAAAAACCAATGCCATAAGAAAAATATATTTATTAATATTACAAATTATGACTTTCTCTTTCTTTTAAGACCACAATCAATAAATGGCTTAGACAAGTTTTTTGAAGTTGAATTTCCTTCATTATTCGAAATTTCATATGTGTATGTGTTCGACGAACATGAAGGTGATCCTGGCATACATTGTGGCCCATGCTGTAATTTTTCTTTTATCCAATCGCTGTACATTCCAACGTGTGTAAAAACTACAGGTATACCTGTATTACACAAAATCTTTCCAGTTGAATCAAAACCATCGAAAGAAGCCAAACCATAAATAGTTCCCCCAACTACGAAAGGACCACCAGAATCTCCACAAGAACTTGATGTAGTCTTTGAATCTGATAAAAGGCAAAACATGTCGGGAAGAATTAGAACATTCGCATATTTTGCCTGGCAATCTTTATTGCTAATGATCCTTGTTTGTGCCTTTTGTAACATATCTTGCGGCATTCCATTGATTTTGTCACCCCATCCAATAATCCATCCTGATTCATTAGGATATGGTCCAGAAAATGTAGAAAGGTTTGCTGGTTGAATGTTCTGTCCAAATCGGAAAGGCGTTTTTAGCCAAATAATTGCAATGTCACCCATGAAAGCAAGTGTGAGATTATCTGTAACGTTCAAGTGGTCTACGAACCCTTCGTTTTTCACATATCCATTATCCCATGATGCAGGTGCTGTCAGCGATTCTAAAGAAAAATCTACCATTCCTGCGCGAACAAATATCGAGGGTCTGGAGACACTGTCAGTAATACAATGAGCTGCTGTCAATACTGCATGGTTGGCAATAATAACCCCTCCGCATGTTCCTATTGTTACTGTTGAAATACCATTGTTTATAACTTGTGTAAAAGTTGATATATGTGCCATAAAAGGAAACTGATCTTGACCCAAAACAAGAATATTGCTGTCTGATAATGGGAGTCTACCTCCAACATCTTTGCCACCAATAATAGGATTTGAGTTTCCTAGCGACAGTAATACCGAACAAAAACACAGAGTTTTATAAAACATTTTGGCTGAACGCTCTCTAACTAAGTAAGTGGAGAAACAGATCGATGACAACTTTTATAAGAGATTTTTGTATAACAATGAATAGATCAATAGCATTTGAAGCACTTGTTTAAATAAAATTTGATACTTGTGTTTAGGAATTTGGCTCAATTAGTCTTTTGGACTTTTTCAGTTTAGCGAGCACTGCAGTTTCTAAGTAAGAAAACATCTGTTGCTGCACGTGTAAAATAGTTACTGACGTATTATTGCTATGCCAGTTTTACTTCACCAGGGATTAATACTACGTTCCACGTTCACTATCAATTAACTTCCCGAGGAGAATAAGAATCGAATTGCATTTAATTATGATATATGGCGCAATAACAACATCGTATAAAACTCCGGATCTTTAAATGGAACTTTCAATCTGTTCCGTCGTACGGCTGTTCGATATCAATAGTGACCTGTCAAAAAACATTTAAGTTACAAGCCTTTGTTAGCAGAAGTCTCCGCTCATTCAGGACAGAAACTGTAGACAGGGTCGCCACGAGAGGGTCGTTTTGTGGGGGGTGGGGGGGGTGGGGGGGGGGGGTATCAGCTCCTACAACCTCTGAAATCTAGGCTTTCTAGATCTAATAGTAAAATAATTGGATGACTACCAATCCGGATGTTCAAATCACACCGGCGGCAACCATGGGGGTTGCAGATTAGAAAATTTCAGTCGTTCAGAATCCACTTTTAATTGTAGGCCCACTTGCAATCGTTGTCTCGAATCATGTGGAGTTCTTCTCCCGTTCCATGCCCTACAACGGGTTACGGGAACTAGAGAGAGTACTTCCAAACAAGAATCAAGTGGCATTAATATATCAATTGTATACAGGGTGTAACGTTTCTAGAAGTCAATACGAATACAAATGATAGCTCTCACCTAGACAAACAAAAAACTGTGTAGCAGGGGGGGGCAATCTCAACCGTTTGGGAGTTACAGGGTGATTCATAAATTTCAGTTTTCCACGCTACACGCTACATCTTAGAACTATCGGTTGAGAATACAGAAAAAAGTTAATTATTCGACCAGTGCCGTTGGTCGAGGAAGTGATAACGTGTCCGTCTACTAATCCGGAGGTCGCAGGTTCGAATTCAATCGGCGGCAACCCATAGTTATTTTTTGCCGTCAACTGATCAGGATAAAAAGGCTGTAGGGGTTGGAGAGTTAAATGTCAGTATATCATCGGATAGCCCAAACCCTCCGGTAGTGTGAAATTCCTACTCACTAAAACACCTCTCCGTGAAGACTAGATACCTTTATGGCAACCATTATTACTTGAAATTGTTAACCCACTGAAGTATTTTTATTGCAACACTTTTGATGATAGTTTTTCCACTCAATAGTTTCTTCAATCAGTTGATTAAGAACTTGTTCTAACTTTTTTTGTTCCATTACAACCTTGGCCTTGTTTTCATGGCGCTCCACGAGCTCTTGTACCTTAGTTATTAACCCTTCAACTTCAGCTTTCTAAAGTTTAATGGAAAGGCACTTGCGGACACTTTATATCTCCTTAAGCACCAATCAATCAAAACCACATAACAGAAATAATCACTTTCACAACTTTGGGGATCAGGAAAACGTCAATCAAGCAATCCCTAGAGCTGATAGAAATGTTCGTAAAGACTTCGGGTGGGAGATGAAAGTAAAATACAAGAAAAAAGAAAATCGACTAAACTGAAAATCCTCTTTAAATGAGGAAAAGTTTTGTGGGAAATGTAAAGAAATTGTGAAGAGAGATTACATACTCCAGTCGACCCCTTCGTCGCCCACCCCGGAATTGAGAATTTTTACGAGAGGTAATTTTGCTGCCACACTAAACGTTGTTCACATGTGGCCCATGTCGGGGGGGGGGGGGGGCAAGTACTCATGACTGCATGAGTACCTTCAGTGAATTTCAGTTCAGTGAGCTGGTAACAGATAAGCACTCTAAACTTAATTTAACAAATGGCTTCACTTATTGATTGCCATCTAGAGTTGTCAGCGGAAGATTGGTGGCAACCGGGTGCGTGCACATCCACATACTGCCTATGACAGAAAGACAGTTGTCGCACTATCTGCCCGTCCAGCCGGGACCCCTTGTCAAGTAGGGTTTTTATCATTTCATCGTGCCAGTTTGAGGGAAAAAATCGGGAGAGAGGAAAGTCCTGTTTGAGTTGATGTCAGCTTTGTCAGTTTTTCGTGCTCCATCTTTAGTAGATATACTACCATACCATGTACCTGTTGGGGATTTTGGAAAATTTTAATGGGGTCGATATTTATGATGAGACTTGTGAACGATATATTGTCGACTGATAGTGTATGAAGGATATTTATGGGAACAATAAACTCATCACACATAATTTCCCCAATATAATAATGTCAAGTTTATCACGTGTCACTAGCTGAAGAGTGGTTGATTTTTCATCGAAATTTTACTGATTTTGTGTCTCTTTATTTGGCGCAATCGTTATTAAGTAAAAATTCCAGCAAAATTGTATAAATATTAAAAGTCACAGTAGTAAAGTCAAAAATAATTTTAAAAAATGGCACAATATATTAAAACTTGCTCCAAAAATTAAATAAAAAGGATGTAAACATTTTGAGCACTTGCAGCAGTACTAAAGCGAAAGAGGTTCCGTAAATCCTGCTGCAAGTCTGCGGCCTGTCATTCCCAGTGAAAAAAGAGGCTTCCGTTCTTCTCGGGTGCTTAATGGTACTATTCGCAATATCTACTTCTTTTTGTGACTACACCCGCAGTGAAAGTTAAATCATTCGTAAAGATCATGGACCGTTTAATAATCCCAATTGGATCGCGTGTTACCCCTCCCAGGTAAATCGTCTGTGTTGCCAGTTTTATCAAAATACGCCACGCACATTTTGACGAACTTTGCCGAAACTTTCCGGTAATTCTTTGCTGCTGCCAATTTTGGTCCTTCCGGACTAAGACTACAGTCTCGAACCATGCTTTGCAAATTGAACTCATTTCATTTCACGCTTTAGCAATCCCTTAGTTATACTTATACTAACCAAATTCGTACAATACAAAAAAGAGGAAAGAGGAAGATAACTGAAATTACCCCACTATTTTTCGAAAAACGGGACATTAAAAAGTATGTTCGTACTGGTACTGTTCGTTATTTCCTTACGAATCATAATTTATAATAAAACAGTAAGTTTGTCGAGAGAGTCCTCGACCCTGTCTAGCCTGCCCAAAGCGTAACCGCCCTTGGAGTAGTTTAAGAAAATGGCACGATTTCTACGCGAAAAGGCGAAGACGGCTGTTGAATGCGTATATCAGAGCTTAGCACAGTGCAGTCGTTGTAATTGGAGACCGCACGGAAGATTTTACCGTCGTCAGCATAACACAGAATTCTGGAGCTGAGCAGAAGAAACAATATATCATTAATATGTACAAATTATAAAGAAGAGCGGGCCAATGATGCTACCCTAAGGTACCCCATAGGTGACTGATATTTCGCGGGATAGAGCGCACCGGAGGAAGACGCGCTTGCAGCGAACGGACAGATAGGATGACAGTTACTCAACAAATATTGGTGTAATATCGAGCAGGTAAAACTTATGAATGAGAATGCCATGGTTAATCCTATCAAAAGCCTTGCTAAGGTCGGTGAATATGCAGTTGACCTGCATGCCCGACTCAATCAGGGGCAAACTGTGATACATAAATTAGAGTAAGTTTGTGGTGGAAAAAGCCCATGAAGGGTCTACACTGAAATTAAAGCAGGTCGCTTATTAGATCCTCGAAAAATCCTATCACAAATCCTTCTAGAGTCCTAGAAAACGGCCACTGCGTAAAGACATATTGAAAAAATAAGAAAGGACAGGAGTAACCGTAGAGCAGTACCTTCTCAAGAACGACGCGGGGCCACCGTGAAGCCCGCATGGAAACACATCAGGCAGATTCGACAGGTAATCAGATACGGATGTGTTGTTGAAAACCAAATCTTTGGATTCGAGGAATGTGAACGGAAGCCTTGCCAAATAAGTGAAGGAAGAAAAAGTGACATCACAGTAAAAATTACGCGGCATTGAAGAAGTCAGCGAGCAAATTGGTTATCTCAAGAGGGTTATAGCTCTCACATTCACCCAGCCTACGAGAGAAAGGGTAGCCGTCACTGCGTTGTTTTGAGTTTATAAACCTCCAAAACTGTCTAGAATCTGCTGTATAACGCCTGTAAATCGGGGGAGAACTGAAGGTGAAGGTCATAGTAAGACAGGTAGTCCTCATCGCGCCTGGAGGAGCAGAACCTTTTCCAGGCCTTGTCCTTTAGATTTTTAAGGTGTCTCAAATGGCCATCATTACAGGGGTGAGACGAACATGGGGAGCTCGAAAAGGAGATCGGCACACATTTCGTAAAGCAGGTATGAAGGAGGTTGGGAAAAGAGTGGATGGCAGTATATCCGCCCAGTCATAGTATTTGTTCCGCTTCCTGAGTTTCATCTCCTGCTTCACTTTCTTTGACGCCTCTGTGTCAAGTTATCCAGCAGAGTTGTACTTTCCTTTTTATACTTACAGTCTACAGAACTCTGTTGCAATCAAAGAGGGATTTAGATTTGTATTTATTGTACCCAAAAGATTTTAGCGCTGCTTGGCAATCCACATAGATACTAATTGAAAAGCCCGTTGCCAGCTGCCTGTGTAGGACGATTAGATGTTGAGCACTTGGCAGCTATCTGTGTAAATGTTTACGTTACCTGTAGGTTTTTCTGTTTTTTTTACCAGAACTGCCTGTCGTTAATCGCTAGCATGTTGTCAGTGGCCATGTTGGACTCTCCTCTAACCTACTATGGTCGTACCCTCGGGTTTTAAGGGATTTTGACTCTTTGGACTTAAACCCTATATCTTCAAGCAATCGATTCCGCATTTCTCAATATATTGGAATTTTCTTGCGGCAATCATGGTTAATACAATCCTTAATAAAAAATTGTCATCAACAAATTTCACTCAATGAAAAGACGGGTTACCATTATCGC
The DNA here is from genome assembly GCA_964036015.1 of Leptarthrus brevirostris. Classification (NCBI taxonomy): domain Eukaryota; kingdom Metazoa; phylum Arthropoda; class Insecta; order Diptera; family Asilidae; genus Leptarthrus; species Leptarthrus brevirostris. The sequence continues at coordinate 3,248,926 of OZ038373.1, read as the reverse complement.
TTTTAACTATCACTGCGTAAGCGATGTAGTAGAAATCACGTCTTCCTCATAATGTTAACAGACTGGTTAGGATGGAATTTGTCGTTTATCCTCTTCGCTCCAATCACAATCACAAAATTTAGAATTAGTACTTGATTCTGTAACTAGATTCGCTTTTATACAGCTTGGTAAAATAATGCAATTGTGAGGTTGAAATTATTTGATTTATTCCATTCCCGCAGGCCCAGCTTTATGGTGGTGAATTCAATGCAACCTAGTGAGGATTAGTTTAGACTAGATCCCATAGCGACAGGCTAATTTCAGTGCACCGTAATGAAGCAACAAAATTTTCATTTTCAGCATACCGGGACTGCAATAAGCTGATGGGTTTGACTAGCTGCAATTGTTATAGAAGCATCCTAAGTATTTTATTAATTACATTTAGCGGTTTACTATACCACCGTAACGTATCGTGTTCGCTATGGCCACGTACAAATTTATTGTTTCACTGGGGTTCAAAGCAATGAAAATTGCTCCTATAAAATTGTTAGAGGCTCGAAAAATATATTTAGGTTATTGAACATTTCACTGGTATTTAATAATACCACAAAATGGAAATCATTAAATGGTAAAAACGTACACCGAAGGAAAATTTCGGAACTAGAACAATTTCTTAAATTTCAGCTTCGAGCCTTTCCATCCGTTTAATGTTGTTTCGGCAAATAAAAATCAATGCTAATCTAAGACAGAGCACACATTTCCGGCCTTTCTTAAAAGTTAACAATTGGCATATTGTGCTCGTGAATTCAACATAAAAAAGAGAAACACCCAGCAGATATTGATTTACGTACCCTCTACGTCCTCTTGAATTCAAACCAGTGTCTTGGAAATGTCAAAAGGGAGCCTTTAATTTTACAGAATATTTCGATTTTGACCATCGTCCTTTGTATTCACAGACGGAAAAGTATTTGTAGAAAATTTTTACAAAAACTTTTCATATATGTATCTTAAGCGCTCTTGGTGAACTTTCCGAGATTCACAGATTGAACTTTTTTCTCGTATTGAAAATTTCCATGCGAAGGACGTTCCATTCGGTTGCTATTCCAAAAACAAACATAAAATCATAGAAAAACGAATGAAAATAAAAAGAAAAACTAACAAAAAAATAAATTTCTCAAACAAATACTTGGTGGATGGAACTAAGCTGAGGGAATTCAAATAATTCGATAGAAGATTTCTGAGGTGAACCCCCCGCTTGAAATGTTCTACGAGTATATAACTCGTTCTGACTACCAATAGAAGGGTAGCCAGCAGCAGTTTCATCCAGGACTGGAGACGGTGATCAAATTACGGTTGATTGGAATTCCATCGATTTTTCTGTTTCATTTGTTGCTAAATTACGAGCAACAGTTGCAAAATGTTCTCACTCGGATAGTCCGAAATACATTAAACGTTTAATTGGCTTGGCGCGCCATGGCGGGTTGATTGAGCTTCAGGTATCGGCCAAGAGCAAGATGATTGATGACTGAATTGAATTAACATCCAGAAATGTGTTGACTTGCTTGACTAGGTTTTCTTGCGAATTAAGGTACTCCAGAGCTGTTGTATGTAGTACAGATTGCAAACCGTCAACAAAAATACATAATTTCGCTTCATTTGGGCTACATGACTCTATGACGTCCATAGGCAAAGTCCAGGTAAGTAAATTATTTAAAAAATGTCTAATCTCATAGTAGAGATGCGGGGTGCTGAAGCGCCGCGGCCAGTAAAAACTGTTGTGCTAACCCTTCCTACTCTTTAAGCTTATGTAGCGAACTGCTTTCTAACTAACACGGACTTCTGAAGGAAATTCAATATTCTGAATATGGCGATGGCCAGGTAATCGTCCTGATCCAGACACAATCTACATACAGATTAGGTCGGTTGCTCACCCGATTTTTGCTAAGTAGCTTTATAGATGGCAGTGTCCGCTGATCAAAGTCACAAGCGGTCTACCAAACCTAAGAAGCTCCTTGGCTCTACTAAGTGATGGAGTTGATGTCAAACTTTTAGAATGAGCTTGGCACACACAGGTTCCCCAATAGCATTTGTGCTCCTCGTATATCCAATTTTAGAAAGGCAGGCTAAAATCCCGCACGCCGGCTTAGGGCCCATAAGTATCATGGCAGAGCCCTCTCTGGCCAGTTCAGTGACAATATACATCCTTTTATCACTCCGTTCAGTGCAGGGCTCCGAAAGGTTTTCATTATGAAATACGAAGACGTCTGAGTAGAACTCCTTCATGATGATGAAACTTTTTCCTAAGATACTTCTACTTTAGAATGCTTCCCATATGTGCACGCTATCACTACATTGTTTGCTTGATAGGCATTGAGGTGATTGTTACGAAAGCAGATACCACGGCAATTGGTACAACTCTTCAAGTCATATTTATAGGAGTCTTCACAATTACGCCTCTTTTCCATTCAGTAGGAGAGTGATTCCGCTGGCATTCTCTGGGACCTTACCAAAGTCCATTAACTTTATTGCGTCCACCACCGCTAAACTTATCGGAGATGTCAGGGTAGTGTTGGCCAAAGTTTGCGATTCTTCAGGCTCAGATGGTACGGTTTTCGGCAGTACAAATATGTCCACCTCCGCAGTCGATGCTCCTCCGCGAAAAATTCATCGGCTTCTATTACAGGCTGTTTAGTTGCTATAATTTTTTCTGCTAGCTTTCTGGTAATCTTGCATTAACCTCCACTGTCACTGCGGTAGGCTTTTTCGTTGCTATAGTTGCACTTCGTCTTCTCTGGAGAAAATGATATTCAGTTCTGAGACATCACATCACTGATTCGTGCCCGTCTTCTGCTCTCTAAACCGGGTTCTATCTTATAGCACGCATAACACTCCTTCGCACTTTTTAATCCGTGGCGTCGTCGATGTTATGACGCAGTACATCAGTTTTTTTTTGGTGCAATGCGGTGGAATATGCCCTGCGGATGTTTGTTGTTTTGAGAATCTGCACATTAAGTCGTGGTACACTAGATGTTGCATTACGTTGACATACAACTGTCCAGCAAAAGCGAAACTTAGATGTTATTAAATGGTAATTGCTCCCAATATCAGCACTTCATTTGGACATTATATTAAGAAGGCAAATCCTCCAACCGTTAATCTAGTTCTTTAGTTCTGCTGTCTTGGAAACCCGGAATGTTAAATGTCACTTTTTGCGTTAAAACTAGGATCCACCAATGACACGCTGACGAGTGACTAAATTCAACAAACAACGCTAAATTGGCGTTTCTTCTTCTGAGCCCAAACTTCCCTATTACATGATCCACGCCGATGTTGTTTCAGACAGTCTTGGTGTTGAGGTCCACCACATAACTCATTTGCTTTTAACTTTACAAGTCTTATCAAAGGATTCGCCAAGAAGTTGGTAGAGGCACTTAATTTTTGAAAAGTTATATACCCTGATCCGAAATGTGGTAATGATAATTCGGTGGTATATTGGTGACGAGTTCAGTATTGATCGGCGGCAAGCTGAAATAGCACCATTCCTACACCTGCTATACGGGATGTTTTTAATTCTGCCTGGCCAGGATATAGCAGCACGATTATAGATGTGAGAGATGTAAACGTTCCCCATTCTTCTCCACCTTATTCTGCTTAACACTAAAATTTTTATTTTATACTAGGCCATTTCTTGTTTGACTTCCATGATCTTAGTGTATCCACACTCGTGCCAAAGAGTTCCCACGTTCCAATCAACCGAATCATAATCCGATAATCAAAGGTCGTCACCACAAAATCAGTCTGGTTATAAGCCTACCTATTCCATCACAAGAGGAAGGCTGCATTTGTATAGCGCATAGATTCTTTATAAACCGAGATAATTGGCTTGTGCGTGGATTTAACTCCTCCTTTGCCAACTGAGCTTGGGACCGTCCACGACTGTGTTAAAGTATTAGTGGGAATGTCACATAAAAATATATGCAATTTTTAGAGTGCAGCTTACATCTAGGGCTCCTTCAAATAATATACGGTGCAGGGCGGGATCCTCTTAGGAGGAGGCGGAAAATGTTTTTAATATCCATCAAATTGGCTTTATTTGAAAGATAATTTATTGGCATTAATGTTTGAATATGATTTCAGACATGTGGCCTTCGCGTACATGGCGTAATCTGGAGTTCCAATTTTTACATACTTTTCGCAGTAACTCAGGCTGTATTTCGGCAATAACGCGTCAAATATTGGCTTCCAAGTGCTCAATTGTTTCTGGCGTAGACGTGCGACTTTACATATTCCCAAAGAATATAATCTAATGGGGTTAAATCATACGATCGAGGTGGCCAATTAACAGGTCCATTTTGTAAAATTAATCGTTCGTCAAATGTTTCTATCAGTAAATTAATTGTATCGCGCGCTGTGTGGCATGTCGCGCCGTCCTGCTGAAACCACATGACTGCAACATTAATGCCTTCCAATTGATTCACGAAAAAGTTAGTAATCATGTGCTGATTACAAATTTGTCATCGGATCTTACAACTTCAAGATGGCGGATCTAATGACAATTGTTGGAGTTTATTCTGGCTATATTTGCATGGCTATGTGTATTATATAGAAGAGATTGCGTGATATACACTCAATACTACTATTTCTACCCCTGATTCTGGTCTGAGAACCCATCAGCAGGTGATATGTCGGTTGCCTATCATCGAATCATAACGAACGAACTCGCTAAAGGTAAAGGTCTTTGATTTCAAATACAACTTCTGCATTGGAAGCGTATAGGGTTATTAAATATGTTATTCAAATTCGTTTCTTAAAATTATAAGCCTAAATTAAACCTACGAGCTTTAAATCCTAGTCAAAACAATTTAGTTGTTAAAGCGTATTATGGATTTTGCTTAACTTAAGAAGCATTTTAATGGTGAATAACTCGATAAATGACCAATATAACCCCGGTTTTATAAGTACTAGATACATACAGGAGGTCATTTCTTTTCTTTAATTTTTGCATAGGTTTTTTTTGTTAAATATCGTTCTATCAAGACCTGGAATTTTCAGAGAACTTTTTCTTTTATTTATTTAGCTCCAATTGGACCCCAAATAAAAATCACCCTTCTTGTACAATGTGTATACTATATGTACAAGAAGATTTCGAAGATTTCGAGGCTTTGTTGTCTGAGCGTTAAGTCTGTCACAAGACTGCAACTTTTAAAGATGCTCAAAAGTTTTTTATTTCGACGTACTTTGGGGGTAAAAGAAGGATGGCTAAATAAATTTTCTTAGAACATTCAGGGTCACTTACATAGGTATGTAGATAAAAATAACAACGCCAGTTTAGAAGCTTACATTTTGTTTTTAGCAATTAGGGCATGACCACCAAGCCATGGTTCTCGGGTTCGAGACTTGGTCTCCCCGTGGGTTAAAAAAAATTGAATTAAAAACTCTTTGGGCAGTTGCCTAGCTCGCAGCAATGCAAAAACAAGGCTTTCAATTTTACTTACACCCCTTAACCTAATTTCCTTCCGACCAAAGCCAGGCCAACGCATCAAAGGGTTGTCCCCTAGGATTTAGCCACATCGTAAAAAAATATTATAAAGCAATGTTTTTTAAATATCGTAAGCGGCTTCGCGATATGAGAAACATGGAGTATATGGCCTGTTTTTTGTAGATATATATATACAAAAACTATATAGAATTGGGCACACTTAATATTTTTTAAAAGTCCCCTGATTACAAATGCATATGGATAGATCGCAGTAGGTGGAGTAACTGACAACGTGTTTTAATCTTCTATCCCCTTGGTCCTAGGTTTAAACCCTACTGGCAACTAGCAATGGTTATTTTCTGCTGACCCTCAAACTCAATTGCGGGTTGCAGAGTAATGGCGATTGTTCGTTATCGGGAGAAGTTCTACTACCGCCCCATGTCCCACAAGGAGTTACGGGAGCTTGAGACATGGGGACATCAAAGTGTTATTAAGTTGTAATGTCTTTTAGAGCACATAAATGTAATTCAATATTTAAAGGGTAAAAACGAATGGTCTCTAGAATCCATTTTCCGTTTGGATTTCACAACATCATTAGTTATTAAAAACAAAGTTCCTCCTAACATCGTACGTTGTTGTATTGTTTCAATTTATGTCCTATAGCAAGCATATCAAATGTTAAAAATTCACGTTAAATATTTAACCAAACTCTATCGGAGTACACACACTCCCAATATTTGTTGCGATAAAAATTGCCTATTTACGGTAGCAGAACACGCGCGCGAACCTGTCAATTAAGGCGTAATACTTAAGATAATCGGAAAAGGGATTAAAAGCTAGAGGTATAGTAGGTACAAAAACACAACACCCACACAAAATATTCCACTCGATTTTTCCAACCCACTGCTAATCCCCTATGGAAAATACTCTCGCTAGATCACCGTATCTTAAACCCTTAGACGGTGTCACCCGCCTTCAGGAGCACTGTAAAGCTTGAAATATGAGGCACGTTATTATATAACCCTGTAATGACCTTTACGTGAGTAGTTCCCCAGCCGGGTAATCCTGACACACTTTATCAAATTTAATTAACTCGATTTAATCAATTATTCCTCACCAAAGATACACCGGATGGCATTAAACAGCCTCGCAAAGGATTTTATCTTCATCTTTTCCACGACGGTAATTCGCAAGTCTTCGCCTGATCTTCCTTTTGGTTAGCTGCAAAAAGCGTTTAATTAACTAAACGAGACAGGTGGGAGTGGGCACCAGTTCCTGACGTGAATACACATCGCTAGTTACTTACTTTTCAGCTACGATTTCACTTAGAGTTCATATCATGGAACCGGAATAAAGTTAAAACTCGGGTATGAGCAACTAATTACCTTCTCAGGTAAAAGTGCGTTGGGGCCAATTAAATTCATGAGGGAACGTTGCCAACCCGTAGACGAATTTTCTGTTCATGTTTTGTCGCTTGGTTGAGCAAAAAGTTGTTATGCACAGCTGTGTCAGGTCAATAAATAATTCGTGAAGTTCAACGAGGTATCAATAGCTTCGTCGTGTACTTAATTACTGTCGTCCATTCTAATTGATAAGGCATTTTATCGACAAATTATTAAGTGAATTGACTTAAACGTTCTATGAAAGTCAATTGAATTACCGCGACAGATTTAATTTATTCTACTTTTGCTGTGCTACAGAAAACATAATACGGCACAGAATCGATGACGGGAATTAATTGGTGATTAGCTCCCTTCCAATCTGGTCTGAACTGGTCTGGAAAAGCGATACAAAAGATTGATTGACTGCCGAATGAAATATGTCCACGAATAAATACTGTTCCACCCGGGGCTAATTTTAATTGAATTGTAAATCCACGCCCGCCGGTTACATTTTATAAATGCGTTAATCGACTCTTTGTTTACCAAGTAAACAACTTTCCACTTGAGCTCAAAGTGGATTACACGGCAACTTTCCGGGATTTTGAAGTTTATTACCAAAACTCCATTTTGTACTTGATGATATCGTAAAAGTGATGCCGGAGGTCGTAATCTACGAGGAGATTTGTGTACCTTTCTCTGTACTAGTCCAAAGGTGAAGAAATTTAAGGAAAACTGCTATCATGAATAATTCGATTTAATGATTGTATTTGTTTCTCTTTTGTTTAAGGGATTTTGAAAAGATTACATAATTTTAAGTGCACGTTTCTGTTATAGTACAGTCGAAATTTCAAGCTTTGTTAGGGACGTTTCATTACAAAGTACGGCAAAGATATGTCCTCACTGTGAAAAAGTGTAACAAAGTTCACTTTATGGAATTAAATATAGCAGGTATTGAAGTGGTTTTCGCAGACTTACCAAATAGTGATAAAAATGAACTCAAGTCGGTTCACAAAACGCTCTAGAGCCAATGGGTAACATATTCTATACATCAAAAACAGAATTATACAAATCCACATAAGAATCATTTTTTTCTAATGGTGGGGGATCATACTCTATACAACAAGAACACAATCGTCACGTTCCCCACTCTGCCCTCCCTAAAATTTGTAACATGAGACAAATGGGAGACATATTCTATACATGAAAAGCAGAATCATGTTGTCCACGCTTTACAAAGTTTGACTATCCCTCTCCCCACCTTCACACAAAGTTCAAATGGGGGATCATATTTATTTAATTTATTTTGATTTACTTATTTATTTAAACTTCATAACGCTACACAATTAGTTATGTCCAGAAAAGAAAATAATTAATAATTGCAAAACTAAAAATTGAAAATGGAAAATATTATGAAGGAAACAATTAAGATTAGTGATAGGTGTAAATTAAGTTTAAATATTTTAAAAACTGGAAAATTCAATAGTACAATTCATCGAAATATGCTAGGCTTAACAAATTAGAACTATGCAATATCAGGAAATTACTGACTATTGACAAAGAATTGAAAAATATTCTCTATGAATCTGCTGCCACTATGTCTTCTTCTAATCTCTATAGAAAGGGTATTCTGCATCCCAATATCTTAAACAAAAAACTCACATTCAATTGTTCGATAACGACATTGTGGTACTATTAATTAAAAAGTTCTTTGAGATTGAGCAAAGTTAATTTTATCAAAGAGATAATGGCAATATCAACGTTTTGACTAACATCATGCTGATTTCCAGGATGTAAAAGGAGTGGATAACTGAAGAGCTTCTTATGTTTGAGAACCAATACCCTTCACAAGACGAAACCAAGAGAGCGTTTTATTTAAGATTATAACTAAGTTTCTCACAGTTTTTTTTTGTATTGTATCTTAATGCCATTTAACAAAATGTCAGGGAAATAAGTTGTATCTATACATTATTATCTCATGATAAATAAGAATAATTCAGACTTGGCAGCAATAAGAAGTACTTTGCTATGAAGTGCCCAGTGATTGATAGATGAGATATCCTCATTTAGCCTATCAACAGCACCTTTCCCCAAACTGAGAGGTCTGGAAATAGGCAGTGGCCGTCATCAGAATACATGTAAAAGGTGCATTTCTGTATGCATGTAAATGAGAGAATAAAAGCGGACCCAATATAGATCCCTGAGATACACCAGCATATATGGCAAGAAAGGAAGAACGAAACATTTTATAGAGAACCTTCTGCAAGATAAGTCCAGATCAGTTTGCATACGGAGCCCATAAAAAGAAACTGGTCAGACAACTTGTGTATCAACATGATATGATCAACTCTCCTACTACCGGTAGGATCATTTTCATGACAGTTGGTTGCACATTATCAAGACCCATCGATTCGGATTTAATAGAGGAAAATGTGTTGTCAACATCACGAGAAGTTACAGCAGAAAACGAAAAACCCTCGTAAGGAATACCCGATAGAGGAAAGCCAACCTTCAAAATGTCCTCTTTATATTTGCTGCCCGTTGATTAAGCATGTAAATATCCTATTAAGGTCATAAGTGTCTTTGAATACGTGGAGATCCTTTGATCGTTTAGAGAGCCGTGTGTCCTGTTCATCAACCAACGAAAATATTCTCGCGCCTCAGATGTACGGAAGCGCTTCCATCAATCAAATTCATTATTGAGATCAAAAGTCTAATTTTGGAAATAAATCAAGAAAAGCTTTAATCAATAAGCGTTGGACTTCTAATCGGTAAATGCTTATGGAGGAGTTCACTTATAAGTTGTTCAAAGTAGCACACTTCTTCATCCGGAGATGTAAGATAGTAAACTTGCTTCCACTCAAAAGAAACGCCGCATCAAACAAAGAGTTCAAATCGACAGACTTAAAATCGAAGTACTAAACCAACTAATAACCAATGGGATAAGTTTTAAAAATGTTCAAATCAATCTACGCGTTAAGAAGTTAAGTAAGGAAGGGGGGATTACTATACTCCTTGTTACAACAAAAACGGAAACATCCAAATTGATCCACGCATTATGAAGTTAGGCTTCAACCACACCCTCCACTCCCACCACACCAAGAAAATGTTTGACATTGTACCAACATACTAACTACACCCTATAAAGCCCTCACAACAATCTCCAACTCCTGCCGGTGGATCGTTTTGGTAAGCAAACCAACTCAGTCCAGACTTGGAAGCGTACCAACTACGGACACTCTCAAAATCGTGGACGGTAGAACTATAACAAACATTGACTATACCACACCCAACCCTTTCTTTAAAGCTAAATTTGACTCCTGGGAGGAAGGTCCTCCTCAATGGTTAGTGACATTGCATTTTTACACTGTTCCAAGCTGGAAGGCAGAGTGGGTGGAGGTATCTTTTCGGAAGACCTGGACCTATGCATTTGATTTCGTTTGCCTGACTATTGCAGAGTTTTTCAGGCCTAAATCATGGCTATTAAGGTAGTCGTAGACCGCCTGAAGAACTTAACGATGCATTCTCAGATAGTCAGACTCCTATTAACTCCCACACGGGAATATATATGACCTCCAAAACGGTCGTAGCATATAGGTACCGGGGCATAGTGACATTCCGGATAAGTGTAGAGCTGATGAGCTATTGAGAAACGGAACCACTTTTCTCGACTTGGATATAAATCTCTAGCTTGGTAAGCCGCTAGCTAAACACAAGCTGGAGATTACATAAGCATCCCTCAGTATTGCGAATGTTAAATGGCAAAAGGGACACACCTGCCTTATTACCCGGCAAATTTGGCCGATTCTTGACTTAAAGAAGATAAGAGAGCTCATCTTGCTCGGACGAAATATTATAAGCGTTGACGTGGCCGTAATTTCGGGCCATTGTCTCATGGTAGACATGCCGACATACTTGGCGCGCCTTCAAATGAGTGCTGTAGGAGTTGCCAAGATGAGGGGGAGGAAGAAACCATACTCCACTTCCTCTGCAACTGCCCGGCTCTAGTTAACCGTCTTTGGGCTCCTTCTTTATCAAAGAGTTAACCGGTTTAGGTTCTACTGATGTCAGGGACTTAGTTCGGCTTATCAGGAGCTTGAAATGGTTCCCAGCTACGTGACAGATCTGCAACCTTGTGCTTCGGCCGACAAGACTTGCTGGCTCCCCGAGAACTATTTTCTATTGGTTGCAGAGATCTAGCTCCCTCTCTCTTTAGGGGTTATATAGAGTTCAGTGCATAGCTGGAACTGTGGTGTTACAATGCGCCGTTTTGGCATAATTTTGTCTTTTTAGACAGCCACTTTAACCTAACCTAATCTATCCTAGTCAGAGAAATAAATAAATAATTAATAAATAAAATTTTTACTTAACTAGATAAATATTAGTGGAGGAGAATTTACCACGTTTATTCAGCTCTCATGATCAAATGATACCAAGATTCCCAAACCCTAATGATTTAACATAGGTCCTTAATCTACCATATAGAACAATTAGAACTTTCAAGCGACATGTTCATAATACCAACCAGATATATGTATAATAAAAAAGTGAATAATATTATTTCATTGACCAACATACCTATCTACGGCACCTATTATGTGGTCTTCTTTTATGACTAGATTCAAACCAATATCATGATTGTACTGTCCACAAGCCCTTCATAAGATATCCAATTAAATTTACTGCAAATATATATTTCTAATGCCATAAGTCAGTATGTATGCTGAAAATTTTATCTATTCACCTTTCTCCAGTTTATTAATTGAAAATGCCTTAGGCGACAGGAAAAGCTAGTCACTAAATAATGCAGAAGATGAAGATGAATGAATGAGACACTCTAGGGCAGAGATAGTTATTTAAGTTTCATAGTAAAATAAGTCCCAGTTGAACTTACCGCAAACCCATAGGTGCAATCCCAAACGAGAGTGCATTCTGGCGAAAATCCTTAATGTTATGACTTCTGTGGCTGAGAGAATAGTTTTGCCTTTTGCAGTTTTGCAACTCTAAAGTATAACTATGAAAACAACCTTCAGAAATGTTTGAGCAAAATTCAACTTTGGATATTAATTAAAACTTTTGAGCACCTAACGTTTCCTCTATCTTCCTTTAAGTTTCCTTTTTGGAGTTCGCCCATTGAACCTTGTTATTTCTGGTGGAAAGATAGCAAAATGAGAAACCATGTCAGCTATATTGGTGCCAGAGAGTCTAGTAGAAAGGGGGTTGAGTGTCAATTTTTCCACAAAATTATAGAACATTAAATGCATCATGAATCTCATTCAATACTATTGTCCTCTTCGTTCTACTTATCTTTTAATTACACTATCCTCCCGTTCCGAACTTTAAAATATACGAAATCTACCTCAGCACAGTGTTAAAGATTATTTCCTTTTCTAAAAGGAAAAAGCAAACACTAAAACCATTTTACAATTTTCACTATTTTGAAGTCTTAAAACTTTTTTAAATCCATTTTTCCACTTACTTTATTCTGTTTGGTAAAAAAAATAAAGAGAATGTGGGTGGAAACGAAAATACTGGCAGTCGCTAGATAGTAGTGGCAGACAGTAGGAAGAGGCTGTGGAAGCCATTTTGTAGGTGAACTTCTCACCAGAATTCCCTGACAAAAGATTTTCCAGCTAGACAGATGGGTGGAACACCATAAATCTTAAAAGATAATGGCATTGGGCGGAATCTGTTGGCACAGAGACCAAAGGTAAGGTTTGGATGTAAATTAACGGCGGCCCTTAAAATAAATTACTTTCGCGTGAAAGGCTTAAAGCTAAAAAAGGCATTTTACGATAAAATTGAAACGGGGGACGGAATTAGGGGATTGGAGTCAGGGACCGTTGGGAGAGAATGGAAATTCAATTTCACCTTTGCACTTGCTAATTGCTAAAATTGCAGAAAATCACTTTATAGAGTGTGATGATATCGGGAAGGTGTTTCCGGATTACGTTTGTGCGCCTGAATGTAATAAAAATGAAAGAAATTTAGGAACTCGTTGGTTGAGACTATGAATGAACGTTTGTACAAAAAAATATTTATTTTTCCTTTTTTTAAAGTGCTGGAGTTGGCAATAATAATCTCTTTGGTAATAAGTTGAAGGTAGGCTGGGTATCTTTAACATGACACCATTTGGATTTTAGAAATATCATTAGTTAATGATTTAAACATGTGTTCTCGATTGATTAGAGTAGTCAGTAGAGTTTGCATGGGTACTTATGGCAGAATTAAAAGGTTCTTTCCTGGGGGAAGTTATAAATAATATTGAAAGTAAGAGATGTAATGGCATTAATAAAGAAAAAAGACCACAATCTTGTAATATAGGTACCTAATTATTTTTCAGAAGTGGCTTTGTCTATTTAACAGAGGTTCAATAGCATGACGAGAATCCATTACAAAAGGTAAGAATGTAGGCCAACTGCTTAAAATATGGCTAAAACGGCAACGTTCCAGACCCTATTAAAAGCGACGAAATCGAGTTAATAAAAATTATAGGAACATTGATTTTAATGCTATTTGGGTACACTTAGTAGGTCTCCGGTTGAGTAGCTTATATGGAAACTGTGCTGATAATTTTATGATGGCCGCCTTCCTACATTTTTAACGGTTTTAGTATGTTCGATATGATACCGTCGGCTGTGAAGTAATGAGACGTGTCGGTCTTCCATCCCGGAGGTCCAAGGTTCGAATCTAACCGGCGGCCACCCAGGGACGAAGAGGGAAACAAATAGTGCCTTTCTCTGAAAACTCTATAAAGATTATTCCCAAAAACAAATCGTAACCATGATTTCTCGGTCTATAGAATGGTCCTTGCATTTTTAGAAACCGTCATCAAATGTGTCGTCAGTGGTTTAGGCGATATCATACAGCTTTAATTTATGACAGTTGTACGCTTGAACCCTAAAAGGTTTAAGTCCTCGAATTGTTCACCGGATATATCCTTTCATTGTAAGGCTGACTTGAAATACGGCATAATAATCTGGTGGATTATTTTAGGGAAGGTTTTCAACCTTGAAAAGCTAACTAAAATTGATAGAGATGCTTGTCTGGGCATCTCCAGAGTTAACGATTTCAGCCTACTCTAGATACAAGCCCGGAAAACATGACAGTTCGGACATTTTAGCTTGGTGTCTTCACTATTTCATTTATTTTTGTATCACAGATTAAACAATCTTTCATACATATAAAACTGCACACTGTCTGAACCAAAACTAAAGAGAAATGCTGATGTCATTGACGCATTGTAACCTCATATTTCAACAAAACGAACACAGGAGCGAGTCTTCCCATAAAACACATGAAAATTTTAAATGAGAAATTTTTTATCGTGACCACCAAATTGAGACTTTAAAAATACTAGGAGAAATACTACGAAAAAGAAGAATTCCCCAACCTTCCCCTGTTCTTTATTGTAGCAAGTTTCGATTTGTTTACACCACCAATGGTCAGCTGTTCGTGTCAGCTACCGGGCTTGCATCTACAGTAGGTTGTGTAACATTACAATGCGACGTTGGCGAGGCACACTTACCCTTCAACCACTTTCACGTTCATGGTAAGTACGTTTGCCTGCAGGTAGTGCCGCAAGCTGAATTAATTCAGATTGTGTCATTTTTGTTTTGTATAATGTGGCTAAAGATCAGGAGAAACCCTTTGATGCTGTAGACGTCAAATAAACTGAAAAAATGGTGGACCTCCAGAACACTGCGGTAATAACTGTACACTGTACTTTCGGTTGACATGCAAAATATTCGTGTACGTTTGCAACAGCTGTTCGCGTAAGAAAGATCCGGACAGCATTCAACATCAATTCTGCGAATTCGCGGTACTTTGATCATTTTTGTCGGTACCTCCAAATTTGAATTCGAAGGTATAGGTATAAGAGCGACTTAGAGCTCTTGCTTCATGCGTTTTGATGTGTCTACAATGCATCAGGCTAGAAATTTCGTTAAAACAATAACAATAGAAGAGTGAGAGGCAACCAACATTCCAAAGAGTCAATTATTTTAGAAATTGTGGAATCTCCAATAAGTTTAATAGTCTTTCTTTGAAGTTAGTCTAACGCGAAAAGTATGTCCAGCCGCTGTCCAAATATGAGAATAATATTCAACTCAAGGTCCGATGTGGGACTTCAAGATCAGCGCCAATTCAGATGGAGTTAAGTAGTTCTTACGTATTTGCAAAAAACCTAGCATTTTACCTTATTTTGAAAAATATGGTAAGTTAAGAGAGGGCGAAAAGGATATATTCACTCAGTCAAACGAAATGGGTTGAGGGTGGGCCGAATGTTTTTTAAGAGACGTACAACAGCATTAAGTTTTGGATGTATTAAACGTAATGCAATTTGCTAGTCCTTACGAGAATCATAAAAATGCCGTTGTTTAACGTTCTCATTACAGAATCAAAAGAGTACGCGAAATCAAGGGTGCTATCGTCGTCGAAACTTTGAATAGGAGGAGGAGCGAGAGTTATGTGATTGGGAGAGAATTGTCATTTATAATAAAATAAGGTTGGTGAAAGAACTGAACCTTGAGACACACCGGAATTTATTTCGTAGGGATCAGATATAAGTTCGTCTTTTATTATATTATTACACGGATTTAATGGCTTCACAAAAACTTTTTATCAACTTTAAAAGGTGAAGGAGCAGGTCAAATGGTTAAAGTTTACCTAGAAGATATGGAGATAATGATTTCAACGCTCTGTCAGAGGCGTATCCATTGTATTTAACACTTTCTCGTTCGTTACCCAAGGAATAGCGAGTATGGGGGAAATGGACTAAATAATATGCAAATGCGTTGTTTAATTGTTTTTAAAATATTACTTACGATATTGGCACTTATTGTTTAAGAGTAAAGAACACGCCTTTTATTAACGTTAGTAATTTTGTATTCCTGCACAATTTTGACAGATGTCCTCAGAAAACTGAATAACACTCGTCTCGCTTTATTATAAATGAAATTTTCCAGAGGATTCACTATCAACACCATCTGCAACGTTAATTACTTTTTCTCATTTACTAATGTAGTCTGCATAAAATTACAAAATTTTCAAGAATTTCAAATACATTCAGATTACTAAACCATAAAGAAATTGTGCTTTCTTGGCTGTCATGATGGGGCTTCGACCTCTTTCTCATTTTGATTTTAATTGAAATTCATCTGAGTGAGAAATTGCATGCTATTTACTAGGGTAAAATCCAAAGAGAATGTCCAGACCATCAGATTTCAGATTAAAAGGACCAACGTCAAGGGTGTCCTTAAAACCTTGCAGAAATTTCTCGGGTACAACAATAAGCTGGGATTAGTGTTTTGATCTTTTTGTTTAAATTTTAGCTCTGCTGAATTGTCTCAGTTAATTTTGCTTTAGTCGCTTACTGAATTAACTACGTTGATTGTACTACGGAGTTTTTCAAATTTTTTTTTTCATTTGAAGAGTTTCAAAACCGCTGGATAGGTTTTGTATGTCGGCGAAAGATATGATGGGAATATTGTGTTCAAAAAATATTACACAAGAGCCACGATTTAAAATATTTAAAGAAACGAGACTATTCATTTTGCTGATTAAAAAATTCAAAGCAGATTCTTCGTTTTCTCTGAAACATCGTAAAATGCCCTCTTTCCTTTAGACCTTAGAATCTTCCACCCATTCACCCAAGTACTAGGATGATAAAATTTCTTGCGACAAAATTCAATTTGTCTAGTTTGTGCTTATCTTTTAGAAATCTCTTTGAAAAGGAATCGATTCATTGAGTTCCTCCCCATCTTTTTATGCTGCCTAAGGCTCCTTGCGCTTAGTACTTCTCCGCTTTGCAATAAAATGGTGGGGTTGCAAAATGATTTTGAGCTCAAAAATTCGATTTAAAGCGAATGGAAGTCTTAAGATTGTATTGAGAGCTCGGATTGTATGACAAAATCTAACGATTGGTACTGTTCCTATTTTAAGATTATACTCAATTGTAATCGAAGAACTACCAGCTTTCAACCTAACCATGTGGCCTCGTATGAGTGGCAGGAATCCCTTTATATTGCCACGAATTTAGGGAAATATGATACATGTTTTATCAAGTGTATTCAAGCAGAGAATTCTACTTATTTGTGGATTGCTACTTGATGTAGAGGAGTTCATCAGAAGTGGATCATGCTCCTGCTACAGGTTTGGACCTAAACAATATTATGGTGAAGCAGATTCTCGAGTTTAGGAACACAATAAACAAAGAGTAGAATATATGTATATAAAATAGTTGAATTGCATTGATGTACATGTGTTATTTGTAGGCGATGGTTTATTAATGGTAAATGGATTACAGTGGCGATTTCATAATTGATCTACTTACATGTACCTACATACCTATATCTGATGATAGTAACACACAGAATGAATAGGTGCACTCCACCCGAAGGATGTAAGTGCTGCCATCTGTACGAGAGGAGTGGTATCGATATTATAGTTTATTAATATACTCCTCGTTCTTAACACTTCAACGTTATTGATAGTATACGAGGTTTAAACAAATTCGAGGAATTTTCGTTCTACTCAAAAAAGCCCTATTTATTTATTAATATTAATTTTGCCCCCTTCAAAGTAGTCCCCATCAGATGTAATACCTACAGTTCTGCTAGCGCGTTTTCTAATCTTCGAAGAACCTGTGGAAAGAAATTTTCGGTATATGGCGTTTTGTCCTGGTTTCTTTTATCTACTTGAATAGAGGAAATTTGCAGAGGATCAAATATGATCGATCCACTTGAGCAGTTTTGGAGCGTCGTTGACTTCATTCAGTAACGATCGGAACAAATTTTCCTCCCACACTTACCATTGCCAAAACATCCGGAAACATTGCCAACATCTTCAGCAACTTCTCTAATCTGGATTCAACGCCTCTACATAATGATCCTCTTCACTTTTTAACGTTTTTGAGTTGTTTTGATGTGCTGGGTCTTCTAGGGTGTTTGTCATATGCAACGTCTTTACGGCACTCTTGGAAACGTTTGTAACACTTGTAAACGCTTGGTTTATTTATTGAAAACTTACCAAAAGCAATATCGAATAAATATTGGTTCTGTGGCTAGGTACAAGTGTACCAACACAATAAAAACTATTTTTACAATTGGGCTTATACCTATTGCTCATGAAATTCGAAATTTTCCATTATTTGTTGATCAAATTGAATATGAACATTCAATAATACGCCCGCCATACGAGTATGCACGCTCCCGTTACAGGCACAAAAATTTAATAACACCGTCATAAATGCACGCTTCTGTTACTACGCTCTGGCTTTAACACATTCGGGATTGGTAACTCACCACGTGGGTTATGTAAAATCTTGCCTATATAGACGCGTATTCACCATGTGGATAATCGGCCACCTGATATTAAAGTTATTACCAATAGCAGACGACTGAGAAGGTGAGTCGTGACAGTAGTAATGATAAAAATTACCTGAAATTTGTTATTTTTATTCTAACATATTTTCCAGTTTCAGTTATAACCTTTATGAACCCGGGTAAAAATAAGGCTCAACTGCACAAAGGTTGCTAGCTACTGCGGAGATAGTTTTGTTATCTCAGACGTCGGCCTCGATTGAATTAATCTACGAAAGAAAAAAATTAAATTTTAGTCTAGAAACTGTGTGACCATAACGTGCGTGATTTGGTGGTCTTTTATTGATACGTGCCTGTAATGGGCTGGCATTTGGAAAAGTATAATTTTTACTCAGGCGTCCCGTGCCTCATTCAGGCGTTTCGACGCTGTGCGTACCTATTTCAGGCTAGGTATCGGCGAGTCTTATTTTTTCTCGGTTCTCTATCCGGCACCACGGTTTTCTTCAAGGAAGGTCCACGATTTCTAGCTTGTTTGAGATTTTTTCTTGTACTGGTAAAAGATTCTTGGATGGTTGCCAAACTGACTGCATTTATACTGATTTCAGTAAGGCCTTTTTTAAGCTGTCTCACCTTATCATTGCTAAGTTGGGTTTCCCGCCCTCCCTCATTGTATGCATTAAGTCATATTTATCTAATAGAACTTATAGAGTATATTTTCGTCTCTGACTCTCTGATTTTTGGTGCCTCTGGCATTCCCCACGGTAGTCATCTGCGTCCTTTTGCAGATGTAAAATTCTTATATATGCCCATATTAAGATTTTTCTGGCGATCAAATCTAATGTGGATTGTCAGATCTTGTAATTGTACGATTGGTGCTGCAATAATAACTTTAAACTGAACATCGAGAAATGTCAGGTCATTTCCTTCTCGAGGTCTCGCAACTCCTGTACTTTTCAGTACATGTTTCAGGGCGCTCATATAAAATGGGTGGTGGGGGTAAGGGACTTGGGAGTTTATTTTGATATACAATTGAACTTCATCTCCCACATTAATAACGTTGTTGCCAGGACCAACTCTATGCTGGGATTTATTCTTCGTTGATCCAATGAATTTCCTAGCCCTCACATAAGACTCCACATTAATACGTCCCTGATTACACCCCTTCAGGTTACACTAGTCAGATTTGGCCTCCGTTTTACGGATCTCACATTAAACGTATCGAATCCGTCCGTCCTACGTTCTCTCTTATATTTGCACCAACTTTTGCAAGAAGAGCTAGCCAGCGTTGACGTAGCTTCCAAAATACTGCCTAGAGAACTATGCTATTCCCCAAGTAATCGATCCCCCTTGTAGATTACTTTTTCGTGCACTAATTACGGCATGTTTGAGCCTATTAACCGAATTTACAGGTTTGCTAATGATATTGGAGATATTTTTAGTACTAATATGGACAAAGTTACACTTAAAAGGATCAGCTGATCATCCTGTTGTACTCACTTGTTTTTTGTTTTTGTTTTCAATGCTGGTTTGAGCCTCATTCCAACATTTCGTTGTCGAAGTTTCTTGGCATCCTACGTGCCGCCTAGACTTGGTATTAAGAAGGTTTAGAATCAATAGTTTTTTTTGTAAAGAGTGCGTCGTCGCTCTCCGGAGATCCCAGGTTCGAATCCCACCGACGGCGAGAAATGGTTGGTTTCTGCTGACAACAGATCACGATAAAAAGGCCATGGGGGGTTGCAGAAAAAATATCACTTGTTCGGAATCCACTTTAAATTGTAGGTCGGAATCGGGTGAAGTTATTCACCCGCCCCATGCCCCACAAGGGGTTACGGGAACTAGAGATCGAGAAAGAGTGAGTGCGCAAGTTGATACTAAGCCATCTATCTATCCAAGAACATAGTTTTTTACTAGCTCTTTCCTTGATTCTGTTAATCGTGACCATCACTTGGCCGATACCAAAATAATGTCATCATCAGCGTATTCGACTACTCTTACAGAGTAAATCTTTACGAATATATGTTCAGGATTAACAGCCGCAGCGAAAGCGTAAGGATCCCACTTTTTGTTGTGCTCTTATCTAGCAAAGATTTGTATTGATTTCCTTTCTCTTCACCCTGACCGAAAAAGACATTTTACGTTTTTGACATGAGTCCATCGACGTGAGTCCCCTTAAGATACCTGTTAATACTTTAAATTGGAACAGAAGACTTTCGTAGTTATGTTAAAATATTGACTTCTCTGCAAAGCTTCGTTAACCATTGTCGACAAATTTTACCACGGGCAATACAGCGCGAGGTTGTTAGGGTATGGATATGGTCTCGATTGCCGCCGCATGGGTGTAGCGTTTAATAACGATACATATATGTGTTGCTAAAATAATTTAAATATAAGATGAGAGTCGTCATTGGTGTCAGGGAAAACAAACTGGCTCTTCTTCATAAAAGTTGCAGGTTCGAATCCCGCATAGCAATGGCTGTTTGGGATTGCTGAGTTAAATCGGTGGCTTGAAATCTACTTAAATTTTGGGCCCATTTGCTCTTTTCATCGAATCAAGTTATGTTCTGCTCCTGCCCTATATGGCCTCACGAAAACTAGAGAGATAGAGAGGTAAACATGCTGGAAAGCATCATAAAACCGTATGCAATTTATCGGGAAAATTTTTTTTTTTTATATACGATGTGGCCAAATCATAGGGGACAACCCTTCGGTTTGGCCGGAAGGGAATTAGGGTAAGGGAAGTGAGGAAACTTGAGTCTTGTTTTTGCATTGCTGCGAGCTAGACAACAGCCCAAAGACGGAATGGCTCATTTTAATTTCTTAGTAAAAGCTCACGGGGTCATCTGGTCTTGAACCCGGGACCCATGGCATGTTGGTCTTGCCGCTCAACGTATTGATCCAACTCCGCCTCCATGATTAGGTATTTAAGATTGGTGATGTTGAGTGTACAAAAGTAGCAAGTTGCTTATCTAGTTCTAAAGTATGTACGGCGATTTTATAGTATAATAAATGTATCTTGAAAGACCTCAAGATCTATCTCCTGAATTTTACTAGATGTTGCCTCTGGTCAATAATGAATGTCTTCAAACAAATTACATTTTAAAAGTTTGGCTATGTCGTTGCCGTTGAAAGTTTAGCCATTTACCAAACTAAGCTATTCCATAAATTACTGTAATCAAAATGCGATTGCACAAGTGAAAGACATTAAAGTTGAATAAAGTGGAGCTGTGAAAACTTAACTTGTTTTTCGTTGAATATTGAGAAATGAATAGAATTTCTACTTCACTTTTTCTTTTATAATGAATAAAAGACGGAGTAGAAAATTGAATGGATGTAAAAGCTGTCTTGGAAGGCTCTCTTAACAATAGTTGTTTTCTGCTGTCCATTGAAGTTGTGCCGTTACCATTTAAACCAAAGTACAGCCATTGAAAGAAACCGTACCAATTGCATTTTCAACCTACCTTCTTCACAGAAGAAATTTCACCCAGAAAATAATAAGTAAGTCCTCACTGATGATACGAAATAGGAAAGGATTTTAGCCAGCATCATCAGTATCCTCCGTGGAAATGTCTGGATGCCTTTTTGTCTGTTTCAATTGCTTCCAAGTGTGCTCGAGTGTTTTATTGCTCCATTCGCGAGTTTAGAGTTTTTGAAATGCAAAGTGAGTACTCAAATGAGGGGGTTGAAATGCTAATTTTCGCCACTTGAGATATCTTGTTGCTTATTCACTTTGTGATGAAACCACTTACAATTCCTTATTTACGTCGTTTGTGGTTTAAAAAGTTAATAATAGTTCCATTGTTATGAGTGAAACTGGTCTATTGCTTGAGGCTTTGTTTTATAGTGAGTGGGAAAAAGTCTTCAGGCAGAAATTTATTGTGTGGTTGATTGATTTAAAAAAAAAACACAACGATATATAAATTTAGTTCAGCCCTTATTACACTTAAGAGAAGGCATTGATTGTCCATTTGCCGGTCCCTGCAACCGTGATTGCTCTGTAAAAGGGTTCTCCGATGTCTTAAAGTTGCATCTCCAAGAAGCGTAAATTGGCTTAAGAAAATAAAGAGACAGATCAATCTACATTTTTAGTGTTCATAGCAAATTCAAATCTTTATATCATAGTTTTGGTCTGTTTGTATGTCACAGCTCTCCTATTCTCTTAAGTATCGGACCCCCCCCCCTTCCCTCTATCCCAGAAAGTACTGATCGGAGAAGGGGGGAGGGGGTCCGAAACTTTTTGGACACCCGTATACCTATTAACCTATTAAGACTAAATTTTAAGGCTTTTGAGCCGAAACTAAAACGCACTTTTGGTCAACTCAAAAGCGTTTACCCAAAACCACAACTTTTCGTTCACAGTGTTAAAATTTTTTTATATAGTCATGCCAAAGCTCAGAGGATTTTTTTAAATGCACTACGCCCTATAATGCTAAGCACAATCTTTACAAGGAAAGGGTAAGGGTAATGGGTTAAGGGGTTGAGTGAAGGAGGTGTCGATGGTACGCCTCGTTTGAAAAGTTCGAACTAATAAGACGAGGGAAAACAAAAGATGGTAAATTGTTCCATATTCGCGTTATTCTGTTCAAGAAAGATTCCCGAAATTTGACAGTAGTTTCTATCGCGTGTTGTGGTCTATTTATAAGGAATCAGACTAGCAATTTCAGCAATTAAAATCTCAGAAATTGAGGGATTGCCAATAAATTTAATAGCCTTACTTTGAACTTTGTCTAGCGCTAACAATACGACGTGTCTGGCTCTCGCCGAAATATGGGTATTATATTCGAGTCTAGGCCTGATGTGGGACTTGTAGATCAATGCCAGTTAGGGGGCGAAATATTTCTTACATCTCTGTAGAAAACTACAGAATTTCATTGCATTCTGAGATTACTGCATATCTCAATACCCAAGATGTTTAAGGAGGGTGAGTGGGTATATTCACTTCATCCACAGAAATGAGTTGAGGGTTCGCTTGGATAACTTAACTTAACACGATTTGCTTTGCCCCAAGCGGCGATAAATATCGTTGTTTAATGATCCAAATATGCGTTCTCAGTTAATTTTTATAGAATTTCCACGAGAATTCATGGCAAAATCATAAGAGTACCCTAAGTCAAGAGTGCTGTTGTCGCCGAAACTATGAATAGGATTGATAGGAGTGAGAGATATAAAGTTATTAATACACAGGAAAAATAAGGTTTATGAGAGAACTGAACCCTGAGGTAGCCCGGCATTAATTTCGTCGGGATCAGATGTATCTACGTCTATTATTTCATGATTGAACGGTCTAACAAAAATTCTCTATCCATTTTAAGAGTTGAAGATGCAGAAAAGCAACGATTTCGGACTCTCCAAAATTATGGGGACAATGTTTCCAACGCTCCCTTAGAGCCGTTAGTTGACCGGCCAGCACAGAAGCGATTATGGTTATTTTCTAGATATTTGATCAATTGAAAGTTGATGAGTACTTCGAAAACTTTAGATAGGACCGAAGTTGCAATTAGTCTAGGGGTCGTATGCCTCGCCTTTTTCAGATATCGGCTGAACATTGGCAAGTTTCCATGTAGTCGGAAATACTTTTGGGGAGTATGACAGGTGAAAAAGTTTGCGCAGAGTTCTAACCAAAGCAAAGGCGCAGCATTTTACAACTAAGGCGGAAAAAGCCATCAAGTGCAAAAGTTTTGGGCACGCCCAGTTTAGAGAGTAAAGTTGGATAGAATTTTATTCTGGTTTACAGCTTACACACAGATGTTAACTTTTCTTCATTCATCCCCACTCTCAGGAGAACTCAGTTTTCTTCACGGTTTTTTTACACAAAAGTAAACACATAAACCTTTTAAGTTGTACTTCAGATGAATTAACCCGGGAACCCGGGAACCATCACGTGGTGGTCGTGCTACTCAACGAATTAATCCAACTCCTTCTCTTCAGTTATGCACAAGCACAGGTTAGGTAATGTTGCGGTGGCGGGTGCGTAGCGTCAGATGCCATACGTTCTGGAACTATCGTCTTGCGATTTTTGAATTTACTTCATGGGCTGCTATAATTTCAATTGAAAGTTCTAATTATAATCTTAGTTTAGAAATTATAGGGCCCCCGGGGTTCACAACTAACTGAAAAATTAAAATGGTACGGAATCAAAAAATTTTTGTTGCATTCCAGGTGACTTATCCGATGAAGCAAGCATACATTTTCTCTCGGCTTAACTTTTCTCGAAAGGCGGTGCAATGATTTCTGTTTTTGGTCACCAATTTTACAAAATTTCAACTAATTTGGTAGGACAATGGTAGGGATGGACATACTAAAACTCAAATGATATTACTGTCATTTCAGTAAATCACTACAGTGTCAAATAATCGGCATTCCCTGTACAAATTTGAGCTTCTTCAATGTTGATTAACATAAATTCCCAAAAGGAAGTCAGTGCCCTTAAAACCAGAATGATCTACGGCAAGGTCGAGGCTTCCATGCGTTCTATTTAATTTGTAAGGTAACCACTAAGTTCATAAATCACTTTTCAGTTGAAGCATGTAATCCCCATAAATCTCTAGTGTAACCATACTACCGGGTGTCGGTCCTTGTAAGGTTGAATATTGCTCTATGCTCCAACCTTCCAAAATGCAATCTCATCTTACATCACGAAATATTTGGACGTTAACAAGATTAACACTTGGCTGAGTAAGCTCTATGACGATGTCGTTAACACGGGGATATACATTCGTCTCTTGTGTTTTACCTTTATCCTAGATTTGCATGAGTCGAGGAGTTTAATGAAAACGTTCTCAGGAATTCGCATTAGAAATTTATCCCCATCTTGGACATACAAATCAATATTACTCTTCCACACGATGATGCCATCTTCTAATATTCCGGTTCAGGGATTTATCATCAGTTGCTAAGGAATTTCCCGAGATTCGATATTGTCGCGTATGTCAAGTCGTGACATAAAATCTGCACACAGAGAGACGTGGAAAGGTGTTTAATGTTAATTGGCTCTAGAGGCGTCTTTTGATAATCAGGTTTGTTGCCCCTCGAGATGAATGCTTTGGAGCCCCAGGCGGGCGATGCAATTTACCCTCAAATGCAATTACATGGCTTCATACATTATTTTCTATCCTCAATTGAACAAAACACGGATGTTGCGCAATTTTCAACATGCGAAGTGCTGTTGTTGGTCATGTTCAACTCAACGGCGATGACAATTCTGTTCATCAGATGAGAGTGTAACAACTTTACAACAGACAAAGGTAGGGGGAGCATCAGACAGCCTCCATTAGGTGGGTGGTATAGTGTATACTCAATTTTCCCATACTATAACGTTCCCGCACCAGCTGAGTCCCAGGATAATGAATGAAAATTAACGCTAATGAGAGATTCAAGCTGCACTACGGTTGCTATTCAAATTGAAATTTCTGTAATTGCACACTTCAGTGCCGTGTGGCTGTGCCTGGCTGCAAAACTCCGGGATGGTAATTGAATATTTTATAAGAAAAACACTCTGGTGGGCTGTCGGCCTTCCTCGTCACATACTCTATACTATGCGCCAAATGGGTAATCTTATAACTGAAGCGGTTATCATTTGACGTACATTTACAATGGCGAGAAAACTTTTAGTGTTCAAGGAGAAAATTGAGTTTTCAGGATTTTTTAGACGTGCATTTTTGCGTTATCTACTTACGGAGAGTCATCATTTTGCAATAATTTCTAATGTACCATTGCATCATAGAGCATTACATTATCACACATTTTTCAAGATGACAAATTAAACCTTTGCTGTTTACCAGTATCAGCCTTGTATTAAATCTTGTTCTCATGTCGTTGCGAAATCGTATTCTCCCCTCTCCATTTATTATATCCATCATAAAAAGGATAGCGTGTAAACACCAATCCTTGTTCATGTTACAAAAATTCATTAATTTTTATCACAAGAGACACCTAGTTATGAATGTGCACATTATAAATGGTTTGGTGAAATATCTTGTAAAAATTGGACACGTTTTTACTTGGAACCTCATAAAGAAACCTATTAAATCTGAACGTAAGTAAAAAAGCGTTGGGTCATCGAAACCCATTGCTCACATTTCTGTTGGCTTCTTCCGGAACAAAAGATTATTCTCTTGACCGTTCATTACACCCGGGGACACCCGACATATCCTATCGCAAAAGCAGGAATACATATGTGTAAAAAGTCTCCCTGTACATGATGTTTTCCGTTCGCATTTACTTTTATTGTCGTCGAATTTATGACCCATCAGCCCAACTCTGAAATGAAATCCATTGTCCGGGAGCTTTATTACTCTTTTGTGCAAAGCTTTTCGAATAAAGGACATCCCGCCATTATGACATATGTCTATGTTCGCATATATATAACATAACAAAAAGTACATCAACACGCTGGGCCGAGATGAAAATATTCGACTTACAAAAGACTACCTCTGAACGAAATAATCCTCGCCTCTCTCCATTCTATATATTCTGGACTCCAACACTCCTGTCATCTAAGCCTACCTACCCTATCCTACCCTTGCATGCACCATTATATTTAGTAACCACGTCTGACCCGTCCATGATTCCCTTGGGTAACTATTGCTGGCTGTGCTGAAGCTGCCATTTATGTCTCCCAGGGACAATCATTCTCACTTGTGCTGTGGAGCGACTGAAACTATTGGCCACTTTCAATTCACTTTTGTTGCCCCAGTGCGCTTCATTCTTTCTTCTTTTTTCGCTACTACCCGCTCCGACAGCCACTCGCCTTGCCTTCCTGCCAGCAATAGTCACTATTCTTCCCTTGTGAATTGGTTCACCACTGACGTGGAAATCCCTTTGGATGCGGAGCAATGGTAACTGATTTTTATTGAATATGAGTTTCCGACCAGATAAAAGATATGTGAGCTCCTTTTTCGATACGTTCGATTCGGGTATACAGGGAGTATTGCTTCTTTGAAGCAATATAATAAAATTGTGTAGTGAAGCGAGAGGTGCCAACGCAGAGTTCCTCCGCAATTTTGTTTTGAAAATACATTTAAAATTATTGTTACTATTTGGAAAGTTTTTAAGATTACGACGTGAGTGTTATATTATGAGACGACTAATTTATAGCAAACTTAAAGCTTCTAAACGTATTTCGAAAATATGTTGATTGTGGTATTCTTCTGTTCTCTCTATGTTCTATTTCATAATCTAGAAAGTGTAATAGATATATTTTCTTACCGACTTCAAGGAGAAGGAAAGCAATATAATAATCAGAATCGACATTCGGATTTCAATGGATATACACGTTTTGAGGTCATCTCAATTTACTTCTACTATTTTCAGACTGATTGTCATTCAGTTATTTGTCTGTTCGTCTGTCTGTCTGCCCATTTGTGTGTCTAGAACGGTTCAGCTCATTTTGTATACACTAATTTTAAGTAAGAATAGGAAGACCCCAAATGTTTTTCTTAAAATCCGAAAACCTGAGAGGGTGATGATCTCCTTATTTCAAATATATTATATTTGAAAATTTAATATTTGGTTGTTGAAGGAAGCAATAAAAGACGTAAATTTCGGGATGGTGGAGGAGTACGGCGGTTCTGTAGACGGAAAAACAATTTTTGACACCAGGGAGCGCTGTTAAAAATTGTACATCTGTGAGAGTTCCAAAGAAGATTAAAAGGATTAAAAATAAAAGAAAACTAGAATAAAAAAAAGAAAGAAAAAAAATAAAAAGGAAAAAAAAGAAAGTGAATAAAATTCTCCAAAGCATGTGCAAGTGCTTTTATAATCATCTGTCATGAGCCTCAGTCCGTATGCCGCTACAAAATTAATGCTAGAACTCGCGCGAGTTTTATGTCGTCATAAAGGGCACACATAACAAAAGGAGCTCAGAAAGAAAAGGCGTCAGTGATCTTTGAAGTGCTCAAGGGATGCATGCTGTTGTTTTTTATTTCCAACTTTCATTTATGACGTAATGTCTACCAACTGATCATAAAGATTTAAATGAAGACATGCGTTATACACCCAAACTATGTTGACGAAGTAAAGCATGTCGCATAATTCTCCAAAATAGCGAAAGGTATCACAACTCGGAGTACGCGTATGCTACTTCTCAGTTATTTGATCGATTTAGCGCAGTTTTAACTTACTTGTCGTAATAGAAGACGCCCTTGTTTATATTTCACGTCACCGTATTTCTGGTGCTGTTGCTGCTGTCTACGCCTCTTTTAAGGATCTGTGGGATACGATTGCTGGCTGTGCATCTACTGGTGTCAGCAGTGTACCTGCTATGCTGATTATAGAGGATATTCGTCGTGTCATGTAGCAAATTAGGAGCGAAATTGGATCCCTGCTCGCTGCTGGTCATGTAGCTTTGGACAAGTTTTGAAAGCATGTACTTAAATCTGATAATGTAAGCCCGTGTCTGTTGCCTACCAATTTTCTGTAGCTGTTAAACTAAATTTGTAGCCTGATCTAATATAGATCTATTCCTTCGCGCTTCAAGCTGTTCTTGTCTCCATATTCTAAAAATAAAATTTGGTCGTACCATGAAACTGCGCGAATCATAAATATGGAGCTGTTCACCATCGTCTGTTTTTGGTAGCACAAAAATAGAGTATGGTAGAATATGGTCTCTAGACCCAACACTGAGGATTCGATTGCATTGGGTAGTTGGCTCAGTGTATTTCAAGCCGAAATTCGTGGCATCGAAACTTATGTCCTTGTTAACGTCAAACAAGGACCTGTCCCTCTGATAGCCAAGCAGCCCTAAAGGCTATATATTCTTGGTGTTTTTCTTCGAAGGGGTGATCCAACAGCTGGCCGCTCTAAACTGGTTCACGCTTTGTTGGATACCTGTTCACTCGGGTTTCGTGGGAAACGAGGCTGCCGCTGAACTCCCGAACCCTGTTGCAGGTTCAGCTGATCATCGGCAAGGGCTTTCAATATACTGGATTTTTTCTTGGCGCTTTTCTTCGGCGGGGTATGGAAGCATTGCAGGCCTGCCGTATCGGTCTCATTGTGTCATCGACCAAGAGCTCTGCAGGGCTCGATTCATCCGGTGCATCGATCGCTCCTCTTTCTATCACTTCGATGAGGGCTTCGCGGTTTAGTTTTCCCGTGTTCCACCCATTTGTTGGGCGGCAGTATTCTGTCTCCCCTCTTCTTTCTTTCTGAACACCAAAGGTTATGTATTGACGGTCACTTCCGTTATACTCTTCACAGACCTTCCATCCGGTGATTTTCGGTGCTAGGGTCTCCGATGCCAGAGTAATATCCGCGATAGTCTCTGGTATTTATTACGTTCAGGGCTAGTCTAGCAGCTATCCAGTTTCTCTTGGAATTCTTGGACGCTCTCGTTTGGGGTGCGGTAGCAATTCACGTACATTACTTTGTCAGTCCTAATCCAAACGAACCTTCTGTTGGAGCCATAATTTTCGTCGAGAAGAAGGTGAGAGAATGGTGTAAAAAGCTATTTCTGGTACGTTATCGTATGAAGTGGCAGTAGCCTTGCAAATGCAACGTTTCAACGCTTATACTGGTCGTCAATATTTAGTTAGTGAGGCGCTGGACTTAAAAGCTGAAACTCTACTGCACTTGTAGTGACTATTTGCATGTGCTTGGTGATAAATATATCGTGGCCGGCGTGGAGGCGACTGCCGAATCACGAGGTCAGTACCCCAATTATCGCTAAACGTGCCGTTTTGTTACCACGACCTGTAAGACCCGATTGTTGTTCACGGCATATCATAACGAGGTAGAACACGGAGACGCCGACGAGGCTGATAAAGCCAACCCGAGGAGTTAAGGAATTGAGCTAACTCCTTAATTTTTTATTCCTGAGATTGCTTGTGGGTTCTCCAGATAGTAATCTCCCAATAATGTCCTTCTGATGCTTACCAAGCCTCGGCACTGGGAAAGATTAAGTATGGTTTCTTTTTCACCGGTGATGCGACAGTGTTGCCTGACCGCATGTACGCGTATAACGAAGTGACCCTTGCAGACGGCTAGCATTTTTTGAAATTAGTTCACTAGAACTGCTGAGCAGCTCCGATGTTCTGTTCTTGTTAATAATAAATTATTGATATTGATATTATAGTTTTTCATACGATGAGCTTAGTCAATCGATCTAGAAATAAATAAAACCTCACTTTATACATGAAAACCAATGAATTGTCTGTATTAAAATTTATTAAACATATTTTTAATTGTCAACTTCGGAAGTACATGATCGTAAGAAATGGTTCTATTCTATAAGAACTTGAAATAGAAAACAAAAACAAAATCACTTCAAAATTGCTTCTTATAACTTTTCTGAGAACTGTTGCTTAAACTACTAGAATCCACTTTGGTGACGTCGTTAAATTCACTATCCTGGGATTTCCGTTTTTTGCCCCTACCATGAGGTTTCACATGTTTTGGGATTTTCTCGAGAGTATGTTCTGTTAATTTCTCTTCAATCCAATCCCTGTACATTCCAATGTGTGTAAGTATTTCGGGTTTGGCTGGATCACAGCTTTCGTGACCGTTCTTATCAACAACATTACTGCTTACCGATATAATTCCATACACTGTATAGTTGAAAGCATTGCCAACTACAAAAGGACCACCAGAATCTCCATCACAACTTACTGAGTTTGTGTCTGATAACAGACAGAGCATGTCGGGAGATATGAAATTTTTTGGATAACTTTTTTGACACTTTTGATATGGTACTATTCGAGTTTGTGCCTTTTGTAACATGTTTGATATGACACCCTTTGAATTAATCCCCCATCCGAGGATCCATCCTAGCTCACCACCTTTACAAGGCTTGTCGTTCAAAGGAAGTGTGGCTTTTTGTATATTTGGTCCAAAAACGAAAGGCTTTTCGAGCCAAACTATTGCGATATCACCCCAAGCGAATATTTCGAAATCTTTTGTTAAATTGTGTTGTTGAATGTAACCTTCATTTATAACACAACCCGAAGCCCAAGATCCTGGTGAGGTATTCAGTTCCAATTCAATATCAACTAATCCTGCGCGGACGTATATAAGAGGCACTGAACCACTATTTGGAATACAATGAGCGGCCGTTAAAACTGCGTCAGCGGCTATTATTACACCTCCACACTTTTTCATTTTTATTTCTTTAAGGCCATTTTTATTTATTTCTGTAAATATTGTAACATGTGCCACAAACGGGAACTCATCTTGTCCTACTGCTACTATGCCGTTTCCCGGTAGTGATGTTAATAGTCTCCCGACGTCTTCACCGGCAATAATAGGATTCGAACGTCCCAGGGAAAACAGCACTGATAGCAACGTGAAAATTTTGTAGGCCATATTAAGTAAGTTAGCTCCACTAAATCGAAAAAGCTAAGAATTTTCTTATATACGATAAATGGGGCTCAGATTGGAGCTTTCAGAACATTTGTATAAACTGCGTAAATGGAAATCAAGTATGTGGCAGTCAAAGAAGTGAAAACTTTTGCTGTTGTCGAGTCCGCAATTGTAAATTATTTGGCAATGGCATGTAAAACGTGCGTAAGATATCGTGATAATTCCATAACAAATTTGATCAGCTGCTTTAATCGCTGTGAAGTAAACTAACATTTTCAATTTAAGGAAATAAGCATAGGAGACGTGGTATAAACTTGACTAGTTTAAGGGTCAACATAACCACATAATAACGCCCGACTGTGATTTTATTGTATACTCCAGTCTGGCGGACCAATACTAATGTGAGCTAGATACCACATACCTTATTCAATTAAAAAATATTTTACATAGTGAGAGAAGGAATTTGGGAAGAAATTGAGATCGCAGCGGCTAACCCCATATATGTATAAACAAGGTAAGTGATGCGTTGCCACTCAAAACTGGTAGACTTCTAGCGGAGCATCCACTTGATAACAAATACAACAGTGGCGGAGAAGCAACTTTCATAGGCTTTATTTCTATAAATTTAAATTTTCTCTTTCTTTGTTATACGATACCATGGTAAATATTTGTTAGTCAAAAGGGCGGTAAAGGTTCTTGGTTTCTCGTCAAAACCATGAAGAACAATTTTACCAGATCTTCAATAATAATAGCAATAGTAGCAGTTTATCGGAAAAAGCCAACATGTTTGCTGCTGATTTTGTTATTAACTGGTTCCTACTTTTACATTAGCAGGAAAAAGTACGTTCACTTCAGCAGGCGTGAAACTTTCAAGGAACTCGATAATTTCTACTTGTCCAAAAGTGCTGGTTTCTCGCCCTAGTTCGTTGGCTAAACTTTCGCGCATGCTTTTTCAAATGTCATGCCTATGAAGGCAGTGCTTTAGCATCACAGGGCATCCCCTGATTGACAGCATTATAAAAAAATGTTTATTTAGACTAGAACTTTTAGATGTATATAGAGTGCAGGTATTACAGAAAACGTCCAACAAATCAACAGAGCACCGAGAAGAGAAGAAAGAGACTCAGACCTTCTTTATATTTTACCTCAAACATTGGAGATTGTTTAAGAGCATGCAAGTTATATATGATTAGTATATTGCAGTTTTCAACTAAACTACTGGAGCGTCTAATGTTTAATCAAATGTATGATTATATTTGTGACAACAAGCTTTTATCTCACGACCAATCTGGTTTCCTTAAAAAGTACAGTACGCTTACTGCTCTGTTAAAGATCTCAGATGACATAAGACAGAATCTTTATGATAGAAATCTCACACTTCTTGTTCTGCTGCATTTTTCTAAGGCATTTGATTTTGTTGATTATGAAGTCCTTGTAAACAAATTGGAAAAACAATTTGGGTTATCTAATGCGTCAATAGAGCTTATGAGAAATTTCTTGACGGATCGACATCAACGGGTCCTTGTGAATGAATTTGAAATTTGTGACTTTGCGAAGTAGAATTCTGCTGTGCCGCAGGGCTCCATTTTAGGACCACTTCTCTTCTCTTTATATATTAATGAACGGGGCTATGCAGGTATGAAATCCGAGGTTACGAAATACGCGGACGATGCTCAATTATATGGGACTGCTAGAAGGCAGATCTGCAGTATGATTTGTGACATTAACATTGAATTGATAGCTGTTATACTGGAGAAATGTCCTCAGGCTTACCCAGGCTAAGGCACTTGGTAGACCCTAAGCTTATAACGATATCACCGCCGTTAGTAAGGCAGATCTAAGGTTGCTCTTAGTCTACCTATCTGGCCACTGTGGGCTGAGATATCATTCACACCGGATAGGTCTGTCCATTGAGACGGAGTGTCAACTCTCTCTGGAAGGAAATAAAACCACTATGCACATAATGTGCTTTTGTTCGGCAGTGGCATGATTGAAAAGGAGAATCCTTAGTCCGGAATTCCTGAGCCCGTCTGATGTTAGGTCCTCCACTGTTAAAGACCTCATTTCATATTTAAGGCTAGCTGAGCGTGTTTTGCCGTAGTAGGGGTTATGGCACAAAAGACCTCCTAGGTCGTAGTGTCCACTTTATAAGTAGCAGAAATAATAATAATAATCACTTGTTTTCTGTGATTTTACGAGCCGGGGTCATTAAGACAGACATACCCACAAAGTTGAAAATGTAAAAAAAATGCAAGTGTCCCAATACTTTTGTGACTGGGTAGTATATGTTCATTTCCTTCAACTCTTAATCCCTAAGTATTGTGTTGTAGATTTCTATCCTTTTTTTCTTCCTGGGACTACTAAGCGTTCTTCCTTTATTTCAGTATTGACAAATTAAGATTTTAGTTATTTTTACACTGAAGGTAAAATTTACTGCTTATGTGCCAAAAGGTTTTTAAATAGTTCATCCGCTTTTATTTCTCGAATGTAGTTTTCCGCTTTAATTAAATATTTCTCTCTATTATTCCTACTACGTGTAATATGCACTTATACATAACCTCAAATTATAAGCCCTCTAATACTTATAAAGGCTAAACTCAATTCAGCATTAAAAATATCTATACATTTATGAGATATTGTCAGTTTTTGGGATTTTCAATCAATTCATAACAAGACAGTGAACAGGAAAAGTTTACGTGCAATTAAAGCGTTAATAAAGTCACCATTGGTTACGAAATTTACGAGAGTGACCATTAAGTCCTGAATCAAGAGAGACGGTAAACCGCTGCTAAATTTTAAGATCGAGTCTTATTGCTCTCGGCCAAACTTAATCAAGAACCATAAAATTAATTCAAATTGCCGAAGTTAGTGAATACGGCCTCCATATTGTTTCCACTAAACAAAACTTATTACCACCCCAGGGTGTTACGATCCACTAACCCAATCGTAATCGTTCTACTATCGGGGCTAGTTGCAAACAACCATTTGTCAATAGAACCGCTGGGTTAAAAGCTCTTTTCATTTCGACCAAACTGCAGCCACATCCGATTCAATAAATGAACTTCAAGGAGCACATCTGCAGTTTGGCATTGGACCATCTGAAAATTCGTGGTTCTAGTCGTTCTAGTAGTTCGTTGTCGATCAGATTATCCTATAACGATGTCACCGGGAATAGTCCAAAATGTGGGGCTTTTGTCTGGTTCCTTTCAGATAGCTGTAAAGGCAGTTTAGCACATCGCCAAAACAGCCTGTACATGGAGGGCTTATTGGTTACGTGACTTACCGCAGGATGAAGTGGGTGGGTCCAAGGCAATAATTCCTTTCAGTTTCAGGCAGAATTGTTGGCTGCCGCCAGAGGCATGATGAAAAGCCCCACAGATGCACGAGGTTAGACAACTTTTTTCGTCATTAAATTGGCTTGAGAAGGGCCTGCATTGAGCTTGAAAATCTGCCAAAAATGGCAGTACCATATTCAGTGTGTTGTTTTATTGTATTCCGAAACGAATGTAGTTGTCCTTCATGAACACTTTAAATGACCTGAAAACTTGCAAGATAAACAAACATCACAACTTAAATTGAAGGCCAAAAGTTTTATGAGTTTCATGCAATCATTTCCTTCATATGATTCACTCTCGAGTGGACTCTTCCTTCTACTAAATTTCTATGGGCGAAACTGTTAACGTGGTTTAGTGCCTTTTAATAGCTTGAATGAAGAGGAAAGTTTGATTAGTTGATTTCATGGGCGCTAGTAAAATACGAAAGCAGAAGGCGTTTAACGTTTAAAGGACTTTCGGCAAATTGTAAAATTACGTTTGATTTGACATAAAATGAACGATGAATCAAGACGAAAATTTATGGCATTTACTTGTAACATGTATGCACATACTTGCGTGGAAGTTGCAGTAAACAATGATAAGTACGGCACAAAGAAGGAACGCAGGCATGTTTGTACCGATCGATTCTTGGGAATATACTATTCTCCAAATTGAATGGAAAAATAAAGATAGATAGGAGATAAATTTAAAGCACACAATAAACTGATGTCAGTCGAGAAATACTTTTACACTTATGTGCACTATAATGAAAAATTTGGAAAGGCTCGGGGACTCAAGCCCAGGTGTGGTGGCCAAAAAAAAAATGGGAAAAAGACAGCACAGGCGAAACTACAATATCTGCAGAGACCTTTCATGGCTAGGAGTAACCTGTCCAACTTTAACCTTAGAAGAGCTTCTAGACCTCCTCCCCTTGTACTTTCATGCTATTAAGCTACATAGGAAAGATCCCCTAAAATCTAATGACCCAGCTGAACATTAAAGAATCCTCGAGGAGTTCATAGATGACCCAGTAGTTCAATGCTGGGTCATCTTTAATAAAACATTTAGGGTAGTCATAGAGGCCACAGAACTGGCATCAAAAAATAATCACTCATATCAAAGAGAAGCGGGACTGTTCCAAAATACAAGGCAAGGCTGGCGTTAGAGTATACGGACCTAAATTTAATCAAGGCGCTAGGCACCGTGCCCACTCATTTTCAAGCAGAGATACATGCTATCGAACACTGCGCATGCGAGATACCTTGGCGCTACTACTGTCATGGCACAATGGTACCTAAAGCATTATTAAGAAACACAAGAAAGGTGACAAAACTGACATCTCCAATTATATATCAATTGCCAACCTGTGGCACGCTGCGAAGGTGTTTGAGGCCCTAATCAGTGATGCACTCCGTTTTCATTGCCGACCTTTCATTGGCTCTTTTCAGCATGGCTTCATTAAGGGTAAATCCACTACCATCAACCTATTCGAATTTGTGCATCACTGCCTGCCTCCGCCTGAGGCTGGCTGAAATGTATATTCACCAACTGTAGCAAAGCCTTTAACAGAATAGACCACGGTATTCTTATTCACAAGCATCATATGCTTGGGTTTCCGCTTCTTCTTGTTGACTGGCTGTCCTGTTACCAGTCCGGGCGTACTCAGCGTGTCTTATTCCGCGGTGCCTTATTCAACGTAATCTCTGTTCCTTCCGGCCTGCCTCAGGGTAGTTTTCTCGGCCCTCTCCTTTTAATTATATTTATTAATGAGGTTTCGTTGCTCCTGATTAACTCCAGCATCCTCTGTTATGTCGATGATTCCAAAATCTTCCGCGTCGTCTCTTGCGATGACGACTGTGCTTTATTAAATTCCGACATTCACATTTTCCATGATTGGTGTTCTAGTAACCGTCTCCTCCTTAATGCTGACGAATAAACCGTAATGACGTTTACCCGCAAAAGGAGTCCCGTCCAATCTGACTAATCTTTAGGTAGTAGTACGCTGGGGAGGCTTGATCGGGTCAAGGACCTGGAGGTGGTTCTTAATTCCCGTCTATCTTTCGAGGAGCACGTGAACTTTGTTGTGGGTCGGGTTAATTCCATGCTTGCCTTTGTGAAAAGATGGCCCAAGGAGCTCGTTAGACCTCTTCTGGAATATATAGGTTCGCTCTCCGCGGCCTTCCCTGGCGCGACCCTTTATTTCTTCCGTTCTATCCTGCTAGACTTGCTCTGATCTCTTTGAACTCCCTTGAAAGGAGACGCAAGATATATAAGATTGTGTTTTTTTTTTGTATGATTCCACACCATCGAACGCCTTATGGAATGCACGAGCCGGTTACTTCTACGTCAGGCCTTTCCAACGATTGTAGTTTCCAGTTTTGACAAATCTGTTTCTTAATAAAAGATGGTGTAAGTCATCATGACAACACTTCTACACATACAACAAATACGACATTGTATTTCGGACACTTGTCTGGCCTTCTCCACATACATACTGTAGAGAGCTTGGTAACAAGACTGATTGACAAAATCTTGTAGCTTAGAAGCTACCTATTTCATATTGATTTGATCTAACGAGAAGAGGCTACGACGTTGGAGGAACGGAGTACTTACGTAATTTGTGAATGGCCCCTTACTGCATTTCGACAAGGAGAAAATATTATTTGACATCTGAAAAGCATTCTTAATTTTGAATTTGCTGCAACATTGACATCCTATTTCGTTCGCTATTGAACAGGGAAATTGAGTGAGCTGTTCTTCTATTTATTATTTATTCTATGCTTAGACGCTGAAGAAAATTACTCGTAAAAGCAGTCATTAATAAAAAGGATCACTCGATTGCTCGATTTGCAGTATCGTCTCTAATTACTTTTCTATACTCGAGTTACGAAATACAAATTCCTTGTTCGAGTGTGCCACGTAAAGAGACGTATTTTCCACCTAATAAACTAGAATAATTCCAAAGCTTAATTACTTGCATGGAGAGCTAATTGTAAATGCAAATGAGGCGGTGGGGGCGTCAATTACTTCCAATTAAGGATATGCGAACATTATTGAAATTAATTTCCGTAAAGTGGTTAAAATTTTACCAATGCGGAATAATTCGATTATAAACTATAAAAAGGCGTTCTGATAAAATTGCGTAAATAGCATGTCGACAATGTTGGTGTATTCATTCGATTTTGCTGTCCTCATTTTTACAGGAACGATGACTGATTTTTTTTCGATTATTTGTATCTCAGTTAATAAATAACCTGCAAGTTGCAATTCAACCGCCATAAACAGCATCATAATAATAATTTCGCCCACGCGAATGCAGATAGGCTCCAAAGTTTAACTTACTGGAAAATGTAATATTTGGCAACCGCACATATGCTTTTCAATATTATTGACATCGACTGTTGGTATCCTATTTTTTGTCTGCTCTTTTTCCGTTTTTTCTTGGAAATCTGCCAAAGCTATATAAGCAGACCGAAATCAGCTCATCCAGACAGTTTTGTAGCCCGTTGCAGTGCCTGTTAACCCTATCGAAACTAGCTGTCCATGTTTAATGCAAACTGGAAGACAATTTTAAAATCCACCCAGATCAACGTCTTACAACTCCTAAGTCTTTGCAAAGTCTGAAAATTTCCACGTATTTTTCCTTTCGGTAAATCGTAAAGAAAAGTTAAATCCAGATACGCCGGATACAAGAGATTTGCTGATTTAAAACATCTTAAATTCGTTTTCTTTAAATATTTAAACCAAATTTCTCAGGAAAAACGATTTCGAATGATAGCAGCAACTAAGAAAAAAATTGGCTGAGGGATCCAATATTGATTGAAGGTGTAATGTAGTACTTGGACGTATTTGCTTTTAGGGTAAGTAGAACTATTAAGTGCGATATACACATACCTTCACAAAGCCGCCATCAACCCCAGCTCAAGCGATATCCAAAATGACAGACAGATTAGCAGGAACGTAGACGATAACAACGTAGCATCCGCAAAGATGATAATATCGCAGTTGTTTAAGGGTGGAATGTCGGCCGTGAAAATTAAGTACAAAGTGGGTTCAAGTACTGAACCTTGAGGCACTCCTGCGGGGAATTGTTTGGTGGAAGATGACTAATTGTATACCACAACGATTAGTGTTTCGTCTCTTAGAAAGTAGTTGAAAAGAGTACTAGGAATTTAACTAGCTATTCATTAGCTTTTGAAATATTTTGCCAAAAATTGTTAGAAAACTCATTAGAAGATAGAAGCCTTAACGACTTCCATTGGGTTTGAGGATTTGGTACTGCAATTACCTTAACTTTTTTCTATTCATGGAGAAGATGATTTCTTTTATAGCAGTACCTTAATTATATGCAGATTTTTGATGGTTTTATATTCGTGGTTGTTGGCTGGCTCTTAATGTTCTTGAGTAGGTTCATCTTGCATTGTCCTCTGTTTGAGTTATTATTGTATATAGGATGAATCCTTTGATACAGGTATTTGTCGCCTTCGTAGTAGGTACATCTATTTAGTTTAGCTTGTGTTAGTAGTTAGGCTAGTGGTTTTAAGGTATGTGGTCTCTGCCTCAGTAAATGTGAAATGTTCTTAATAGAGTATCGGCACTGGGAGTAAGTAAAATAAATGAATCTTTCATTTTGCAAAAGTGATAGCTTTACCGGAAACAAGATTATACAATTCATAATTCGGGCGGCCTTATAACCCGTACAAGCTTTTCAAGTTGGTGTGTTCTAATTCTGGTAGCGTAAGCGAGTGGGATAAGTTTATTTATTTATTTTCGGATTCGTCAAAGCTGACTACTACAAAGAAATAATCGAATAAAACAAATCTTAACCTAAAGAAAATAAACCATAATGCAGATTATAACAGAGTGAGTTTTAGCCTGCAGAAAATAAGCTTTAATCTTAAAATCTTAATTGAGCCATAGCTGAAATGTCTCCTTTAGATGTAGCTTGGAGAAGTTCAGGTCGAAGCAAACAAAACTCTCATTGAAAAGGCGAGACATTGCAGCTACTGGCTGATGAATACTATATAGTGTTCGGTGATAGCAAGCGTGAAGGTTTTCGTAGCTTCTCAGGGAGCGGGCAGGAACTGAAATGCCCGCAGAGGACACCATTGATGAAACGTAGCCAGGTCAATGTTTAGAAGAGTACAAGCAATGTCTCGAGAAACGGTATGAAATATCTTAAAGTCATCAACATAACACAGTATTTTGGAGATAGGAGGAAGCAGGGATACATCGTTGATATATAAAATAAAGGGAATGGGACCAAGAATGCTGCCCTGAGGCACTCCAGAAGAGAATATTAGCGGACAGAGCTCCTCCGAGCAGAACACGTTGAGTGCGATGAGTCAAGTAAGCAGTCAACCAATCAACGATTTCTCTAATGATACGCAATTGTGTGTTCAAGTGCATGGCGTAAATTGGATTTATACGTCCATGATGTATATTCGTCAAGGCATATATTAGGCTTCATCATTGCACATACTCATCATTGTATAATGTGTGAGCGACAAGTGTATATAGTATGTGTTCCATGTCCTGAGCTGCTCACTGAGTTGAGCTATAAAGGCGTTTGGATTTAGATCGCATGACTACCAAAAAGGCAGTGACCTGTTACAACCGCAGCGAAATTTCGAAGATTCCGTCGATTTCCCTTCAGTAGAAATGACGTTCTCCTTTTATTCCACTCTAACCACATCCTTCATAACATGTCATAGCCGACCAACTGCGCGCAGCGAGCTGAACAGCTTTTAGGTCGATCTCTCTTTTTACTGGGATTAGAAGCCGTCCGATTGATCTGTGTATTTGTGAAGCATTCATCTGCGGACCTTCCTTAGACAAAAATAGAGCCCCCAAGCTTTAGAGACCGGTCCGGCATCTGCGATTAAATGTGTTTCAATCAAGCGCATTAATAGCTGCTTGACTATCGCTATAGAAGCATACTAGCTTTAAGGATTTCACTCATTCAAGGAGGCCGACTTGCCGACTTCCCTTCATTTCAAAGACTTAGTATTTAAAAGCGCCGGTGGAGTGAGTGATAACGTGTCGGCCTACCAATTCGAAGGTCCCAGATTAAAATCCCACAGACGGCGATCCATGGTTGTTTTTTGCTAACAACAGATTACGATAAAGATACGGTCAATCGGAATCTACTTTGAATTGTAGGTCCATTTGCAACCCTTTTCTCGAAGCCCCATAAGGGCTACGGGAACTAGAGAGAGGGTATTTGACGAAGCTACCGTCTTAAAATACATCTCAAATTTGGCTGATAGTTTCTCGTGCGGTCCCGATGGCGTTCCCGCGTATTTGTTGCAAAATTGCAGTGTCTCTGGCTTATGTTCTTTGTCATTTTTTTTAATTTGTCGATTTGAACTGGTGGAAATTTTTCATGATTACTCCTTTTCCATAAGAAAGGCAAGAAATGCGATATCTCTAATTATAGACCGTTTGCCAGTTTATGTTACATTGGTAACGATTTTGACGCCATGTTCTACGACGTTTTTTACTTTTATTGCAAACATCTCCAGCATGGTTTCATGAAGGGTCAATCTACTACTACCAACTTGTTAGATTTCTAAAACTGCTGTATACATACCTGCCATCGAAGCTGGTAAGCAGGTTGATTGCATTTTCACCGATTTCAGTAAGGCGCTTGACAGAATCAATTACAATATTCTAATTTATAAGCTATCAGTTCCACATTTTCCTCCAGTCTTCGTTAAGCAGTTATGTTCTTATTTGTCTGGTTGCACGCAACATGTTTTATTTCGTCGTGCACTCTCTGACGAAATTAATAATTCTACAGATGTGCCTCAGGGTAGCCATTTGGGACCTGTGCTTTTTATCAGGTAACTTTGATTTTAACTGACTCGGAAATCGTCTGTTATTCTGACGATGCCAAC
Organism: Leptarthrus brevirostris; assembly: GCA_964036015.1. NCBI lineage: Eukaryota > Metazoa > Arthropoda > Insecta > Diptera > Asilidae > Leptarthrus > Leptarthrus brevirostris. The sequence goes on along the minus strand of OZ038373.1, from coordinate 3,207,265 downwards.
TTTTCCGTGTTGTTTCAAATGGTAATGACTGTGTTCCCTTTAAACTAGGTATGAATTTGTGGTTTTCTGTAATTGGATTAGGGCTAGAGTTTAACTAAGAATATATACGTGTAGCTTTTGATCAATTTTTCATTCATCGCCATCATCTTAAGAATTCACAACAACATCACACGAACTTCATTCAATCAGTATTCTGTTGCCAACCATTACCAGCATGACTTTACATTAAAACTTTTAATAATTTGCATTTTAATTTACAAAACACAAACTCGTTTGCAGCCGAAACATAATCTTTAAAGTTTGCGTAAAGTGCTTCTGTATAATTCAAATCATGTCAAATGTTTCGTTTCAGTCATAAACTTTAAATGTGCTCTCAAAATTTAAGCAAATGCGCATTTAATGTAAGAACGTTGTCGAAACAAAATTCATTTAACAAACTTTGAACTCCTCCGAGTAGTTGGGTAACATCTGAAAAGATTTCAAAAATGTTAAAGGTTCTATCCACCGCATATTGGGAGCTAGTTTTTCAGAGTTTTAAGTTTTTTACTTTCAAAAAAAAAACAAGAAACATGGAAAGAACATAGAAAACTGTTTAATGTCGCGGTACGGGTAAAGGAGGTGAATATACATAGATTCAATCGACAAAGTTAGCGAAAACTTCCCGGACGTAATGTGTCGTTTGAGGCATGATTGATTATTTCGACTCCCTCTGCCATGTTTGTAAGTTTTTTCATGTTTTTTTCCTGGTTTTCAATTTTGTTTGGTAACAGTTGTGATTTTAAAAATGTACACATAAATAATGGAACAATGTCGGTTTGTAGATTCTATGAAGTTTCGTTTGAGCATTGATGAAAAATGGTTCGATTCCAATTGGAATGGCCTTTTGTCAGGCGAATTAGTTTTATCTCTTTTAACCAGAGCGTTCATTGGTCGCCCCCCCCCCCTCCCCACTTTTACTACCAATCTTAGCCTAACAAATCAATACCAAAATTCGTTGATTTCCAATTTTTTGGATCAGTAAAGAAAACAATTTCTGATACGCACACTAAGGAGCCAAAATTGATTAATTGACCGATTGTGATTGTGGCCGAATCCTGAAATGCTAAGCCGACTTGAAGACTTGATTTATCTCTGGCGGAATCCATAGAGCAGAAGATGAAGACGGTCGAATGTAGTAACGTGTCTTTTCTGGTGCTTACAGTCCCGCAAGAGGGGGTTTTACCAAACGAAGATTGATGGCTTTAAACCTTTCAATTTTGGGGCGATTTAATTTCTTCTTGGAAAAGTTCCGAATTTTCTCAATTTATTTCAGTTAAAGGATTTTGTATGGTGTTTAGAAAGAATTTTCAGGAAGTGTAAGTCTTTGGCTTTATTATGGGACGGAATTTGTGATGATCTGTTGTAGCATGTTTTTGCGGCAGTCAGTGGTATGAAAATAAATTGGATTATTCTCTGTTGATATACATTCAAAGCGGTTTTTAGAAATTTTAACAAGTCATGAATGGGAAACCATGACGGGGAACAATTTTGAATAACATGATGAATCGTTAAGGCTTTCTTGAAGATAAAAACAAGCCTGCTCTCTCTGAGGAATTTGACAACAGGCTTTAAATTGTCTCTAATGAGTGTTTCTCTTATTTCTAGTAAATTGTGGTGTTAGATTGAAAGTCGTTCTGTACTTGTAATTAGGTCTTAACAAATCGTCCTTGTAGAGAAATGATTATTATTGATAAGTTGTCAGGATTTTTATGTTAATTAGCTGCTTAGCGCCATATGCTTTAAACGCAATTCTAGACACCTAAATCCATTCTTTGTTTTATGAAGGTGTTTAATATTTCTCTCAAGGCTGACTTGTCTTTTATTGGTTGTCGCTGAGCTGTTCCTTAACTGTTTATAGACAATATCAATAGCTTGAATCATAGTATAGGATCGGTAATCATTGAGAGCCTCGCCACATTTCGGTGTCCAATTTCTTAAAGATCTTGTACGGTGCTCGTCGAAGCGCGACCTTTGTTTACGACTGCGATGCTCAAGACACCGATTCTGTGCACATGCACACTCGTGAGACAATGGCTGGAGCAGACTCCTACCATAATTCGGCATTTAGTCTTAGTTAGGCTTATTTGCCCTTTCAGTTCTCTTTCGATTATTACCACTGATGACAACTGGTATTAATGGTAATATCTGCTTTGCCTTTTGAGCCTCCATTTCGGCCTCTTTTTTGGCGAGATAATCTGTCGGTGATCAAGTTTTCATCTGGTGCCTCTGTCGCCTCTAAAGTCTTTGCTTTGCCTGTTTTGATTTTACGATGTAGCCAAAGTCTAGGGGACAACCCTTGATGCGTTAGCATGTCTTTGGTCGGAAGGGAAATAGGGTAAGAGGAGTGAGTCTTGTTTTTGCATTGCTGCGGGCTAAACAGCTGCCCAGAGAGGAAGCGGATTTTTTAATTCAATCTTAAAAACCCACGGGGAGACCTGGTCTCAAACCCGGGAACCATGGCATGGTGGTCTTGCTGCTTAACCAATAGATTCAACTTCAGTATTTCTACGCATGATAGCTCCGAACGACGTTTCGGGTCACGACATGGACGTCAACGCCATAAGGTCTTGAAAGACACCGTGGGATCGTCACCTGTCGATGATCTATTAGCACATCCATTGGCCGCTGATAACCTTGTCCAGCAGCGGAATATGTCTCCAACTACTGGCGCTCCTATCATCTCCATTGACGCCGTCGCTGCTTTCACATTAAGATCGTGAAGATCCGACGCTGCGACAACTGAATTACTGGCTAAAATTGGTACCCGTCGCTTCTTTCTCCTTTGTAAACAAATCGACTCATTAAGGATTCGGAATGGTTGCTCGTTTACGTCCTTGTCACGTCGTTTCCTCACAAGGTTGGGCAGGTAATACGATTGTTCGTTAGTTTCTTCCCAGATATCGTCCCGTTCTGCGATCTGAGTAAAAAACGGATCACTCAGGTCTCACTCTATTACGTCAACATTGCGTACTAAGTCTTTTGACCGATTCTACTGGTTCCTATTTTGATGTAATTTACCTCAACTTTAAAAAAGCTAAGTTTTCTAGGATTAATGAATTTGCCTTTGGAATGCGATTATGGAATTTCGTCAATTTTTGTCCTCTTATTACGTCAATCTCTACTGAACTTGTCAAGACTGTGTTTCTGAAAAAACACCTATGATATCAGTTTTAACGGACCTTATAGGACCTTATAGTCGATGACGCCGCGATCCTAAGACTATTATCTAAGCTCGCCATTACTTGCTCCTGTGGCTCAGATGATATTCCTATGGCCTTTCTTAAAAGAACGGTATATTGCTTCGGTTCTCCGTTACTCGTTTAATTTATCAATTTGTTTTGGCACTATTCCACCTAATCTAAAAGTTCGATTAACTTTGTTGACAATTTTGGAAAGGTCATTGGGATAGTAGTTTTTTAGAATTTGTTTGATGTCGCTGTGTTGGGTAGACCAAAAGATAGAAATAAAAACTGAAATTTATGAATCACCCTGTAACTCCCAAACGGTTGAGATTGCCCCCTCCATGCTATACAATTTTTGTTTGGCTAGGTGAGATCTGTCAACCCACTCATTTGGCACGTCAGATCTGAAACACCCTGTATATACTACTGCCGTGAATTTTTTCACATATCCAAAAACAACCGCTTAGCTGACAGTGGTGGAGGGGGGCGGCACTTGACTTTAACAAAAATTTGCACTTTAACGCTTAATATTTCGCAAATGGATCACTGAATTGGAAAAATTGTTTTCACACTCTCGCAATATTTTTGAAAGACCTATCGAACGAGACCCCATACCATGGGATAGACGAAAAAAATATTCATCCCCACTTTACGTATAGGAAAGGTATCCTAACAAAATGTTTTTTCAAGATTTTATTTTAACACTTTTTCGGCGTCATTAATATGCCCATGCCGCCAAATTACAGCTTTCTAGTACTAAGAATCTCTGAGCTAAGCCGCGGACAGACAGAGAGCCAGCGGAGGGACATGGCGAACTATAAGAGTTCGTTGTTGACTACGGAACCCTAAACATTTAAATTTAAATTGAATTTCTTCACTGGCTTAACTTATCGATTTTATTATACAAATATTTTCTGGGAATATTATCAATTTTGAAAAAAGGACGGATTTCAAAAATTTGGTTTTAATATCTGGCAAGTCTGCAACATGCAACGCCATTAAAATATTTTAAAAAGTGTTGATTTTGAACTTTTCCGTACATGGGTGTGTGTGTGTGTGAAATTGAATTGTTTAAAATCCAGTGGAAATATTTAATTGAAATGCATGTAAATTGATAACTGTCTCTTTCTATTTTACTGTCATTTGATATTGGTGTCAAATTAGACATCTTGCTCACTTTGAGGATTGGAAAGGACTGGAAGTATATTATCACATTCGATATACAAGCCATTGTACGTACGGCGGCAGCGCCGCAATCGCATTTAGTATCTTGGAGTCCCTTGCGTGTAGCAGTAGCGTAATTTAAAAAAAATTAATGTTAGAAGAAAAGTACATCGTTGAGGCTGTAGAAGTAAAAAAATGCAGCGCTTTGATGGAAATACTTGCGCTGAGGTGAACAAGCTTGGTCAGCGCGTCGTAGCATGTTTTTCATTCTGATAGCACACATACATTCAACGTCACGATTGATGTCCTATATAAAATCCTAAAATTTGTGCGCTTTTCAACATGAAGAAACATGACCGGTGTGGAATAGAAGGTCATTTTCAAACCACAAGCTAATTTCACAGTACAATGTGCATCTGACCATCTCTCTCTCTCTTACACCAATTGATAGAATTTATTCAAATTGAAAGAACGAAAGCACTCAGCTTTGCTCGTAAATTAGTTAAGCCGCCATTTAATCCAAACTGAGGAAAAAAACTTCGACAAGATCTTGCGGTACGGAATTTTTGTCAGATAAAGTAAATTTTCAATTATTTTGTAACCTCATACTTATGAGAAAATGTTTTCTTTATTTGAACTCTTAATTATCCGCAAACAAAAACTTTAGTCTAAAAGGTGATTTTCTTCTATTTTTAGATGCTGCTGTCTTTCGGAGGATGAAATTCAAACAATGTGCTCAATGAGAGGAATAAATAAGGATTACTGGTCAAGAGGAGGAAGCCGCAAGTGATTTACACCGAGCTGCAAAACTCTACAGTGCCACGGGGAGATTGAATTGTTTACCTGAGCAACATACAAGTGTCGTCGAATTTATCACGGATGGAGTGAAACTACCTAATATCAAATAGTGCCAGCTTTAGTTGCGATCGATTTCATAGTTGTTAACATAAGATTTTGTGTAGCGATATATTTTTTGTTTAGTGCTAAATTTTTCGTAATAATCCTTAAGTAGTGTCCTTAAGCAAAGCCAAAAACTGTTCATTGTGTAACCTTTACCCATCTTTAATTAAACAAAGTTGTGAAAAATATGATTTTTCAATTGTCAAAACCAATTTGATCCTTTCTATCCAACATTTTAGTCCTTTTCAGGTTTTTCAGGTTTAAACTTGCTTCGTCTATCAAGAAGTCCTTGCTGAGTCTATAATACAAAAAAATCTGGTCAAAAAAGGACCTTTATCAAGAAAAATAACTTAAAATTCGATATATCAATCCTTTCTTAAATTTCAGGACCTTATCCTTGTCTAATCTAGCTTAAACCTTGTAGACTGTTAGAGAGAATATTCTTAAATTGATTACAAAAAAAAAATTGGTCAAAAAAGGACCTTATTTTAAAAAAATAAGCCATAAAACGAATTCTACTCCGTCTACGTTCAAAATCCTGTCGTTTTTCGTTAATTTCAGGATATTATCCATGTCCAAATCGGGATCTGACTTCATATCCCGGTAGAGAAAACAGCCTGGAATACAATACAAAAAAAAATCGGTCGAAATAGTCCTTAAAACACCGAAAATAAGCCAAAAAACGATTTTCCAAACGGAAAAATTTGCTTGCTGTCGATTCTGGTGGCCTGGTGCAGAAATTTCAAATTTGCTTGAAAAGTGGTTTTGAGCAGAAAAATCGAGTTTTCGTCTGAAAATCGTTTTTTGGCTTATTTTCCTTGTTTTAAGGACTTTTTTGACCTGATTTTTTTGTAATCGCATCTAGGATGTTTTATTTACCAGGATATGAAATAAAATCGTACTTTGGACAAGGATAATGTCCTGAAATAAACGAAAAAGGATGGCAATCGCAAAATAACCGAAGCAAAAATCATTATCCTTGTCCAAATCAGGATCTGACTTTATATCCTGGTAGAGAAAACATTGTAGAATTTGGTACAAAAAAAATCCGGTCGCAAATGTCCTTAAAACATGGAAAATAAGACCAAAAACGATTTGTCGAACGGAAAAATTTGCCTGCTATCGTTTCTGGTGGCCTGGTGCAGAGATTTCATTTTGGCTCAAAAACCGCAAAACCTGGATTTACACCAGTCTTATTTTCTAAAAAACTGGTGTAAATCTGGGTTTTTTAGTTTTTGGGCCAAAAATGAGCTCTTACACCAGGCCACCAGAATCAGTAGCAAGCAAATTTTTCGGTTTTGGAAATCGTTTTTTGGCTTATTTTCGGTGTTTTAAGGACTTTTTTGACCGGATTTTTTTCGTACCGTATTCTAGGACGTTTTATCTACAAGGATATGAAGTCACATCCTGATTTGGATAAGGATGACATCCTAAAATTATCGAAAAACGACAGAATTTTGAACATAGACCGAGTAGAATTCGTTACTTGGATTAATTTTTTAAAATAAGGTCCTTTTTTGACGAAATTTTTTTTGTAATCTGATCTACAATATTCTCTCAACTATGATGTGAAGTTATATGACCATTTGGAATAGGATAATATCCTGAAATTAACGGAAAAGGAATAACCTTTAAAAGTAGACGAAGTTGAATTGAAGTGTGTGTTATTTTGCTGGATTAAGCCCCTTTTTGGATCATTCCTTTTTATATCCTCACTAAGAAAGGATTCTGTTATTACTAGAAGAAGTTTGGGCCAATTCGGACGATCCTAATATCCTGAAAATGAAAGGAAGCGTTTTCGTTTGAGGAAAGGAAATGACTGAACACACAGGAAAAGGGTTTTGAAAGTGCAAAGAAATCATATAAGTTACATTTTTTTAATAAAAACATTAAAAATTACATACAGTACAAATTGTTTTTTGAATTTTCATGCTTAAGTCTGACTTTCGAGGATATTAAAACTGAACAATTATGAAAAATCGAATTTTGGTACTCTAAAAAATTTTTGTTGGGTGTTTCAGTTGCTACTCTTTTAAGTTAATTCAAAGTTTAACATTTCACTACTTAAAGGGATGCCAAATTACTATTTTGAGTTAATTATTTACGAGTTTAGTCTTAGAATTTTGTAATATAGTACAAAATTAAGAACTTATTCGTTTAAATCTTAACTAGATCACTCTCTTAAAGTAAATGTTGCATAGGTGCCTGTTCAGTACTTGTCCTTCCGATTTGCACTGGTTCGGTGGTACTGCGACATTTACTGCTCAACACTGTCCGTATCATCACCACTGCAGCATCCTAAAATGATAAAAAGATTGTTAGTCTTGCTATGTTTAAAATAATTAGCAAATATTTAATGCGGAAATGAACGATTTTAATTTGCAGTCTAATTTTTACCACAATTACTTGATAAATTTTCAAAACGGGTTTAGAATGAATGCGCGTTTAAAATAAGGAATCCGAAAATTTACTCGTTTTTCTAATGTTTGTTAAGAAATTCGGCAAAGTTTTGGGGGAACACAATGTTAAGCTCCCAAAACGATGGGCGGACTTTGAGTATTTCCGTGTATTTTGGAGATAGGTGTAGCCGTTAGGGTGAAAACTAGATCACTAATTAAGGGAGCTTAATATCGTTTTCAGATACTCACCGGTAAAAATGAAGTCAATCCAATCCTTGATCGCACATCTTGGGTCGCCTGTACTCTTCCTAGAAAGCCGGTCGCTTTGGGGTGAAACTCATTTTATTATTTTTCTCCCGCTTTCGAATATTGTAGAGTTGCTGTGAAGTTCATTTAAGGAAATCGATCTTGTATTTGTGATATTAGGGACAGAGTTGTTCTTGCCTCATGACTCTCGGCTTAAAAGCGATCTGAAAGAAAAATTAAAAACAATATAATCAAAAGCTGAATAAACTTTATAAACACAAATTATATTTTAAGTTTTGTGTGAATAGATTAACGGTTTGAGAAACATATTTTATAAAAGAAATGCTATTTTGTGTTGATTTGCATTTAATATACCTTGTCCGGAATTTGCAATCCAAATTATTGGCTAATCTTTCATATGCCCCTGGAATAATAACCGCACCGGGGATAAGCAATAACATAATCCGAAGTATTTCGAAATCCATAATATCGCCGAAGTACCTTTTCTCAACAGATCCTTATTTATTGTATGAAATAAAAGAAATTATTATTTCTTGATGTTCTCTTCTAATTTTCTAAAGAAAAATGTTGTCGTCTTCTTCTTAACACTTTCGGCATCCAGTGCGTCCAAGGCAATGAATTATTTTAATTCACAATTACAGCAAATCATTTAATAATTGTTTAAATGGTCATTCGCAATTTAATAATTTTCATTGATTCGGTGCAATGTGCTTAAGATAACTTAAAATAAGAAGAAGACTCAAAATTATTTTCAAATTTAACAGCACTGAAAAATCGTTTTACCTACTTGGCATTCAGAAGCTCTCTGCACTTTATTTATGGTCATATGAAATATAATATCTCTTTCTTTGATCAGCCACTTGTGCAATAGATTAGGATTAATTGGAAAAAAGTGTAATTTAGTAACATGCCGGTAGGATTCATATAATAATTCATGTAGACGGCAGATTGGGATGGATTGGTGTCAACAGTGATATGGACTTTAGATAGCTTATGTATATATTTCATCAAAGCGCTGACTACTACAAAATGCTAATAAACAGTATAATACGATATGAAATCAAAGAATTAGGAGAGAATTTACAAAATATAAAAATCAAAATGTGCATTAACGTAAGAAGTAACTTCAACCAATGATTTCGCGATAGATGAAAATCAATGCTATTAAAAGAGGAATTAAAAAATCGCGACATCGATGTAATCGTCTCATTTATCCCATAATTAGTGTGATGAAAAGATACCTGAAAGAAGTCGTGATGCCTCAGGGAGCAGGCCGGAACCGAAATGCCAAAACATGCCAAGAAAACAGAATAGTCTATGGGCTACCGAATGCAGTCAAAAGCAAAAAAGATCCTGAAGTTACAGCTTCTTTTTTTAAGTGTATACAAATGCAGCGGTCCAAGTCTATAAACATAAGATGGTAATATAAGCAAGTTATTCCAAGGAAGGCCTTAAAGAGCGAACCTAACGAACCTCCGTTGAACAGCTTCAATACGACTAATATGTGTCGTATAGAGTAATGACCAGACTCGAAGAGCGAACCTAAGGAACAACTTCAATGCGATTGATATGTGTGGAATAGAGCGGTGACCAGACTGGAGAGGTATATTCCAGAATAGGTCTCACGAAAGTGCACCATAGAAATTTTGTAATGCAGGAGTGATCAAATTCATTTGACCATCTCAACCCAGACTCATATTAGCCTTGGTAACTATGGCATCAAAATGATCCTCGAAAGAAAATTGCTCTAACCTACGCTGGACAGATTCATTCCTGGAGTTGTTTGTGTAGGTGACCAGACCTGGGCTGGCATATTCAAGGAGAGGTCTGATAAAGGAGATAGATAGATTTGGAAACATAAGGATTGGAGAACTCTCTAGACCAACGCTTCACAAACCCTAGCGCGGAGCTAGCTCTGTTAAATATATTGTCAATGTGGAAACGGAAATTGAGTTCACTATCACAGATTATTCCTAGGTCACACAAAGATGTAACGTTAGGGATTGGTACGTTAGTTAACATGTAAACTCTCGGGGTGGTGGTAAGATGTTTGCGGGAATAACAGATGGACTGGCATTTGGAGACATTGGGCTTAAGAAAGTTTTCCATGCACCATGTGGTGAAGTAATCAAGGTCCTTCTTGCAGGAGAAGAGAGTCAGTTGTGGATTGTGTTTAATTATTTTCATGTCGTCAGCATAAATGGACAGCGCTGAGTGTTTGATGACACATCCAACATCATTTATTGTAAGGATGAAAATTAGGGAATTCAGGGAAAACCCCTTGAGTGACAGAGAGGCGGAAAAGTAAGACAAGCGTGTATCTCCGAATAGAACGCCTCTAAAGCAAGGTCAATTTATGTTAAGGAATAGTGCGAATATTAGAGTTGAGGAGCAAATGATTTAATTTCTCAAAGCCACCTTCACGAAAGTTGAAGAAAAGTGAAGACGCGGAGTTTGAAAGGGCGTGTGAGTGTTCATAGGAGAAAACGAGGAACAGCGGAGGATGGTGACGATCGAGGGAGGAGAGGAGATGGTAGCTTTTCGGGACAGTCGAGTTAACTGAAGAAAAGATTAAGTCTAATTGTTTGTCCAGGAAGTTGTTCCTGACTCCGCTAACTTGAAAGAGACCAGAAACGGAGAGCTGATCGGTAAAAAAGGCTTCTTTGACGGATGAGGCGTTAGAACGTTAACTGCCCTGTGTGCCCCACCCTCCCCTACTTAAACTCCTAGCGTAGAGTCAATCACTTCTTACTTTACAATCCTAAATCAAAAATGCCTGCCACAAGATATTGCTTAATTTCAGTTTCTTCAAGTTTACTCATATCATTCAAAATGTCATTGGAGCCAACCCCTTTGATTGAAATTTTCACAACTTTATTAAAGTTTACTTTGAGTTTGTAAAACTGAGTTAGAAATATGACTTAAAGTTTAATTTGATTTGAAATCAGCATACTTGCCATCGTTTCCTCCATTACTTCCAAACTTCTTACTTCCTTTTCACCAATAACGTCAACGTCTTTCATATTATGCAAGCTCTTCTCATCCTACAATTTGGCAAATTGACTTTAAATACTCGACACGTTCATATTCACAACAACATTAGAGAAATTTCGTTGCATTGCCTTAAGCCTTCCTCCCAAAATTGACTCAAGGGATATCCCAAAAGTTTTCGACTTCATTTCCCAATTCCTTAATATTGGTGGTGGGAGGAATCTTAAGCATTGAATTGTTCCGTTAATTTGCTATGCACAAAGTAAGTTTGAAATTAGTAGTCGATTTGCTTGGGTAATTGAATTCACATCAACTCAAACGTTGCTTTGTATCGCTCCTCTAATTACGTACTTATGTTGTGTAGTTCTCCTACAGCTCTGTGGGGGAGGGGAAGGGGAAATTCTTGACTTTTTCTCCATGAAAATGGATTTTTACGGTAAAACTTTTCATTGAAATACTTCTTTAGTGTTGTATGCCAAAGTTCATCAGCTTCACCTTTGAGCTTTTTCTCTGTGTCTTTATTGTCAACCGTTTTTGAGTGGGAGTAAAACGAATTGAGTTTGCAATAGGAATTTAACTCCCTTAGATAGTAGACTTCTGTAGACACAGCCCTGCAGCTATGACGATATTTAGGTGGACATATCTTGTACTCTACAATACATTCTTGTCGACTCGACTTCTATGTCATTTTTCAACACGTTAAATGAACGGACTCCTATAATTGTCAACAAAGGATTTATTCTACAACACCAACAACAAAAGCGACAATACTGCAAAAAATATAGTAGAGGCAGGTTGTTCAACAACTTATAGCCTTGAAGAGTTGAATAGGTTGTTGAACTTCCAAAAATTACTACATGCCATGTCGGGATTTAATCTGGGCAAATGTTCGCAGTAATTAGTAGAAACTGTTAGGGCAAGCAAACCCCCACTAAATCTCTGTATGTAATTATAACGTTAATTGATGACTACAGTAGAATAAAGCGTATGCAGGGTATGCAATTTTTTTTGTCTGGTTGGTTTAAATATAGTCCCTCTAAGTTTAATCCCATCGGTCCCTGTTATTCACGAGTTTTTATGCCAAAAAATTACAATCGCGAAATGATCCGGGGTGTAGGGTTGAAGTCAGTTTATTTATATTACATTACTCCCGAATTACATAGATATGCTAATTGACAATCAACGACTGTAAAACACTACCGACAATGATGTTTATGTTGGTGGTGCTCGTGTTAAGGCTAATTGGATGACAAACATTTAATCGAGCATCAGGCTCTAAGCATTTTTGTGTAGTTTGTGAGGGATTTTCATGTAATAAAAGTTGGCACTTTAACCGAGAGAAGAGGCCCTAAACAAAAAGTTCATGTGTTCATATAGTACATTTGTGGAGTCACAAGCGTTAGGAAAAGTTTTGAAAATTCTTTTCGTCTTGAAAATTTGAACAATGAAAATAGAAGCACTCTCCATACTTACTGTGACAAACCAATGAGGTGGAACCAAAACGCTTGTTATTATTAATTGTCTTCTAATGTCCATTTATTTATTTAGGATTCATCAAATGCTGATAACATGAAAGGAACTTACAATCGAACTTAAAGCTAAATACAAAGGAGAATAAGTTTTAACTAGGCTGACCCATCAATTGGCGTTTTACTAAGCCCATTGACAAGTGAAAGTCCGTATGACCATAAACAGAGTTGAAGATACAGGACACAGCTGTAACTGGCTCATTCAGTCCATAGTTAGTACGCTGATGCGAAACATGAAGGAAGTCGTGACTCCTCAAGGAGCATGACGGTACGGATATATTGAAACATTTTAGAAATTCAGGAGAGTCAATAGTCCCCTGCAGACATTCGAGTGTAAAAACAGCTCTGGCGTTATTTCTTGTTTCCAGATAGTCCCAGCAGAACAAACCTTAAAAACCTTCGCTGGACGGACTCAATGCGCTTAACATAGACCACATAAATAGATACCACACTGGGCTAGCATATTCAAGAATTGTCCTAACAAATGTACGATATAGAATTCTAGTAATATAGGGATCATTAAACTCCTTAGACCACCTTTTTATGAAGCCCAAGGCAGCATTAGCCTTACCAACAATAGCATCGATGTGATCGTCAAAAGAGAATTGAGAATTAAGCAAGACCCTCAAGCCTTTGGATTTGTCAAGTCGATTTAAAGTGTGTCCACCCATAGAGTAGCTAAACAGTCGAGGGTTTATTTTACGGAAAAAGGACATGACAGTACATTAGGACACGTTTAAAGGGAGGTGGTTGGTGAAACACCAGTTGCAGAAGGTGTCCAATTCAGAGTTCAGGAGATGGCAGTCAAAATTATTCGAAATTGAACGAAATAGCTTGGTATCAACAGCATAACATAAAATTCTCGAGTATGATGGAATTAGGGATACATCATTGATGTAGATATTGAATAATAAGGGACCCAAGTGACTACCCTGTGGCACCCCAGAATTGATGCGGATAGGATCCGAAAGAATTCCGCAAAACAAAACACGTTGAGAGCGCACAGACAAATACGAGCTAGCCATCGAACAAAACCCGAAGGAAAACTAAAAATCGACAACTTGTGAAGGAGAATTTTATAATTAATTCGATCAAAATCTTTACTGAAGTCGGTGAAAATGTTGTTTTGCTGAAAAAATGTTTGCAGTGAAAATAGAGAACCTCGTATACCAGGGTTTCAAAGAGCTTAGCAAGGCAAGGAAGATTGACAATGGGCTTATAACTAGAAATATTAGATTTAGTGCCCACTTTTGCGTTGGAAAGATAATAGAAAGTCTCCGAGCCTTATGGAAAACGCTACTATGGATGATAAGTTAAATAAGGATGAGAGGACAGAGACAAATGACATACCACAACGTTTCACAATAGCAGTAGGAATGCCATCAGGCCCACTCGAGAAACTGTCAATGTAAATGACGTTCAGAGGAATATCACACGAAACCCCTCCACCGACCGGGGCACTGAGTGCAGAGTCACGATCACGACGAACGACCATGTAACCTGGACCAAAAATCTCAGCATTGGATAAACCACCACACAGCCAAGTTTCCGTCAAACAGATCAAGTCCATATGAGAACACCTTCAAAAGCACTTAATGATGAAACGGGTAGAACTCAGTGGTTAGGGTTTAAGTAGAAACTCATACGACACAGCAGCCTTAGCAACGAAACAAGTTCACTTTTTATATTATTTAAGGCCTCTTTGAACAGCCTCTTCGCTATCCGTCTCAGCTCCCCTAGGTCTTTATTCCACCAACCGGGATGAGATTTCTTGGAGGATCTACTTAGCGGGAAGCTTTGTAGCCTTGGATAAAAGCTCTACTGAGTTTTCAATAGACGATATAGACGATGGGTGAATTCCACCCAGTCCGTTTTAACAGGGTTTCTAAAGCGTTTGGGAGGATCTTGCCTTACAGTAGTCCGAAAAGGACTCTTTCTCTGATACTCCGCAATCCTCCACCTTTAGATCTCTTGACTTCTTTACGAGCGTTATATGTATCTAAGACCTTCTCTTTATTTTTATAATGTGGGCCTGTCGCCCACAATTACAAATATTAAGACTAGTGTTAAGTATAAAATTGGACATAGACTCACCCCGTTTATTGATGTTCGAGCTTTCCCAGACTGAATGGTGTGCGTTGACATCACATACTTTTAGCAGGTCCTCCTCTCTTCCTCATAGCTGCGTCCACCAGTGTGTGCACTTCAGTAGGTGGGGGTAGGATGCAGTCGTCTCGCCTCATATACACCGAAGCTAGCCACGTGGACGCTATGTTTCTGCCTTCCCATTAGACAAAAGTTAAGTTGTCGGTACTGTAATTGAACAATAAAAATAAGTTAATGTCTTTCTTAACTAGAATGCAAGTCTTCGGCTTACCTGCATCCTTTGTTAACGATTTGTGCTTTAGTCCGAGTATGGCACGATTTTTGACCTAAGGGACTGAAGCAATGTCTATGATATCCTCCTAATGAAGGATAGGTAAGCTCTTCGATAAAACCTTACTGTGATGGGGATTTATCTAGACCACTTGCTTCCGCAGTGTCCACCTCCTGCCTATTCGACTGGTACCTCAGGTTCAACGCCGGATTCTGTTACCTCCATCGGCTCGGAATTACCAGGGCTTATTTGTTTGGTGCCCCGATAGACATTCACCTACATCGCGCTACATTTTGTACTTGGATTGCTCTAAGGGGGCAGGGACTCATCGGTCAATTCTAAGATGACGTTCCTCCCTGTAGGATTAGATGTATCCCTCCATATGACAACTCAGTCCAGGTAGAGGATTCTTTGGTTCTGTGAAGGTAGAATCGTCAGAAGTTTCTTGGCAGGGAGATTAGGCACCGGTAATCAGATTCTAACTCTTGATACTCTCTCAAATATTTTGGGATATCCGAGCTACCGATTATTTGGAGATTTGCTTACTGCCATAGTCGTAACTCTCAAATGGTGCCCTCCCATTTTGCCATATAATTTTTTGTTTGCCTAGATGAGATCTGTCATCCCACTTATTTTAGCAAATCTTCTGAGAAATAACATGTAAAATAACAATCGAAAATTTACCACCTCATGTTTGTCCGCCTCTTACGAGCCCTGGGTATTAAGACGGAACGGCCAGACTCTAACTTTTCTTTTACTAATTCCTATTCCTTCCTCCTTTTCCAGCATAGTATTACGTATGTTAGAAAATTGATTCTACTAAATGCCAAATTCAATTTAACTGGAAGGCAACAAGAGCCAAATCAATGGAGTATCCCAAATTACTGATGGCCGGTAGCTATTCCTGGAGATAGCTATCCCTGGCATTGCCTCAGCAATCAATCTTGTAAAGAAAGTGATTTAACGAAGTAATGGATGGCTTGTAACGAGTCTTATTTATAGGTCATTACTGGGTCTTAAATCAACATTCATCTTGTGGATTGTCGGTAAAGCAATGAATATCCCTTGCACCTGACCAATCTCACAAGAACGACCAAGAAACAGTTCAGACCATGTGGAATTGCACAGGACCACAGTCGTAGTATCCATTTAGTTCAGCGCTCAGGTTGGTCAATGTTGTTATCGACGATGGACGGGTGGATTTCTTGTGGCTCCCTCACAGACAATTTCTTATGTTGATTCCTGTTGTATGAAGTTTCCGGATGGGCGAGTCTAACGCTTGCTTTATTGCCAGGCACTAAATCATGGTAGCCGCCCCCCAGGAGATGTTTCCAGCTAGGTGTAAATCAATAGAATACACATTTTGTGCCAACAAGGAATACTAAATTGGACAGAAAAGGTGGATTATATGGACTCGTGGACTACTTTATAGTTAATTATGCTCGGAATTTAATCATGTTTTTAATTAGCTCCTGGGTTGCACCATGAGTTTTAAGCTCGCTAACTGGATTCCTTTTAATTTTCATTTTTTGCATGAAATTTTGTGGGTTTTAGCTTTAGTAAGCTTTATGAGGGCGTAAATTTGTATTAAAGGGGAACAAATAGAACAGATGTGTGGGCATAAGTTCAGTTCTAATGGAAATTTACTTAAAGGAACGAACGTAGAGGAAAATTCCGAAAAGCATAACCTAAATAATGGTTAGAATGGTGAGTTAGGATATTCTTGCTGTAATCGACACAATAAATCTTTTCAAAAGGCGCTAGAAGCAAAATCAAAATTTTCTAACGAAAAATAACCAAGAGCAGTTCTGTACTCAAAGCCAACATTCACAAAATTTTCTCACCTTTGCTGTGGGGCGCTCCAAAAGAACGTTTGAAATTGCGATTGGGTTTTTGTGCTCGTGGTAACGTTGCACATCGACTGAAATGTCGGCAAAAACGTTTGCGGTAGACAGACACACTTTCCACAAGACTTTTTTCCCGATTTTGACGTAAACGCGATTTTGGAATACCTCGAAAACCGCTCCAAATGAATTTGTTTTCTTTTTTCCAAAAGTCAGTCTATTCTATGTTTGCGCCAACCTTTAAATATTAGAATCTGCCGAAATTCAGTCTGGGAATTGCGAAATTGGATAAAGTTCCCGACCACAAGGTTTTTGTATTGAAAACGTAAAGGTTAGTGGCTGCATTGTGCATCCCTTAAAAATTCGCAGATGCATTGAATGTTAAGGGCCAATCCATGTCCGAAGCTAGAAATTCTGAAAGGGGTGAACTATGCCGCCGATAGTTATATGAGTAAATCGAGGTAGCAGCACCATACTTCGACTGGATAAACAATCACTGGTAAAGGAGCAGCACTACTGCTCATAAATTTCGTATGGTCGAAACAATGCAATCCGAACGAACGCCCGTCCGTTTGAATTCAGAGTGACAGACAGAATCTTTAAGTCCGGGAGAAAGTGAATACAAAATTATTAAAGAGCTTAAAGAAGAATGATATCGAGTTAGGGGAGTGCGGGGAAAGAAATACTGTTGTTGTGTGTGAATGGAAAACCCATTTCGTATTACACGCATGCTGGCGTTTGGTCACAATTCTGGACTCTGTGAACCGTGAGGCTTTCGATTGCTTCCGGGTCCATTGAAACTTGATTTGTTTTGTAGGTTGGAGCGTTTGGAGTGAATCCAATGATATGATTCATGGGATGACACATGTGCTTGGGAGCGAAATATTGTTTTTCTGCGAAATTAATATCTGACGTCAAGGGTTTTCGAGTGGAACACACGTTTGCAGTTACATCAGTTGGAAAAGGCACACTTTAAGAGTTTAAATTTGTTTTTCGATGAGGTTTTCGAACGTTATTGGATTTTAAGTGCTACTATTGCGGGGAGTTAGAGCGTATCTATTTTATCAGCGCTGAGCTTATGGTGGATTAGGTGAATTATGTGATTGGTCCAGTGAATTTAATGAATTTTGTCGCAAAGAACATTATCGCAGTGAAATAGATAACTATAACTTGCCTGGTGTTCAAAATCAGCCGAGTCTGTCTAACAAAGATCAAATTTTTTTTATTTGGAACAGTTTTTTTTGACCTATTTGTGTTATTGTGCTATTTTAAGTTTTTTTAAGGATACCCCCCTACACCGTTTTATTCTGATTGCACAAATACCTTAACATCCTTAAATGAAGACAACAACGGAGACGGAATTGGTTCAATTGCTTGAGCGGCACGACCACCATGCTATATTTCTCGGGTTCGAGACCAGGTCTCTTCGCGGGTTTTTAAAATCCACTTCGTCTCTGGGCTGTTGTCTAGATTGCAGCAATACAAAAAAAAAACAAAACCTTCAATTTACCTTACTTTTACTTTTCTTACCATAATTCCCTTTCGGCAAAAGCCATGCTAACACATCAAAAGGTTGTCCCATAGGCTTTGGCCATATGGTAAAAAAAGACAAGGATCCAAAGGAATAACAGCAAGCCAGTTTCGTGCTGTCTTGATTTTGCTTTTGTTAACCTTGTCCAATCTAGATGAAACGTGGTACACAGGTAGAAGCGATATCCTGTAATCATATATACAGAAGATCAGCTCGAAAAAGTCTTCAAAATAACGAAATTAAGCAAAACACTTTTTTCAAAAAATTTGCTTGCTATCAGGTGGCCTGGTGATTAAAATGTATGGGACTCGTTATTCCGACCCGATTGATAGCAGGCACATTTGGAACAGGTTTTTTGCTTACTTTTGCTATTTTAAAGTCGAGAGGATTTTTTTTGCATGAAATATAAGCCATGTTCCACGTCTTAACCTCCCACCCCTCTCCTAAGTATGGGTTTCGTGCTGAACGTACAACTGGCCAGTAAATGACATTTCTATCGAAACGTTAGTATTGTTGGCTTGAAAACTTCGTTAAGATTAGCTTTATTGCGATTTACATTTCTAAGAATTTGGGTCGAATCTGGCATTCTACCCTTTTCAAGCCGTTCCATTTATATTTTATTGGACGGTGTTTTCACCATTTCCTTTTTCCTTCAATATCAATGACGGGGTACCGAAAGGCACTATACTCTCTCCAGCAGTATTCCTCCACATTCGAAAGTATGCCCTTAACAGCCTGAAAGAAAGTCTCGTTACTGTCACCAACTGTACCGATCAGGGTCTTCAGTAGAAAGTTCAGCATGGAAATATCAGATTTAAGTCCAAAACGCTGCTCAGCTGTTGTAGAACAGCAAGATCATACCTTCATAGCAGCCAGCACCTCTGCCTGGAAGATGCTGGCATAGCCTGGAAGTCGGAATGACTTAGAGAACTTTAGCGATTCGGAGTATAATCTTGTGCCGAAACCGCCCTCCATTTTGAAGCCGTCTTTCCACGACTATGCCATAGCTGGAATCTTGACCTTGTGGGAGATTTTTCTTACAGACAACATGACGCCGCTATTAAAAACTTCAAAGCGGCTGACTTTTCTTTCCTCAATGATTGGCTCTAGGCCTATGGCTGGGCGAACGTACTCGCAGAGCCCGACATTGACTAGGCCGATTGCATTTTCTATGAAAGTGGCCCGTTCTCTTCGCCTATTGTTTAGATGGCAGTGCCTTGAGTCGGCTTCATAGGGTCAAGGATCTGGGGGTGGCTTTTAATTCCCGCCTGAGGACTAGATTGACTTCGTAGTGAGTAGGGCTAATAACATGCTAGGTTTTGTGAAAAGGTGGTCCAGGGAACTTGACGATCCCTATCTAACTAGGCTCCTCTTTTGCACATTCGTTAGACACATTCTGGAATACGCTTGACCGGTTTGGGATCCCTATTTCGCTGTCCACATCAACCGGATCGAGGCTGTTAAGCGCAGATTCCTTAGGTTCGCTCTTCGCGGTCTACCCTGACGCGATCCTTTCTTCCTTCCATCCTATCATGCTAGACTCAGTTTGATTTCTCTTGATTCCCTTGTAAAGAGACGTAGAATTTCTAAGATAAATTTTTTGTATGAGTTATTTCAGGGGACGATCAAATCCTCCGAACTGCTGAACGATGTAAGCATTTTCATTCCCGCCCGTCCCTAAAGTACTTCGACTTTTTCCATGCGTGCGCTGATAGGAACGCTTTACGGTATGCAAGAGCCTATCGCTTCTATGTCATAACTTTATAATTATTGCGCTGCCTATATCGAGCTAGGTAGTTCTAGGCGGCAACTGAATAGCCATCTGAGGCTACTCATTTCAATAAGTTAGTTATAGTTCTTAGTTTTAATGATATGTACTTTTCGTAGTAGCCATATTTGGCGAATCTGTTGTAAATAAATAAATAAAAGAATGTACATCGACCCATCTTCAATCAACCCTTTAGTTTCTACCCCCTCTTTCCCCTTATTTTCTCCGGAAAGATGTTATAGCACATTTCTGGACGTTTTACTGCACTGTTAAAGAAGGATTCGCTTCAGAGTTCTTAATATACGCGAAAGGTTGAAATTATCTGTCAGATATAGCTAATTGGTCGACTTGTGTAGTAGTTCTTCGTTACATTACACCTTAAACCATCGCACTTCTATATCTGGAAATTTTTTCAGATCGAGGGATTTTTAAAGACTGAATCCATTATAAAAACACATAATTTCCATTTTTGAACTGCCATTTATAAATCGAGATAAACCAGTACATTTGTCACATTCAAAAATTCTGTATTGAAACTATTTTTAAAGCATTTTCATCAATGAAATCAATATGAAATAAGATAGACCTTTCTAATAAACGAGTTTCACTGACGAAGTCCATCACCAACAACTAGTTTTTCTGATATTAATTTTTCATTTCGCCATCATATTTTTTACTCCTACCTAATATACGAAGTTAAACCTATTGTTCGACGTCATCAAAATCAATATATGACGACATTTGATACCTTTCATATTCGTCCTTTCATTTTGTCGCTATCGAAATGTTTTGTTTTATTCTCGTAACATAAAAACTGACAAAACTGCAACACCATACCCTCCTCAATTCATCCATCCACACGTGCCATGTTATATCTATTTTTCATCTCCGAAAAGCCTATAAACCCTAAAGTAACGGAACATGTAAAATTTTGTGCCATAAATTTTAAATCGATCCTGCCGCTACTGTTGAACAAAATGTTCTGATTTGCCACGTTTTATTCATAAATCGTAGAAAATCTTTATAGTCAACCCTCGTCCTCCGGACTTCACAACGATGCGTTATTGTTAGCTCCTCACATGATTTTGGTTTTGGGCTGAAGCTTAACAGGAAGCCATAGGGAATCCATCCAACCGACTAGGCTCTTCTGCGCCTTCTTCTACCGTGGGTCACACTATCAATGAAGATATTTGTATGCGAGGATTCACTCGGCTATCATATAAACAATTGATTCCATGTAGCTATGGATATGCTCTGGTGCATATGCCTATGCCTATGCTACGTTTCTGACCCCAGTTTGGAACTCTTGGCCCCAAAAATCGAATATGGATAGATCGAATGCATATCAAGTGGAAACGGTAAAGTGGTGCCAGTAAGTGAACCGTTTTTGGTAAGACCTGGAACGTGATATTTGAACTGTGCTCTGCCAGAGACGGACGATATGTTTGCAAAAGCCACAGGTGTTTGCAGTTAATATGCATTTTACGAGCATGCCAATGTCATTGAATATTGACGAAGACAATATGACATGACAAAGTTTCCTGAAAATTGAACTTTAAGCCTTTAAGGACGAGACAATTATGACAAATCTATTTCGTAGCGTATTTAATAACTTTTATCTGAAGTGCACGTTCTCGCGTGTGGGAAGTGTTGTGATTCATAGAAGGGTCAAGGAGAATTAATGTAATCACGTTAATAATATTTTCCCAAAAACGAAGTAGAAGGTGGGGAAGGAGAAGGTTCTTCGCGTTCTTGACACATAGATTAAGTAATTGCGTTAAAATCATTCTTTTCTCTCTTTCTCGATTCTTTGCAGAGCATAGGGTTGGAAACGAATTTCAACCGTTTCAATCACAAAAATTGATAGTACTTTAAGACCAGATATTGGAATGAAGTCAAGTCCCACAGCTTGATTCGTTGTAGACACGTCACAACGAGCGATACAAGAACTTCAAGTCGCTCCCACCCCTATACGGTGCAAGTCAAAGGTGGACGTACCGGAATTTTTTCTAAGCAAAAACAACAGGAATGTGGAACAGTTTACCATCTTATGTTCTTCCCTCCTCTTATGAGTCCGAAACACTCAAACGAGATATGCGTCGACAAGTACTTTACTCAACCCCTTAACTCCTTAACCTATTTAACTTTCTTTTAATTCCTTTCCTGCCAAGGCTGTGCGTAAGTGTCATAGGGCATCCCCTAAACGTTGACACTATCATATAAAAAAAATTTGTTTTATTTGACCGACTTAACATACAAAACTTGGATCAGCAGCCGGTCCACTGAGTGTGTTTCAAGCCAAGAGGTCCTAGCCATTAAAATGTCGACAAGGACCTACTGTCGCACAAGGATCTACCAACGTGTTGTGTAATATGTTTGTATAGTGATAGCCAGATGGCCATCAAGTCTCCAGACTCAAATACGGTTTAAGTCACAACTGATGCTTACTTACAGAAAGGGTCTCCAAAGCACAGAAATCCACACTAATTAATTTCTTTATACTTAAGTTTTAGGTTAGAGTGGCAGCCTCCCAGGAGTGAAGGCGCAGTTAGGCCGTGATGGCACACTTAAATTTGGAATAAAACAGAATCAGATTTTTTCCTTTTAGTTAAAAATACGAAAATTTTCAATATTTTATTTTTTGACATTTTAAGATTTTGTGCCTTCCTCGTTTCATTAAACGTAAATCTACCATTGGTGATCTAATAAAAATTTTTAATCACTCCTAGCCGGTAATTGACAAATGATGGTTGAAGGCCTTTGTTAGGATTATGTTAAATCAGAGGAGTAAGGTGCTAAAGTGTCGCGTCATATTGTGCTAACCGTCTCTACTTGTTAAGTCTACTTGGTACAACAGCTCGTGAAGCGAACTACTTTATAACTCTCTGGGATCCAAGAAGGATCAATATTCTGTGCCTGAAAATAGCCGCATAAAATGTCGAGTAGTGTTTTATCCTCGTGACAGATGGGTCAGCTGCTCGACCGATTTTTGCTAAGTGCTTTTTTAGTTGATATTGCCAGGTGATCAGACTAGTGATCAATCTTGCATCCAATTTACCAAACCCAAGGAGCTTTTTAGCTCAGTGATGGAGCTGACACGAAACTTTTAAAGTGTGCTGGTGCGAAAGGATTCTCAATAGAATTTATGCCTCTCTAATGTCCAATTGTATATTATTCTTTTAGAAATACAGGTTAAAACCTCAATTTACGGATCTGTGCCCATAAGTATTATGGCAGAGCTCCATCTGATCAGTACACCTGCCCTTTTATTGTCGGCAAAACCTCAATGCCCTGCTACTCAAACCAAGGTGACTCGAAGTATTTTTCCCAGACCATTCTCAGGTCAATTTTGGTTTGGTTACGGAGAAGCCGATTGCTTTGATCACCGCCTGACTGCCTGAGAAGATAAATACGTTCCTGCCTAAGTAGGCTATCTTTAGGTTCTAATATGCCCATGCCGCATGTATATGCGAACTTGTCCCAGTTACCCATCCCTACCCCCACATCGGTTTTTAAACCGTCCATATACATACACAAGTCTTCCATGATATGGAATGCATCCATGCTTCACTTTTCTCTACCGTTATAATTGGTGGTTAGGTTGTTGAAAGCCTGGTCGTCATGTCATCGAGCGCCATATCTAGATCAGGAATCCTACCTAGGATATCCCTAATAGTCGTTCTAAGAGCATCCTAACACGATGTTTCGTAAGAGACTCTCCAGCTGACTGGACAGTGTTAAGTTTAGTACTTCCTTTCGTCGCCCGTTATTGGACGTAAGTTCAATCCAATGATTAACCACAACCAGGTTAGTAGCCAGTTAGGAATTAAAACGGTACTCACCATTTCTGTTGATATTGGTGCTCCTCCAGGAAGTATATTGCCCGTTTACATCATACCTGATAATATGTTACGTCTGCATGTATTCTATCCTGATATGGTCTCTGAGGTTCCTCGATATCGTTGAATCCGCAAAATCGTACGGGAGTTACGCAGAGCGGATAATTATCCAGAGTCTATGGTACACCATACGTGTGCTTCCACTTTGGAAGCTGTTATGTCCCTCGTGCAGAACTCTGTTAAGGGCAAACAGTTAAAATTGCTATTAAAGATTAAAAAGATTTTTGGTCGATAGTCATCACCTTAAAGAGGGCAGCCACAGCTGCCCTACTGTGTTACAGATTTTCTTGAACCACTTGCATTTGCGTCCGCGCAACCTGGGGCGGCTACATTCCTTTAACTCTCTCACCACATTTTTTTTTACGATGTGGCCAAAACCTAGTGGATAATCCTTTCATGCGTTAGCATGGCTTTGGCCGCAAGGGAATTAGGATAAGAGGAGTGTGGAAACTTGAATGTTTTGCTTTTGTATTACTGCGAGCTAGACAACAGCCCAGAGATGGAGTGAATTTTTTAATTAAATTTTTTAAAACCCACGGAATCATGGCATGACGGTCGTGCCGCTCAACCAATTGATTCAACTCCATCTCATTGAAGTGTCTTGTTATGATTAATTACGGAATTCTTATTCACAGACTCAATATGTTTGGAATTTCACGAGATCTTATTAATTAGTTTTCCTTTAACATGAGACGTTTTCTTTGGCGCAATTTCATCTCTTACCTTATGCCCAAGGGTAGTGTCTTTGGACCACTCATTTTTTAATGTTTTACATTAACGATGTCGGGATACTGATGAGAATCATCTAACGTCGACTTGGTCACGTTTTGTGATTGGTGTTGGTAAGAAACATTTTAATCTAAATGCCGGAGTAGTTCAATGTTGGTAATCTTTTCTTTTAATACACCATCGTCACACCAATTTTGGAATATGCTATCTATGTAAAAAAAAAATAAATTAATGAATAAAAAACGGTGCTAAAAAGGGTAAAAGATGAATTACTACAGATAAAAGTTTTGTATTATTTTTTAAACAAAATTTTATTAAATACATATCTGCACTTACTTCCAAAAATCATATTTCATTTCGTTTGATTTCGTTTTAATTGCATTATTGCCTTTCATTAGTTTCCAGTTGTATAAGACTCGACAGAAAGTGATTGGTTTATTTTATTTGTTCTTATTTTAATGGTTTTACCACTTACCACTTATTTTTTTTTGTATTACTTATAATTGTTTTAAACAAGAGTGTTTTATTCATTTTTGAATACTTTGAAAAGCTTTTGAAAAAGCTAAATTCAATTTTCGTTTACATTTTTTAAAACTAATTTTCTTATCCGTCGTAAAAAACTTTAATTTTGATTTTTATTTTCTTCGGTACGTAAAGAATACATTTCCTTGATAAATATAGAAATTCTCGCTAATTATTATTAACTAAACCAATTTTTTTTATTAACAAGATATGCTAAAAAACGACAAAATAATAATAAAAAAAAAATAAAAAAAAATTCTTAACCAACTTTTCCGATATGCGAGAAAATATGTCTAAATCCTTGGTAATTGCTCTCACTCATTTTTATTTGTTGTGTTTCTCTTTGTTTTCTGATATGAAATATAAAAATTTTCTTGCAATAACAATTTAAAAAATATCCCAAAGAATCCATTTTTTGTTTTTTTTTTGTTTTTTAAATTTTAAGAAATTTTTTACTTGTTGTGCTTGCTTGACGTTCGCTAAATTTAACTACTTATTTTATTTGTAAAGGGAAAATTCAACTAAGGTAAAAAAGGTTCTTCTTGTCCTACTTCTTCTGTTTAGAAATTATTGTAGAAAATATTACGACTTTTGTTTTGTTTACTTAATTTTAAGATATGGAATGAACTTTAGCTGACAAACAGTTGTGTAAGACAAAGACGACTGGTTTAGGACAGCATTCCATGTCTAGTTCCTGTGCAAATAAAAAAAACAATATTTTAGTAAAATTTAAATTTTTTTTTATTTAAAGCGCTTAAATATATATTTTTTTTAATGGAAATACATTTTAAATATCAGTCGCTGAAACTTTCATAGGGTGAGTACTACATACTCCGGATACAAGCCTGGGAATATGGGCAGTCGCAACAATTTTACCAAAAAGCGTGCCGTCACTGTTTTCTTTTTTGTTGTGTCATAGATTAAACACTTCTTGGAAAACAATAACACCTGCACACTTACAGAACCAAAAACAAAAAGAATGATCAAAAATTATTGAAACTTTATTTTTAAAATTGTAAATCGACTGCAATGCATTTATGCCAGCGTTGCCGATTCGTGGTGACCTTAATGATTCGGCGGGACCCCCCTTGCAGGCTGGAGCTGATGACCTTCGACCTTCTCTCCCTGGAACTACTGTCCTTAGATCGGCACAGCGGGCCAAATGCATCTTCATGTCTAGAGTTCATCTTGATACCTCTGAGGATGATATTCTTGATCACATTTCTTTACGGACTGGTGGCTTGGTAATATGATCGTTTGCAGACGGATCAGCCCTACTCATGACCGTAATGGCCACCCATATACTGCTTCATTTCAGGTCTTTATCCCGGAGAACGCTTTTGCGGCAGTTATCTCACCTGATGTATGGCCCTTCTGTTCCATCGTTTGGAAGTTCGTCCCAAAGGGCCGGGCGGGTCCAGCTTCTCACCTAAAAAACTTGCCAATCAGCTTTCCTTCCATTATGCCAAGGTAACGGAGTTGCACTCTTTTACTAAGTGTAAATCGCGCTGCTTTTTTCCTCTTCTTGTGCGTCCAGAATGCCTGCCTGAGACTTAGGAGTGTGCTGTTATTTCTGACTTTGAAGTCTTTGGTCCTGAGTTACAGATCTTTCCCTAGGATTATATATATGTGCCCCTTCGGTGGTGCAGTTCTGTATGCGATTCGGAAGGCGATATCGTGCTCAACCGTGCACACTGCTGGTTACCATGATTTTAAAATGTTGTGCTTCGTTTAGAGCTCCCTTGTAGAAAACTGTTTGGGCTGACCGTTTATATTAGTCCTTATTCACCCTCTGTAGTGTACGAATTGCTATTGCGTCTATTCACAGTCTGTCTAACGCCCTACTTCCCACGGATAACATCGTAATTTTTGCCGATTTCAATTTTCCTGCCATTGGTTGCGAGCCTTATACTGACGCTGATGACCTCATATTCTTATTCACATTTCCTTATCAGTACGCTCTACCCTTTTTGGACTTTGCTGCATCTTTTTCTGTTGTCTTGCTAATGATTCAAGTAGGATTTTTGATTTGGTGTTTTCGTCTAATTCAGATGGGACGATGATGAGGAAGATGCTTGACTCCCTTTTTTCCTGAGTCCTGTCATCATCTTACACTTTTAATTGTCATGCGTTTTGGTTCCGTCGATGTATCTTTATCCTTTTTTGAGCTTTAAACGAATTGACGCTTCATCCATCAATGTCTAGGGACTGGTCAGGTGTACTTGGAGAGTGTAATATCGACTTGGCTCTGGGCACCTCCTATGACGTCCATTATACATTCTTTATCTGTTGAATTTCTATCGGCACTTCTAGGTCGAGATCCCCTCATTTGTTTCGCCCTGGCTTGACGGTGCCCCGAAACATTTGATGAACTTGAAGGGTAGGGCTTGAAGGAGGTTCTATGCCTAAAGGAGTCACGAGGACTACATGACGTTCTCCAATCTCTGTGATCAGTTTTCCGCTCGGCTGCAGGTATGCTATTCTGAGCTTTTGTCTATCATGAGAACCACGTTGCATAATGACACCAAATAGTTCTGGTGGTTTACTAACTCGAAATGCAAATGTAACGCTTATTCTCCCTTTTCCAGGTATCGTGATTCTAAGAGCGATTATCATCTTGCAATTGCTAATTTCTTTGCGGAATTTCTCTCAACTATTCTTCGCGTCAAGTAGGTATGACTCGGCTCCCGCGTATCTCCCTTAAATCCAGTGACTTAGCTCTCGGGGGATAATAAATCCGTGTTGGTGTCTAATTCAAATGAACAATAAGTTATCATCAAGTCGATGATTGATGTTTTCGATCCTTTCTGGCTAGAAGATAACAGCACTGTTTAAGAAGTGCCTGATGCAAGCTCTCCACTTCATCTCTATCTAGTTTAGATTAAACCTAAGATGTTAATTTTATACTCGACCACTCCCGGTCCGCCTCCATGATGTTAGTGTGTTCGCACTCGTGCCATAAATCAGTCCGAGGTATCTGCGGCGTTTTGTATGTTGTGTTGTGTTTTTGAATTTGTTCAGATAACCAGGTTCATTGCCTACCTATCATTTCCCAACAGAAAGACTGCTCTTAAAGGCGTTGCGGGTTTCATCGAGATTTCATATACATATAAAGCACATAGGGTTTTACAGGTTCGAGCCTCATTGGCTGAGAGTGATTTGATCCGACAGTCATTCAACTAAATTAGCCCATAGTAGACATAGAACCCTAGACACTCGAATCAGAATGTCTAAACTCTATGTAAATTATAGTACAGTAAACAATAAAAGAATTTATTAAACTTACAATTTCTCCATCATCACCAAAATCCAAATAGAGCATTCGGTTGCCATCATCTGCAGACCCCTTCAATTTGTCGAAAGAAAATGACCAGAGCGTTTTTGCTGGGGCGTTAAATCCACTCTCGAGCAGTGAGAATCCTCGATTTAAGTGAACAACCAATTGACACGGACGTCCTTGATACAGACAGCGAAATGAGAATTCCCTTTGGTAATTGATAGCATTATGGCTACCTTGGACAAGTGCTCTTGCCCATGCTGCCATATCACGATGTGTTTCAGATCGTAGCCAATAAACTAGGACTCCACGTGTTGTCCCACATCGAACACAAAATACGGTTGTCTGTTGGCCCTTTTTAATTAAACCAAGAAGATGAAGATGAGTGATTTTATCGAGTATATCTTGAATACACCTTAAAGTGATACTTACATTCAGAGAAGAATTATTTCCAGCACCAGCCAGTCTTGTCGATGCCAGGACACAGCTCTCGACAGGTCTGCTCCATGCCTCGACTGACCAAGGAGCGCTTTCGTATATTCTAAAAAGGAAAGGTGATTTTTCATAAGAGTTTTCAGGATTAGGATTTTGAAAAGGTTTTCAAAAATTCATCATTTGCATAACAAGCATCATCCAGGGAATCCACTCACCTAAATTCCCTTTCTGTAACAGCCACGAACACCGGCTGCCACTTATCATTTTCGTCGGAACTTTCCGAGCTGGATCTTCCGCTCTGAAATTAGATTTAGGTATGGCAATTTATATAAGTTTTGATTTTTCCTTGGATAATAATATTCCAATCTGGTTGAAGTAAGCTGGTTGAACTGGCATTGGGATTATACATACCTGATCGCTTCCACCTATCCTTCTGCTCAGCCAACCGATATGCTTCAGCTCACCGATTACGTTGACAAGGGCTCGATTTGCATCGTTCAAGGCTCCTTGAGTGCTGTTTCCCATGGCTGAGTGCAGGGCATTAAACCAAACCAGTGCCTCTTGGGAATCAGAGGCTCGTAAAATGCACGAGTGTATTCCATCTGGCGAATGAAGTTCAATGCATCGATTCTCTGTAATATGTAAATTAAAAAGTTAAAAATCAAATAAAATCGGATGAGGATTTTTTTTACAGCATCAATTCAATCTCATGCAGTGACTTTATTACAACATACGCATTTTTCATTTTTCACTTTAACACCTGCAATTAGGGAAATGAACTTGCCACCCAAAAATTCCGAGATCTCTCTAGTACGTGGAAATTTTGCATGTTTTCAAGTGTGCAGCATAAAATTGCGCCATTTGCATAATTAAGTCAACATAACATTCTCTGGGGATTCCTTCAATGCGATTCGTTGGTTAAGCTCTGTACTTTCGAAAGTACAGAAACACATTACCATGTCAAGTCGCAATTATTTTCTGAATGTTGTTATTGTGGGAAAATGTGAACTTTCATTTTGGAGTTAAGTTTAAATAGATGTTTCCAGCGGAATGCATGAATTGAAATTTCGTTTAAAATACTTGTCAATAAAGCACTACTTACGGAAAGTGTGAAAATCAGAATTCAAGAGCTCACATTAAGTTTTATTTAAATCTATACGAAGAAATTTAGTAGAGCCAGCATACTCCATTATGCCAGAATAACAAATACACTGTTGATATAAATAATAAGAAGCAGTGGGCTATTGTGGCTGCCTTGAGGCACGTCAATTATCGATAAAGCATTTTATGGAAAACGTCTAAGTTATTTTAAGCTTTGTGAAGAACGTTAGCATGACCGGCACAATAGAGTAGGTCACAAATATACCATAATATACGATTGATACAAGTAAAAAGAATAGTGGAGGATAAGGGCTGCCTTGAGGCACACCTAAATCGCTATAATTTATGCTTCAAAAGTGTGAGTAGTTGTGTCCCCGCGGAAAAGAAACGTAGAAACACATAGTCAATAAATATGCGAGTCGTTCAATAAGTCCTTAGAAGAAGATTTTGAGTTGAGTTGATTTTTAGTTATTTTTCAACATAATCCTCTCCTTTTAACTCTATACAATGTTCCAAGAGTTTCTCCAACTTTTTTATCCCGTCCAAAAAGTCGGATTTCGGAAGGCCCTCAAAATAGGCATCTTTTTGGGCGATGACCTCATCATTCGACGTGAATCGTTTCCCGCCGACCAGGGGGGGGGGGGGTCGGCCATATCCAGTGAATACGGTGGATGTTGTAATAATTTCAACTTCAATTTCATAATTTTGGTCCATCGACACTGCGCAGGTGTCGATTACTCAAAACCATTATCGTGAATTATGTCAATCATTCCGGGAGTGGTCACTTCTACTGGACGTCCCGAACGATATTCATCTTTTGTGGTTGTACGGCCACGTTTAAACTTATTTACCCAATTTTAAACAGTTGAAACTCAGATTTGATCTCTTTCGGTGTTAAGCCTTTTAAGAATAAAAAAAAATCACCACTCGAAACTCACTTTTTTCACTTGTTTTCAATAAATAATAGTTTGTTGCTTTTGTTGCAAATGACTGGGGTTTAGTACCTAATGCTCAGAAGACTGAAAAGGTGCCCTTCACAGGAAGAAGACAAATCCACCCCGTTGAACCCCACAAACTTGGGGGCAGCATCTTAACTTCCATATTAAACTGGTGCATCAACATTGAAGAACGCGTGAAAAAGGCTGCGATAGCGTTTTATGCCTGTAAGAAAACCCTAGGGTAGAAATGGGTAATTAGTCCCCGTATAGTTCTATACATCGACAGTGAGACCAATCCTGACTTACGGAATCTTACTTTGGTGGGTTGTTCTTGAAAGGAATTGTAACCTTAAGAAGCTCACCAAAATTCAAAAAGCCGCCTGCTTGGGCATCTAAGGAGCGGTAAGTACAACGTCTCCATCTCCACCCCCCCCCCCCCCCCCCCCCCACTGGACATCCACGGTAGATGTATAGCTGCTCGTAATGCCATAAGACTGAAGGAAACCTACAGTTGCACTTCGGACTACGAACACAACAGCATACTTAGCTACCGTACCTACAATAAGCTTCGAGTGAGCTTTCTCTACTAAAATACCTAGTAGGGAGAAGTGGGAGGTTTGTCAGTGGCTCCCAATGCCAGGTAAACCAATCTTCACGGATGGTTCAAAAGTGGGGAACAGGATGGGAGCGGAAGTTTTCTCCGACCGCCCCAGCATATGGAACTCGTATCGACTGCCGGACCACTGCAGTGTATTTCAAGCAGAGGTCCTGGCCATCGAAAGGGCGACCGAAGTATTGCTGTCGAAGGATCTAAAAAAGCGTAGCGAAATTAAGCCATTAAAGCGCTTGACTCAAACGCGGATGCCGGACTGGTCTCGAAAGCTTGGGGACTCTGTACAGTGTGATTCTCTGCTGGGTTCCCGGTCATAGTGATGTGACGGGTAATGACGGCCTCTAATCTCAGTTAAAAGAGAGATCGATAATCGAGAGGTTATGGTTTCTGTAAAAAGTTGGAATTTGGTCAATCTTAAAAGTCTCGTTACGTTCAGCTTATTATGACATGTTTTCCGTTCTGTCATGTTTATCTCGTTTTTGCCGGTATCGTTACATCTCTGCGTAATTTGCCGCTGTGAAATTTTTTTGATGTTCCGGATACTGGCCACATGAATAATTTGGGTATCGTTACTAGGCTACTTCATTAAAACGTAGGTATTGCTACAATCTATATTCATCCTAGCTTACCCCCGACGTTTATAAGCGACTTTCCTCCTGCCTGGACAACCTTTGCTGCGCCATGGTGCCTCTATGCTCTGCTTTGGCTGGGAGCCGTTTCACTCGGACCATGGCTTGATGCCCTCCTTTTCTTTAGTTCATAATTCTTTTTTATGATAATGCCAATGATCAACAATAGGCAGAAAAGGTATTAAAGGTAAGAGGAAGCGTTGCTTTATCTTTTCCAGATCATTTTGCGGTGTTTAGTCCCCTTCTGAGTTGATGTCATCGTATGTACCTATGAACTTTTGTAATAACTTTAAAAAGGCTGGGATTGGGTTCGGAGTAGAGTTCTAGATGTGAGCGATATTAACAAAGCTTTTATCTTTCTCTACAATCTATTGTTTGAAAGCTCTTTGAGACGTCAAAAAATTATCAAGAACTAGGCGTGAAAGAGGTTCTACAACTTCACGAGTAATGGCTACCTACCTACGCAATCACTTTATCTTAGAACCAGTGTCCTAAGCGTTTCTTGGGATTTGCAACCTTTAACCGTAACTCTGATGTTTATCCGTCTTTGTTGCCTTTTGAGGATAACGATAACGATCCCATGACGAGAGCTAACCTTTTTAAAAAGGCGTTTTCGGATGACAACTGTGATATTACCTGACGAGGC
This sequence comes from Leptarthrus brevirostris, assembly GCA_964036015.1. Lineage (NCBI taxonomy): Eukaryota > Metazoa > Arthropoda > Insecta > Diptera > Asilidae > Leptarthrus > Leptarthrus brevirostris. The sequence continues at coordinate 3,174,485 of OZ038373.1, read as the reverse complement.
TTCCGCCGACTTCTCACGAACCTTTTATTTCACGAAGCCATCTATGATTTTAAAGCAACAGCAGATAGCTTCTCAGGGAACCCTGATCGTATTTCTGTTTCTTTCGTAAAAAGCTGTGTTTCGTGTCTTGCTCCAGTTTAATGTTATTTATTTAATCTATCTATACTCTGAGGTGCGTCTCTTTTTATTGCTCTAAAAAAGGTGATAAGTTCGATATGTTATTATATTACAAACTAATCGCAAATGTTTGCTGTATCTCCAAGTTGTTGCATTTTTACTAGTTTTAGCAAGGCCTTCGAAAGAATAAATCAAAGACTTCTTGTCCTTAAGATCTCTCTCTTTAAGTTTCTGTCAGAGGATGATACGTGTGCATTAAATAAGCCAAAACCAGAAGGAAGATTTTTTCTGAGTTTGGTTGATAACAAGAGGTAAAAATTTAATGCTTTATAATAACGTGAGGTTAAAGGATAAAGACAGGACCTCTATCTATATTGGGAGATCTAACTGCTTGTCTCAAATAATAGATTGAATAAAGAAGTTTGTCGCTCTAATAATGTAGAAATACTTTTCAACACGATAACGCCTCACACTGTTTGAATAGCAAAAGTATTTGGATATAACCGAGGCATTGGATACCAAGCGAAAGCTCCAAGAATTTAAATCTACAACTTTTCATTCTATGCAGCATTTTCTAATTATTAAATTTGCCAGAAGTGACGAGGACATCGGTAGAGAAATATTTGACCTTAAAATCTGTGGCTTTTCACAAGCGTGGGATTTACAACTTGGTGGTCAATGGGAAAGGTCACCCACAGTGGTGACGAATTAATTAAAACTTGCGTGATGGCGACTCGTTTTGTACTTAAAGTAGATAAAATATTTTTTGATGGGAGAGTGAACTTTTTAAAATAATTTTTTTTTTCAAAGACCATTAACTTGAGTTGACCTTAAGCCACAAATTATTTAGATTTTAACGAAAAAGCACGAACATCTAGTTTACACTGATAAAGTCGACGTTTTCCACTCTCCCAGTACACCTCTCATCCTCATAATTCGTTTTGACTCAGAGCTCACCTTCCAGCCATCTGACATCGTTAACACCACAAACTTCCTCCTACATCAAGGATCATTCGTCAGGCTCGGCAAACGATAGCAGAAATAGTACGGAAATACTGAGGTACATCTTTAGTTTCCAGTATCGTGCATATGTCAAGAGCCGACCAACCTGCCAGACAAGGTGAATGGATGGGATAAACTATATACGAAAACGAATGAACATTTTATGGGGAAACATGAGCGTGATGTACGGGCCACGAGGAATGATGGTTTTTGGTTTTGATACTGGTGGGCAACATGGGACTACCTTCAATTTACAACCGTGAATTCTCGGGGTTAGATAGATATTGAGATACATTACGCATGTTATTATGCTCCAATTAGCAAAGGCTATGGTTTTAAACTTAAAGTCGGCAATTCCCAAAGTAAACTTAATCCTCAATGATACTTGCGCCTTTGTGGTTTCCTTCCCTCTGAAATGGAGTGCACATCTGTGATGAATTGATCCTTTGTAACATTTGGGAGAGTAAATTTAGGCAAATGGAATGGTTTCGGGCTTAACGATTTTATTTCATCAACAAAATGGAAGGCATTTTTTGGGGCTCCTTAATTGTGGGCATTACGGGTGTGAATGGAATTTTAAAAGCTCTGCCCGAAAGGGTTAATTAGCACTAAATGTAAATAGATTAAAGTCAAAAGCTGTAAGATTTATCACGTTGTCTTGTTTAATTGGGTATGAGTTTTGGAATTTGTTTCGCGAAAATGTAGGCGTAAAATAAGTTAGTCAAAGGCTCTCCAGGCGTAAAAGTTCTAAAAGACTGGCTATGTAATTTCATGTTGGATAGAATATTATGCATACTCGAGAGTTGAGAAGAACACCCAAATCTTTAGACTTGTAGAGTCTCCTCAAAATGATTTCTATACGTCTATACATAGGGTAATTAAAGAGAAGGAATGTTTTATAGGGGAGAAAGTCATACCAGTGCACCAATGCCATATTCAGTGGAAGATGTTTGCTAGAAGACCAGTGATAAAACGTAGCTAGGCTAGAATTCAAAAGCTGGTTCGAAATAGTTTAACATCGTCGGCATAATAAAGAATTCTGGAATTGCCAAAAAGTAGCGAAACATCGTTGTTATAAAGCGTAAACAGGAGTAGCCCAAAAATGCTGCCCTGTGGTAGTCCAGAAGTGAAGGAGACCTCGGTGGAAAGAGCTACCCTTAACAAGACACGTCGTGTGCGATGAGCCAAATTAGAGAATCACCAATCCGTCGACGGAGAAGGAAACCGGAGTGACGACAGCATGTAAATAAGAATGCAGTGATTGATCCAATAGAAGTCCTTATTTAAAGTCTGTGAATATAAAATACACTTCCTTGCTCGATTCAATAGCGGGCAGGCAAAGTTGAAGGAATTCAAGTAGGTTGGTGAGTAGATGGAAATTCTTTAACTATCTTAAGCACCTGGATTATGCCGACGATGTATATCTCCCATACAACAAACGGAGTCATTTAGCCCAAATGTCTGAAGCCCTGAGCAAAGAAGGTCGCAGAGCAGGGCTTACGATCAATGCTGCTAAAACCAAGCTTGTGAACTTGGACGCCAGGAGAGAACATGAAATTTATCTGGAAGAGCAGCAAATATACCAAGTGGATAGATTTTGCTATCTCGGAAGAATAGTAACAGCAGACCGCGGAGCTGAAGCTGATGTACAGGCTCGCATCAATAAGGCTCAAGTTGAATTTAATACTTTTGTTGAAATGTGGCGTAAAAACAACATCGTAAGATGCACAAAACTCCGGATCTTTGTCGAACGTAAAATATGTTCTGCTGTACGGCTGTTCTACGTGGGAAGTGACATGTAAAATAACATCTAAGCTACAAGCCTTTGTAAACCGGTGTCTCTGTCGCATCCTTAACATCCATTGGCCGGAGGTCATTATCAACGAAGGTCTACACAGTCTTACAGGACAAGACGGGATATACATCAGTATTCGCAGGCAAAAGTGGCAATGGATAAGTCACAAACTAAGAAAAGAGCCAGACAACATCGTACAGCAGGCTCTAGATTGGAATATCCACGGAATGGAAGGAAGACGCAGAATTGAACGACCCGCAAAAGCATGGAGAAGATCCGTCGAGAGGGAAGGTACCCAGATCAACAAATCGAGGCTACAATTAAAGGTATTAGCGCGGAACCGTAACAGATGGAGAGTCGGTGTAATAGACACCCTATGCCCCAAAATAAAGGTTTAAGGGGCTAGAGAGAGAGAGAGTAGATCTCCCCTTGGTAAAATCATGCTGCAAAGTTCCCATAAAAGTCCTGCAGTGAAAGCGAAGCACGTTGCTTACGGAAGCCTCGAAAATCTTTGCAATGTGTCTGTAATTGGAAATCTTGCATTTATTGCATTTTTTATGAAGTTGGATTATCACAGAATCCTTCCGTCTGTGACATGGAAAACTTGCCAACAGATAAAGGCACAAGAAATAAGTAACAAAGAATGTGGGCAAGAGACGATTTAGACTTTTACAAAAATGATGCAGGAATGCCATCAGAACCGTTCACGAAGCAATTTGACAGGTCAAAAAGGTGTTACATCGCCGAATACTAGATCCTTTGATTCGAGTGAAGTCGGCGAAAGTTTTGTCAAATGAGTAAAATCAGTGGAAGAAGTAACACAGTAGGAATCACGAAGGATTTCAGCGGATAAATTAGCGAACACTGCTTTCGTTGAAAAAGTATCAGAGTAGGAATCACAGAACGCGAGCGAAATGGCTTACTGCTCTTACAGTCTAGGAACATTAGGAAAGCGCTTAAAGTAGATCTTATGTTGGACCGAAAGGCGCTGTAAGAAGATATCTATAGCTGGGAGGAGAATTGAAGATAGAGGTCGTTCTTTGTGGAACAGAAGGCTTTCTCCTTAAATATGTACACACAAAACCAAAAACTAATTCACTAATTTACATTGACAGGCGACCGCAGTTTCGACTCACTCTCCTAGGCATTTTCAGACCGTCTGAGTCAATTGCATCTTTGAGCCAGGATATCCATGGTTGAAGGACCGAAGAATTTAATACAGAGTGATCACTCAATGTATCCAAATCATTGTCCTTGAATAATCTATTTATAATTTATAATCTAATATAATTTTCAGGATTCCCCTTCAAGTTCCGTAGGACGTCTACCGTTCAGCCAGGGTTGAGAGAAGATCTAGAAAAGCAGATTGGAACACACTGAGTAAAACATGCCTAAAGGGTGGCACCAACAATACGCTCCCTGAGCCAACGACGTGCTCCCCGAGTGCGCTCGACTATTGTTTATAATTGAAAAGTCAGCCTTTCTAAAATACCATTTCCCAAGCTGAGAGAAAGACAGCTAAGAGCACAGCCTGATGGCGGAATTCCGGAATCAATGAGGTCAGGCACCTCATCACCTACTTGTCATCAGGGTCGAATGACTTCCGAAGTCGTTGCACTGCCCCAAGCCACGAGGCACAGTTGTCGTAGAAGAATAAAACATGCTGGGGAGTAGCCGTTAATGAAGGCACTGCAGCAGAGCGCTCTCAGCCAATAGCAGGGGGGTTGAAATCAGCAAAACATACAGTCTTGTCAGATGGAAAATATAAAGGAAAAACTTACCAGACTGTGTCTTTTCCTAAAGCATAAAAAGTTCTTCTCCATAGAAAGATGGCACTTTGTACTTTTTATTTTACATATCTAAATTTTTGCTCGTTATTTCGGTTAAATTTAAAATTGGGAAACAAAACATCTCTCATCTCATCTCTTCTCTCATCTCATCTCTCTATCTCTCTGAGCAACACTTCTCTCTCTCTCTCCAGTATTTCTAAACCCTTGAACTTCACTCGATTCGACAAAAACAATTGCAAGTGGACCTACTATTTAAGGCAGATGACAGGACAAAGACATGTACTGTGCAACCCTCGATAGTAAGTTGAAAAGAACTATGTTTTGTTGACGGTGGTGTTCGAAGATAAGACCTTCATGTTGGAAAGCCTGTAGGTTATTGCTCACTCCATCGACTCGATAAAATTAATACTTGGTAGAAGATTTGTAAAGATAAACAAGACATTAAGAAGATTAAATGCAATGCCTTTTCGTCGATTTTTTTATCGCCACTGTGTGTATGAAAGTATGATAAAATGGCTAATGTCAATCGCGACTCATTAACTTCTAAAGGACTTTATTAGATTAAAATTTTACTTCCATCTACATTACACGCGAAACATATTATCTGAATGACTTGAAGAGCCTTCATCGGTGCATTTATTACCAGTTGCAATTAAAACGTAATAAAATTACAGCAGTCCGCTTCTAATTACTTCCCCATGAAACAATTTCAGCATTTTCCTCCGACGAGCCTGGTTAAGTTCATTAAAATGTTTAATTGAAATTTATGTTTTAAAGTCGGGAAGAAAATGCATACCAGACTTGAAAGAGAAGGACAGAAAGGACTAAAAGCGCGACAGTCTTACAAAGCAAAAAACGATTTTAGAAGCGACAAAATACGCTTGTATTTTTGCAAGGGAGCAAAACAGTAAAAAGTCCTTGCACAACTCGTTTGAGCAAAAGATATGAAGTTATTTACTATAGCAGACACATATACATGCAAACAGTCCCATATACATTCTCATAAAAAGGTAGCATATTTATAAATGAGTAAATTAGACAAGCGAGGATGCAAATTAAAGCACAGAAAAATGTCTACGACCAGTGCTAGAAAAGCTGTGAGTCCTGACATCCTGAGGCTGGGTCCTCGTTGTAAGCGGAGAAAAACGAGCTTTTGGACAACGTGGTTAAGGAGGCGGGAGGAATTAAGCGGAAAACAGTTGTTTGCCAGTGTGTGTGTGTGTGTGTGTGTTTGAGTGAGCAAAAATGAAAAGAAAATGAAATGCATAAAGAATTCAAACGAGTCGTCCTTGTGCAAGGACTGGAAGTAAAGTAAAAAAATACAAAGCATTAAAGAGTCGGAGAGATATGTAACGAGAAAAATCTGAAAAATCATTTTTCATGGAGAATTATGCAAATTTTAATGCTATTTGGACCATTCGTGCAGGCGATAAATAACAGAGAAAATATCATTTGCCGCGGAAGTGTTAGGAATCACGAACCCTCACGGGAGGACTTTCTTTTGCTGCATATTGCAGGATGTTTTCTGCTAACAAATCTTTTATGGCGAAGGTACATATTACGGTGTGGTTTACATCAGTAGAACTTTATTGTTTTTGAAGGGAGCCATTTGTGAATATTTGCTCTTCCATTTGATATATTTTTTATGGAAATTTCTACCGCAAAGTTAACTTATCTCAAGATAAGTTTTGAGTAGTCTCCAAATTTTTAAATAAGGTGTTTGTGGAAAAATAGTAAGTAAAGCAAGTTGTCCTTTTGAAAATGTTACCGTTGAATAGATAGTTTTACAATTTTACAAGAATATGAAGGATTTGTTGTCACACAGCCTAAGACAGTTCATGCTCTAATTGCTTGTCTATGAGGAACGTTAACTACTGCACTTAACATATTACGAAGATTCTAATATTTGGGTGCAAAAGTACAAAAACATGAAATCGAAAAACACTAATTGGTTTAATAATGTCTGCTCTACGGCCATTAAAAACAAAGATTCAGTCTTCCGGGCATATAAACGGTGCTCGCCAGAGTAATGAAGAAGAATTTATAGAGATGCGCAGAATTCACCGCAAACAGAATACAAGATACGCCGAATAAGTTGTTCACCAGTTCGGCCATTTCACCACCAAGCGTTTCGTCATTATTTCATTTGTGTTGTACCACAGATTAACCAATCCTTGCACACACAAATAAAACTGCACACTCTCGTAACCAAAACCAAAGGGAATCGCTGGTGTCATTGACGCATTTTAAGCTCAATACTTCAACAAAACGAGCACAAGAGATTAACTAACTTAGATTCTTTGGGGCAAGTTTAACCTGTAAAATCTAAGTAAAATATTTGGGTATAATATAAGCTTCTAAGGTATATTGAAATCTTCACTTGTTTAGCGTTGAAAAAAGCGTCAAAGTCCCCTTGGATCTGTATATTTATTCGTACCAAGAATAGGATCTGAACTGCTATGAAAAGAACCCTAATTACTTAGAGGGCATACCCAAAATAAAGATGTAACATCCGGAAGATTGGACGTTCAATACCATCATTAGGATTTGTTTGGTATACAAATGGTGTTAAAGCGGAAGCCGGGGCTGGGGCGGTAATTTGGAACAGCTGGCGTAGAATCGGTTTATAATTACCCACACAAAAAGTATAACGCAGCTTTTCAGGCAGATGTCTATGCCATGTTGACTTGTGTATATGACAATTTAAAGAGATAACAGAATTAACCCTTCTAAGACAGAAGGCGCACTTCTTAGGCAGGAGCCCAGAATCATTTCACCTATTCTATTAAAACGATGAAATGAGGCTCCCACACCAATACCAGAGATATTATGCATATTATCGCGAAAACTAACAAGGTATTCCTTATAGAGCGAGGAGGATAGTGCCTTCAAGCTTTCATAACAGGTCAAAAAGTCAGAATACGCTATTGTGCTATTACAACGAAGTAATTTTTCCAGAGTTTGTTCTTCTTGTTCCTAAGACTGCGGAGTTCGGCATTGTAACACGGGGGAGAGGAGCACGTAGACCTAATCCGTTTGAATGGAACAAAGGAGTTAAACAAATTATATATCTTGTTATAGAATAGGGAGGCGCAGACATCAATATCATTATTGTCCACTAATGTCGAAAAATCGACCAATCATAACCATGGTGTTCGAAATTGGGATCCGCAATACTAGTACCATCGTAACAAAAAGAGACAATGATGGGCGGATGAAAAGTATCAATAGCGGAAAAGAATCCATAGATGTGGGATAACATGAGGGAAGGAAGTCATCATCATTACAGTTAGGTACCCATAGAACGTTGGGTAAATTAATGTCACCAAGAAGAAGAATTTCATCTTCAAGGTTCGTGATATTAAGGATGAAGTCTAAACTAAGGGTTAAAATATCGTAACGACTGCGCCTTTCTGTATCAACGAACTTTGTCAGTTTAGGGGGAATATAGCGACAGACTAAAAATATATTCGAGCTTAGATAGCGATAGCTTAAAAACCAAGAGTGAGTGAACTAGAGAAGGCAGGAACATTAACTTAGGTGCAGTTAAAGTTTGATCTGCAAGCAACCAGTACTCCATCACCTCGACACAGAGGTTTGTTTTTGTTCTTAGTCCCCTTACATTCTGATAGTAAAGGGACAGCGTACTTAGTTTTTTGGAGCATTAGTTATTGCTTTGTCATGGGTACCGTTAATAAACCTGCCTCGAGGCACAAATTCATGTGCGATGGAATTCTTAGGCCAGAAGTCCGGAGAAGAAATAATCTCGAAAAGAGGGGGGGAAGTCGTCAACTTGAAAGACGATACATGTCCCTGAGACAGGCAAGAATTAGGACGCTGACAACGTAGAAGTACAGAGTCGCCAATCTTAAACCCCACTCTCACTTATTTTAGAATGTCATCAACAGAAGTAGAAGGATCGAGCCGATAAACAAAAAATAACTTAGGCATTGGGGCAGTCTTCAGATTGAAGTCCGTGCTCTGTGCTAGGTCAAAAGACCCAACCAGAGGTGCGTCCTGTGGAGAAACAAAATCGGTTTGCAAGGTAGTGCTGGAGGCAACAATAGCAGGGCGCGAAATAGCACCAAATGTACTAGGTACATCATTAGTAGGCTCAGGGTTCGAGTGGTCAACAATGGTCACACCAACAGAAACATCGACACGGTTCTCAGTCATCAGCGAAGAACTAGCAATAACACCCTTCCGTCCTCTGGTATTGCTTTTGCTACGATGTGTATGTGATTCAGAGCGGAGAGGGGTAGGGGCGACAGAGACGACAGGGATCACAGGGATCACAGGGATCACAGATGAATCAGAATGGACCCCAACTGGATGGGCATAAACCTTGGAGGACAAACTCCTAACCTAGGTCGCTACAGAAGAAATGAGCTCAGAGTCACCACAGAGACAGAGGCTGACCAGGGCTCAATATCACCTCGCAGATGTTTAACATCCCTCCGGATATCGTCCAGGGCTGGCTTAATCGGAGAAAAATTAATACAAGGGGGATTAATACAAGAGAACTTAGAATTGCCCTTGTTAGATTTGGACAAGGGAACCAGAAAATCTTTTTTTCTCAGACAGTCAGGTAGGTATTAGAGCAATAGGAAAGTCTAAACTGGTGCTGGAATGCTAATGAGTCTGAAGAGACCACATTTAATCGCTGCAAATCGGTTGTAAGGAGCTAACACTAAATAAAATCCAACAATGACATTCGGCGGTCGAAACATCATAGTTTTACCACCAAAGATGTTGAATCATTGTAGAAAGTCGATGGGATTATGCGGAACAAGAAATATTTAGCGATTCTTTAAGCATACGAAGCTCACTGCGAAGATTGGTAATTATTTGCCATCGACAAATTTATTGGCGTGTGCAAAAAAAAATCAACTACGAAAATATGCTGAACCAGTCAGACATTTTCTTATAATGATGCCAAAATTCAGGGAAAAACGCTCTGTAGTAGCCTTGGCACAAAAGAAATGACGGGATGTGGGAACATAGAGTTTAAGGAGATCTTTTAGGTTTACAGGCATACTGGAGCCTATAAACTTACAAGTGATGAGTCTCACCGTTTATATAAACAACTACGAAATTTGGTAACCCTAAAAATACGTGAGGCTAAGCGAAGGTACTTTAGTAGACATCTTAATCCTCATCTTCCGCCTAAAAAATTTTGGAATAACTTGAAGCGTGTAGGCGTACATGGTAATGATATCTGCTGATGTGAGTTTGATCCTAACGAGCTGAACGCATATTTTTCTTCTATCTCTAACAGACCTGAACCGATTAATAGTGCATATAATGATACTCTACTGGCTGCTGTTGACGGATTCGCTTTTCGGTGTATTGATGATGTTGAGGCATTAATTGCCATAAGTTCAGTTAAATCGCATGCGGTGGGTCCTGACGATATTTCTCCTCTTTTCATAAAAATGCTCATACCAGTAGTTCTTCCGGTAATAATACATATCTTTAATACCATTCTAATAAGCTCTAACTTTCCGCAAGATTGGAAAAAAGCTTATGTAATTGCGACTGCAAAAAACAACTCTCCGACTGATTTGTCTGATTTTCGCCCTATAAGCTTATTATGCTTCCTAGCTAAAGCAGTAGAAAAGCTAATGGCTTCTCAAATGCTTAATTATATAGAGGAACGTGCACTGTTTTCATCGTTCCAATCGGGCTTTAGAGGTCATCACAGCTGTTAAACTACTTTACTAAAAGTGAGTACTGATATTCGACAGGCGCTTGACAAAGACCATATGGGTATTCTTGTACTATTGGATTTTTCCAAAGCATTCGACAGTGTATGTCATAAAATCTTATTGTCGAAATTAGCATCCGAGTTTGGTTTCTCGTCGTCTGCTATCATCATGATAGGAAGTTTCTTGATGGGGCGCCTTCAGCAGGTTAGGCTGGGTAATCGAAACTCTGACTTGTTACAGCTCAGGTGTGGGGTTCCACAAGGCTCTATATTGGGCCCTTTACTGTTTAGCCTGTATGCCTAGTGCAGTTAATATTCACATGTATGCTGATGACGTGCAGGTTTATCTTAACTGTCCCATCGGTCTGTCGGAGGATTGTTTTTACCGCTTGAATATGGACCTCGAGCGCATATGTGGGTGGGCTACTGCCAACAACTTATTACTAAATAATGATAAGTCGAGTTATATGATAATTCACAGGAGAGGGCTGGAATCTACAGATTTTCCTCCGGTCGTTTTGAACTCTACTATTCTACCACATCTCATATCTGTTACTAGGAATCTTGGTGTGATGTTTAACTCTAATATGACATGCTGTGATCATGTGAAGAAAGTATTAAACAATATATACGACGCTCTACGAAGACTGTGGCTTTTGGCATATCTCCTTCCTACTGCAGCTAGACTTAAAATTGTTAAGGCCTTGATCATACCGCTGTGTACTTACGGAAGCCTTGTCTTTCCGGCACTGGACCATCATTGTCGTTCCTATTTTGTCCATGTAGTTCGAATTTGGAATTCTCTTCCCGTGGGGATTCAGCAGACATGGATGGCGGGTGCATTCAAGAAGAAGTTATTTGAATATTTAACAGAAGGTGACTGATCATAACGAGAGTGTGTTTTCGGCAAAAGTAGGTCTGTAGGACCTATTTCATTCTGGTTTTGTTGAAAATTATCATGAGGGAGTAAATTGGTTTAGCATTTAAAGTATAGGTTTTAGCTGCGTACATTTTCTTAATTTTCTTCTTATATAAATAGTCTATATTTCAGCAGTTTCCAGTTGAATGTAATCTGTATTGTACATTTATAAAAGATTGTTAATCTTGTTGGACAAACCATGAAATGAATAAATGAAATGAAATTAAATCTCCATAAACCGAAGATTCGTGGACTTTTTCAAACAATTTTTCTTCTCAACGCAGAGATTAGGTATTCCTCTAAATTAAAAATAATTTTCTGTTATTAATTTTTAAGAGCTGATGAAGTATATAATTTATGTTAACAATTTCATTTGAATTGTGCATTTACCACTCCTTCCCTGGAATACGAATCATAAAAGATAATAATCGCATTGTTCCAGTTTTGTTCCTCACTGTGTGTTTATAATTTGTGGCATAAATTTATATCCTTGTGGGTTTAAATAGAGAATTAGGCTCCGGTAAACAGTATTATGAAACATGAAATTACAAGAATACCAACATCCTTTGCGGTAATTCATACAACTTTTTACATCCGCTATACCTTCCATCATTGTTTGTTCTCACATCGTTCAAAACAAAACGAAATGGGGAAACTTTAAAAGGTCCTTAAGGATGAATTGCACTTTAAATACTCCCTTACAAATGGACTTGAATAATTTTCGTTATTTCATTTCAGCAGTTGTGGTTAGCGCTAGACCTGAACGTGGCTTTCAACTACAAACCGCAAACGTGAGGGTGTCTAACTTTGCGCAACAACCAACAAACCTGATTTATATGTATATATGCGAAAATTAGAAAACTATTAGAAATTTTAGACAGACAGAAAGGCGAACGAGGCCTCGGAGAAGAAGAAAATTTCAACTCGGGCTGGAGTGTTCGGGCATTTGAAACTTGGTCAGTACTTGAAGTCCAATGGAAACTTCATGGGAAGCTTTTAGAATAGGTTCACTCCGAAAGTTTGTTAGAAAAAAAAAAAGATTTTTTTATGCTACCCAAGGGAAGTTTGTAACAAGTAGAGTAGAATTTCTTGGCGTTCTGGGCTTTCCTTGAAAATATTAGCGTACTAGAGGAAATGCTACTTCACATTACAACTGCTTTTGAGTGAAAATTCTCTACGGTCAGGATTTTTCAGTATTTTACAAAAACTTACATAATAAATATGGCAATGTTTAGGCCTTAAACACAATGGTAAACAGTTAAAAAGCTCATAAGTAGCAAAATGATACCTCAGGTACTCCCTCGTGTATAGTCAACTTTTGCCCCATTGTACGAAATAATTCTCCCCTTGTGCCCGATTCAGATGAAATCCACAATCGTACAGACTGTGCTGGAGCAGCAAAAAGGCTTGTTGAAGTGGACTTTAAGCGATGACTGTTCAGAATTCTACTTTTGAAAACTGAAAAATTAATAAAACTGAGATCATACCTTAAAACAATTCATATTTTAGTAACATAATATGTGAACGTTCAGACAATGGTGATGGAAATGCATATAATTAAAGGATGACGAATGACAATTCGTGTAATGTAGAATCTGCAAAACATATTCATACCATCATGCCTGAATGTTTCAATAGAATAATGTTAACTACGAGTTGACGAGGTTGACTTTATACATCTCTTTAGTAGGTTGTGTACTCCTTGCATACCCGGTAGAGCATATTCATCGTGTCGGAGCATTGTCTAGCAAGGCCATCGGCATTGTCCTTACCTTCGATGCACTAGTGTCTAATTAGGTGAACCTGATACGTATTGTACAGGTAATCAAGTGATCGTTGGTATTCTAGCTCTAGCTAGGACCTGACCTGTCAGTATGATGTAGGTAAGAGGAGTAAACATCCAGGGAGTTGAATCGAGATTGCGCGGGAGGGTAGGCAGAGGATGTCCACAGGGAGGAGTGTTATCCCCCATTCTGTGGAACATTACTGTTGTCTAATTATTACGTAAACCCAAGGAAGAAAGAATACACAACGTGGAGTATGCCGACGACATCGCAATTATGGCAAGGGGCAAGTTCATACGCGCCGTAGCATACAGCATAAGGAGAGAAGTCTGATCTAATCGTTTTTACTATAGGAAAAATAAGAATCAAGACTTTAAAACAGTAGAACTCCTTGGAGAAGAGCTTACTGTCTCGGGCTCGGTCAAGTATCTGAGGGTATTCCTTGATTCAAGACTAACCTAGAAAAGAACTGTTGAGGAGAAAATCCAAAGAACGAACAGGGCTCTACATTAATGTGGGAGGGTGTGTGGGAGAAGGTAAGGGCATCTCACGGAACGCCGCATAATGGATCTACACTATGACGGTGAGACCCATTACTTCATATGCCTCGGTGGTCTGGTGGGAAAGTGCTTCCTGACATTTTAAAATCATCTGTAGTACCAGATAAAACTTGGTGATGGGGAAACACGTTTAATTATTCTGGGCCTCCATATTTATGTTGAGTCGTTTATAAGCTTAGATTAGAATCTTACTGGCACGAACTCCGAGATCATAATCGCTATTAGTATCCCAAGGAAGCCTTTGCTAAGCGTTGCCCCAGCCCCAGCAAACCGGCCTCCTCTAGTCTATAAGCAGCATTGCGAAGTCACATCTATGTGGAGGCGTAAGGTTTAGATGCGTTTTCAGCACCGCCGTAGGCGATGTGCACAAACCTCTCTTGATGCATAATAATGCAATATGTTTTAGCTGCTTAACCACATTGAGTTTTGATCTATGACACCATGTTATTGGATCATAAGTAAGGAAAGATGTTATCAAAATGGTATACATATATTCAATTTACGGGGTTAGATTTCAAACCCGCACGATTTATAGCAAGCCACAACGTATCCAGGAGAATCTTTCAATATAGTATATATTCTAGGGTTTCATCCTTAACAATGTTAATTTAGTCACTCTTTCGTATTTCTTTTCTTGGTGAAAGATACCAGGACAGATTTGTTCGGGTTAATTCTGAGGTCGACTTAATTGCACCAAAATCTTATTATGTCTAGGTCCTCTGGTTAACAATCGCAATGTCGTCCATGTAAGAAGTTCATTAACTAACAGGCTTCGCAGAAGCAATTAAAAAATATCACCCTACCAGTAATCTCTAGTAAACTTACCTCTGAGCATGTCTCCTAGGAAACTGGCGGTGACACTATGAAATATAAGCAATTGCATCTATTCATCGATATGCGGAGAGAAAAAATTCTAGGAAAAATTATGGTTCTACTTACCTTGATCGTGTTGTAAGTAACATATTCTGATAAAGTTTAAGTAGAGACACAATTAAATTTACGATAGTTCTAGCAATCTTTAAATGGGTTGATGGGTAATTTTTATGGAACAGCACCGTAAAATTTACGTGAATCATAAAATTTACTGTGTGATATAGGACAAATTGAATAACCGGAAAATATTACCGTTATCCGCTGTAATTTAAGTAGCTCTCTAAATTTCTTTGGAAGTGAATTGTTTGAAGTGCAGATTGGCTTAGTGGGGAAGCGTGCTGCTGAGGACCATGGTTCGAATCTCAAATTGTGTACATTTTTCATTTAATTTACTCCCGTGAGGAATTTAATAGTAGCCTGACTATCTGAGAAGATACAGATGCTATCTGTTGGCAGTTGGCTGTTGTTTATAGGCGTGATTTCCGGCTGAAACACAGTAGTTAGGTAAACGAAAGAGTGCTTACCGGTGGAAGGTGGAGAATAGTATTTAGGGCATTAGAAAGAGTGGTTCTAAGAGCATCTGTTATCAGTAGTGTTGTCATCCTTTGAACCTTATCCAGTGATTTGTAATGGGTCGCTATAACCAGTGCCCACCAGCTTACAACCACCCCATACGTGAGTATGGGTCGTATGACACAGGTGTAGAGCCAATGCACAATACGCGGCTCCCATACCCCATATTTTTTCTATTGCCCTTTTACAGGTATTGCCACTGCAATTACCATTAACTTTAATTTAAATTCAATTTATTTGCAATTTTAATTTAATTTAGTTGTCAATTGAAATTTATTATTTTAATTTACTAAGATAATACTACGAGTAAACAGAAGCTCATTCTAAAAGCAATTAATAATTGATCAATTGTAATTGTGGAAACTTACAAATAATAATTTATTAATTGTAAATTTAAGTAAGTAGTTAATTGTGGCATTGTGGAGATATTGTAAACGTGGCAAGATTTAATATGCGTTTTCCCTCCTTGATTTGCTTCAGTCGCGTAGAATGAATAATAAAATATAAATAATAAAAAAACATGTAAATTTAATCAATCTCAAAACAATGATAGATATCTTAAAATTCTAATTATTTAAAAATCAAACTGTAAGCGGCTATCTTAAATTCAAGACAAGACTTACCAGGATCGATGTACTTAAGATTTCTTGCCAAATGTGTTAATTGAAGCGGAATATACCGAGTATCGGCTCTTGGTGGACTCCGTGGTGCCGGTGGTGATGTCGGTGCTCCAGGACCCAGTGGACATAAAAAAGCTCGTTGTAATTCCCAACCCACTTCAGATATGATGCTTGCCTTCCGAAAGTATGGAGTTACTTCCCGAAGAAATTTCACTGAAATTACAAAGAAAAAAAATATTCCGTCAACTCACAAGGCCAATAAAGAACGACAGAATTAAAGGCACATAAACGGAACATGAAAACAAAAATATTTCCCGCAGGACAAATATCGTGTTTTCCTCTATCTTCCATTAATTCACCGGATACCTACTTCGTGTACTATTATTAAGAAAGCATGACATAGACCTCAGTTTCTTTGTGGACGTTCCCGAGAGGGCGGATTATGTGACAAATTAAGAACACCATCAGAATTAAAGCCTTCAGGATGAATTAAGGTTAAGGACTGACGGGGCGCAGTGAGTAAAATGGGTACTGTTTACTCGACAACAAGTCCATGGAACGTAGGCAATTACCAGGGAACACGATGAAAGCTACGAAAACTGAGCCTGATAATCTGATAAGGTAAATAGCGAACAAAATTCTTTCCTCGGGAGACGTTGTTCGGGCACAGGGTGGAGATTAAACTGTCGTTAAGCTTTGGTTAGGAGGCTCAATTTCTTCGTTTGTTTGCCCCAGTTGCATGTTGTCATGTATTCTATACCGCCCGTATCTCCACGTGCCTTCTTCTTAATCCGATTTGTGGGTGGACATAGGAGATATGAATTTTTTCTTTTAGATGTGAACACTTTTATTGTATGCGCCTAATGGAACCTTCCTGGAATATTTTTGGAAATGTTATGGTCCATTACTGTAATTTGATTGCCCGGAAAGGATGTATGCTGATTAATTCTAAGCGTTCAGAGTGAAATTTCTGGAACGAACAAAGATCGGAGTAAATCGTAAGGACTGGAGTGACGGCTCTCTGAAGGACAGAACAAAACACAGCTGCTTCCGCAAGCGTAGCAAAAAAAGGACATTTTACTGTAATTATATAATTATTCGGGGATAATTGCTGTCACTTCCTTTTGATTGTTGACATTTAGGAAGGATAATTACTGGAATAGGCAAGGAATTTTATTTCTTTGTCTTTTTTTTATTGCAAGAAGGCAGTACGACCCCTACCTATATATATTCTTCGCAATTTTATATATAACAGTTTATTATAGGTGCTAATGGAAGCATCTGTTCTGTAAAAAATAGGACGTTTGCCATCCAAAATTTAATTCTAGTTTTAAAGCTTTTTAAAGGTTTGTTAGGACCATGGGCAAGGGTGGACTGTTTTTTGTTTAAGGGCTAATTCTACACTAAGATGGGTAATGGCACTTCTCAGTAAAAAAAACGATCATCCTACAAATAAACGCTCTTGTACAATGATAAGAATGCTTCCTTCATTTCTATTTGTTTTTTGTTCTCCTTTTCCTTCCTTGGGAAGGAGCGCTCCTCTTTTGATTCAAATTGAGAGGGGGGGGGGGGGGGGGGTGTATCCATCCATCGGTCCACAGGGCGAAAACGTTTCATGAGGGGACAAGCCCATTTTCTGAATTTTGTCACATCTGCAGGAGGGCAGTCGTACTCGCCGGATCTAAACCTTATATGTGTAGTCCATTTTGAAGGACAGGGCAGTCGTGGGATCGAATGTCACTGGAGGAGTTGCGTGCCATCGCCGAAAATTTTCAGTCGCGTTTGAGGCTCTGTATGCGGCCACTTCGAAAGCTGGCGAATATGTTATTACCAAAGGTCTATGTTATCGTCACTTATTATTAGTTTCTCCTGCCTGTCGTTAATAAATATTTTCTTAAAAAATTGCTTGATGATCTGATCTAAAGTTTTAAACCTTACATCAGATCTGGGCAACCAATTACCGCCCTAATAAAAACTTCAAATATAAATTTTATAATGAACATTATGAAATCCGATCTGATTATTCTGATCATGAATAATCAGATCGGACTTATCAGATCAGACTAATCAGATCAGACTAATCAGATCAAACTTTTCAGATCATACTAATCACAACAGAATAATCAGATCAGAATAATTAGATCGGACGAATCAGATCAGTATAATCAGATCAGTATAATCAGATCGTACTAATCAGATCGGACTAATCAGATCAAACTTTTCAGATCAGACTAATCACAACAGAATAATCAGATCAGAATAATTAGATCGGACGAATCAGATCAGTATAATCAGATCCAACGAATCAGATCAGTATAATCAGATCGGACTAATCAGATCGGACTAATCAGATCAGACTAATCAGATCAGAATAATCAGCACGTAGAATAACAATACTTAACAATATTCAATGTGATTTTTTTCTTTCAGATTACTTATATTAAAGATGGAGACGGAGCTGGATCAATTGGTAGAATGGCACAATCACCACGCCATGGTCGCAGTGTTCGAGCCCCGGCTACCTGTAAGTTCTTAATAGGAAATTAAAAAAAGGGTTGTCCCCTCTGGTTTTAGCTACATCATAAAAAAAAGATAGTTGCAACGCTAAGGCCGCTGAAATCGTATCAGAGTGTTGCCAGACGCAAAAGACGAAAAAGAAATACTTCTGGCAAAATAACATCTTTTATTCGGTTGTAGTCTTATAAAAGTTAAAACGTTTGAATTTTCGTCGCGCAATTATAACGTTTTGGAAAAGGAGTTAAAATTAAATTGTATTGACTTTAGCAATGTTGTATAACATTTCTTTCTAATCCAAGTAAGTGCTAATTATGATTGCTGGAGGATGAACGGAAGAGTTGAAGCCTTGTAAGATAGATACGGCTATCCTCATCTGGACATTCTCAAGTAATAGGTACACCTTAAAGTGGTAGCAACCGAGCAAAGCATCCTAGAACATAGCCAAGTAACTGATGCGGGAGAAAATAACCTCTTGAAAAATCGCCCTAATCCCCGAGGGAGTCTGTAGTGGTCTCCTTCCCAAGGTTGTGCGGCGGTTACGGAGGCTGGACTTGCGCCGGCTGAAAGTGCTGTAGCAGTCCTGGAAGAAGGCGACATTTGTAAATTAATAATTAGCACTTCCTCAACTGCGGTGGTGGCAGAGATGGTAGACTCTAACGAGTTGGCTATCTACGCGGTAAACGCACCAGTAGAAGATGCAGATCTGCCTTCCGATGGGTTAGCTTCGGTTAATCCGGAGGAGGTTACTTGTCCTGGCTCTGGACTGAAGCATCATTAGCCGGAACTCTTCAATGCCGGGGGGAGAGAAGGGTTTGGAAGTTATGACTAATGCATGGACCAAGAAGAAACATTTGAAATGGTGGAACAATATGGATTCCTGCAGATAGGCTAGGATTCTAGCACTGACCTAGGAGATCCCCGTTGCTCCCCCTGGGGAGGGGACGAAAAGTGACCCGATTCTATGCGGTATGGTACAGCTAATACCAGCTAATAGGAGGGGTTTTGAGTGAGTAAGAATCTCACACTACCTAAGGGAACGGGCTGTCCGGTGTCTCCCCGCTAAAAAAAAAATTCTAATTGTAATCAAAAATAACGTGTAGTGAATATTCTAAAGTATTCTGTACCGCGAAAACTTACATAACCTCACTTATTTACCCATTAAACAATAAATTTTAATTAAACTACATTTCAAAGCTTTACTAAAACACAAAGTTTTATAACATCCACCATTCACTGTTTACTTGACTGTTTAAACTTCCCAAGGTGAAGTTCTATATCTCTACACATATAGAAGTAGGAGGCAGGAAGCTAGATGCACTTTGCATCTTTGTTCCCTTTGGCTTTCTTTGTAAATTGAAATTGAAAGTTCCTCACCAAGTCGCTTCTTTCAGTCCACAGAGCCCATTATCAGAGATTTCAAATATCTTAGGATATAAAACAAATGGCAGAAATCTCCCCCAAGTAGAAGCTATCCCGTCCTCGAGAGGACAATTCACGATTAGTCTAAGAACACTCAGCATAATGAAACGACAACATTTGTATGGTTTTCTCTTCATATGTGTATGTGTCGCAATCTGCGTGTATGTCTGTCTGTCTATATTTCTTGTGTCTACTTATACAACATGTTGCGGACTGAGGAATAATAGTTTGTTCATTTTGGGATGAGAAAGGCTGCAAAATAAATTTCGACACACATGCATATATATGTGGTTAAGCTTAAGCTAGTGTGAAAAGAAAGCAGTTGTCAACGCTGTCGCCTTTCAGTGAATTACGTGACGACACAGCCTTTCGTCGACTGCAATTACCTTGGAATATTTATCACTCTTGTCGGCTCTAGTTCCCCCCTGACTCTTTGTCTTTCCTTGTTCTATGTGATTCAATTTTTTCCTTGGGGACGACGGCTAGTGCTGATAGCAGCTCAGTTCATATGTTTTTGTGTCTTTTATTCCTTTACCTTTTTGAGTAAAATTAAATTAGAGAATGAATAATAGGGCTAAGTACTTTCAGGATTCATGAGCGTTGGCTTATTCATTCTCTTTCCCTGTCGCTTTTCTGTGTCCTCGTAAGACTTTAATGCATTCGTTTCGAGAGGAGTTAGAAAAGCTTTTCCTGAACACATTTAACAAACATGCAAGTTTTTAGGGAAAGTGCATACTTTTCTGGCCAAAATTAATAAGTAATAAGGCACTCTCTTTTGCTTGGCAAACAAAGTCAGCTGATATACTTTACTGCGGAGTTGAACTAGCTCATTCCTCATCCTTTCATGTCATCATAATTTTCACAAAACTAATCTAAACCTTAAAAACGAGTCCTTCAATATATTAACAGCTTTACGAAAGGACAACGCTGGTGAGGGTTTTTCTTAGCAGCATTATGCAATAGTGCATAAGTAAAAGGATAAATTTGTTTTTATACTTTTTCTTCATTCAACTACTCTTTCTAAGGTTTTTATTTGATTTGGAAAGATACAGTCGTCGATGGTGTGTACGGCAGTAGTTTCCAACTTCTAAGAAACCAAACCACTGAGCTAAAGTTTTCACTGTTCATTTACCAACTACTATTTTGAAAACTAAAACATAACCATACAAATTAACTCCACTTCCTGTGGTAGAATAGGTTTGTAACCCTTGGCTTTGGTTACCTCGGACTGATACTTGAATGACGACTTTCGATTGATGGTGTTAACTAATCTTGTTAGCCGATCCCTTCTGGACTGGTCATCGATAATCGGCAGAATTGTTAACCCCAGTTTCCAAACCAACATGCATAACAACTCAATAATCTGGTTCAATGCGCCGACATACAAGTGAGTGTGACAACTAAAGAGGTCTTTTATCAACTTAAAAAAAAACTTTACCAGATTTCAGACAATAATTCCAAGTGGACTTACAATCTAAAGGGGATTCCGAACCACTGACATTTTCTCTGCAACCCTCATGGCCTTTTTTTATCGTCATCTGTTGTCAGAAGAAAACAACCATGGATTGCCGTCGTTGTCATTCGAGTCTGTGACCTCCGACTTCTAACATCTTGGGTTTCTTCAACAACAAGATCGATTCTAGTACTTTTTCAAAAAAGTGGAAAAACAGTCTTCTTCTCAAGAGTCGGCACTAATATTTGTAGTGATAGCCATCTTATAACAGCAAAATTTCGCAGTACATCCGCGTAATATAATACCTCCTGTGCCACAGCCCAAAGTATAGATGCACACAAAACATCTGTCTACGCGTTACAAAGTTGATTCCGCCCTCCTCCCCCAACCTTCGCCCTATAAAATTTGTAACATGAGTCCGATGGCGGAACATATTCTATACATCAAAAGCAGGTGCCATTGGCAAAATTATAACTAGACCTTTCTCAGATGCCAGATATGTTGGCTATCTCCGCCGTCCACACGCTAGCAGAAGATGCAGACCCGGTATTTGTCTTGGTTCTCGACTTGAGCCTGAAGCTCTCAAGCGTAAGAGAAGACAGGAAAGGAGAAATAAATAAAAAGCCGCTAAGAAGGTCGAGAGATTCAACAAATCCCTCTCAATTGACGCGCCACCTGAAAATGCAGGTCCGGCGAAACAGTCCCGAGGCAGGGACGTAGGGATTGTGAAACCGGAGACCTCAACGTATGGTGAAAATCCAAATATGGACCAAGGTGGTAAGACGAATAAGATGGAAGCCCAATGACACGACATGGGGAATCGGAAGCTGAGCCAAGCAAGAGTGGTAGAGCGGTTATCAAAAATTCTAGCACCAGACTACAAAAGTACGTCTTTTATGCACAAGAGGACTCATAACCCTAAGCAAAAAACGACTAGACCGGTTAAGGCAAAGCGTAAGATATCTGCGGCAGAACAGAAATCAGAAGACAGTAGCAGCAATAGGCCATGGCGGCGGCGAATGACCTGCGTCTGAGTGTCATGAACGCGAGTAGGGAAGGGGGCACAACTAGGGGCTTTTATTGAGACTCTGTTAAAGGATATATACCAACCTCTTGAAAATACCGGGAATATCGAAGGTGAACTCGGTGACCTTGTAGGATGGCCTGATAATAAAAATTGAGGATGGATGGCACGAATGTTTTTAAAAACATTAGAAGAATGATGATCTTTGTCCCGGGGGGAACCTGCCGATGAAGCAGAAGATTCCATTTACTTGGAGCTCACTAGCTGTATCTTAACAGAATGGGGGCATCGAGGATAAGGCCACAAGGGAATGAACTCAAACTGGGAGGGGACGAAAAAGGGCTTGCTTTTATGTGGTCTGTTTGGGTTGATCACTCGGAGAGGTGCATTTATTGAATAGCAAGCTCACACTACCGCAAGACATGGGCTGTCCGGTGTGTTATGAAAAATGTTCACCTCTTCCGCTCTAAAAAACACACACACAAAAATCATGAAAACCGGAGGGCGGGTCAAGGACGCCAAAGGCTCAGTCTCTGGAAAACAAGTGAAAGTAGATCGTGCAACAATGACCAGACCAGAAGACGCACAAGCTTATCAGAATCACCGAGCATTTTAACAGCTTCTCATCCGAAATCAGACCGAACTATAAAATACTTCAAAAATCGTCGATAGGCTAAAAAAGTACTCTCCCAAGCTATAATCAAAACCGAATCGATTGTTGAGAGGTTTATTAGATAGCGGTGCGAGCGTGTGTTGTCGTAGTAATGGGTAAGCCTTAAGGCTGAGAACCTCGTAACTATTCTATCTTAGCCAAAAGTCGTCATCCTAAAATTAGTCTAAGGTTTTCGAAAACATACTAAACGTTTTGTGTGTAGATCGTATTTGTGCTGTGATCTTTCTTAAGCTGAAATGTACTGTAACCGTGTAACACGCCTGTCAGCGCATTCTTGTATTTGAAGTCCAATACTATGAATTTTGCTTACACAATTGTGTTTAGTCATCGGCGGAGTTAGTTTTAACGTGTCGGCCTACCAATCCGGAGGTCCTAGGTTCGCATCCCACCGACGGCGCCTCATGCTTGTTATCTGCTGACAACGGATTACGATAAAAAGGTCAAGGGGTTGCAGAGAAAATGTCATTGGTTCAGAATCCACTTTAAATTATATGTTAACTTGCAGCCGTTGTCTCGAATCGGTTGAAGTTGTTCTACCGCTCCATGACCGACAAGGGGTTACGGGAACTAGAGAGAGAGAGAATGGTTATTAGAACCATGATTAAATATGGGACGATGACATGGTGATAATATTGTCAAAGCCAAATTGAGCAGCATACAACAAATGGTCTGCCTAAGTATCAATGAACCAATGAGTATAACTTGAAACCCTACTAAACCTCTAACCTCTTCGTAAAAAAAGGCCACTGGACTATAAGAGAAATCTAAGATAGGGTACCTAAGCTCCATAAACATGATAGGGCTTCCCCTGCGGTTTGGCATTATTCTAAATAAAAACTCGCCGAAAATTGATCGAGAAGATAAATTCTTTCGAGGATTCGAGATGAGCTGTGGTCTACTTAAGCCGCTCTCTAAGGCATGTTCTCCAAGATTTTTTAAGGATAGCTTTCTGTATAGCAATTAGCTGTTCGGTATATCATCAATCGTCAGGAAATCTTACTAAGGTGTCAATTCTGACACCTGTAACCACTTGCTTGTGGTGTTGATAATGTTGGTGTTTTCCGAGTGAAAAGTGTCAAAATAAATGATGCTTTTATCTTGGTACAGTACCATTCAAAAACCGTAAACTCACATTTCATGGAAAATCGATTAAGGTCCTTAAACACAACAAAAACCTCTTGCTCCGTCTGGGGCTCTTTATATTTACACCGGAACAGGAACGCTGACCAGCACTTAAGTGTCTTTTGAAATATTATAAATTTGCCCATAAAAAAAATTTTAACTAAGAAAAAAAATGACAAAAACTGAAAAACAATAAAAAAAGAAAAGTTCAAACGAGCAGCACAGCTCGGGCAGCGTGCCATAAAATTCAGCAGTCCACCCTTAAACACCCTTAAAAGCAGCTGGAAAAAAAATCAGATGACATTTCCGGAAAAGTTTTTTCATTAAAGAAAAAAAAAACACCAGCACGAGGAAAAAAAAAGGAAAAGGAAAGTGGAAAAATCCTTGGCTGTTTATAAATCTCTGAGGAAAATTGAAATAGAGATTGGGAAACAAAATCGCTAAGAAAAACAGAAACTGAAAGCGCTTAACAAGCTCCTTCTAAGCTTTTTGCCATCGAAATCGTTTTTATTAAGTTTTTTGGATCCGGGCATATCATCACAAATACCTGGACCCTCTAGTTTCTCTACCTTTATGTCGTAACAATTTTTTTTTGGCTTCTAAAATACCATTTGCTTGCATTCGACTGAAGCAAGCCACTTGTAGTCGCGAAGGTTGCCGTGATACCGTCTTTGTTGTCGTTGCAGTTACAAACGAATTTTCTTCAGAAGATTTTCCAATTTCCTTTGCCATTTTAATATCATTTTCTGACGGAAGTGATTCCTTTTTTATTTTCTCCCATAGCTGCTGTTGCTCCTTCCGCATAAGGATAAGCACTGGTGTAAATGTAACAAAATAGATCCATCAGAGTATCACTGAAATATTACAGGTATACGGCTCTGGATACAGAGGTAGTTAGAAATCTTTGGGAATAAAGTTCTCCTGAAAATTGATTTTTTTTTGTTAAAGCGGAAAGAGGATATTTTATGGCACAGCGTTTGGGGAGCAACATTTTCGGAAATTTTCAAAACTAAGTTTTTATCTCCAGGGAGCTTTCGTTTAAACATTTTTAAATAAAAAAATTTGAGATAGCACAAGGTACATGGAAAATTCGAAAGGAACTCTAATTAATTTTTAATTAAGGTAAGCGTAATCTAAGCAACGAAAAAAAAAAACTTTTCGAAGACTTACAAATTTAGCCCTGTTTTATATCGAATTTCGTCTTGGCAAAATAATAATTCATAAAAGGCCTTTACACGGTCGTACATGTTTAATGACATATTCAACGACATTGCTGTTGACATGCCTCACTGTGTAAATGGGGT
Organism: Leptarthrus brevirostris; assembly: GCA_964036015.1. Classification (NCBI taxonomy): domain Eukaryota; kingdom Metazoa; phylum Arthropoda; class Insecta; order Diptera; family Asilidae; genus Leptarthrus; species Leptarthrus brevirostris. The sequence continues at coordinate 3,149,233 of OZ038373.1, read as the reverse complement.
TCTGTTTGGATGAACATGCATATATGGCGTACATGCTATGAAAATCAAATGATTTGATTTTTATGTTGAAAACAACTAATGTACTACGACAAGTACGCTCGTGTAAGCCGCAACCTTTGCTGATCTTAAGACATCTGGTAGACCTGGTCCTAAAACATGTATATGTTACCACACCATTTTTGCGGTGGCATATACAGCTGATTTCCTGAATTTTTCCATGGCTCATAAGACAAGAAAAAAACAGAAAATGATAAAGTGTTGTTCCACATCGCGTTTTTACTATCTGACAATTCTTATGGTTAGTTGTCCTATAAAGATTGCTGAAATATATTTAGTGCATCTAGCATACTGGTACGTATATATGTACGTCTTTTAGCTCCATCAAACAGCTTTCAGCATCCAACTTTTAAACATAACATGATTTATCGCTGTGTATTTATGCAACCATGTATTTCCGATTAATTTCCCGTAGAGCTTTATTCAGGAATTAACACAAAATTAAAGATGCTCTCGTTGGCAAAGCTATTAATATGATTGAAAGGAAAAAACAGAAGATCATAAATGAAACAGAGAAATAAGATTGTTAAGAGAATAGAACCCTGTGGTACATCGGTATTTATTTCATGCCGATTAGACGTTACACCATCAGTTTTACGTGGATTAAACGACCGAACAAGAAACTTTTAATCTACCTTAGAAGGCAAAAGTACAAACTAAGTGGTTTATGTTTATGAGGGATGCGTGGCCAAGAGAAAGCTTGATCACTAGTTCGAAAACTCCAGATACCAAACGACACCCGGTTTAAATTTAATCGCTTTCCCGTGATGATGGGGATCTTTTTCACGAGTGACTCTCTTTTCAGACATATTACAGAATCCTAAGAAAGTAGCTGTCAAAGTACGGCAATTAAGAATATGCCTTGGTGGAATAGGACGCTAGACAAACTTAGAGCTAAGGACAGAAAGCTCTTCAACAAGGCCAAATGGTCAGGTGCCTGGTACGAATACAATTAGGTCCTGACAAGCTGATAAAGAAATTCAAAAGAAGAACTCAGAGGAATTTCTGCGAGGGTATTGATAATCTTCCTGCCACCGGGAGACTCCACAAGATTTTAGCCAAGGATTAGTTCACTCGGATTGCACTTCTTTAAAAGGTTGATGGAATCTTCTTAGCAAGCCGAGAAGAAACAATGAAACTATTCCTGGAAACTCATTTTCCATTGCCTATAGTAAGTGTGAATACCGATAGGTCCTACAAGGTGGACAGCCACGTAATTTGGCCTACGAATTGGATTAAAAGCATTTTAAAGCGTACAAATCCCTTTGTAGCTATGAAACTCTATTGCAACAGGGTTTGGAGACACTACTGCCAACAATAAAAAAGATCTTTAGAACTATCAAATCTGCAATTACGGCTCTACATCATCAAATTAACAGCTAAAAGGGTGCTGCGGAGAACTAAGCGGCCCTTCTTTGTCTTAATGGACGTTGAAGACGCTTCTGATAGCACCTCATTTAAATTCCTTGAAAAAGTAGTCGTCAAAGCGGTAATCGAACCTTCGATGATGATGTGGACCAAAGCAACACTTAGCTGCCGAAAAATTACAGCTAGCCTAGAAAAAGAGTCAGCAACTATTAAGGCCATCAAGGGTTGCCGCTAAGAAGGGGTCCTGTCACCCCTTTAATGGTCACTGGTTGTTGCCGAACTACTAGTTAAGCTAAAAGATGCCAGCTTTGATAACCAAGGATACGCAGATAACTTGACGATTTTGAAAAAAGTGCAAAAAATGCAGGACGTTAATATAGAAGCTAAAATTGATAGCTCCAAACCTTGAGGGAATAGAAGTAGAATTCTCTAGACAAGTTAAGTATCTAGCTGTAATTCTAGACCATCAACTCAACCTGGAAGCCTAAACTGGAAGTCGTACTGTCGAAAGTTACTTTATTGGGGGGGGGGGGGGGGGGGTTTATGGTTTCAAGCCTAACATGATCTGGTGGCCTACCTGACACCCTTAGTTACATATGTAGCATTGATATGGTGGCCACAAACGGAAAAAAGTATATCACAGATAAAACTACAAAGACTGCATATACACTTTCAATATCTAGCAGTAACCGGTACAATGCGCTGCGCACATGTCCAACTTCAGCCTTGGAAGCCATGTTAGACCCCTTGCACATGCATATAGGGAAAGATGCTACACAGAATGGGTAGAATCAGACACTTTAGCTTATAATGAAGGTATAAATAGGACCCAGCGGTTAACTTCATATCGGATATAATGCCGAAAGATTATTACTTCAAAATACCATTAAGGCTGATTTAGAGAGCCCTGGTACTCAAATATCTTCTCCTCCGAAAGAGGGTCCCTTATATGGGTTGATCGAAAATGGAGGAGTATGCTTGGGAGTAGAGTATATAGACTAAAACTTAGGCTCCATAAATCACTGGGATCTGTTCCAACCATTTTCCAAGCTGAGATACATGCTATTGAACTCTGCGCCTCAATCGATGTATTTCGTATTCGTGAGCCCAAAATTTATATAATAATAAGAGAAATCAGAAGAATAGGTACAACATTGCAAACGTCCCCATTGTTAGTGATCACAAGATTTGTATTATAAATTTTAATTGTAAAGTTAAAAAGGCTTGAAAATTTCACGCCTGAAAAAATTAGCTTTGATGCGGGTGGTAGGTACAATTTAATTGTTTGTCAGTTTTTTTCAAAAGGAAATTGAAAAGTGTCTGCTTTTAAAAGAAAGGAAATAATTTCGTATGAGCCAGTGTAGCAGAAGTTTTATCTTTCGAATAGTGTTTTTGTTGAGTTGGAGCAGTTTTATCAAATAACAAAAGATAAATTTATTACTCAACAAAAGCTGCATCACGTACGACTAGCGTTTGCTTTGCTTTCATTTAAATTGCATCCTCATAGAATCAATTCTGTATGAACAGGACGGGGCCTATTGACAGGGAACATGTTTGAACACATGAGGATAGATAGTTGGTGCCATAAAATCAGGTTTTGTAAAATTTTCTCAAACATCTTAATAAACACCCCTGTTAATAGCAATCGAATTTAACTATACAAAACAGAATGAAACAGTCCCAATGTAATTTTTTGAAGATTTCTTGTCAGACTTGAGTATATTCTACAAATTGAAATTAAATGCTTTCTTCTTTTCTTTAAAAATATGCAAATCCGGAGAAATTATAAGTGCCTTGCCGTGCCACAAGGATCCATACTAATACCTATTCTTTTCTCGTAGAAAAAATAAGAACTTTTAAAAGGAGCTTCTCGACAATTTTTTTTATCTCAAGTATGTAAATGACGTAGTATGCCTTCTTTCATATATCTTAACGTTGTCCTTGGGAGTAATTTGAAAATTAACTTGAACATTCTAAGCTTTATTTTAAACAGATAAAACAACCTCTTAAATTTGATACGCGAATAAAGGTCAAGGTTAAAGTCACAATTCCAAAGCTAAAATTTTTTTTCAATAACACTTTCATCAAAAGGGTAAGGCTTAGAAGAGGTTCAGTGCCTTAGGCAGTCATGAGAACAATCTGTCATATTCTGATTTCGGACATGGGTTTACCTTTCGACTGCAGGTTTCCTATGCTCAATTTTTATCTAACATGAGATCTACGTTACTTGCCCACCCTAAACACACCTGAAAGTTTATAAACTCAAAGCGTAACTGTGATGCCTAATTGTGGTATTTCCTTTACTGATTTTACCCAGCTCCCGAGGCTCTCACTCCATTTACTTGAGTCAATCGACCCAGTATTTTACGACTCATCTATTCCTGAGCTGCCGAGGCTCTCACTTCCTTTCCTTGAGTCAATCGACCCAGTATTTCACGACTCATCTATTCCTGAAAATTTCTACCTTGAGTGATAGTTTTTTAGTTGATCCTGACGGTATCCCCGCCTCATTCGTGAAAAGATTTGGTTCGGTTCTTGCTCCTATTCTGTGTTACTTATTTAATCTTTCAACTCGTTGCGGTGTTTTTCCGAAAGCTTGGAAAACCTCATTAATTATTCCTCTTAAAAAAAAAAGGGATAAATGTGAAATTACGAACTATAGACCAATTGCTACTCTTTGAATTTTATTTGCGATGTTCTTTACTTCCACTGCAAGCCGTTTCAACATGGCTTCATATGAGGTAAATCAACTACCATAAATTTATTGGAATTTTCAAACTTTTGAATCTCTGCAATTGAAGGTGGTAAGCAAGTTTAATGTATTTTTACTGACTTCAGCAAAGCTTTCGATAGAATAAATCATAGAATTCTTGTTCTCAAACTCTCCCTTTTCGGGTTTCCGCGGATACATTCACACTTACATATCTGAACGCACTCACGCTCTGTTTGATGTTATTTTCAACACTTCCGGTGTACCGCAGGGCTCCCACCTCGGACCATTGTTATTTATAATTTACATTAAAGATGTATATACGATTCTGTCTCACTCAAATATTTTTTGTTATGCCTACGACGATAAGATATTTGATAAGGTGTCAGACAATGCCGATTGCCTATTTCTAATTCTAACTTGGACGCCTTTAAGAATTGATGTTCCATTAACGACCTTCGCCTAAATATCGGCAAGTATACATCTATGACTTTCTCCCTTGCGATTTAACTTTACCATAAAGGGTTATTGTTTAACAAGAGTTACAAAGACTAAGGACCTAGAAGTCTGGCTTAATGCCCAATTTTCTTTCGAGGATCAGTTTTATACCATAGTTATCAAGGCTAATATGACTCTGGGGTGAGATGGTCAAAGCAATTTGATGACCCCTAAATTACAAAACTTCTATATTGGAGGCAGGTACCTTTAGCATAAATAGAGTAGCTCTCCGACCTTTGTAAAACGGTAACTATCTTCTCTAGTTACCAGAACGTTTCTTGGGTTATGGTAATTTTTAATGTAATGTGTGAGTACACTGTGAGTGTCTTTCTTTGGCGAACCAGCAGGGGCTGGGGTTGCTTCACAGTTGTTTCTGTAAGGAGGTCGGAGAGCTGCAGGATACAGCTTTCGGTGAGACTTCTTGGGAAAGCAGAATTTTAAAAGTAAAGAAAATCTATGGGGCACATGTAGTCTAATTAACGCTGGCAGAAAGCTCTGGGAGCACCTTTATGACCCAACGTAACCTAATTTAACGTAATATATTGTCAGTCCGCGGCGACCCGACAGAATTTTAAACTGCGACTCTCGTCAACACCTTATTCTTTTACACTGTGTACTCATACTTTAAAATAAAGAGTTAAACACAAAACCCACGCCAGCAATTACTTTAAAAATTTCTTGTAACCGCGCTAGAGACAATTTCAATCCAATAAATTTTTTAGGTTGACACATTTGTATGTCGCGCATCAATAAAGTTAATTTAAAATTCGAAACTTTTTAGGGAGAGACATGCCAATAAATTGGCAAAATTGAAAGAGAAAACTGAAATATTTGGAAGAGCTATTTCGTCGCCATTATATTTTCCAAAGGAAATTGGTTCAAAATCTCATCGGAATTACAGAAACTGAAATTAGCTTCCTTCCTTTGGAGAAGTTTCTACCATCAATCCTGTCACCTATTCCACGCATATAAAGTGCTTTAAGTATTCTGTTCTGCTTCAGCGTTTACTTGTTCCCTTCTACAGTACACAAACAAAACATTTTAATAAGAGCTAATTAAGATTCCTCCACTTCAAAGCTCCCAGTGCCGAAATAGCTTAGCCAAAATTACCATAAGATATCCACAGGGCCGAAATTGAGTTTTAACAGTATCAGCTCACCCTACGGTCCCATTTCGTTCTATAGACTCCGTCAGCATACTATGACTATGAATTTCCATAAACGTTTCATTAAATCCACTGGCTATAGGTTTGGTTCTAGTTGCTGGAGTACCAGTGGTGCCAGTTAACAGCACTTGCGACGTCAGTAACTAGCACCCCATCGCAACATATTTATGCTTTTTGCCAAGGACCACCGCACTGTATCCAAGGCAGCACCGTAGTCGAGTTGAGATTATTCTTTTGTTGCTAGGCGGAAATGTGTTATGCAAGAAATTTCGAGGCAAAGTAATACACCGGATCCGAGAAACTCCCAGGATAAAGTTCATAAATTTAATTCTTACGTAAAAAATCTAAGATAAGCGGAAAACACAACTCTTGCTGTTGCAAGATCTATCGGCGGATAGGATGAGATAGAATTGCCAAAATGTTGAAATTTATTGGCTCCCCGAGGATCAGATTGGATATAGTTGATAGCGTTCTGGAATTGAAATTTAAAAGTATACCAGGAGTGCCCGAGAGGAACAAAATATTAGGACACAAGCTTAACAGGCCCGAGCCCAAGAAATTGGTTTACTTATTGCGATTTTATCAGCTAGTATTCGTTTTTTACATTATTTTGTCAAGTGCTGTGTATATTGCCCCTGGGAAAGGACTGTGATATATGAACTTGTTTGCATACGAAAATTTTGGGCGTGACATTATAGTAGAAATTTCCACTTAAATGTTTAGATGGGTGGGTACGAGGGAACTGTTGAATTTTACTTACAGGCGAAAATTGGCTCGCATAATAAATTCGTTTCCTTTGGGATTCAATGAACTCCACCGAACTCCGAAATATTGTACAATATTTTTTAGAGGAGAAAACTTTTGATTGAATTTTGAAAATTATAGAACATTTTTGGCTTTAAATTGGACACCAATCACAATCAAGTGATTTTGGTTTTGTTTCAGTTTAAGGAATCTCAAAAAATATTTTTCGGGTCAATTTTGCTATTGAGAAAAATATTCAATTCAATCTTGAAATATTTATGGACTTGGTCCCTAGATCGTGGAAAATTATAAAAGTAACGTTCATACCCAAGGCGGGTAAAGGATCGCATGCCACACCTAAGTCGTGGTAAATCTCGGCTTAAAGAGAATCTATGTCCTATTCAAATACACTCTCGGTGATTTCCAGGACGCCTACAGGAGCAGCACTCCTTCTCGGATAGAATAGGTTGACTTCTAACCAGCCTATCTGAAAAACCAAACCATACAAACGAAACGTATAGTACGTCTTGGATACCTCGGATGGTTGAAGGCGTTAGCGCAGTAGCGGACCAGGTGTAGAGTCGGTGTATAAGAGCGTTCCGTAATGCTTAAGGGAGCCAGAGAGAGATTCCACAACACCTAGTATCACTGTATCAACATGCGTGCTGTAAAGGAAAATCTGTAGAGATACCCTTTGGTACGCATTATAAAAAAAGATTCATAAATGCAAGGAATACACTATAGTGGCCTCCATTGATACCGAGGGAGTTTTTAGCAACGGCAGACCGGGAAATATCACAGAGGCATTCTCTTCTCTTGGATATGGGAGCCAATCTTGTGTCGCTCATTGGTCAGCTGCTACAGGGTAGCGCTATCACACACAAGGCTGGGAGAGGCTCATGCTACAAGGTAGTGTCCTGTCTCCACTTCCTTGGAATCTAGTGGTCAACCAACTACTTTTAATCCTGAAAGGCATAGGATGTGGGATGATTGCTTATATGGACAAGATAACTATAGCTGTCTACGGAAAGCACTTAACTCGTACAAAATATTTTCACTCGACTCTATAAATTGACGGTTAGGTGCGGGCTAGAAGTTAACCCTAAAATAATCGTTATTTAGTTATTTTCACAAAGAGGCATCGGATTCTATGTACAGACTCTCGTTTTCTTAACGGCACCCATCAGGCGTTTACAGCTGAAGCAAATTATTTGGGTATTATCCTGGATAGGAAATTAAGATGCAAACCGAATATTCAGCAAACAGTTAAGAAGGCAACGGTAACTCTGTACTCTTGTAAAAGGGTTATTGGGGGGAAATGGGGGCGGTGAATAGGCCAATCCTGTTGTATTGAGGGCATCCCTGAACAAGGCCACCAATCCTAGGGAAAGTACATACAGACATCAACGTGCGTTTATATTAGCAAACCATTGCGGGTAATACCTACTCCAGCTCTAGAAATATTTCTTCATCTATTATCCTTAGATCTGGTAAGCAAATATATGGCCGCAAGCGTTGTCATCAAACTCTCACCCACCTCGTCTGTTGGGCACTCTACAATCTTGAACTCCTTATTGTTCTCTCTAGGAAACCTTGATTATACCTCACCTAGCTATTCCTTTTTCGAGTGGTTTGGATCGACAAACCAAACGATACAGCACTGTAAAGGTAACGTATTGCCGTATAGTGAATCCGTCAGATCTACATGATCGGCTCTAACCTGAAGGGTAGTGTGGGGTTTGGGATTTCCTCGGAAAAACTGAAGATTAATCAATTCTTCCGGACCATTGTAGTTTATTACAAGCGGAAGTAATGCCATTACAGAAGGCCCTGGTTTTACTTAAAGGAAACAACATACCTGAATAGGATATTTGTCTCAATGTGTCTCTTCAATTTCAAAATGAGGTATGTCTACTTCATATCTAAATGAGGTAACAAATCGCAGTACAGAGCCACAGCACAGCGGCATTCCTGTAAACTGAGTGGTCGATGAGCTCGCTAGACATGATACTACTTTGGAGGTCCAACTGGTTAAAACTTCTATAAGTAGACCTTTAGTCAACTTCAAGTTGCTGTTTAGAACGGTGACAACTAATCAGAGGAACTATAGATGTGCAAATGGCACTACCACACGAGATGACAGATCCTGGATGTTGAGCGTTCCATTAGTCTAGTTTCGTTGGACAGAATAAAACTAGGCGTAGTCATAGTGCTGATCATTGGTCACTGACTTATATGTACACACGCGAAGAGATTGAGACTCTTCTCAAATAACTTCTGCAGAAGCTGTAAGGATGAGAGGGGGAAGAAACTGTATTTTACCTTCTTTGCTCGTGCTCGGCCTTGGTACACGGAAGGCCTTCCTGGGTGACTATTTATTGTATAGCCTCTGTGTTCTCGAGACGACGAATGTAAAAGATCTCCGATTATATTGTATAATTTTTTTTCTTAAGTATCTCATTGTGCACCGGTCTTCCCTACTTGAAGCCGATAATTTTACACTCGTTAAACGCCGTTTTAGGAAAAAAAAACTTTAACGTATATGATCACAATATACATCCGACAAACAGCTGTTCTGTTGTTCGGGTTTGGAGAAGTCATCAAATAAATTTTAATAAAATACCTACCAAAGGTTTTTTTTATTCAAAAATGTTTGTTGCGGGGAGACATTTTCATTTTCTACAATTTTTAATTTGTTAATTTCAGCCATTCTATCCTATCGTTAAAATGCACAAAACGTCATCGCATACATTCATTGTCAAGAAGAAATGACGAAAAAAAAAGTAATTAATCTTACATCGCCAGCACCTGCAGCTGCAATTATTATAATTCAATTCGAAAAGACCTAAGCCTAAATACATACCACCCACTCCTCAGTTCTTTGCATGCAAGCGAAAAAGCACGAATTGAATTGATCGAATGCAGTCTTGTTTTTTTCTATTGAACGAGTTATTTCTGTACAACAATTCCCAGCAGTCTATCGACCTAAATGGAAGCCACAAGCGACAAGCCACTCAATGCCCAACTCAACTTGGCTAATCATTCAATCAACGCAGTTCCTGGCCTGAGTTTCGATTTACTCGGCCACGGCCACAGGGCACGGTACAAGAAATTGAGATGGCAGCGACCTACAGCGCAATTTCTCCAGTAAAAGAAAGCACTAAAGCAGTCCACTGGCATTCAGCTTGTATCTTGGCTGAAGAATTCGTTGATCGAGTCGTTCGCTTGATTCAATGAGAACTCCTGTGTTCTGCATGAAACGCTCTGCTTGAAAAGAAATCGCCTTACGCCGTGTGTCGTGTATGCATGGGCTGAGGGGCTCACTGCAGTTAGGTGCTGGCCAAGCTGCAATACATGGGGGTGGTTGGGTGGTGCGCTTTCGTATGAATTTTTCTCAAGCAATCGCTTGAAATTGAATCTCTGACATTGCAATGTTTCAACGCTTAGGCTGATTAGCAATATTGAGTGGGCTACAATTCTGAAAACTCAACTGTTTGCATATGCGCATTGCGCTTGGCGACCAATGTGTAGTGGCAGGCGCGCGTAGTATGCCCTGAACTATTTCTTCTTGAGGAAAGTCGTGAACATTTCCGTTCAATCAATTTTCGATCGAAGTAAACTGCAGTGACTGAGTGCAGGCGTTGTTGGCAAGTTCTAATGAAAGCCAGTTGCTTGCCGTCTTCGTTCAATTTGCATGCATTGCTTTATTGTAGAAATACATTGAATTGAATTAGGTTACAGTAGGGAATTAATTTGCGGCGTGTTAGGTCTGCCCTTGTGACTGCTGGTGGAAATATCTGAATATTTGTTTCGGTGATAGGAAATAAATCATTTAAAAGACTAACTGCAATATAAAAAGTGAAATAAAAAAATTTTACTAACTGTAATTTAAAACAATCTCTCTGTTGGCAACTGTACGATGATATTTTTTTCTTATTACTCTGACAGTAAGAAAACAGAAGAGAAGAAGATCAGAATACATTGACAGTTTGAAATTTTCTTATGCACACAAGGAACTAACTCAGTCATGTGTTTCACATGAATTCCTTTTATTGGTGGTACTTTTTGGTACATTTTTACTCTTCGACAACAACAAATGCCGCGGTAAAATCCAAAACGATAGAGGGATGTAAACAGACCATCACGGAACTAGGGAGACAAAACGAGGTCAGCCTAGTATACGTGCCGAGGCACTGCGGTATCCCAGGTAATGAAAAAGCGAATGAGCTGGCGTGGAGGGGCGTAAATAAGGACACTCCAATAATGGTCAACCTGAGCATACCCATCTATGAAATCAAAAACGAAATCATGGAATGCGTAACGAGGGGGCACAAAGAAAAATGGGAGGGATCCGACATCACCAGCCACACAAAGGCGTTTTGGCGGAACTCTCAATGCACATGAATCTGAAAAGATCATTAAGTTTAACAAAGCCAAACTGAAACTTCTTGTTGGCCTTGTGGCAGGACATGCAAGACTAAGGGCTCATGCCATAAAAATGGGAAGGGCGAATTCCAGTCTATGCAGGGAATGTGAGGAAGAATTCGAAACTTATTCTCGGCCAATGCCCAGTCCTGGATCAGTTGGCTCCACAATGGGCTTTAGGGTATGCTGCCGAGCAGAGGCGTACAACGGGCCACTAAAGGCCTCAGTGCAAGGTTGACACACATCTTTCCCCCCTCGAAAACCAACAAACTCAACCAACATGATTTGGCGGTATTTTTTTTGGAGTCTGTGATTCTCTCCAGATGAGAACAGAACTTTGACAGAAGTAAGTGATTTTTTCAAATAATTTTGACAGGAGTAAATGAGTGAACACTACCTATACTCTTTATTTGCATGTATATTCTCATGACTTTAAAAGCATATAAGGGTGTTCACCGTAATACAAACGTGAGGGTCTATTGCTTGCATTAACTCGAGTTTGTGCTAATGGGACAGTTACATCCTGCGTCATACGTTCACTTAAAATACTTAACGGATTGTCGTCATCATCGTGAACGTCTTCATTCTCTGGTAAGTTGAAAAGATTTTTCCAACAGTTACAAATCCGATTCCAAGCAGCGGCTAGGTTCAGGACAGCATCTTTCAAAGTTATTTTTTTATGCTCTCTCCAATGTCTAAACCATTTGCAACAATGGTAGCCAAAAGGCAATTTTTATAGAAAGTTTTTGTTAGCCTTATTATATTTTAGTTCATTGGCTACAAAATGGACGTGACATTAGGAGGCATAAACATATGGTAAATATCCTGTCATCTTCGCTTATCAGTTCGTTTGCAGGGGGATGAGAAGGAACATCATTCAAAATTAGAATAGCTCTTGTTGGTAGTCCTCGGTAACTCAAAAAACTTTTAACCTAATTTGAATTCGTTAGTTAAAACTGATTTGGAATACCAAACACTTACCTGAGGTACGAACGAGTGCTGAAACCAATGTTTAAAAATTGAAGCAGTCATCATGCTGTTTTCGAGTTCTGAAAATCGAGTGGACAAGTAAAATTTTTAAAAGATCGAGGGTTTTTCGCTTTATTGATAGCTCCGGAAGGTTTCAGAAAAGAAGTTGTGGGGTATCTTACTCCCGTTGCATCACAACGGCACTATTCGAGGTCTAAGTTTGTCCCTTGTCGGACCTATAGCCTTTGTAGTCGCCTCTTTATAATTGACTCCTCTGATGAAGATACAGATTAAGGTAGTGGTGTTCTAACGGCTCTGCTTCCTTCGACATCAAACACGATTCGTGAGGAAGGGCCGCAATCTAGTGCCACACTGGGCCCACCCAAGACCTCGAGACGGGTTTCTTCTACACCGACTGACGGATGCCAACTACACATGCCAAGTCTATATAGGTGACTTGATTAGAGCTATCACGGCAAGGCAGTGCTGTATCTTAAGGCAGCAAATATCCTCAAGATGCGGAATTAGGGTCAGACCCTCACCATTGACTACTGACACAGACTGTATAATACCGTACAGATCGTACAGGGAGTCAGACATACAAGTACCTACAAACACCATACAGACGGCTTCAACGCTATGTCTTATGCTGGGTGTATTTCTCAACACTTGATATCTACTCGTCATATACAGGGCGCAAATGGAAAGGTGCAACTATACTGGGAACCTGGCGATAAGATTTTGCCGCCGAATATGTCGGTCAGTTCACCAAATCTCTCTTAATGATATCTTGTTAGATCTCGCGAATAGAAGGTGGGAAAAATACTAACAGCTTACTTAATTCATTTCGAACTCAATGTAGACCAGTGGTAGGAGTCTAAATTGGTCACTGTCTCACGGTAGTGCAAGAAAGCAGAATTGATATCCTATTACGGTCCGAATTCAAAAGAGACTGCAATGCATCTCCCGTATCAATATCCTGCACATTCTGGTAAATCTTAAATCAATGATGCTTTCCGATGATCGTTCTGCGAGATTGCTAGGAAGTAGGCCTTTTATTTGTGGTAAAGCGCTATGGACCCGTTACGGTCTACGCGAGGCATTGGAGCTGCTAATATGACCTAACCTAACCTATCAAAATTCAGAAAGGTTAAGGAATCTCATTAGACGGATTAATTCTATTTTATACCTACATATGCGTCTCTTGTAATATTTTTATATAACAAGGTAGCCTCTTGGGCCAGTATTCTTTTTATGCTAATGAGCTCAAAAACCTCAAAGAAGTATCCGTCTTTAAGATTCTTTAGAAAGCTATGTATTCACCCTTTAATCTATTTAAATTAAATTAAATCAACGTAATTGTATGCATCAAAAAGATGAGCCCCATCAGACAAGATGTTCAAGAAGTCAAAGTAAAGGCGCCTGGTATATCACTCTTAAACCTCTTAAACCACTCTGTCATATTAAGTGAAATAAAATTCATAAATTCAGTAGAAAATTTAATTTCAAAAATCCGCAGCTGCTCAGATCCGTATCTGTTTAATAAAACTGTTCTACTTGGGGCTGACTTTCGGCAACTGTGTGAAAGATAAAAGAAAAGTGGCAAAATGAAGGAATATTTTATCTCTTACGCATATTTTTTCCATTATCACATTTTCAGGATAGCACAAAAGGGAACAGCACAGGACAAGATCGTATTAATACGACGAATAGAAGTCTAACTGGATACACCTTGAAATTTATCCATTCATAAGTGAGCCCTTCCCCTCGAAGGCTTTTATCTTCCGCGATACAATTTACGATGACTTCTTGAATTTTTCAGTCAGAAGATGTAAAATATAAAGAGTTCCCGGTAGAGGAGGTCTCTTTGCGAAATTGCAGATGATGATGATAATTCACGGCGCGAATATAAATTTTATCGCACGTTTTGTTTGCTTTTTTACGCGTTTACCTGAATGTATTAGCGCACATTTGGCATCGCGTTTGCCTCTGTAAAATTACAACAGACAACGTAGTGGTGGAATGGGGATACCCAGGTCCTGATCACGTCCTCCATTGGCAAAGCTTTTTCTTTTATAGAGACTTGGAGAATGAATAAAGCAAATGTAGTCTTCTACACGTGTGATCCACCACAGGGTTTCATTTGCATCACATAGCGTTTCCCCGCAATATCCCTTCGATGATAAATTTATCTACAAGATTTCTCCCGTCGGAGCTGTATCTGCGGATGCCTGTTTCGTGGAAGATTGCATCCGCATTCATAGCACAGCATCCATAAGCAGTAGCACTTATCGATTCTGTGAAAAATTCGAGTTTTGTTTTTGCTTTCTGAATCTTGCAGGGAGTAAGTGAAACATACTTAATAAATTCCTGGAGGACCTAGTATGCTCGGAAAGGTTTTTCAGGACAATAGCTGACGTGGGAAATTATTTTCTCTGAATACCGGCATGATGCCATTCTGTAAGTCATGAACTTTTCAAAAATCGAATCAGGTGGAAGCGTTCGTAATAAAACCTTCAAATAATATTTATCGGTTGGAGGTTGAAGGTGGAAGGTGTTATGGAGAATTATTAGTCTGCTGAGACGTGTTAGGGGGCAATTTTACAGAATCATTTATCTTCTGGAGAATTTATCTCGAATGCTTCGCAGTAAAACTTTCATTAAATAAATTCAGTTAAATTCATTATTGCAGTTTCGATGTCTCTTAATTTTGGATCTTTCCACTTAACATTCTCCGGCTCTAAATGTGTCCGAATTGCATGGTCTAGATCATCTTGTTTATATAACACGGCCATCTACAGGATGTCTTCGCTTGAGTTTTATGTAGAGTTCTCTTACTAGTTTCTCTAACCTCGTGATGGGAATAAGTTACCTACGTAGTTCAGATTCGAGCTTTCATCTACAGCTCCTTCCACAATCTACCACTTAAGGTTTTTTCCCTCTTTAGAGGCTAACTTTATGTATTTATTTCGCCCTTACCCCACCAGGGGTCGGTCTAAGGTAATAATAATAATTTACTACTCCATTCATATCCCAGAGGAATCTCCATAAGTCCTGACCGAGAGCGTTATTTATTCATCAACAGGCGAACTGCATACTCTCTAAGGAGCAGAAGCGCTGTCGTAAACGACCAATGGTATGCAAAGAACAACATCGACACAGTAGTCGTAGGATAACTGAGCAAGCAGAAAAAAAGAAACGTAATATGTTAACTTATAGCAAGTTAAGATATTACGTTGATTTGCCAAGACTCTTAACAGTATCCCCCACTGATTCTGTATCCGTTGATTATATTATGATGGGTCATCGCCATGTATTCAGTTACCATAAGAGCATTACGCATGCAGTACTGAATACCTTAATTTGTACAGACCATGTCCACAGATGTAACATATTACTTGTAATGCATTAAGAATTCATGACGAATCGATTACACGTTCAGATACTTGTAATCCAATGTATATTTTTATTCAGAGTCCTGTTTAAGGGTCTTTTAAATTTAGCTGTAACACATACAAGAAAGGAGAAAAAAGAGTGTCCAACTGGAAAGTAGCAGACGTGATCACAATATCAAATCACAGAGCCATTACTTGGGACATCCGATATGGGTTACGCAATGAGTATAGGCATAAGATGATCAGGTGAACACTGATGTGGTGAAATACCAGGAGGTGTTAAAAGAAAAGCTGGGAATTCTTCCACTCTTGCAACTGAGCAGCTGAATGTATTAAATGAGTCTGTGGAGGGAGCCTTTTAGAGGCCAAGATCCCAACCGAAATGGAGGAGCACAATTCAACCAGATAGTGGGGAAGGGAACCATGCTATAAAGGAGAATGACCGGGAAGTTTCGAATAAATATAAGTCCTTAAGAAGAACGCTGAAGACTATACTATGCGAAGAAAGAAGAGGGAACCGTGGAGAGACTTCTGTTCGGGTACTAAAGACATTTCTGAGGTTTCGTCTTCATCTGCAATTATTCCATTTCGGGTCTTGGTCTTTGTCAGAGATGGTACACGGAGTGTTGGGATTCAAACAAATGAAGTAATGCTTGAGTAACGCTTTCCCGAAAGTGTCAGGACTTATATGCCTCAAAGAAACAGGGAGTGTTATAACACTGTTTTTTTCAACTTAGGATTAGGAGGGTGACATTGAATGAAGTAAGACGAGCGATTGAGCAGTTTGATCCATTCAAGACAATTGGACCAGATGGTATATTACTTGTCCTATTACAAAGGCGCGCAGAGGTCTTGGCACCGAGGCTAAGGGTAATTTATGTCACATGTTTGGCAACTGGGTTTATTTAGACCTTAGGGTCCGTTCAAGTACTACGTAACGCAGTTTTTGAAGATTTCTGACATTTTGGAACTGAAATCAAAGTCACTTGGGCTTTTAAGAATCTGGGAGTATTTATAGATTTGACATTACACCTGGAATAGACACATTGAGGAGAAGGGTCAAAAGGCAACTAGAGCGGTATAAGAGTGTGTGGGCAGAGATGGGGTATCTCACCAAAGTCCGCGTACTAGATAAGGTCGATAAGGCCCATTATTTCATATGCGTCGGTGCTCTGGCGGGACAAAAGCCTCATAGAGTGCTGTTAAGAGAAACTTGAGTAATGCCCAAAGATTGGCTTGTGTGGGTATCACAGGTGCATTCCGCACCACAGCAATAACAAGCATTAGAGATGACGTTAGGACCGTGCTTGGTGTAATAAAACATAATATACCGAGTATGGAAATGCCAATGGACAGAATAAGCAAAGTAAGGGTTAACGAAAAATGCCACGAAAAATTAATAAATAATGGATCATTCCCTCAGAGAAGTCTGACAGATGTCACGACTTTCACATATGGGTCCGGCACGGACGGAAGAGCCGGATGAGGTATCTGGAGTATAGAACTAAATCTGGAACATCATCTAAGCCTGGAAAACACACCACGGAATATCGAGCTGAGGCCCCGCTTAATGCAGTCGATTACATGAGGGAAAGTCAGGTGATTAAGTGTTTGAAACAAAGTCGCACACATCTTGGCTTTAGAATGTGTTCTTAAACTCAATTAGTGTGCCCTTACGACCAGAGTGAAATTAGTTTGAACAAACGGACACGTAGGAATTGAAGACAACGGGAAGGCGCGGATCTAACAAAAAAGCTGACACGAACTTTCAAGGATCGGAGCCATATGTTGGTTAGATACCTGATTGATAAATGGGCCTTCGGAGAACACTGGAAATAGTGCGACGAAGTAGACTTGTGTAGACAGGCCAAAATGGCGTTAGGAGTGTCATACTGTGCTGCCGGGAAGAGTATTCTGAGTTTGGATCGGAAGACTCTGAATTGGATAAAGGCACTCTTGCCAGAACAAAATAATTACGGGTGTTATCTTAAGAAAATAGGATGACAAATATAGACTGTGTGAGACGGCGGTGCATATAGTGTGTCAATGTTCTGCCTTAGCAAGCAAGAGATGTACACTACTAGAGAAACACTGGCTTGGAACCGAAGAGCTTGGCACAGAAACCTACAAACATATGATTGCAATAATCAAGGGAATTGAGATGAGGAGACTGAGAAATCAAGCCAGTCTTAGCTAATTTGCTCGGGCAAGGGACGAAAAGTGCCCCAATAGAGGTCTGTTTTAGGAATCCCATGGGGGTGGTTTTAATGGGTAAAACTCCCACATGCGCGTCTTAGTAGCTTTAAAAGAATTCCACCTTCTACGTAAAAAATGGTTTCCTCGCAGTTGAATTTATTTCAAAATTAACGTCCACACTCGTTGACATATTGAAGACGCAGCTGTCTGGAAAAATAATGTTAGTGCGGTAAGCACATATGTAGTGTCCTCCCTGTAGTACGTATCACTCGGGGCATTAAATCGGACGGTTAGTATCACAATGACGAGATTTCGAATGTATCATCATTCACAATTTTTAGCATAGACTTTAATTAGACAGTGTTTATGGCTGGCACGGTAATCGTGGATTAAAATTGTCGGATCAAAGGTGAGGAATCAATACATTGTTGGATCAATTCGATTTACAAACATCAAATTAACTTCCATCAACAAAACCTAGAAGTTACCCTCCAGCCAAGTAAACAACTATTGGTGATTGGAAGTGGGATATAATATCCGCAAGCAAACTTCTTAATAATCAAAACGACCAGTGTTGTTCGTTCGTAATTAGAGTTCATATCGGAATTTCTCAATAAATCACAACTTTAGGTAATTAATTTGACAGACATTTGAGGCAGTTATGTTCGACGTGCTAGCCACATTCGTATGTGAGTTCCTTTCAGAAATAATTTATGAAGCCTTCCCTGTAATAGAATACATCACCAGAACAGAAATACAAATGGGGTAGATTGGGGGGCAGTAGGTCTGTTAAATGGTCAACATTATTTCAGTGTAGACATGCCCTCTCTCTGATGCGCGTCGAGAATGCAGCTCTATTACATCAATTGACGTGTGGTTGGATTGTAAAGGTATCAAGATACCAAGCCACATCATGAAAATATAAGTGCCATATTACGTTGAGCAAGTAAACAATACTCCTGGTCCGGATGGAGTACGAAGGGTTCAAAATTTCAAATTCATTGTTTCTTGCATTAAATATAAAATAAAATACCCGCCAGTACTTTTAGAGCTCCTGTAGTTCTAGTTAACAAGTAACAAGTATTCATTTATTTGAGAGGTAGAACTTGGCCGCAAGTGATATGTATTTTTTAGTGCTATAGGTGTATTTTAGTGGTGCAGGCATGCAATTTTAAAGAGTCGTCATGTTCATAGTGCATATGGTGAAAACTTTTCGCATATTTAATCGAATCATTAAATGCTGTAAAAGCAATTTCAGAACGCATAAAAAATATAAATTACCGGAAAATGATTTTTTCGAGTAAAGTTTAAATTATTGAAAAACAATCGCCTAGTTCATGTGGGGGAGTCCTATTGTATTTGCAAAGCTCCAGCAGATCAGAATTCGATTTAAGCGGTGGCATTAATGGTGTTTTCAATTATGTTACAAAAATAAATCAAAGAGGATCTCGGGAGTGTAATTCCATTTGTTGTTAATTTTTTACTAATTATTATTATGTTTTATCAATGGTTTTCATAAAATCCTTTTAATTAATTTCTGATTTATTGTGAAACGCAGAAAAATTGGTTCATTGTTCTTGGAAATTGTCTGATGATTGTGTTATGGTCATCCAACTATAACCGCAGAGCTAACATGGAAATTGGTTCGTTTATGTGGTGACCGAAAGGCATTGAGTCGCAGAGTCCAAATGATGTCAACCGAAAATTGTCATGATGTCAAATTGTGAAATGTAAGAAACTACCAATACAAAAACGATTTTGTTTAAACATAGTTTTGACAAATACTTTGGGGTATTTTTGAACAGGAATACACTCCCGCCCCTCCCCACCACATATATGGTACCATTGGGGCAAAAAGCGGTTAATGTTATGAGCTTTTAGACGAAGAGACGTCGTCGCTGACCTTTTTCGCCCGACATTTACGCAAAAATTTCCCGAAATACGGAGTTGGAGAAGGAGGGGGGGGGGGGGTTGTAGAACCACAATTCGTTTTATAAATAACTTGCAAGAAAATTGATTGAAGGTGAAACTGGAATCAATCTATTGGTAATAGAACCTAGATAAGAAATTGTACCATCGTTGCTAGGAAAAGAAAAACGGCAAAACTATTACATTAAAAAATGTAGGAGTGGAGGGGTGGGGGGTTGTAAGGACGCAACTGGTAGGAAGGTGCAAGGACCGGGAATTCTTTAATTTATTTTACACTTCTTTATAAGTGCACAGCAAAATAAATGTTTACACTTTATCATCTAAGAAGTGCCTAGAGGGCATTTGTGAAAAGATGTGTGGTTCTTTTCTTGCTCCTGTCCTCTGTTATTTATTTAATCTGTCAACTAGTTATGGTGTCTTCCTTAAAACTTGGAAAGTCTCGAATTCTGGTTTAATAGTTCCTCTTCACAGATTTCTTCCAGTTTACATAAATTGGAATCATTTGTACTTATTGCATTTAGCACGTTTCTTTTAGTAAAACACTATCTAATATTATTGTCAACACTTCCGAGGTACCACAAGGCTCACATCTCGGGCCATTGTTATTCATCATTTGCATTAACGATGTATCTATGATTCTGTTTCACTCAATTATTCTATATGCTGATTACACCAAAATAAGTCGATTGCTTCCTTAAAAATGCTGACTTGGACTCCTTTCTATTAACTATCGGCAAGTGCATACCTATGGTATGTCTTTTTCTTGAAAGAGTTCTCCCTTTCACTTTAACTTCAGTAGAAATAGTTGTCATCTTACTTGAACTTACTAAGACAAAAAATCTATACACCTGACTTAATTTTCATTTCTCTTTGGAAAATAATTTTAATGACAAGGCCAATATGACTCTAAGTTTCGTGAAGAGATGGTCAACGGTGTTTGATGACCCCTACATCATTAAGTTTCTCTACTGGGCTTTTCAGCCATGTTGTAGAATATGCCTCTCCAGTCTGGTCAATCTCTATGCGACACATATTGTTCGCATTGAAGCTGTCCAATGCATAGGTCTACTCTTCGCGGTCTTCCTTGGAATACTCCATTTATATTAAATTTTGTGACTATACCTCCTGTTACTCCAGGGGCCTTATTGCTTGTGATTGGCTGCGGGGGTTTATTGGCTCTTCTGAAATTTTACCATGTTTTTGGAAACGAAGTTGGATCAAATTCCCGGGTTCGAGACCAGATCTTCCCGTGGGTTTTTAAAATTGAATTTAAAATTCCGCTCCGTCTCTGGGGTGTTGTCTAGTTCGCAGCAATACAAAAACATGACATTTAAGACATCCTCACTGCCTTACCCTAATTTCCTTACGGCCAAAGCCATGCGAAAGCATCAAAGGCTTGTCTCCTCGAATTTGACCACATCGCAAAAAAAAATCGATGTCGCAAATATTTAATTCCAGTTTTGATCTCATTGATTTTCATCTATCGCGACATCATGATGGCGTTCTTTCCCCATTGCTTTGACTGTTAGTGGTTTATAAAGTTCTAAGGATGCCCCGGACTTAAAATAGTGGCTTATGAAGGCGAATTGGTTTTATTGGTATCAGGTACGCTTTAAAGCACCATAAAATAACTAACGGAGAGAGCTTTAGGTAAAATACACAGATGTGCAAATAACTGCGGTTTAGTAGCCAATACGCGGATCTATACCTTCGGACCACCTAAACTTGGTGGGAAAAATATCAATGGCAAAGACCTAAATGAAATATGTGGGTATCATTATTGATTCCAAACTAAACTGGGGCATCAACCTTGAGGAGCGCAAAAACTTCAGACTACTGGCACATCAGTATACTAAAGTCCTGTCCAGGAGATTATCTGCAGGCGAGCACCGATATGCTTCGAAAAAGCTTTCTTCACTAGAACACCTAGTAGAGCGCCTCCTTTCATTGCTATTCATTTTAGACGCACTTAGTCACTATAGCGGAGCCTTGTCAGCTTCGCAACTGGAATGAACCACTCAGGCTTTCTACTTATGTGGATCGCCTACGGTTGCTTAACATGCACTCTTTGGAAGAACGACGTAATATTGCTGACTTGGTCGTTATTCACCAGCTATTCAACCCGAACATAGACTCTCGTGCTCATATAACCTAAGAAGATTGCCGGAACTCGTATCAGTTACCAGACTACTGCAGTGTATTTCAAGCAAAGTTATTGGCCACTGAAAGGATGACAAGAGTACTGTTGTCGCACAAGTACCAAGCGGCCATCAAGGCACTCGACTCAAAGACGAGTAAGTCACAGCTGGTGCGTAGCTGTCGGAGTGGCCTACAATGTTTGGGGGCTTTACATAAGGTATTTCTCTGCGGGATACCCGGTTATAGTGATGTATCGGGTACTGAGACGGCCGATATTCTGGCGAAAGAAGGTTTGCAGTTGCAATCTTCACAGATAGACAGCTCCATCGGCCGGCCTCTAATATCAATAAACAGAGGAATCTACTTGAAAGTTTCTGCGAACAACTTTTGCCGGAGTTGCTCGGTTGAGGAGGAAGTTGAAAACATTCAGCATTCGGTTTATTAGGAGCTCCAAATTGTTTTAGGTGTCTACTTGACTGAAATCTAGCCCCAATGTGGTAACCAAATGGGCCATCATGCATGGTCTAACTGTGCCTTCCCCTAAGGAGTTTGCCAATTTAACGTAATCACAACAAGACAAATTTACTTTGAAATCTCTCCAATTATATCTATGTATGCTAAGATCGTCCAGAAATGGTCAAACAGCGGTCACATAATATTCTGAGATGTATTTGTAATGAAGAAGTCGCCCTTCCAACCTGGCGGTCCAGGTTCGAATCCCCTCGGCGACAACAGATAACGATAAAAAGGCCATGAGGGTTACAAAGAAAATGCCAGTGGTTCGAAATCCACTTTAAATTTTAGGCCAACTTGCAATCGTTGTCTCGAATAAGGGTAGGATAAGGGAATTATGGAGAGAGAGAGAGAGAGATTTGCATTGCTAAAATGTTATACATGTAAGTCTGTCAAGCAAGACATGACATGCTTCCTATTTATATTTAGTATCAAAATTAATTTACTTGTGGAGTATAAAATTGTTGTTAGCCATAGTTGTGCGGCGTCAGCTAGCTAGCTAGCTAGAAAACTCTACCTAAATTATAATGAAGAATAACACCTACGTTTCCGATGTTCTAATGAACAGTTTGTGATGCGCAAAACATATCCTTAAAAGTCAGATTAGTAATGATTTTGAATCTGGCTCCCAACTCACGTAAAATTTGAGTCGGAAACCCCATAATGACGGAAGCTCAAATATTGAAGTTTTCGTACTGATTATGATGTGATTAATGCAGATATATACAAAATAAATATATTGATTCCCTATTCAACTTAACCTAGTTTATGAATACCAATTTCCAAAATTCAGATTATTTCCAAATCAGGGATTTTGCAGTTACCTTCAGAGTTTTGTGTGTACATTAATAACAGATTCTTCTACAAAAAAAAAACAATTTAAAATCACCACTTCTCAAGACTCAACTTTCAATTTGACTCTATGGTAAAATGCAACATTATAAAACTCCCACCCACAATATCCCCCGGGAGAAATATCTGACGAAGGAAAATTTGAATACTTCTCTCAAGTTTGAAAGTTTTATGTCCTTAAACTTTATGCCAAAGGAATAAAAAAAAACGAACGAAAAGTACACCCTCACAAAATATGGAAAACCTCTAAACAAACTCGAACCCTTTTAGATCGTCCTCCCATCTTTTTTCGTGTAGCTCTTCAACTTACCAACTGCAGTAAATCAAGTTGTTAAGAAGTTTTACTTTTCCAGGTAGTAAAATCAAGTTTAAAGCCATGGCAGATCCCTCAACGGGTTATGAATATGAGTACATTAGACATCGTAGTATATGTACCTATTGTGATAAGTCAAGTCACTTCTCCGGTCCGAAATATTGCTACAGATCTCTGTGTCCCTCAGCAACCCTTTTGCAATGCCCTAAGCCCCACATGCCAAGGGGGTAAATATGAGTGATACTTTTGTTGTGTATTACAATCACGTTTGTAAAACATTTTATATATCACCCCTAGTTTGCTTCAACATCTCTTTTCGACATAATTCGTGACACATCAGTGTCTTTTAGTTCCATTCCTCTAGGGTTGGGAGAATTTAACGTAAATTCGAATCTTCTTCCCCTACTACTCCTTAATCCAGCTGCAATTTACTCGAGTCACATCATTTTCTAGTATTTATAAAAGGACCAGATAAAAATCGAATTTAAATGGAAAAATAAACAAAACCAACAAGCGGGATCTAATCCAAACCGTCCGCCCCCCCCCCATTACTGGAACTTTAAATACTCTGTATATCCCCTAAAAGTGAATTGAGAGGAAAAATGAGAGGGCTACCATCCACCGACAGAATGCGGTGGCAGTACCAGCCATCACACATGATTTACTGAGCAATTTTGACTAGATTTATGGGGGTTCTTGGCTTTTTTTCTTCTCTCTCTTAGTTGCTCCCCTTTTTTTCCATTCTCTGTAGCCCTCTTGGCATTCTTTAGAACTGGTGGGTACTGGTGATTCTTTTGTTTCATCCACCATTGAGAGTCTTACTGTGATTTTAAGAGGTTAAATGGGATACAGAAAAAGTATAGAGAAATCTACCAGGGGGAGGACTGAGGGGAGCCAGAGAAGGAGACTATTATGGTAACATTATGGAGAGGACGATGCTGTCCGATATGAGATTATAGCCGTAATATTGTAGTTTCAGACTTTAAAGTACTTTTGCACTTTTAATGTGAAAGTTCTGGCAGCCAGAGTCAGCACAAAGTATTTAAGGGATGCACCAAGGACATTGGAAAGACTTAAATTTCATAACATTTCTGACAACTGAGGTCGTTCTCGAGTACTTTTTAAATCATTTTAATCTCTTTCTTTGGCTGAATTGATCTGAAATGACCAATACATTATGGGATAGATGTGATTTAATTACTTTCAATTCCGTTAAGAGTCTTCTTATCAAACAGAGTAGGGGACTACTACTCTATTGTATTTAATAACTAACGTTATTTTTACCTCTTTCCGTGTTCGCACCTTGTCGTGGTAAAGATGTTTGCGTGCAATAAGGAAGTAGTAAGCTATACCAGCGATACCGTGCTACCAGAAGGGTCTCCCATGCCAGACAGCTTAATGCGGAGATGCCAGACTAAGGCGAAATGCCCGCTTTTAAGTCAAGGTGTTGAGGTACCCGTACCGAGGGCTGTATGGCCAATAAGTGGTTCAACAAACTACGAAGCCCGGACATGTCGACTCCGCCACTGTGTAGACGCCACTTTTCAGACGTAATCGTGGGAACAGAAAGACAAAACATATAACTAAAACAAAAACAAACAAGTACGTCTTTGAACATCAGAACGTCAGAAGACAAGTTGCCAGTCTCCAGCCAGGATTGTGTTGCGAGTACCAGTCATAGTATACCTGCGTCTTCTATACATACATTAGCATTAATTTGACGGTATGGGTCACTAGCCAGACAAACGTCAATCCTCTGGCACACTCATCAGAAGAATCGGTACCAGAAAGCCCTTTTCATACTTGGCAAGATTGCTTAGAATGAGTCGGCGGGCTCTGTTCATGAGCACGATCAGGCAAACAAGCGTAGGAACCAGAAAATTGTTGAGAATCAGATCTATCGACTGGCGGCTAAAAAACAAAGCCTGAGCAGGTGGCCACGAAGAGGTATCGATCGATGATGAGATCGGCAATTCGGCCAAGAGAAGTAAGGCTGATAAAACGGTTGCCAAGTCCAAGCAGCCTGCTCAAATACTAGTTCTTCTAACTTCCTCAAGCCACACGACGAGGGCCCTCAGCGCGGTAAAACCAAAAGACCATCTTAAAGTCGTAATAACTGACGAATGTACCACCGGTGGCAGACTCAAGGTGGAGGCGTAGGGCGCTATCGAGACGAGGCATACATTATGCCCTGTCTTGACCTCTCTGAAGTAATCAGGCGATGCAGGGTAATCAAGTGGGAGGACAACTTCTCAAGGGACTTCCGCTGTCACTAAGGTCAGCAACACCCGGGCGGCATGAAGCTTAAGCTAATCCCGGTTGAGGAGATCCTCAGGAGACCCACGGCCCACATTTGACTCCCCCAAAATGACACTGGATAGCGCAAGGCTTCTGCAATGTCTACAACTCCAAAATCGTGCATTGGAAATGTATGACTGAGCAGTCAGCCCCAGGTAAGGAATGTGTCCTTCCTCCTAGTCATCAACAATTAGTGCCTGGAGGCACTTGAGGGGGCAGACTTCAAGCTACGATTAGGCATCAAGCATGCTAAGCACAAATCTTCTGTACAACTAATCAAGGCGACAATTAAGATTCGATGGATGGAGATAATGAGGTGTTGGGCGACATGCGAACTGATAAGGATGCACAGAATAAAGCAGATGCTAAAGGTCGTGCAGATTAACTTACAGTACTATATTACTCTTAGATAAAAATCCAATCATTGTCTTTATTTTTGCCTTACCACTTAAAGCTTAAGTAAGGAATTATTATTTTTTATACGATGTAGCCAAATCCTAGAGGACAACCCTTTGATGCGTTAGCATGGTTTTGGCCAGAAGGAAATTAGGCAAGGGAAGTGTGGAAACTTGCATGTCTTGTTTTTTGCATTGCTGCGAGCTAGCCAAAAGCCCAGAGACGGAGTGGATTATTTTAATTTCTTAATAAAAATCCACGGGGAGATCTGGTCTCGAACCCGGGACCCATGGCATGGTGGTCGTGCCGCTCAACGAATTGATCCAACTTCGTCTTCAACTTTGAGTCGTGTAAATGGTAAGTCGATATTAAATGACATGAAGTAATTCAATGATGAATACTTGCTTTCCTGGATGTCAAGACCGCTGCCTGGAATTTTCCAACTCCCTGGAAGACCATTAAATCCATTATTACATAGGACAAGACTTCATGGGCAATAAGAAGCTTTTCCCCCCTACAAACCCCTGGCCTGGCTGGCTTACTGTTCATTATGTTACGAAAGTTGCAGGAAAAAGTTACACCGATAGTAATTTTTAGAAGCTCTATCCTGCTGAATAACGTCGCCCAGTCTTGGAGACGAGTTCGAGTTGAGATTTGCGAAAGACTTCAGAACGGTTAGCTTAACTTCCTTAGTAGAGAATACTCGATATACATCTGCGGAAGATCCTTGAGGGATCTCAGCACGCCTACCTTTAAGGGAGATCCACAGAGGCAGCTTTCTACGCTGTAGTGCGCACTATCAAACAGAACATACAGTACATACATACACCATAGCCGCCTTCCTAAATATAGATGAGTGCTTTAAAAAATGTCCGTACTGAAAATGAAGTTGAATCGAGTTGAGGGGTAGAAAAGGGCATCAGTCATTCGCTGGTTTCAAGGATTGTAAAAGTCGGGCTTAGGTACGACCTAACTAACCAAATTTGTGTGCAGAAGGACACCCTAGGATAGTCTCATCTACCCACAACTTAGACTTATTGTAAGGAATAAGATCCTGTTCACATTGGACAGAGATGGGATTTTGGTTTTCGATGTAATTTACTAAACTCAACAAATTTTTTTTTTCAGATATCTCAGATACGAAAGGCAGAAGCATTACTTTACGAACGGAAAATGCTAAGCCACTTCTTCAAACAAAACATCAAATAATTCCACTTCAAATTACACACGCCAGCATAGCAATATCTTTTATTTAAAGACGCTCTTTATCAGTAAAAATCATCACTCCCCACTCCTTTCCAGTAATAATGGATGATTTCAACCACCTGCGACATTTTACAACTCCCCTACACCCGCCACAAATTTGAAGTAAAAAAAAAATTTCTTTTCATTATTCTTTTGCACACCATTTTCGCACTCCTGGAAGAAGCAAAAGAATATTTATAGCCTGTTCTGTGCAAAAGGATTGGTGCACGTGTAAAAGAATTACCTGAGCAAATATATCTTGAGTGTCGCAGAGTGTCATACGAGGTTTCACCGTATCCAAGACACTCTATAGCACCTGAAAATTCACCGTCATATTTTACGTGTAGAAAAAGGTGCAAGAACGGGAATATCTTGACTTGTTTTTTTTTTTTTGTGATATCCCATTTTGTAGAAATTTTTGGTTTTTCATAGAAAATGAAGCGAACAAAACAGAGCACAATGTTGAAGCCATTCCGGAACGTAATGGAAAAGCAAAGTGTGGTGTCGGTGTTGAATGAATATCCAGCTACCATACCAATAGGAGACCAGAGAGCATGGGTCGTTTCGTTTGCCATAAAGCTGGAGGATGTATAAAGCAACTTTTATTGGATTTAAGGAGAGAAGGAAAACTTTTCCGAGCGGAATGGATCTTTGATTTCACCAAATGATTTCCAAACCTACAGTTATGAGTTTTTAAAAGCCACCCTGTGGAAGGGAACGTAACTGCTATCAAATTCTTTTTATAAAAATATGATTAGATTTTCCTCCTTCAAGATTGGAATATGCTAACGTGGCTTTCCCACGAGATTTTACTACGCGTATCCAGAGAAGCACGTATTTATTCCGAATCGGTGATAGTGTGTTTTATTAAGAAATACAAGCTCTCCACAATCAGAGCAACAACAAAATAAATAAAATTTGTAAAAGCATAGCGCTCTTGAAGGTGAAATTCGACTTTTAATTGGTTTTTTTTGGAATGGAATCAAAGGAAACACCTTACTTCGTAAATATTTTATTCTTGAAAAATGTTTTCCATTTTGTAATCAAATTAATAGTCCGCGGGGCTTTTCTCTAGCAAAAAGATGTCTTTTAAGATAAAATTAGAATCGTTCGCTTTTACATTTAATATTAATGAGTCTCCTTCTACTCAAACAATTGCTCGAAGGAAAGTCTCTTTTGTCTGCGACTTCTGGAAATAAGTAAAACGCATAATCTGTTTGTGATATTAGTTTTTATGTCCTTGCTTGTTTGCCAATGTCTTAAATGATTTATTGGTTTGGATACTTATACGTCTACGTATAATTTCATCGAAATGTGCTCATATATTTTCGTCAATAATTTAGTGATACAATAGAATAAAGAAAGAGTCACTTGAAAAATCGACTACTTTATAACTCCTCAAGAAGCGTGACGGCACAGATATGTTAAAACATGTTAGAAATTCGGGAGAGTTAATAGCCCCCTGCAGGCACTCGAGCGCAAAAATAGCCCTGGATTATATTATGGTTTCCAGGAAGTCTAAAGATATCAATTTACGTCTATCAGGGTAAGGAGGCAGAAGACGGTGATTATTCCATGGAAGGTTGCGAAGAGCAAACCTTAAAAACCTTCGTTGAACTGACTCAATGCGCTTAACATGTACCCCATAAAAAGGAGACCACACTGAGCTAGCATACTACAGAATGGGCCTAACAAATGTACAATAAAGGATTTGAGTGATATAAAGTTCATTAAACTTCTTAGCCCACCTTCATTATGAAGCCCTAAGTAGCATTAGCCTTGCCAATAATAGTATCACTGTGGTTGTCGAAAAAAAAATCGAGTATTAAGTAAGACCAGCAAGTCTTGGGATTTATCAAGTCTATTCAAAGAGTATCCATCCATAGAGTAACTAAACAAGAGAGGACTTCTTTTACGAGAAAAGGACATGACAGTGCATTTGGATACGTTTGAAGGGAGGCAGTTGATGGAACACTAATTGCAGAAGCCGTCCAAGTCAGAATTATAAGGGGAGGAGTTCAGATCACTTGAAATAGAACGAAATAGCTTTGCATCATCGGCATAGCACAAAATTCTCGAGTGTGATGGAATTAGGGATACATCATTGATGTAAATAATGATCAGCAAAGGACCAAGGTGACTACCCTATGGCACCCCAAAAGTGATCCGGATCGGAACCGAAAGAATTCTACGAAACAAAACAAGTTGGAAGCGTTCGGATAAATACCAATGAACAAAACCAACAGAAAAACCAAGAATCGCGAACTTATGAAGGAGAATTTTATTATTCATTCTATCAAAAACATTACTCAAGTCGGTGAAAATACGATCAACATATTTACTATTTTCATTAGATAGATATGCAGTAATTGGAGAATTCCAAAAAGTTGGTTGCTGTAGATTTTCCCTTAATAAGCCCATGCTGGAAAAAAGATAAAAAGGGTTTACAATGAAAGTATAGTACCTCATATATAAGGGTCTCAAAGAGCTTAGCTAGGTAAGAAAGGTTTGCGATGGACCTATAATTAGAAATATCAGACTTATTGCACTTTTTATACGTTGGAATAATAACAGAAAGTTTCCAAGCCTCAGGGAAAATGCTACTACGGGTAAGCTTAATAAGGATGAGAGGACATAAACGATATACCACAAAGATTTCACAATAGCAGTAGGAATGCCAACAGGGCCACTCAGACAATTTCGAAATATGTTTAGCAATCATAGCATCGTAAAAAAAAAAGATCCTTGGACTGAAGAGAAGTCGGCTGAAACCTTGTGATAAAAGTAAAATCACTAAAGCTAATATCAGAAGTGTTATCCAAGAAAGCCGCCTTAAAAAAATTCACTAAATATGTAGATTAGCGATGGTCAATGATAGGAGGGGAAGTGGTATAGGTATATAAATGAGAGGATGGAATGGCCTTGACATACAGATAGTCGGACGGACAAACCAAAACTATAAAAGTTCCTAGTTACTTCGAATTCCTACAAAGTAATTACTCCCCGAAATGTCTAGTATGTCTGGCATACTTCGAACTGATTCCGGCTTTGGCTTTAAAAATTGGTCTAGGGTCGGATACGTTAAGACCACTAAGGTGGAATGAAAATTAGTAAAATATAAAATTAACATCTCATCTCGGTCAAACGAAATATTATTAGTATTGTCATGGTTATGATCTTGGGTATTTGCCTAATAGGCAGAACGCTAGAAGATACGGTAGGCCATCAAATATCTTTTGTAGAAATTGCCGAGATGAAGAGAAAGAACCATCCCTTATCTCCTCTGCAACTGTCCGGCTCTATGCAACCGCAGGTTTCGGTATTTAGCCTTTTAAGGACTAAGCAGAACTAGGATATGTTGACATCAGGAATCTTGTTCGATTCCTAAGTAACTTCAAATTGTTTTAGGTATCTTTTTCAGAAGGCAGGAAATCTAGCCTCAATGTAATATTACAATGTCCCGTTTTTGCCTTAAGTACGCATTGCCATTGGAATTGTGCCCACTCTAACCAAACCTAACCTTGGGTTTCTTTCTCGTTTCGTTGATTGGGCTCAGGGCCACCATTACTGGTCATTAACTTTTTATTTTTTCTTGTTTTTTAACGATCTTTTAAACATACATCTAAAAAAAACTTTACTTAGTGAACGTTTAAAGCCCCCCCCCCTCTCCAAATAATCATTATATACAGTATATGTGTCTTGGATGTATTGAAAATGGTGCGAGAGAAGAACTTCACTTGATTCGAGACAACGATTGCAAGTGGACATACAATTAAAGTGGATTCCGAACCACTGACATTTCATGTGCATGGCTCTTTTATCATATTGTGTTGTCAGCAGAAATCAACCATGGGTCGCTGTCGGTGGGATACGAACCTGGGACATCCGGATTGGTAGTCCGACATGTTATCACTTACTCCACCGACGGTCATGAATATTTTAGTAAAACCCAACTGCACAGAGGATCGCCAATATTTTTTAGTGGGTGATGGAAGCTATGGGAAGCCATAGGATTAAACAACATATGTATTTATTTTGTACATTAACTGAACCCTTAAAGCTTTGGTTACAATTGTGTTTGTGCATCTGATAACCACAATAAACACTTTAGGTGTTTTTTATTAAAACCTCTAAAACCACAAAAGCCGAGGGGTATCTGGAAGTTTGATTTTTCTGGCTCTTACAGAAAATAATGGTTTTTTATAGTATAGTGTGAGAACAGTAATCACAAACGAGCTAGGTCAAATTTCACACCGCAATACTCCTTACGACTACGAGACGAAAACTCTTCCAATGAAAAATGTTTTGCCATCAAAATGAAACCCTTCACCACAACAAACAATGAAATGGAGCGTAGGATTTGTCCTAAAAATATGAAAAAAGCAAAATGTGTCGTGTTTAAATTATACACAAAAAATTGCCAAGGTGAATTTATTTCTTGCATTGTGAAAAGTTCGTTTATGTCAACAGGTGCTTTCCGTTCGTCGAATAGGAGGTATCTATCGAAAAAGAAAAACAACTTTAGGAATGATAGGAAACAACAAAAATAACGATAACAGGCACCCTATTCAAAATGGAATACCCTCGACGGCACTCTATTCAATTCGTATAAGCACTCAGCTCGAACATCGTTCGATGGAATAGCGCCACCGTGGCGTGTTGTTTATAATGTTAAATTATTTGCCGCACCATTACCGGGCGACATCACCTTAAAGAACCACCCTGTGGTGTGTACATACAAAATAAGATTTTACCCAGCACGTCACTCCACGTCTCTCACGCGCAAAAATGACAGTGACATGAGAAGGAACACAAAACGGAGCTGGCAGGATGGTTATTTCCTCAAAAGAATTTCCGTTCACATCATTACTCAAACCCAATGTAGGGATTAGTGAGAGAAATGGGATGATGATATGATGCCGAAAACAGGTGAACAAGGTGGGCGGAAGGGGAGCATGTTAAGGGTCGATTTAGCAGGCACAAATAGGCCTCCATCAATCACTAGGCATTTGAATTTCCAGATGGGGATACAGAAGCGAAAAAAATCCAATATTTTTCCACGCTCATTTAAGGAGAACAAACAAAGGTGATAATAGGATCTTTGGGGCTCAATGTAAGTTTCATCCACTTTCGGATGAAACATTCCATTCGTTTGGAGCTTATAAGTAATTCAGCTGGTGTTCTGCGATGGAAATATTTTCCGAAAAACAAATAGGTACGTGCTTGCAGCTGTTAGATCAAAACTCCAAAGAAAGAAGAAAGCACACGCACTTCAGAGGACAATGAAAGGTTCATTGAATTTCACTTTTGGAAATCATATATCGACCAAAGTGAGGTATGTTCCTGCTTATCCCTTGAAACTATTATTTAGGCTCATTAAAAAAATTGATTAAATGAGGAAAAAAACAACATCAATCAATCAACAGATCATCGTCTAGAAGATGGCACAGGAAGAAGTACCTCTGATATAGTCATTGGTGGGTCTCCAAGTAACTAAACAATAAAATTTATTTAGTGAGAAGGAAAAATTTAAAAGTCTGAACCTTTTACGGCATCTCTTCAACCTTTCTCTTACTCCAATTCCAGCACTTCCTAGTGTTCTTTTTTACATTACCATTTGCAGGTTAAAATCAGGGAGGAATACGAAAAAGTAAAGTATAAATTAATTAGAATTTTGAAGGAGGAATTCATGAGAATAAAATTATTCGCAACGAGTCTCCAAAGGCACCATAAATGTATAGAAAATTTAAGTAACAGGCCAAGTGGAAGTATCTGGTTCGTTTTACGGTCCATAGCACTTCCTAAAATAACAAAAACATGTTTTCGCCAGGGAAAATAATAGCCTCGGCTAATCGTGGTTTGTTTATGTTTTATTCGCCTAAGGAAGAACAAAAATATATAGAAATGAAGGTAGGTGCTTTTAGCTGTAATTATTCGGTTTCAGATGTTTTCATTTGGATCCTTATCAGTCTCCCACAAAAATATACGTCAGTCTTATATTTATTTCGTTTGGTGTAGTGGAATGAAGTAACTTTCCATTTGATTCACTGATTATAACTTTCAAAAAATCACTTATCTCATTCAACTGCCCCTTTTGGCGAAGTAGTCCTGTCCACTGTATGTACATAAACACTTTATAAAGTGTGTTCCCTTTTTTCAGTAACAAAAGTTCAGTGCAATTCAATTCAAAACACTAAGAAAAAGTGACGAAAAATGCGTGAGGGGAAGCCAGCCTACTCTAGGTAAAAGCCCGGTAGCTGACACGAACAGCTGACCATTGGTGGTGTAAACAAACGAAAACTTACTACAGTAAAGAATATCAAAAGGTTGGGGGAATTCTACTTTTTCGCAGTATTTCTCGCAGTATTTTTAAAGTCTTAACTGGGAATGTACTTGACGTAAAGCTAAAATGTTCTGAATATTGTGACCACGATAAAAAAAACCTCATTTACAATTTTCATTTGTTTTAATGGAAAGACTCTCTCTTGTGTTTGTTTTGTTGAAGTATGGAGGTTAGAATGCGTCAATGACATCAGCATTTCTCTTTAGTTTTGTTTAAGACAGTGTGAAGTTTTCTTATGTGTGCAATGATAGGTTGATCTGTGGTACAAAAATAAATGAAATAATGACGACACGCTTGGTGGTAAAATGTCCAAACTGTCATGGAAGTCGATTTGACAAAAGGTTTCAACGCTTTCAGTCATCACTAGTTATCACTAATGCTTCTGCGGGAATAGGCTTGTAGCGCCAGTTGTAAATCCGATTCCAATCCAATTAATTTCACTTGATGGAAACAAGGTAAAGGATGCGTTGTCACTCAAAGCTGGTGGATTTCTGGTGAACCATCCATATCATAAAACAATGCAACTGAGGCGGAGAAGCAATTTTCGTAGATTTTGTTGCTTTAATTTTAATTTTTTCTTTCTCTCTTAAATATGGAAGGTGTTTGCTAGCCAAAAGGGCGGTAAAAGCTTCTGTTCTCTCTGATCGAAACCGCAGAGAACTATTTTACCAGTTTTTCTATTTTATCGTCAATCAGAAACTGACTAATGGATCTGTTGGAACGCTGGAATCCTAAATCGTTGTTCTTGATATTTCAAAAGCTTTTAATGGAGTTTGGCATGTTGCCATTTTAACTTCTTAAAATACATAAATTACATAAATTACACAAATCTTGATTTCAGATAAAATTTCTCTTAAAAACCACCCAAACTGGTGGCACCACAGTTTCTAAGGTTTTTGGAGCATTGATGAAATGCCGGTTGTCCATGACTTTTATATCGTTAATTCTTCTGCCATACTCCCGATTTTGATTCTTTCTTCGAAGTTTTGCTCCCAGTTAAATTTCGGGTTTAAAAGTACTCCCAAGTACTTTACTCTAGACAGCTTTTAACTTAACTTAACTCAAGTAGTATGAGTCTGAACGTCACTACTCTAGAGGATAAAAAGAGTAGATGCCCATTTTGTTTAAGTAAATCAAAATTGGGTTCATTGGTTTTAGTGGTTAAGAGCATCAGCTCGGTCATTCCCGAGATTACAGATATTCCACAATCCTGCATCTATCCAATCTATCTGCTGACCTTGTTCAGCGCATTCTCCACAACGTTGCTAATTGCGGGAAGGAATTTACCTGATACCAGGATTGCCCTTTTTTTCTGGTCAAGTTTCAACAGTATTTTGTATATTACAATTCGCCAAAGTAGAGAAAACAGAATTATACTCTGAAGCGTGCTTCTACAGACGTTCCCTGAAACACCGCTGGTACCCAGTTCGGACTTTACTACCTTTGATCTGAACATCATCAAAATTCAACGGTCGAGGATTTGCTCCACGCAAAACTCGGCGAGATCGGTGAGAATATATTCAGAGCGAACATTATTGAGGATCCCCTTTATGTCCAGGAATGATGCAAGACTATATTCTTTGTATTATAATAAGTATTCAACCGTGCGTACAACCTGAGGAAGAGCCGTCTCTGTGGATCTTTACTTGCAGTAGGCATGCTGAAATCTAGACATACGGTTGACGCCCAGAGCTTGCCTAAGGTGAATGTCGAGCACACTTTCCAGCGCAAGAATGAGGTCTGAAATCCTTTATTCGTTCGGGACTTCGTTTTCCAACTTTGGGGAAGAACACTATCTTGACGTTTCTCCAGTTGGAGACGGAGTTGGATCAATTGCTTGAGCGGCGAGACCACCATGCTATCGTTCCCGGGTCCGAGACAAAGTGTCCCCTTGGCTTTTTAAAATTGAATTAAAAATGCCACTCTGTCTGTGGGCTGTTGTCTAGCTCGCAGCAATGCAAAAACAAGACATTCTAGTTTTCCAACTCCCAATACCCTAATTCCCTTCTGACCAAAGTCATGCTAACGCATCTACGGGTTGTCCCCTAGGCTTTGGCCATATCGTAACATGCTTGGAATAATTCCATCTGGGCCAAGAGATTTGTAGGAGGCGAAGCGGTTTAGAGGCCAAAGAGCTCTCATTTGGTCCTTTCATGTGGTCCTTTCAGCATGGCTTCCATAAGGGTAAATTAACTACCACCAACCTCCTTGAATTCCTGAATAATTTTTTCTCAGTCATCGAATCGAGTAAACCGGTGAACTGTATTTTTACTAATTTCAGCAAGGCGTTTGATAGGATCGACAATAGTATCCCAGTCCACAAGTTAACTCTGCCTGGGTTTCCTTCTCGTTTTGTCGATTGGTTGTTTTTTTTATTTGTGTGGTTGAACGCAGTGGGTCCTGTTTCGGAGATTTTTATCGGATCAAATCTCTGTTAACTATGGGGTGCCTCAGGGTAGCATCATCGGCCCGATCCTTTTCATTCTATATATAAATGATGTTTCGCTTCTTTTGTCCAACGTTAAAATTTTGTGATATGAGGACGATCTCAATATATTTAGCACTGTTTCTCAAGACTCCGACTGTGGTCTGTTCAACACTGATTTGTCGGAAGAGACTAAGCTTTATCTTTTCGGACATTGAGGGGGTCTTCGCTCTCACAAGACGACTCGTTTGACTCGAGTGGCTGGGAGTCGTAGTGAAGTGTCGATGTACAAGCGCCTCTTCAACGAGGTCACGGAAATTATGGCAGAGACAAAATTCAAACTTAAACAAAGTTTGCAAAGTTTTTGACACACTAACCCCTCGCAAAGGGTTTGATGTGACATTTCCTGTTTCGTACGTATTTACATTGATGCCGCCTGTCCGCCCTTGTTTCATGTCTTCCGTACACTCCTTCCTACGGGGGAATAAACAGGAAGGGTAATAAACGTGTACCAGGTTATTTCAAGACAAGGCTTGAACTCAATTTTGTCGCAGTAGGATTATTAACTTCAACTGCACACTAGAGTCATCAATCGACCGTCATTCTC
Source organism: Leptarthrus brevirostris (assembly GCA_964036015.1). NCBI lineage: Eukaryota > Metazoa > Arthropoda > Insecta > Diptera > Asilidae > Leptarthrus > Leptarthrus brevirostris. The sequence continues at coordinate 3,112,646 of OZ038373.1, read as the reverse complement.
GACTAGAATTCAACTCAACGTGTTGCAAATAGCACTTTGGTCGAAAAGCCAATTGTTTACCAAATATCCCACCAAGATTTTTACCAAATATCCCAAAGATGTTTATTCAAATCTTAGTCATTGGTTTGATAAGTTTCACATATACTCATTTATTGAGATTAGATTCACAACCAGTCTATTACTGAAAAACCGCTAGCTCTCGTAGCTGGCGTGGTTCTGTAAAAAGTTAGAAATAGGGAAATTCAATGATGGTGGTGTAATGTGTAGCTGGCGCTCTATCCGAGTTTTGCATATTTTGAAGTTTTGGCGAGCACGAAGTTTGACAATTATGAGTTAGCTACAGCGCCAGCTGATAATCAATCAATTGATAATCAACATTTTTAACGTGGTGGCACCGAAAGCCGCACAACGAGTATTGCGGCAATATGGCATTACTCTGACACCATTCCTCCAAAAATCATAAACCTTACATAACTTCAGAAATCAACAAAGGGTTTTGCGCACAAAGAATCTTGTATATGTACTATCTAAACTAAGGAACATAGATTAAAATATATATACAGGTAAGCATTAGAAACGTAAAAGTCGGGTATAACATATACCAATCCCTTTTCGGTATCAACCAGCAGTCCGAGCCTAAGGAAGGAAGTAACACTGTTGCAATTGATAAAAAATATTTTTAATTGTCAATTTTAAAGTACATAAACATTTGCATTATTTTAAAAGAATTGTACGTGAAAGAAGATCACACATCTGCAAGAACCTTAACAAAATCACTTCGAAGTTACTTCTTATAAAGTTTTTGACAATTTTTGATTGAATAATTAGATTCCCCCTTCAGGACGTCGTTAAATTCAGTATCATGGAGTTTTCTTTTTTTGCCCCTTCCATAACATTTCACCTCTTTTGGGATTCTATAGAGAGAACCTGGAGAACTTGGAGCTGTTTCTAAGGTGTGTTCTGTTAATTTCTCTTCAATCCAATCCCTATACATTCCAATATGTGTTAGTACTTCAGGTACGGCTGGATTGCAGATTTCTTCACCGTTTTCAGTAACTATACGATTAACAAACGATATGATTCCATAAACTTTATAGTTGGAAGCATTTCCAACTACAAACGGACCACCAGAGTCCCCAAAACAACTTATAGAAGTATTTTTGTCTGATAATAGGCAAAACATGTCGGGAGCTATAAAATGCGTTGAACGAATCTTTTGACACTTTCCATATGGTATTAACCGAGTTTTTGCCTTTTGCAACATACATGATTCAACACCGTTTGAATTAATTCCCCATCCGAGGATCCATCCTAGCTCACCACCTTTATAAGGCTTGCTATCCGATGAAAGTATGGCCTTTTGTATGTTTGGTCCAAAAACGAAAGGCTTTTCTAGCCAAAGTATTGCGATATCACCCCAAGAGAATATTTCGAAATCTTTTGTCAAATTGTATTGTTGAATGAAACCTTCATTTATAACATAGTCTGAAGCCCATGATCCTTGTGCGATCATTGTATCTAATCCAGAATGAACTAATCCGGCACGGACGTGTATTAAAGGCTTCAAGCCAGTATTTGGAATGCAATGGGCGGCTGTTAAAACTGCGCTAGCGGCTATTATAACTCCTCCACACGTTCCAGTGCTTGCTTCTACAAAGCCATTTTCATTTAAATCCGTAAATATTGAAATATGTGCCATAAACGGGAACTGATCTTGACCTTGTGCAACCATATTATTACCAGGCCGTGCAATAATTCTTCCAACATCTTCTCCGCCAAGAATTGGATTTGAGCTTCCCAGCGAAAAGAGCACTGACAGCAAGGTCACAATTCTGTAGACCATGTTCGAAAAGTTAGTGCGCACTACCTCAGAATAGCTAACAATTTTCTTATATATAAGATAACTGGCTCATTGTTAAGCTTTAAGAACATTTGTACAAACTTGGAAATCAAGCATGTGACATACAAAAGCTTACAAAGTTATACTGTTGTCGACTCCGCAATTGTAAATTAGTAGGCAATGGAATGTAAAACGTGCGTAAGATATCGTGATAATTAGATAACAAATTGAACAGCTGCTTTAAATGCTGTGAAGTAAACTAATATTTTCAATTAAAGGAAAAAAATATAGGAGACGTGGTATCCACTTGACTAGTTTAAGGGTCAACCACATACTAACGCCCGACGCTGATTTTATTGTGTTCTCTGGAAAACCGATTCTAATGTGAGCTACAAACCCCATACCTTATTGAATTAAAAAATATTTTACATAGTGAGCGAGGGTTCTTTCGGAAGAAATTGAGATCGCAGCGGCCAACCACATATGTTTTACTTACCCAATTTCTTCAGTCAAGCAAAGCATTCCACTGAATTCAGAAAGTGCATTGACTGGTGAACTGGAGAGCTGCTGTGTTACTTAGAACTCTCTCCTTGTTCTCATTCAGCCATCCAGCCTATTTCCCTTACCCTTAATTCCTTTCCTGACAAGGCCATTCTTAAGCGTCATAAGGTGGCTCCCAAGCCCGGTTGGGAAAGGAGGGCGGAAACACACACGACAGCATCATGTAAATCCGGGATTATGCCAATAAGGAAATAGACCTATAGTGTCAGTCGTAGGCTCGATTCCAATCAATTTCATTTTAATTTATATAACAAGGCGGTAAGGGGTTCTGGTTAGCCAAAAACGGCAGTAAGGGTTCTGGTTTCTCGTCGAAACCATAAAGCACAATTTTACCAGTTCAACAATAATAATGACAATGTCAGTACCAGTTGGAAAGAGCCAAAATGTTTGCTGCTGATTTTGCTATTAACTGGTTCCTACTTTTGCACAGGCAAAAGCACATTCACTTCAGCACGTGGAAAGCTTTCAAGGAACTCTGCAATTTAGACTTGTCAAAAACTGATGGTTTCTCGCCCTAGTTCGTTGGCTAAAAGTTCGCGCATGCTTTTTCAAATGTCATACCCAAGAGGAGTGCTAGTGTTTAGCCAATACCTCGAAAAGAAAAGGCATATGCGACCCCTGAAACAATATATAAATTGCAAGATTTTGAATCATTTTTCAACTCTCATTTTTTGTTGGCCGTTTAATCCGTGAAATAATAAACGAAGGCCCATCTCATTCATACGAAATACATGCCGGCGTAACTTATGGTTCAGTTCTCATCATTATTCATCACCATTTATCTCTCGCCCCCAATTATTTTTATAGTTTTGCGACGACCCAGATCTTTTTACCGATTATCCAAACTCTGATAGCACTGACTCTCTGGAGGAGCGATGGAATGTACTTTGCTTTTTACTTTTCTATCGCTATATCTACGGTCTCCATTGTTCTAACGAAATTGCTAGCCTGATTCCTTGTAGCCATATCTTAATGCGCATCCAATCCTATTAAGGTTGTGCTTTAGCATCACAGGGCATCCCCTGAATGGTAACATTATAAAAAAAAAACTTTTATTTTGACCAGAGCTTGTAAATGTACATAGATTGCAGGTACCTACTAAAGAAATGTCCAACAAATGAACAGAGTGAAGCCTGGGAAGGCAGAACACCTAAATGAAGAGATGAAAAAGACTTCCAATGTGCGTTTTTTATATTTTGTCTCAAACATTGGAGACTTCTTAAGAGCGTCTAATGTTTAGTCAAATGTATGATTACATTTGTGACAACAAGCTTTTATCTCACGACCAATCTGGTTTCCTTAAGGAAAACAGTACGCTTACTGCTCTGTTGAAGATCTCAGATGACATAAGACGGAATCTTGGTGAGAGTAATGTCATACTTCTTGCTCTGCTAGATTTTTCTAAGGCATTTGATTCTGTTGATCATGAAGTTCTTGTAAACAAATTGTAAAATCAATCTGGGTTATCTAATGCGTCACGAGAAATTCTTTGACGGATCGACATCAAAGGGTCCTTATAAATAATGAATTTTGTGATCTTGCAAATTTCAATTCTGGTGTGCCGCAGGGCTCCATTTTACGATCAATTCTCCTCTCTTTTTATATTAACGATCTTCGATAAGCAGGTATGAAATCAGAGGTTATGAAATACGCGGACGATGTTCAATTATATGGGACTACTAGAAGGCAGATCTGCAGTATGATTTGTGACATTAATCTTGACTTGAACAACGTTTGTGAATTGGCCAAATACAATAATTTGGTTTTGAATGCGAATAGAATGCAAGCTATGTTAATATATAAATGCCAGACACTTCCGGCCTTCCGCCAGTTGTCTCCGGTAGCGAAGCAGTACCTTTTACTGAAAAAGGAATAAATTTAGGAGTGGTATTTAGAAATATTTTGTGGTGGACAATATGTTGCAATCTCTGTACGAGAGCTCGGAAGCATTTGATAATAGCAACAGTGATGCCTCATATAAACTATTGCACCGCTCTTTATGGGACAATAAATTTAACAATAGCGAGCTTTTAACGTCTGCATGAGGTTTGTCTTTCGTTTGCGTCGCAACGACCATATCTCCTTATATTCGAGGTATGTTCTCGGAGTGACCATCTAAGAACACCTGAATCTTGGGCTTCTTTTGCTTAAGATAAGATAATTAATAAATTATTACCTGATTACCTAGTTGAAAGGGTTATATTAGGTTTTGTTTTATTTTATTTTGATATCAATTTTGGTTATAATTATGACATATTAACCAATCATATGATTTCCTAATGTACATTATAAGGCTAGGCCTTTGTACTTATTTTCCATACGATGAGCTTAGTCAATCGAACTAGAAATAAATAAAACCTCACTTTATAATGGTTCTATTTTATAAGAACTTGAAATAGAAAACAAAAACAAAATCACTTCAAAATTGCCTCTTATAACGTTTCTGAGAACTTTTGCTTAAACTACTAGAATCCCCTTTGGTGACGTCGTTAAATTCACTATCCTGGGATTTCCGTTTTTTGCCCCTACCATGAGGTTTCACATATTTTGGGATTTTTTCGAGAGTGTGTTCTGTTAATTTCTCTTCAATCCAATCTCTGTACATTCCAATGTGTGTGAGTATTTCGGGTTGGGCTGGATCACAGCTTTTCTGACCGTTCTTATCAACAACTTTACTGCAAAGCGATATAATTCCATACACTGTATAGTTGAAAGCATTTCCAACTACAAAAGGACCACCAGAATCTCCATTACAACTTGCTGAGTTTGTGCCTGATAACAGACAAAACATGTCGGGAGATACGAAATATTGTGGATAAATTTTTTGACACTTTTTATATGGTACTATTCGAGTTTGCGCCTTTTGTAACATGTTTGATGTGACACCCTTTGAATTAATCCCCCATCCGACGATCCATCCTACCTCACCACCTTTATAAGGCTTAACGTCCAAAGAAAGTGTGGCCTTTTGTATGTTTGGTCCAAAAACGAAAGGCTTTTCGAGCCAAACTATTGCGATATCACCCCATGCGAATATTTCGAAATCTTTTGTTAAATTATATCGTTGAATGTAACCTTCATTTATAACATAACCCGTAGCCCAAGATCCTGGTGCGGTATTGAGTTCCAATCCAAGATCGACTAGTCCTGCGCGGACGTATATAAGAGGCACTGAACCACTATTTCGAACACAGTGAGCGGCTGTTAAAACTGCGTCAGCGGCTATTATTACACCTCCACACGTTTCAATATTTGTTTCTATAAGACCATTTTCATTTATTTCTATAAATGTTGAAACATATGCCATAAACGGGAATTGATCTTGTCCTACTGCAACTATGCCGTTTCCCGGTAATGATGTTAACAGTCTCCCCACATCTTCACCGGCAAGAATAGGATTCGAACGTCCCAGCGAAAACAGCACTGACAGCAACGTGAAAATTTTGTAGGACATATTAAGTAAGTTAGCGCCACTAAATCGAAAAAGCTAAGAATTTTCTTATATACGATAAATGGCTCATTGTTAAGCTTTCAGAGCATGTGTATAAACTGCGTAAATCAAGTATGTGGCAGCCATAGAAGTGAAAACTTTTGCTGTTGTCGAGTCCGTAATTGTATATTAGTAGGCAATGGTATGTAAAACGTGTATAAGATATCGTGATAATTTCATCTATAATAAATGTGAACAGCTGCTCTGCACGTTGTACAGTAAACTAAAAGTTTCGAATGAAAGGAAACATTAGGCGCCCTGGTATCCACGTAAGTTTAAAGGTCAACATAGGTTCCTTGAGGAGGGACAGAAGCGTTGAATCCTTCTAGAATACGTCCTCATCTGGACATTCTCAAGTGTTAGTTACACCTCCAAGTGGTAGCAACCGGTTAATGCATCCTAGAACGTAGCTAATGCGGGACAAGATAACCTATTGACAAATCACCCTTATGCCCGAGGGAGTCAGCAGTGGTCCCCTTCGCCGGCTGAAAATGCTGTAGGAGTGCTGGAAGAAGGCGCCATTTGCAATATAATAACTAGCACTTCGTCAGGTGTGGCGGTGGCAGAGATGATATACTCTAACGGGTTCGCTATCTCCGCTGTACACGCAGTAGTAGAAGATGCAAATCTAATTTTAATTTTCTCTTTCTTTCTTAAATGTTATACCATAGTAGATATTTGTTAGCCAAAAGGGCGTCGAAACCATAAAGAACAATTTAACTAGTTCTTCAATAATAATGACAATGTCTGTACCAGTTTATTGTTTGCTGCTGATTTCGCTATTAACTGGTTCCTACTTTTATTTTTTATTACTTTTTAGGCAAAAGAACGTTCACTTCAGCATGTGGAGAACTTTCAAGGAACTCTATAATTTCAACATGTCCAAAACTGCTGGTTTCTTGCCCTAGTTTGTTGAGTAAAACTTAGCGCATGCCTTTTCACCTGTAATACCCAAGAGGAGTGTCTGCATGAAAATTTGCTCGCATTTAACCAATACGTGGAAAAGAAAAGACATCAGACCACTCAAACGATATGTTAATTGCAAAATTTTGAATCAATTTTCAACTCTCAGTTAATGAAATATCTAGAATAAAAAAAAAACATCTTTATCAACAATCGCCAGCACGGTTTTCAAATCGAATGGAATTTTATTTTGTTGGCCGTTTAATCTGTGAAATCATAAAGGAAGACCCATCTGATCCATACGAAATACATATCGGCGTAACATATAGGTCAGTTCTCATCATTATTCATTACCTTTTTGGCGATTATCCAAACTCTGAGAACATTGACTCTCTGGAGCATCGATGAACGTAGTTTGCTTTTTTCTTTTCTATCGGTATTTCTAGGGCTATCGTTCTGACGAAATCGCTAGCCTGATTCCTTGTAGCCATATCTTAATGCGCGTTACAAGAACTTTATGTAGTTGGCTACCCCCCCCCCCCCCCCCCAATTTTCAGGTTTTAACGAAATGTCAGAATGTTTTCTAAGCAGTTTACCATCTTCTATTTTGCTCACTTATGAGCCCGACACCTTTAAACTTGGCGTACATCGAAACCTCCGTCAATCAACCTATTTCCCTTAACCGTAATTCTACTCCTATGAAGGCAGTGCTTTAGCATCACAGGGTATCCCTTCATTGGCAGCATTATAAAAAAAAATTTATTTAGACTAAAACTTTTCGATGTATATAGAGTGCAGGTTTTACAGAAAACGTCCAACAAATCAACAGAGCACCGAAATGAAAAAAAGAAAGAGACTCTCAATGTGCCTTCTTTATATTTTACCTCAAACATTGGAGATTGTGTAAGAGCATGCAAGTTATATATGATTAGTATATTGCAGTTTTCAACTAAAGTACTGGAGCGTCTAATGTTTAATCAAATGTATGATTATATTTCTGACAACAAGCTTTTATCTCACGACCAATCTGGTTTCCTTAAAAAGTACAGTACGCTTACTGCTCTGTTGAGGATCTCAGATGACATAAGACAGAATCTTGATGTCAGAGAGAAATGTCACATTTCTTGTTCTGCTGCATTTTTCTAAGGCATTTGATTTTGTTGATTATGAAGTCATTGTAAACAAATTGGAAAACCAATTTGGGTTATCTAATGCGTCAATAAAGCTTATGCGAAATTTCTTAACGGATCGACATCAAAGGGTCCTTGTAAATAAAGAATTTTGTGATCTTGTAAAGTTGAATTCTGGTGTGCCGCAGGGCTCCATTTTAGGACCACTTCTCCTCTCTTGATAATAGCAGCAGTAATGCGTCATATAAACTATTGCAGCTCTCTTCATGGTACAATGAATTCAACAACATTTCTTATGTTAAAACGAGCTTTTAACGCCTGCATTTGGTTTGTCTTTCGATTGCGTTGCAACGACCATTTCTCTTCGCATTCGAAGATAATTAATAAATAAATTATCACCTGATTACCTAGTTGAAAGGGTTAGGTTTTTAACTTAGGAAATAAAAAGTCCTTTTTGGCAATGTAACTAAGCTTTGGAATGATTTCTAGAGTGTAAGACGGCTCATTCGAAACGCCAATTTAAAAAAAAATACAGGAGATGTATAGTTAATAGTCCTTAGTTTTTATTTATTGAATAACATTTCAATTTTGGTTACAATCAATGGCACATAAACTAATCAAATCATTTGCTAATCTACATTATAAGGTAAGGCCTTGTACATGATCGTAAGAAATGGTTCTATTCTATAAGAACGCTAAATAGAAAAAACAACAACAAAAACAAAATCACTTCAAAATTGCTTCTTATAACTTTTTTGAGAACTTCTGCTTAAACTACTAGAATCCTCTTTTGCGACGTCGTTAAATTCACTATCCTCGGATTTCCTTTTTTTGCCCCGCCCATGCGGTTTCACATGTTTTGGGATTTTCTCGAGAGAACCTGAAAAGCTTGGAAGTGCTTCTAAAGTGTGTTCTGTTAATTTCTCTTCAATCCAATCCCTGTACATTCCTATGTGTGTGAGTATTTCGGGTTTAGCTGGGTTACACCTGTACTGACCGTTCTTATCAACAAATTTACTGCAAACCGATATAATTCCATAGACTGTATAGTTGAAAGCATTTCCAACTACAAAAGGCCCACCAGAATCTCCACCACAACTTACTGAGTTTGTGTCTGATAACAGACATAATATGTCGGTAGACATTAAATACTTTGGATAACTTTGTTGACACTTTTGATATGGTACTATTCGAGTTTGTGCCTTTTGTAACATGTATGACATGGCACCCTGTGAATTAATCCCCCATCCGAGGATCCATCCTAGCTCACCACCTTTATAAGGCTTGTCGTTCAAAGGAAGTGTGGCTTTTTGTATATTTGGTCCAAAAACGAAAGGCTTTTCGAGCCAAAGTATTGCGATATCACTCCAAGCGAATATTTCGAAATCTTTTGTTAAATTGTATTGTTGAATGAAACCTTCATTTATAACATAACCTGAAACCCTAGATCCTGGTGAGGTCTTCAGTTCCAATCTAGTATCGACTAATCCTGCTCGGACGTACATAAGAGGCACTGAACCATTATTTGCAATACAATGAGCGGCTGTTAAAACTGCATCAGCGGCTATTATTATTCCTCCACACGTTTCCATTTCTATTCCTTTAAGGCCATCTTTAATAATTGGTGTTAATATTGAAACATGTGCCATAAACGGAAACTGATCTTGTCCTACTGCAACTATGCTGTTTCCCGGTAGTGATGTTAACAGTCTCCCGACATCTTCGCCGGCAAGAATAGGATTCGAACGTCCCAGGGAAAACAGCACTGACAGCAACGTAAAAATTTTGTAGGCCATATTAAGTAAGTTAGCGCCACTAAATCGAAAAAGCTAAGAATTCTCTTATATACGATAAATGGGGCTCAGATTGGAGCTTTCAGAACATTTGTATAAACTGCGTAAATCAAGTATGTGGCAACCAAGTAAGTGAAAACTTTTGCTGTTGTCGAGTCCGTAATTGTATATTAGTAGGCAATGGCATGTAAAACGTGCTGAAGATATCGTGATAATTTCATCCATACTGAATGTAAACAGCTGTTTTAAACATTGTTGAGTAAACTAAAATTTTCGAATGAAAGGAAACATTAGGCGACATGGTATCCACGTAAGTTTAAAAGTCAACATAGGTTGCTGGAGGAGGGACAGAAGAGTTGAAGCCTTCTAGAATACGTCGATCCTCAGCTGGATATTCTCAAGTGTTAGTTACACCTCCAAGTGTTAGCAAGCGAGCAAAAAACATCCTAGAACTTAGCCAAGTAACAAATGCGGGAAAGGGTAATTTCTTGAAAAATCCCCCTTGTCCCCGAGGGAGTCAGCAGTGGTCCCTCCTTTTAAAGGTTTTTCAGCGACTATGGAGGCTGAAGGCGGTTGAAAGTGATGTAGCAATCCTGGAAAAAGGCGCCATTTGCAAAATAATAACTATCACTTCCTCAGGTGCGGCGGTAGCAGAGATGTTAGACTCTAATGAGTTGGCTATCTCCGCGGTACACGCACCAGTAGAAGATACAGATCTGCCTTCCTAAGGGTTGCTGGCTCTGAACTGAAGCGTCATGACCTAGAACTTTTCAATGCCGTCTGAAAAAGGGCGGAGGGTATAACTAACGCATGGACCATGAAGGAACACTGGAGACGGTGGAACAATATGGCTTTCTGCAGATGAGCTAGGATTCTAGCATTGACCCAGGAAACCTAGTTTAGCAACGACATTGCGATAACCAGATAACTCAGTTGCCCCCGCTAAGGGAGATTGGATGGTCCTTTTCGGTTAATCTCCGGAGAGGTGTTTTTAGTAAGTAAGAATCTCACACTACTGGAGAGCATGGGCTGTCCGGTGTCTTTGGGGAGATTTTCACCTCCCCCGGAAAAAAAAGTCAACATACCAAGGGTCGACGGTGATTTTATTGTGTACTCTAGTCTGCCTACCGATACTAATGTGTAATATTTTGCATAGTGAGTGAGTCAAGGTAGTTTTGGGGGCTGATCCCTAGTTGTCTTTCTAATTTTTGATGACATTTGGTGTTAAAGTGATAGGTTAGGTAGTTTATATTCCTCAATAAAAAAACCACTTGCGACCTAACTTTTTTTTTAGATCAAGGCAGGGTCGGTGGCCGGTGCAGACCGAAGTCCGGAGTATATAAAAAAAAGATTGCTTTTAAATAAAAGTGAATTAAGTAATGAAAATATAATAAAACTATCCAAAAAGTATCATTATTGACAATATTTAGCGCAACAAAATTCTGTACTAATTTTTATTATTTTAGTCATAGTTGTATCCAGTGTTGTAAAGTCCGTCAACGACCAGGTATGACTGGTAGAACTGAAGATTCTTGAATAAGATTCTGTGAACGGATCTATAAGAATTCACTAAATTTGGCATAGTGAATTTACATAACACTCACTTTTGGAGTCAGGAAAACCCAAGAATTCCTCGACACACCTCCCCCGTCCCAGAACAAATTCTTCGTAAACTTGTGGGCAGCAATTGTAGGTAATCGGCTTATTGGTCACATATTTTACTGAATAGGTGAAACAGTGATAACTATTTGAACTTCCTGTAAAACGATCTAATCGACTTAATGGAGGACGAAATACGAAGAATTATGTTAAATTAACATGACGAAAGAAACGTACTCCAGTGGTTAAATGGAAATTACAGGGGAAGGTTGGTAGAACGGCGGGTTACCTTTACTTGGACAGCTCATTCTACCGACCTAACCCCACTTAATTTTTATTAATGGAGGACTATGAAAGAAAGGGTATGCCGGACAAAAGCTGCAACAAGAGATGAATTCAAAACAAGAATTTAAATAAAATTAAAGAAAATCTAGTAACAACTGACTTGAAAAGAGTCATGCGAAAAAGAGCACTTCTGTGTATTCGAAGTATAACGGAGGACATTTTCCAAATATGTAAAATTATTAATCTTACTTCCTTTTTTCAGCACTACTAGCCACCTATTCACAGGACTCAGGTCTCCCTAATTTTAACAGAAAGAGTAAAAAGATCAACAATTTAGGAGGGCGGTAGAATTTTTTCTTAGGAGGGCAGCTATGAGCTATAACTTGAAAATGGTAAAAAAAGTTTTGTGCGCTAAAGTTTCCATCGAAAGCGAACACAGAGAGGGAGTTGGACCAATTCGTTGAGCGGCACGACCACCATGCCATGGGAGTAGATTTTTTAATTCAATTTTAAAAACCCACGGAGAGACCTGGTCCCGAACTCGGGAACTATGCCATGGTGATCGTGCAGCTGAACCAATTGATCCAACTACGTCTCTTCTTGAAAAGAATGACAAAAAAGTAAGTCAAGTGTGTGCGTTGTTCATGCTTCGAGGGTTCCGTACTTAAGTTATTTTCAAATTTCAAAATTTTTTTTAATATTTTGTCAGAATTATATGAAAGCAAATTACAAGTATATACACCTCCTCCCAGTGTTATTCGAGCCGAGGCATAAGAGTCGCCATAACCCAACAACAGCAAAATCCAAAATCTTACAACAGCATAACTGAAAATTAAAGAATCTGTCATGACAGAGAGACAGACATACGGATATAACTACAAATTAACGACTTTCGGACTTTTTCCTTTACTTGTGCTGGGAAACCTTGCTTCTTGCAAATTTAATGATTCTAGGTCAACGGGAAGCGGCAAAATGGGCGTATTTCGCGGCATAAATGGCTGTATTTTTTTATCGTTGACTTAGAAGCTTGATTTTTTTTACAGCTCTAAGGAACCGTGGACATTAGCATTTGATATTAATTTATACTCAATACCTCCATGCATTAATGAGAAAAAGGGGCTTGACAGACAGACTGACAGCCAGCCAGCAGACAAAAGTTTCTCGTGTTTCAAAATTATTACAAATAAAAATTCAAAAGCAAAATTTTTTATTTATTTCTAGTATTGCTTTATAACTACTTTTATAGACTTCATTTTCTTCATGTTATCATTTCAACTTGCTTGTACATTTGTATGTAGAAGACGGAGGTGTCAGCAAAAATTTTGTTGGTCCGTTCTTCAAACTACTTTCAATCCATTCCTTGTACATTCCAATGTGTGTGAAAACTCCTGGTTTACTTGGATTACAAAATATTTGACCGGATTTATTAACTATCTTGGATACAGAAGAGGATAGCCCATAAACGGTTTTTCCATCTGTGAAAGGGCCACCAGAATCTCCAACACAAGCTGTTCCTTTTCTATTTTCCGATAGTAGACAAAACATTTGCGGAGTAATCTTAACATTTCGTTTTAAATTCTGGCAATTTTCGTTTGATATAACTTGCATTTGAGTCTTTTGTAACATTTGTGAGGAGATTCCGCTAGAATTAAGGCCCCAACCGACGATCCATCCTAACTTGTTAGCAAAATGTCCATCGGACGTTACAAGATTGGCTTTGTTGATATTTTTTCCGAAATGAAAAGGACTTTGTAACCAAATTATCGCAATATCACTGAGGTAACGTATAATTGCATCGTCTGGAACCCTGTTATGTATTGTGTATCCTTCATGTTTTGTATACCCGCTACCCCACGATTTTGCTGCTTTCTGATGTTCAAGTTCTAAGTGAACTAACCCGGCTCGAATTGTTATTGCTGGCGCTGAGATACTGTCCAAAATACAGTGAGCAGCTGTTAAAACTGCGTCCTCTGCTATTATAACGCCTCCGCACGTTCTTATTGTTCTCTTTATGATACCATTTTCTTTTACCTTTCCATTTATCCTTATATATGCCATAAAAGGAAACTGATCCTGTCCCTCGACGGCAGTTAGATTTTCAGAGATTTTTCGTAATATACCAACATCACTGCCATCATAAATAGGATTGGAATAACTCGCCGAGAATAGTATTGATACGGACAATATAATCTTATAGACCATCTTGGTGTATAATGTTGCCAACGTACTAAATACTGGGAAGCAGGAATGCCTTTTTATAAGACAATTGTTGAGTATAGAAACTTTTTCTAACCATTTGTGTAAACTTATCTTAAAACTCGTGGAAGAACAACATTTAAATTGTTTGTATTCGTATACACGTGTGCTTTAAACGTCTGAAGGCTTTGTTACCAACTTGTCATTAACGAATTTTAAGTTATTCAGACCGAACAAACTCGATCACTTTTACATCTAGTTTCCGATTTGATGCGAAGGCCTCCATTAGCTAAAGGCAGCGTTTGATGCTGTTGTTGATGAATCTAAGTTTCTTTTATCCGAACGCAAATCATGTTAACCAATTTTAATATTTCTTACGCCGCTCGAGTATTTAGTGGTTTTGTTTTGAGGTTTTTCTTTAAGTCGCCGATAGAGTAAGGTATAACATGTTGGTCTTCCATCACGACGCGACGGGTCGAATCCCACCGGCGGCGGCGACACATAGTTGGTTTCACAACAGATTACGCTTAAAGGTAATTGAGAGTTGCTGAATAATGTCAATGGTTTAGATTCTATTTCTTTCTTTCGACGTAACCGGTCTCAGTCCCGGTTTAGAAAGAAGGAGAAAAAGCCACGCGCCAACCAGAACATCCAGATAATCTATGCACTATACAAATACACTCTCAGTGATTTCCAGAACACCTCAAGAAGCAATTAAATCGATGAACCGTGGTAACGCACTAGGGATTGATGGAATGCCGACGGAATTACGGAGTTGTATCGATAATTGAATGGCAAGAACACCACACCATAAATCCAGGGTTCGACCCTCAGTCCCCACGTGAGTTTAAAGAAAAATATTTCAATAAAATTCAAAAATACACTCCGTTTCTACGCTGTTGTCTAGCTTGCAGTAATGCAAAAACAAGATAACTACACTACAGGTTTCAAAGGTGTTTACACAACGCAACCCTCGAAAACTGCAGTTTTTGGTGCTGCGCCGAAGTAAAAGTTGCAATGTGTAACCGTACCATATGCAACGCTAATTGTTACAACTCCTCAGGTTCGCCATTCAGTGGAATAGGTCCCGATTTCCCAACAACAACCGGGTTCCCTCAACCCGGTATCCGAATTACCTTCCGATCACAGCGATGACAACGAATTATAGGGTTATCCCCTGGGCATTGTTGTTGGGACTTAACCACTTTGCGCATTTGGACAATTCCGACGATGTGTCTCCTATCCAACAAACAAAGTCGTGTTGCCAAAATGCCCGAAGGCTGAGCAGGGCTTAAGATCAATGCTGCTAAAACTAAATTTATGCGCATGGAATCCAGGAGACCAAACGAAATTTATAATGAAGCGCAGTATGTACAGGCTCGCATCAACAACGATCTGCGAATCGAATGTGAAATTTATTCTGTTGTACGGCTATTCAAGTCACCTCTAAACTACAAGCTTTTGTCAACCAGTTTCTCCGAAGACGTATAGAAACTCAAAAGGCCTAGACGAAATAGAAATCAGCGTTCAAAGTGGCGAAAATGATAATAGATAGGCCACACACTGAGAAGTGAGTCAAATAACAAAGCTTCGCAACCTCTTGATTAAAAACCGCACGAAAGTTCTCACAATTTTGAATACCCCGCCGTAATAGTATAAGTGAAAGAAATTTTCGAAGACACCATGGTTAAAAAGTGGACTAGCTTATTTCAACAAGAACGAAAGAGTTGTGAAAATGATCCCCGTCCGGGATGTCCTCTGATGATAGTGACCGAAGAAAATGTTGGAAAGGTTGAGAAATTCGTACTGGCCGACCGAAGAATAAAAATTTGACAGATAGTAGGAGAGTTCCAGATCAGCGAAATATGGGTTGAAGAAATTTTGCACGAGCATTTGAATGTGAGAAAAATTAGAGCGCGTTCGGTACTGAAAATGCTAACGCAGTTCTATAAGCAACGACGACTGTAGACTTCTAAGGAGATTTTGGAGTTAGCCGGGGACAATCTAGATGAACGAATCGTAACAGTGGAGTCCAAACAGGAATCCATATAATGGATAAAAAAAGAGTCATGGCCCCCAAAGAAATTCAAGGTGGAAAAGACGGCTTCGAAGTTTATGGCTACTGTTTTCTAGGACAGCGAAGCTGTTTTGCTAACCGATTATCTGTCAAAGTGGACTACTATGAATGGTCAATGTTACGCAAATTTATTGTATCAGGCACGTCAAGCAGTCGTACAGAAGCGACGCGGGAAACTGGATTGCGGAGTGCTGTTTTTGCAAGACAATGCATCCGTTCACACGGCGAGGGTTCACGTTAGGCCCTGAAAGACCCGGGTTTCTTAGAAATTGAACAGCCACCCTACAGTCCAGACCTAGTCCCCAACGAATTTTTTCTAATTTGAAAAAGGAATCAGACGGAAGAGTTGACAGTTTCAAGAGTTAGTTATGACTCCAAGTGGTAGCAACCGGGCAATGCATTCTAGAACGTAGCCAAGTAACTAATGCGGGAGGAGATAACCTCTTAGAAAATCCCTCTAATCTCCGAGGGTTCTGCATTGGTCTACTCCTTCCGAAGGTTTTGCGTCGGATATGGAACTGGTGCTGGCTGAAACTGCTTTAGCATTCCTGGAAGAATTCGCCATTTGCAAGACAATAACTAGCACTTCCTCAGGTGAGGCGGTGGCAGAGATGATAGACTCTAACGAGTTGGATATCTCCGCTGTACACGCACCAATAGAAAATGCAGATCTGACTTCTGAACTGAAGTGTCATGTCCCGGAATTCTTTAATGCCGTGGTCAAAGAAGGGGTGGAAGTTATGATTAACACATGGACCAAGAAGTAACACTGGAGACGGTGGAACAATATGAATTTCTGCAGATAGGATAGGATTCTAGCATTAACCCAGGAGACCGAGTTTAGCGGCGACAGTGAGATAATTTGATAACTTAGTCGCCCCCGCTAAGGGATACTGGAAGGGAACGAAAAGGGACCCGCTTCTATGTGGTCTGGTTTGGCTAATCCCTGAGTACGTAAGAATCTAACACTACTGGAGAGCTCGGGCTGTCCGGTGTCTTTGGGAAAATTTTCACTTCTCCCGCTAAAATAAAAAATAAAACACCAGCCTAAGGAAAAAAGTGACAGAGTATTAACATTTATAAAATATAATTTAATTTATCGACATTGACTGTACATGAATAATTGCGTCATTTTTAAAATGATCGGAAAAAACTCTGTAAAAACCTAAACAAATGGCAAAATCATATTGTGCTTTACTTCTTTAGAGAGCTTTTATTTAAACCAATATAGCTTCCTTCTCGGACCTCGTTGAGTTTACTGGAGGTTTTCTTTTGATATCCCTTCCACGACATTTCAACTCTTTTGCGTTTTCATCTGGAGAACCTGGAAAAGTTGAAGGGATTTCTTTAATTTGTTGGGGTCCTTCATTTAATTTTTCATCAATCCAATCCCTGTACATTCCAATATGTGTGAGTACTTCAGGTACTTCTGAATTACAATATTCCTGACCATTTTGATCAGTTATATGATCGTTAAACGACATGATTCCATAAATTGTATAGTTTGAAGCATTTCCAACTACAAAAGGACCTCCAGAATCTCCGGTACAACTTACTGATTTTGTGCCTGATAATAGACAAAATGTGTCAGAAGCTATAAAATTTGCCGGATAACTCTCTTGACACCTCTGATGTGTTACTGTTTGAGTTTTTGCCTTTTGCAACATACATGACAATTCACCGTTTAAATTAATGCCCCATCCGAGGATCCAACCTACCTCACCACCTTCATAAGCCCTAAAATCCGAAGAAAGTGTCGCCTTTTGTATGTTTGGTCCAAAAACGAAAGGCCTTTCTAGCCAAAGTATTGCGATATCAGCCAATGAGTTTATATTGAAATCTTTTGCCAAATTGTAGTCTTGAATATAATCTTTATGTGTAACGTAACTTTTAACCCATAAACCTGGTGCGGCATTCAATTCCAATCCAAGATCGACCAATCCCGCGTGTACGTATAAACCATGATTTGAACCACTATTTGGAATGCAATGAGCAGCTGTTAAAACTGCGTCAGCGGCTATTATTACACCTCCACACGTTGTGATTTCTGTTTCTATGAAGCCATTTTTATTTATTTCTGCAAATGTTGAAACATGTGCCATAAATGGGAACTGATCTTGTCCTACTGCCACTGTGTTGTTCCCCAATAGTGATGTTAATAGTCTTCCGACATCTTCACCGGCAAGAATTGGATTTGAACGTCCCAGCGAAAACAACACTGACAGCACCGTAAAAATTTTATAGGCCATATTAGGCAAGTAAGCGCCACTAAATTGAAAAAGCTAAGAATTTTCTTATATACGATAAATGGGGCTCAGAGTGGAGCTTTCAGAACATTTGTATAAACTGCGTAAATGGAAATCAAATATGTGGCGGCCAAAAACTTACAAAGTTATACTGCTGTCGATTACATAATTTCATAATAACATGCTAAAGCAATAATTTCATAGTGAATGACAGCTGCTTTTAACGCAGTCAAATCAAGCTTCTCGAGTAGAAGGAAGAAAGCATAGGCGGTTAAGGTTTCTGAATCGTTTGGGAATTACAGGGTTAAAATTTCAATTTTCATGGTATGCACATTACTCTCTTATTTTCATATTTTGATCAATTCAATGCAGCGACCGACATCAAGCAAACACCAAAAAAA
Source organism: Leptarthrus brevirostris (assembly GCA_964036015.1). NCBI lineage: Eukaryota > Metazoa > Arthropoda > Insecta > Diptera > Asilidae > Leptarthrus > Leptarthrus brevirostris. Next base: position 3,094,125 of record OZ038373.1, on the reverse strand, counting down.
CTACTATCTCAATTACCTGTCCGAAACTCTTAACAATGTTGGTCTAACTCCTACCATTGCAGGTACAGTCACTTCCAATAGTGAAAAAAAAAATGAAATTACCAAAAATTCAGCATTTTCCCAACTTTTCTCCGAAATTCATGCACCTCCCTTTTATATTATTATTGTCGCTCAGCGTCTGAAAGTACGGCTCATCTGGGTGCCTGGACATAGTGACAACTACTGTAGAGCCGACAAACTAGCGAGAATCGGTACTACTCGTCCCGACTCGGATATTAACCACCAGCTGAGAAACCCGTGGGCAACTTGCAAACTGGAGATTTTACAGTCATCTCTCAGGAATGCAAATGTTAGTTGGCAGGAGGAACACGAATGCCAGATCACTCAACCAACAGATATCGCCAAAGCTTGACCGTAAACGGTCGAGCTATCTTACTCGAACGCAAAATTAATTAGCATTAGCGAAGCCGTTATTACGGGCCGCTCATAAGTTGACATACCGATAAACTAGGCGCACCTTCAAACGACTTCCGTAGGAGTTGCCATGACGAAGGGGAAGAGGAAACTAAACTTTACCTCCTGTGCAACTGCCTGGCCCTAGCCAACCGTACGAACCGATTTTTGGGCTCCCCTTTTTTCGAAGAACTAAGCGAATTGGGCTCCACTGACGTCAGGGACCTAGTTCGATTTATCAGGAGCTCCAAATATGGTATCACAAGGAGCCTGCTTTGCCTATGTGTGACTTTTTAGGCAGCCACTCTAACCTAACCTAATCTACTTAGCTTCTTATTCGGCTTAACAAGTAGCAAACATTTCGCAGAAATGCAAGAAAAGGAATTATGATCCTCTGGTTAATTAAGTTTTTTCATGTTCTAAAACTCTGGCGCACATTGCTGTCACAAATAGCATAATCTACGAAAATATAATAAAAAGGTTGATAGCACCTCAATATTAAAAGGAATTAACTTTAGGCCGTCTTTGTCTACTACTGATGTTATCAACAAAGTAAAATGTCCATTTAGTTTGAAAATATGTAGCTATTGTATAATATTAACTTAAGGAAACATTTTGAGACGACAAATAATTAATTTGTCCTTTGTATGGAAAATGCTTGTAACTTTCTAGCGTCCATTTGAAATTTTTGCGTTCTTAAAAAATGTGGTGAAAACAAGATTTTATCCAAATTAAATAAAAGCAAAGTGGAATACTCACATAGTTATTACACCGCTTCGCTGTCGTTGATGAGTTTTATATATTTACAACACAATATGTAAAATATTAACAACTAAAACACTCACAACACTAAAAAACAAGCTTCACTGTCCACATTTCACAACAAAATGACAAGTTCACACCGTAATGAAGTTGGGCAAGCTTCTAAGAAGTAGTAGTAGGAATCGTGTGATAAGTTCATATGCAAATTTTGATTTTGTTATGTGAATTTAAGAAAGATTACTTCGAATAAAAAATTTTAAGTAAATTCGTTTATTTTGAGATAAAAATTGTCTCAAAGGATATTTATATCAATTAAGAATAAAATTAAATTATTTTGCCTTTTAGATTTAAGCAAAAGGGTTGTATTAATTGTAATGTTAAGGTGCCTTAATAAGCTTACGACTTGAGATGATAAATATAAAGAACAAATTGAATTTTCAAAATAAAATCAAAAAGTAAATTTAAGACGTTGTTTCGATACATTTCTTTTTAATCCAAAAGCAGAACATGAATTAAGATGTGATTACAGTAGATCTAAGTGACGAATTAAACATTGGATTCAGGAAGTTCCACCCAGTGCACGAGCGGAAATTAGCCGAATAAAAATAGACTTGCCCATTTCTAGATTGAAACAGACTGAGCCTAGAGCTTATCAATGAGAAAGCCGTGCTAAAGTCGGTGAATATGTAATCTACCTGCATACCCGACTCAGTAAGCGGCAATTTCCACCACCAATTTTCACGAATTCGATAAAATTGGTGGTGGTTGATTTACTCTTAATAAATCCGAGCTGGATAAGTCCATGAAGGGTCTACAGTAAAAGCGGACCACGTCGCTTATTAGAGTTTCGAATGCCTTCGCAAGACGCCTGAATGACACTTAAATAAGACTTGGAAAGCCTGAGTAAAAATTATACCTTTCCAAATGTCAGCCCGCTGCAGGCACGTAGCAATAAAAGACACACGAAATAGTCCAAATCAAGCATGGTATGCTTATACTTTTTCTAGACTAAAATTTAAAATGAAAACAATAAAATAATTTTCGTAGATTAATTTTTAAATGTTTGGTCCTGTAGCGGGAGAGTACATAATACTACCGTTGTTTGTTATGCATGCTCGCAACGGGCGTGTATATACTTTTAAAAGTATTAACGTCTGTATTTGCTTTGGGCGTGAATTTATACAATCAATTATTTTTACTCGGTTAGAAGTCTCGGAAGGGGTGCTTACTATAGCTTCTGCACCAATCTGGCAACTAACTTTACTAAATAACTGTAAAACAAAAAACATATCGTGTCTGCAAAGAAGCTGCTTAGGTTAGGTTGGGATACTAGTGCTACTGGTTGGGGTACTGCTAAAATCATCTTCAGCTTGCCTCACTTAGACACTAGATTGGTCCATTGTACCCCATAGATTCCTGCGAATCTGACCTTACTTATACCTTACTCTCATAACCATTTTAGTTCACTAAGATATCTCAATCGTATATGCCCTGCGAGTGTGCTGTCTTGGCATCAATAAGAGGCTGGCTACTGTATAGCTACTGCTTCTCACGGCTTGCAGAGCTGTAGGGCATTGAGCCGAAATTACGGATTCCACATCATTTGCGACTCAACCTAGTCTTCTGGTCTATCTATGGTCCAGTGTCCCATTAAAACTCCTACTAGATTCCTGATATCGGTTCTGCAACTACAAGGAATACGTTAGTTCTTCTCTTGCTATACTTAAGCCACATGTGTCTGATAGTGCAACTTGTGCCCCGTTTAGCCCACCAATAATAATTAGCCTTTTTCTTGTCCTCACTGACAATGCCTACCTTCAGGGTGCTGATCGGAATTTTCATATAGGTGACCGCGTCGTCAGGCGTATCCATTTCACTCCAATTCAACCGGTCTCTCATTAACCGGGATATCCGTGAGTCCAGTCACCCAGCATAGTGGCTGATGGTTGTCAAGAATTTGACGGATATCAATGTCGCCAAGTCATCCGCATATGCAGAAACTATGAAAGCTCCCTCCCTTAGTATATTCAAGATTTTTTTCATAACCACTAACCTCCCTCACCCTCCCCCACATAGCTTTCTCCAGCATATTTCTCTCGTCACAATTTAGTCGCCCATGCAGGAGCTAACCTTTCTATTGAGGAGCATAGAATTCATCAAGTCACATAGGCCATTATTAATATCCATTCACAGCCGGTTTTCTAGATACCGAAACAAATTCCATATGATCCTAAGGCTCGTGTGGCTATAAGAGACCCTTTAAATATCGCTAAGCGCAATCGCACGTAGTCCCCTTCAGTTCTATGCAGTCCACGGATAACTTGGAGGACATCCATCGAAATATTAAATTTAAGAACTTCTTACGATCAGCAGTATGTAGTCCTTAACGATATAAACCAATACAGCACCAAGATTAACCTAGCAGACTTAGAAGGAGTGATACAAACACATTTCTCTTACGTAAAGACTTGTTCTTAAGACGTCGATTACGGTTGATGGCTATTGGTTGAAAAACTGCACAGAGTAAGAAATAAAGAATTATGTCTTTGTTCCCACCAGAAAAGGACCGGCGATGAAATTAGATGAAGATCCGAATTGACCACACTCAGGGACATTTAGCCAAGCAATCCACAAAACATGCGTCGAGTAGGCAGACTTCAAGCAATGTGAAAGGAAAACATGCTGACACAGAGAAGAGCAACTGTGAAAAGGTCTTCTGACCTTTGTGCAAAAACTAACTTAAGGAGAAGGGAAATACTGATGTTATTAACGCATTATAATCTCAATACTTCAACAAAACAAACACAAGAGAGAGCATTCACCTTAAAACAGATGAAAATTGTAAATGAGACATTTTTTATCGCGAGTACATGCCCAGAACATTTGTAGGATCACGTCAAGTAAATTCCAAGTTGAGAATTTAAAAATACTGCGAGAAATACTAAGAAAAAGTAGAATGCCCCAATCTTTTCCTATTCTTTACTGTAGCAAATTTCGATTTGTTTACACCACCAATGCTCAGCTGTTTGTGTCAGCTTCCGCGCTTTTATCTAGAGTAGGCTATGCTGCCAAGAAAAGCGAAGGAACGTAAAATCGGTAAGTTCGTGCGCATGCGTGAACGGAACTACGAAAAGAGAGTTGGAGGGCAACTGTTTGCATTATATGACTTATGAGGGTTTTAAAGAGAATGGTAAGTAAATTCACGTTGCAAGACATGCGTTAGGAAAGAAATACAAATTGTTTTCCAGCTAATTATAGGATAAGAAAAAATTCGAATATAATTAAATAAAATTTATTCATAACCATTACAAATTATAGCTTCGCCTTTTTTCCATCAGTAATAATGCCGCAACCACTGCTCCTTTTGTTGGTATTAACTGAAGGTGGTGGCAGTAAATCTTTTGGTCCTTCTTGTAATTTTTCTTCAATCCACTCTCTGTAGCTTCCGATATGTGTATAAACCTCAGGTATTCGCGGATCACAAGTTAAAATACCATTTTTAATTTCACTAGATCCGTAGGATGAAAGCCCATAAACAGTGTTTCCAACTACAAACGGTCCACCAGAATCTCCAAGACAAGCTGTTGAATTCCTATAGTCTGATAGTAAACATAATGTATCAGACATAGCCACATATTGTGGTCTGGCCTTCTGACACACTTCAAGTTTTACTACTCGCGTTTGGGCCTTTTGTAACATTTGTGATTGGGCACCGCTGGATGTAGCGCCCCATCCAAGAATCAACCCTAACTTGTTTTCAAACGGATCGTCAGCGGTCGCTAGGTTAGCCTTTTGGATATTAATCCCAAATCTAAATGGTGTTCTTAACCATATTATTGCAATATCGCTTAGATAACGTACTCCGAATTTTTCGGACACCGTATATAATTCTAAAAATCCTTCATTTTTTGTATATCCCCTTGCCTGTGATCTAGGTGCTAATTTGCGTTCGACCGATAGATGAACCAATCCGGCCCAAACGTCAATAATAGGTTTTGATATACTATCCGGAATACAATGTGCGGCAGTTAAGACTACGTCTTCAGAGAGAATAACTCCACCACACATAGCCAGTTTTTTCTTTATAACACCATTCTCCTTAACATCTGCTACAATTTCGATATGTGCCATAAAAGGAAACTGATCTTGTCCTAAACCAAGTAATTCATTTTCGGAGAATTTATATACCGCACCAACATTCTCACCGCCAAAAATGGGGATTGAATGTCCGACCGATGATATAACTAATATGAGCAGTAGTGCGTCGTAGAGCATCTTTAAAGAACTTGTCAATAACTGCTTAGCTAACAGTTGAGGTAGATCTTTTATATACCGAATTTTATTTATTCTTAAATTTTACTACGTAAATTAAATTGCAGATCGTCAAACATATATTGTTGCTAAGTTGAAATATTGCGTTGTGTTTTCAATTTCGGATCAACTAACGCTACAGACTTATTTGCGCATGGAAACAACCTGCTAAGTACAAAAAACAAAAACAAGTGTTTTGATCTGCACGTTTTAGCGATATTAGAAAAACTTATTCATACACACGTGTATTAATCACTTATGTTTCCAACTTTATACTATGTTACTTCAACCCGCAAGTTCTTACTAATTTGTTACTATGTTAAAAAGTATTAAGCAAAGTATAGAAGTATAGTAAAACCTCTTTTATCTGGCATACTCGAAACCAAGCTCTTTTTTGATGAACCATGCGGGAAGTTAAGAAAAGTACAGAAATGCATGTCATTATAGTGTCATCCCGGGTATCAAAGTATGTTGAGCTTACCTTATATTATAAACTTAAAGGTAGAGTAATCATTATTCGATGATAAGCTGACGTTGAGTTTTCAGGCGCTGCTTGGAACGTCCGAACTCGATGTTTCATTAAATATGCGTGACATAGAGGCGATAGGCTCGTAGATTCCATACAGCGTTCGGTGATGCGGCACATGGAAAATCTGCACCGGGCGGAGATATTTAACGTCGTTGAGTTGATCGACCCCTGCAACAAATCGTACAAAAAAAACCATTTTAGAGACCTTGCGTCTCCTTTCAAGAGAGTAAAGGGACTGAGCCTAGCATTTAAAGGAGAAAGGAAGGTAGAATCGCTCCTGGGGAAGCCGCGAAGATCAAACCTAAGGAATCTGCGTTGGACTGATTCAATTCGATTAATGTAAACGGTGAAGTAAGGATTCCAAATCGGACTGGTATACTTCAAGACAAGTCTGTCGAAAGTGCGGAAAAGAAGCATCGTTAAGTAGGGATCGTCAAGCTCCTTAGATCACCTCTTTACGAAGCCGCACGTGAAATTGGCTTTGCCAACAAAGAAGTCAACGTGGTTTTCGAACGAGAGACGATAGTGTTGTAAACCACCCCTTAAACCTTGATGTTATCGAGCCTGCTTAATAGGGCGTAGTTGAAGAAAATAGGACAATCCCTACGTGACAAGGACATAACGGCATATTTGCTGGAATTAAGTTGAAGACGATTAAAGGAACACCAATCGTAAAAAATGCACATATCAGAGTTCAACAGAGCGCAGTCGTCGACTGAAGACCGTACGGAGGATTTTAGCAACATCAGCAAAACACAGGATTCTCGAGCTGGGCAGAAACAGTGAGATGTCGTTAATATATAGTAATTTATGAAAAGAAGCGGGCCAAGAATGCTATCTTGAGGCATCCTAGAGATAACAACTATTGACTGGCAATTGGTCGATAATAAGAGATATTGCGTTTGTTGTCTTTCTTGTGAAGAGCAATTTCCAAAGTTTAGGAAACACACCAGTGCAAATAGACAAATTAAACAAATGGCAGAGAATTTGAGTCAGAGACACACTGCAATTTTTCCAAAAAAATACCCAGCAACGCAATCGAGACCACACGAGAAACTATCAGCCAAATCCGAGATGTATTCCAAGACGGTAGCTTCATCAAATACTGAGTCTTTGAATGAAAGGAAGTCGGCGGAAGCTTCGCCAAATGAGTAAAATTCTTAAAACTAGTATCACGGGGAGCCCTATCTAGTTCACGTAATTCATAAAGCAAAGGAAAACTGTCGAAGTGCTGAATGGAGTGAGACAAGGATGCATATCAGCACCTTTACTTTTCTTGGTTGTCATTAAAGAGAAAACACGGTCAATATACAACGACTTAGGTAGCCACCTATCGCGAGTACTTAGGTGACAACTTTTGACGCATTTGTTCTATACTGACGGTGTAACTTTGTCGTATAGAAAGAAACCGATGTAGCTTAAATGACCGAAGCTTAATGACACGGTCTCAAAGTAGGGTTTAACTTAATGTTGCTAAACGCAAAGTTACGACTCATTATGAATGCCAAGGGACAAGGTAAAATAGACGAGCCAAAGGAAGCGGAGCGTTTCGTCGTACCCTCATAGCTTCGGTTTGGATAATACTAGAGAACCCAAATCATCAAGATAAGATGTAGTTAACATAGTGATAGGAAGGGATTTAAGGATAAGGGAAATCGATTAAGAAGTTAAGTGACCAAAGTGGAAAAAAGCGATTGTTTCGTGGTATAAGGGCTAACATCACAAATTTGCTGTCAAAAAGTTTTCCGGTACAGCCTACTCTAGGTGCAAGCGCAGAGCTGACATTAACAGCTGAGCATTGGTGGTGTAAACAAACCAAAACTTGCCACAGTAAACATAAGGAAAAGATTGGGGGAATTGTACTTTCTCGTAGGATTTCTCGCAATATATTTAAAGTCTTAAATTGGATTTTATAAATGTTCTGAACATGTGAACACGATAAATGGTGTCCGTCTTATACAAATTTCATGTGTTTTAAAGGGAAAACGCTCTTGTGCTCGTTTTATTGAAGTGTTGAGCTGAAAATGCGGCAATGACATCAGCGTTTCTCTTTGGTTTTGGTTACCAGAGTGTGCAGTTTTATTTGTGTGTGCAAGGAGTGATTAATCTGCGGTACAATAAATATGAAATAATGACGAAACGCTTGGTTGTGAAATGGCCGAAATGTCATGTTTTCCGGGCTTGTATCTAGAGTATGCGGTGTTTCCGGCAATGTCATCACTCTCTTCGCATTCATTTATCATAAGTGGCACAAGCGCCAAAAACTATCCACGAATTTGTTGCCTACTATTTTATCGAAGTTGTCTTTAGCGCACGAGTTTATTATTATGAAATTAAACAAAGATGCTTATTTTTTCGTAAAATTTCCTTACCCTGATTCCCTTCCCATGCTAACGCATCAAAGGGTTGTCCCTAGGCTTTGGCCTCATCTTATTAAAAAAACACCAATCAAGTGCTACATTTGGCCATATGCAAAGACATCGATTTTTGAAGACAAGTAGGGCAATGGATGGATTGTCTCAATCAAGTTGGTAACATATATCAATTTCTGTTGACACACGTGCACACGAGTTTTCAACATTTAACGTGGTAACCATTTGATCTTTATCGACTTGACAACTTTAACTTTTATGTCGGTTTTCGACTAAAGTTTATTACTATAGCAACATACTCAATAAATAAATGGATATTTACTTTACTTGAGAATGTTGGAGAAAACACCTGTCTCCCACGAAGTTGAACTTTAGTTTATACAAATGGTCGGAAAGTTAGCAAGAAATTAGGTGTTTATAAGGACCGAATTTGACTCTATTCGTCAATTGGTACTGAACATAATCTTCAAAATGCTGTACAGATGGCTTTTACTCCTTGCAATATTGTACTCGCTTGGTCACTCTAGTCCAATTTACGGCGGAATGGATGTTGGAAAAATCGACAAACTGCCGAACAATACCATTAATATTCTGGGACAAGACGAATTTCCGTTCATGGCGCACATTACAATATTTGCAGATATAATAAATGATGGCATTAAAACACAAGTATCAGGAATTTGTGGAGGAGTCATAATATCTGAGGATGCAATCTTAACAGCCGCTCATTGTCTTCCAGACAACGTTTCGACACCAATAATTTACGTTCACGCTGGATTGGTTAATTTTAAACTGGAATCGAAGACAGCACCTGGATCGTTGGCTAAAGGATATGCTAAAAACGAAGGTTTCATAGAACAATATTCTGTGTCACAATACCTTAGTGTAAAATATCAATGCGATCTTGCAATAATTTGGCTTAAAGACCCTTTCACTTTCGGTAGAAACGTGCAAAAGGCTAATCTTAAAATTCCTGTCGGTTCTTTTGAAAACAAGTTAGGATTGATTCTTGGATGGGGAAGCAACAGAAATGGAGTCCAGGACGAAATGTTACAAAAAGCTCAAACACGGGTTGTACCATTAGCAGAATGTCGAAGAATTAATCGTCATGTTATTCTTACTGATGATATATTTTGCTTGCGATCCGATACTGGAACTGCTTCAACTTGCTATGGAGATTCTGGCGGTCCTTTTGTAGTTGGAAACAATGTCTATGGGCTTTCATCCTTTGCACCAGCTATTCGAGACAAAAATGGACGGACTATCTGCAATCCAGTTTACCCAGAAATGTTCACACACATTGGAATGTTTATGGAATGGATTGAGGAGAAGTTAAAAGAAGGACCACCAAGGTTGCAATATTCACCATCGATATCACTCAGTTCAAACAGAAATGAAACGACAAATGATGAAAATTATAAAAGAAAGTTTGATCAAAATTTATTGCACAGAAATAGTCGTGCAAATAGTAGTCCTGACGGTTGTAATCTTAAAAAAAGAAGCAAATACTGACAGATATCATATTTTTAATAAAATTGTTTTACTCTTTTATATTGGCTGTTTTTTTCTCAGGTTTCGTTTCAACCTATTGCTATGCAAACCAACAATTTGTATTTTGTGGTTCTCTTTTCTGGTGTGATCAAGGATGTTATCTCTCTGCGTTCTTGTGGGGCAAAAGGCATCTACTGCACAGACTCTCCGATTCTGCGTCAACGAATTTAGCTATTCGCACGAGTTGTTGAGCCGGGTACCTTCCTTCTCTTGCGTGGTCTTCTAATTCTGCGTCTTCCTTGAGTCCCGCGCGGGTTTCAATCTAGAGCCTATTGAGCGATGTTTGGCTACTGTATCCGTGCGTGGCATAGCCATCGTCGGTTTCCCCTGCGAGCACTGGCGTTTTGACCTGTAAGGCTGTGTAGGTCTTCGTTGGTAATGACCTCCGTCCAATGAATATAAACGACGCGCATAAGACACTTGTTGACAAAGGCTTGCAACTTAGAACAGATTTTACATTTGTTTTGGAGATCCAAAGTTTTGTGCGTCTAGAAAGGTTGTTATTGCGCCATATCTCAGCAAGAGTATTAAATGCAACTCAGGCCATATGGATGCGAGTAACGAGATAAAAAAATGTATCCACTTGTTTTGTTGCTGCTCTTCATATATATAAATTTAATTTTGCCTCCTGGAGTCCAAGCTCATTTTTTTTACGATATATCCAAAGCCCAGTGGACAATCCTGTGATTAGCATGGATTTAGCCGGAAGGGAATTAGGACAAGGGAAATCAGGGAGCTTAAGTGTCTTGTTTTTATTTCAAAAACTTACGGGGAGACCAAGGCTCGAACACTGAAACCATGGCGTGTTGATTGTCCCAGTCAACCAATTGATCTAACTCCATCTCCATGTTTGGTTTTCATGGCATTGATCTTAAGCCCTGCTTTGGGACCTTCTTTATTTAGGGCTTAAGACATTTTGGCTACATATGACCCTATTTGTTGGATAACAAATTTCCATCTAATCCCTCACAATGGCTGGTTATCTGTGGAGCTGAAGAAAACGACATTAATGACGACCAAGAAAAGTAAAGGTGACAGTATGCATCCTTGTCTTGATTCGTTCAGCACGAGGAAGGGCTCTGACAGTTTTACTTTGTATATAACGTGAGTAGCATTCCTTTAAGTTTTCGATAATTTTTTCTGCGATGCCTCTCCTACGTAAAGTTGCTCTTATATAATCACGGTCAACGCTATCAAGCGCCTTTACGAAATCGGCGAACATTAGATGTAAAGGGGACATCTATACGGCGGATTGCTCGATGATAATTCGAAGAGTCGTAAAATAACGAAGGTGCCTAAACGCAAAAAATTTCAAGTTTCACTTAAATTCGAGGGCGATAAAAAGCGTGTTGCCCGATCGCATTAAGTGTTGCACGATACTCTCATGTATTATTTAAGTCGAATGGCAGCATGGTTTTTACGGCGACATTTGTTGTATTGCCCGCGCTCTGTTCAGAAAAAAAAAGGAAACGCGAACATAAGACGTGTCTTAAGATATCGTTATCAATGGACATACGACCAATGGACACGTACGACCGTGTAAGGGACCCTTGCAATTTTTTAGTAAGTTAAATAAACTCTTTACGATTTCTGTACGAACCTTCTAGGTGCAGCGTATGACATCCAATTGCGATAACCATACTTGAACCATAGTAGTAAGACCACATGTCTCGAGCAGGTATTAAAAATCTTAAGAACTAAGCAATCAGTATAAATCAACAAGCTTTTATTTCAGTGAGAAACTGCAAATACGACGCTCTAAGCCATGACAACGAGGTAGCAAAGGCTTGAAAAACTGCGATTGATTAGGAATTTAAGGTTAAAATTAGAAAACAAAAACAATTTTTATAATATTTAAACTAATATATTTACAAGACTTAAATTTCGTACAATTTGAGTACTAGAACCTTTTCATTTTCGACAATCCTCCACAACTTAGAGGCGCTATTGGATTTTCACTAGGTTTTTTGTCATTTGTAGTCAAAGATAAGATTGCTGATCGTTGGATTTGCCGTTCTAGTAATTTTTCATCAATCCATTCCTTATACATTCCCAGGTGTGTGAAAATTTCAGGTTTTGTTGGATCGCATACAAGTTTACCATTTTTCTTTGTACGAAATCCAAAAGATGAAATTCCATAAACTATGCCACCAACAAGAAAAGGACCACCAGAATCACCACTGCATGATGTAGCTGTTTGATTGTCTGACAAAAGGCAAAACGTATCAGGGCTTATGAAGTAATTTTGAAAAATTTCTTGACATTTTTCAATATTAAGAACCCGTGTATGGGCCTCTTGAAGAAAACGTGGAGCCGTTCCATTTTCGGTGTCACCCCATCCAATTATTAGTCCTAACATATTATCAAAACCATCATCAGATTCTGTAAGCTGAACCTTTTGAATCCCCAACTGAAAGCGTCTATCAACCCAAAGTATTGCAATATCACTCATGTATAGGGCCTGAAAATTTTCTCTTATCTGATGTTTTTCCATATATGCTTCATTTATAACATAGTCTGTCATCTGATAAACAGGTACTTCATATAATTCAATGCCTAAATGACCAAATCCTGCACGAACAAGTATACGAGGTTTTGCTATTGAATCACTGATACAATGAGCTGCTGTGAGGACAGCATTTTCGGATATAACAACTCCACCGCAATCACTTTTATGTGTTCGTATTTTGTTGTTGCGTATCACTTTTGCGATCACTGTCAAATGTGCCATAAAAGGATACCGATCTTGTCCTAATGTGATGACGGTACTATTCGGTAGTTTAACTAATACATCAACATCGTTACCGCCAAAAATCTGACTAGAAATTTCAAGAAAATGATTCGTTAACAAAACCGAAATAATTGTGTATAGCATTTTGAAAAGATTATTTTGAACTGACAATGAATTCGTTTCTTATAAGACACACATCATCGGATCAAGTGATCAGTTGGACCATATGTTGAGCAATGCGTATGTAAAAATTCGAAAACAAATACAATCTGTTTCTGGCAATAATCGGAGTTGTTACCCAGAGATCTACGCAATATTGTTTAAAATCAACTTCAATACTCAACTGTTACTAACTCACACCAAACTGTTGAGTTGTAGATACGTTTAAAGCCTCTGTTGAGGTTAAAACACTGTTAATATTCATAGGCATTCGCAAGCATTTAAATAAGTCAATATAAGAGCGACAATGCTTTCAAGATTATATCGAGTAAATGGAGAGGTTAACGTGGTGGCTGAATGGATCGTTTGCATAGAGATTGGGATCAAAAAAAAATCTCATATACAAGAAAATGAGATCTAGTAAAACATAGCCCATTTATTTTTTGATGGTAAAGCAAGGCAATGGAGAAAAAATACTGCCTCAGCTTGCTGTCGACATCTCCTATAACATCATTCTAAATAGGTGTCTCCTGAGATGGATTCTAAATAGGTGTCTCCTTTATAATTGAGACCAGTATCCTTAAGAGCTGTTAGTTGAACACAGGCGTGGATCCAGAGGGTGGCGGGCATTGGGTCCAATTGCCCGCCCCCCTCCCCCTGAGCCACGACCGAACTTTTTTTTTAAAAGGAAAATACCCGTACAAGAAAAATTATGGCGAAAATCACTGTAAAAATTACTATAACTTAACCGAAACGATGAAGGGAGTCAAATGTAGACTTATTTCGAAAAATCACCACGTACTTTTTACAGTACAGTTAAATAATTTACTTGATTCACGAATAAAATTTTTTAGTTATTCTACAAAAAGTAAAAATTCCCATGGGTAGACGGGTTGCCGGGAGCTCTGGAGTCGTCCAAGGTTCTACCTAATTGACTCATTTACAAAATAAATATAAATTTTTTTATTCAGGGTTTCTTTCTTTCCGGTTCACAATCAATGTTTCTTATTTCTAGCTCTTGGCTTTTACGGGCTAATGCTACGGGAATGTAGGTAAGAGAGAGCGGTTATGGTCGACACTTGCAACGAGAGTGATGTTAAGTACGTGATGTGATATACGTCGTATACTTATTATGGGGATTCGGATAGATTGCAAAGCTAACACCACAGACAATCTCTGGAAAGGGAAAGGGTAAAACTAACTGCAGCTAACTACTGGGACTCTTGTAGTCCAATTTAAGCCACTAGTGCCTTTCGGCGTTGAGTTTGTAGCTTCTGATCTAAGCGCACTTAGATCTAAACTGGCTCGCTTTCGAGATACTACTGCAGTACTGCTCGAGTTCTGTACGGTGATGCACCGACAAGCACCCCAAAGAGGGGTCTTTACACGGACTTTCGAAAGGTTAAGAGAAACAAGAAGTGTAACTTCACACGGCAGGGAAACGCGACCCGAAACTTCAGAAACTTCTGCCGACATCGAGCAGCAAATAATCACCCTAGTCAGGCGCGATCCTGAAACGAGCACGAGATGGGTTTCAATACAATTAGGAGTGTTTTCAGCTAAAGTTTAGAGGGTCATTCATCGAGAGCGATTACGTCCATATTACAATCAGCCAGTGCAAGGACTACTGCAAGAAGATTCCGAGAGAAGATTGGAATTTTGCGGTTGGCTTCTGGAACACGAAATGATGACAGAGCGTTTCTGGACCCAATTCTGTGGACGGATGAATCACAGTTCACCAGGGATGGTTTCCCGGACTTCCACAACCCCCATATTTGGTCGGATACTAATCCACATAGGACCTCATTCAAACAGAAATTTAGTGTTAATGTTTGGGCTAGTATCATCGGTAATCATTTTGCCGCAAGTGCTCAACAGTCAAATTTATACGGACTTTTTGGAGAATACATTGCCAGATCAAACAGAGAGCACCTCTTTGAACGGACATGTTCTACCAACACGATGGCGTAAAAGCGCATACTGCTAACATTGTGAAGGCAATACTAAATGGAATATTTCATAATTGCCGGATTGGACGAGGTATACCGATTCCTTGATCTTACTACATTGGACTTTTTCTTATAGCGAACAATGAAGAATGAAGTTTATTCAAGCCCTGTTATCACTAGAGAGGATTTAATTACAATAATTGTGAATGCAGCGACAAAAATACGGAAGACGCTGGCTACAATACACTTGTAAACTGGAGATTTTACAGGCATCTCACAGGATTGCAAATGTTAGTTGACAGGAGGAACGCATTTGCTCCACGAGAACTAGATTCCACAGGAGACAGGGAACTGGCTCGATGCACAGATAGTAATAGGTAGACTCTCTTCTTTTCTAGGGGTTTATATGCAGCCTCAAATGTGGTATCCTCGGCCTTTTTAGGCAGCCACTCTAACCTAACCTACTTAGCTGATTCCCAGCATGTTTCTTATGAGGCTTAACAAGTAGCAGAAATGCAAGAATTTCTACTGAAAAGGAATTATGATCCTCTGGTTAATTAAGTTTTTTCATGTTCTATAACTCATTGCTCTCACAAATAGCATAATCTACGAAAATATAATAAAAATGTTGATAGGCAGCTCAATATTAAAAGGAATGAACTTTAGGCGGTCTTTGTCTACTACTGATGTTATCAACAAAGTAAAATTTCCCTTTAGTTTGAAAATATGTATATATTATATAACATTAACTTAAAGAAACATTTTGAGACGACAAATAATTAATTTTTCCTTTGTATGGAAATTACTTGTAACTTTCTAGCGTCCATTTGAAATTTTTGCGTTCTTAAAAAATGTGGTGAAAACAAGATTTTATCCAAATTAAATAAAAGCAAAGTGGAATACTCACATAGTTATTACACCGCTTCGCTGTCGTTGATGAGTTTTATATATTTACAACACAATATGTAAAATATTAACAACTAAAACACTCACAACACTAAAAAACAAGCTTCACTGTCCACATTTCACAACAAAATGACAAGTTCACACCGTAATGAAGTTGGGCAAGCTTCTAAGAAGTAGTAGTAGGAATCGTGTGATAAGTTCATATGCAAATTTTGATTTTGTTATGTGAATTTAAGAAATATTACTTCGAATAAAAAATTTTAAGTAAATTCGTTTATTTTGGGATAAAAATTGTCTCAAAGGATATTTATATCAATTAAGAACAAAATTAAATTATTTTGCCTTTTAGATTTAAGCAAAAGGGTTGTATTAATTGTAATGTAAAGGTGCCTTAATAAGCTTACGACTTGAGGTGATAAATTTAAATAACAAATTTAATTTTTGAAATAAAATCAAAATGTAAAGTTAAGACGTTGTTTCGATACTTTTATTTTTAATCCAAAAGCAGAACATGAATTTAGATTTGATTACAGTAGATCTAAGTGACGAATTAAACATTGGATTCAGGAAGTTCCACCCAGTGCACGGGCGGAAATTAGCCGAATAAAAATAGACTTGTCCATTTCTAGCCTGAAACAGACTGAGCCTAGAGCTTATGAATGAGAATGCCATAGTTAATCATATAAAAAAACTTGCTAAAGTCGGTGAATATGTAATCTACCTGGATAACCGGCCTCAATAAGGGGAAATTTCCACAATTCGAGAAAATTGGTGGTGGATGATTTACCCTTAATAAATCCGTGCTGGAAAGAGCCCATGACGGGCTTGCAGTGAAAGCGGACCACGTCGCTTATTAGAGTTTTGAATGCCTTCGCAAGACGCCTGAATGACACTAAAATAAGGTTTGGAACTAAGTCCTGAGTAAAAATGATACTTTTCCAAATGTCAGCCCGCTACAGCCCGCGCAGAAATAAAAGACACACGAAATATTTCAAATCAAGCACGGTATGCTCACACTTTTTCTAGACTAAAATTTAAAATGAAAACAATAAAATTATGATCACGCATCAATGGGGGGGGGGAGATTTTACATAATTCAGTCTCGAATGTGTTAAAGCCAGAACGCAGTAAGAGAAGCGTGCATTGATGACGGTCGTATTTTCTGATTTTTGTGCCTGTACAGGAAGGGTGCATACCCGTGTGGCGGGCGTATTTTGCAATTTCTGGGAAAGCGTGAGCGTGCATAATACTACCGGGACCATTTGTTCGCTATGCGTGCTCGCAACAGGCGCGTATATGTTTTTGTAAATATGAACGGGTGTATTTCCTTTGGGCGTGAATACATCAACTCAATTATTTTTACTCGGGTAGTAGTTAAAACTGAATTGTTACCAAGCCGTGCTCTGGGAAGGGTGGGGGGGGGGGGGAGCTCACTATATATTCTGCAACAATCTGGCAACTAACTCTACTAAATAACTGTAAAATAAAAAAAAATATCGTGTCTGCAAAGAAACTTTTAAATGGCTGCTTAGTTTAGGCTGGGGTACTGCTAAAATCATCTTCAGCCTGCGTCACTTAGACACTAGATGGGTGCATTGTACCCCATAGATTCCTGGGGATCTGACCTTACTTATACCTTACTCTCATAACCATTTTAGTTCATTAAGAAATCTCAATGGCACATGATCTGCGAGTATCCTGACCTGGCGTCTTAAGAACTGGCAGGCTACTGAATAGTTACTTCTGCTCAAGGCTTGCACAGTTGTAGGGCATTGAGCCGAACATGAGTTCTTCTCTTGTTGTACTTAAGCCTCAGCTGCCTGGCAGTGCATTATGTGCCCCATTTAGCCCACCAATAATCAACCTTTCTGTTGCCTTCACTGATAATGCCTAACTTCAGGGTGCTGATCGGAATTTTCACATAGGTGACCGCGTCAGGCGTATCCATTTCACGCCAATTCATCCGTTCTCTAATTACGTGGGATATCCGTGGGTCCAGTCACCCAGCGTAGTGGAACTTTGCGTAATCTGAAAATCAAATCTAGGCTGCTTTTGCAAAATTGCACTAACCTTGATTTCACCACCACAGGTTCCCGTGGCGTTATGGCCGCCTGACTGACAGTATATATGCGAATGCCCATATGGGACTCTATACGCCTAGATAATAGTATGGCTTGGTGAATCGTAGCTATTTCCGTCTGAAAGACACTGAGCCCGTTCAAAAACGTATTTACAACGCTTTGCATGAAAGCAGCTGTTTGAAAATGCATTTCGAAGGCAGGTCAGATGTTTAAAAATGTAGTAAATCCTGGTTTCTGCGCTTAAGTCAAAGCATAAACGCAGCTGTCAGCAGTTGTTACCTCCGTCTTTGACAGGTTAATGCGCAACGCACTGTTGGAGACTCAATATGAGTGGCTTTCGTGATGTTACAGGGATCTTCAGCTAAGCAGCATCCAGCTAGAGGAAAAATGTGTAAATATGTGCAAACGAAGCGCGAGGAGAGGGCCAACATGAAGGAATCTGAGGTAGGTGACCTCAATTGTCTATTCTAAAAACTTAAGTTGGGGGGGGGGGGGGGGGGGGACAGGGAAACGAAAAGGATGCTAGTGAACCGTGTAATGCGCATCCCCAAGTGGCTTGAAATCAAGGAAAGGAAATGTCAAACGAAGAAAGCCAATGAATAAATGTGGTGAAAATGTATGACGGAAACAGTGACTGACTGAAGTGACTGAAGTTTCTAGAACCAAGCTGAAGAGTATAAATAGGGCTGAGTAGCAACCTAGTTAGTTTAGTCGTGATTTAGACTGTCAAGTGGTTATATGTGATACTGCGAATAGTCAGTTGTGTTTTAACCAGTGAAGTGGTAAGTGTAGTTATGTGAAGTTAAAAATAACCGAACATATGTGCGATTTCATTCATATAAAGAAATTACTTGTTCGCAAAATTTTAATTAATTGTCGTGAATAGACACCAAATTGCAAATCAATTGGCAGAGAGAGCTGTTGCACTTAAGTATAAAGCTAAATGCGTGGAGAGATTACATCGACTGCGTTGTCTCCAACTTGACATTTATGTAGATTTTCATTTTCGTGCTGGCTGCCGTGTGAGTTTGACAGGCTTTGTTCTCAATGTCCGTAATGTAAACATTTTATGCGTTTGAATTAATTTGTTCAGTGAAAGTATTATTGTTGGTGTTTTATTTATTAAATTAATTTGCTGTTAAATTTTTGTTCAAGCAAGGCTCTTCATCGCGAAGTGTTTGAGTGAAGTGTGTGAAGTGTTTTATCCGAGGTTTATCACAATGGCGGAACCGAAATGTTCATGTAAGTTTTCTGGAGCAAATTTTATTTTTTTAGTTTTGGTAAATTCACACAAAGAAATATTTAAAGTGTTGAAAGCAATTAGAGCAAGATTTCGCCGGAATATTTTAATTGTATCAAGAATTTATTGTGAAACTTTTGTTGTAATTCAATTTTGAAGTTATCCACTTTGTGTTAGTATAAGTGGAATTGTTACTTGTTAACAGGCATATGTATGATCGGCATTAATTTCGTAACGCGTGGACCGATTTTGATGCTTCCTTTTTTGGGGAGATTTTAGTTTTCGTGGCACACCGATTTATCGTGTTTTATCGAAATTCATCGTCACATCCGTGTGCCACGGAAACTAAAATCGTGCCCCTTTTTTCTTATTTATCCGATGAAAAAAAATGTTGGTGGGGTCGGGCCTGTTTTGGTAAGCCAAGCCTTGGTCAGTTACCCTTGATTTTAGTCTGGGCCAGTTGTAAGTGCCTAGACTAAACCAATATTCAGTTTATTATAGTATGCGTTATTTACCAGCCTAGATCAACTTAAAAATTACGGCCGTTGCTGCTCCTTTTCAGTTCAATAAGAAGAAGGTTCCACAGCCTAATGGACTGAACGAAAAACTGGCGTTCGCTAGGTTGAGAGGTAAAATGCGGTATATTTATTTAGTGAGAAAGTTCTTCTAGACTGAGAGAATTCTAGTTTGCTATACAAGTAGGATGGCTCTTTAGTTAGAATTAAATTACGTAGAAACATTATTGCACGAAAATTCAGGAGGTACAAATCAAGGGGATAACCCAATACAGCATTAGCGTTCTCGATTGACTTCTGTAGCAATTCCACGTGAATTCATTACAGAATTAAAAAAGTGTGCGAAATCAAGAGATAGCACCCGGCGAAACTATGTATAGGATTGAGAGTAAGGAACAAAATGTCAATAATAAAAAGAAGAAATAAGGTTGGTGAAAGAACTGAACCCTGATGAACACCGGAATTTATTTCATAGGAATCAGATGTAACTTCGTCAATTACTACACGGATTGACGGCCTATCCATTTAACGAGATTGGGGTTCAGACCAAATGGTTGAAGTTTGGCTATAAGGGAAGCTTGCCGGACTCTATTAAAAGCCTTTTTGAGTAAAACAGTACCTTCCGTCTAACGCTCTGGTCTATATTGAACTTTGCCCGACTAATTACTGAATTGCAAATATTTCGCGCATCTCTATAGATAAGTTTCAATTCCTCTGAAGTGCACAATTTATATACCTGGAAGACTGGAAGACCAGTCCAACCTTGATCCAAGCTTGGCGCATTGGGAAATGTTAGCCTGTCCCAAATCCGAGTAGCCGTGGTGCGGGTTTGGTCTATTGGCTTATTCCTATTTCCTACCCGGGTAACTTCGTAATGGGTGTACAAATTTGTATAATTCTCTTTTTGTTGTATAGTGTATGATCCGCCATTACTAATAATGAAAAAGTTGGCTTTGGGTGGGGTAGGGGAGGGGGAGAAGTAGTCCAACTTCGTAACGCGTGCTGATTTGGATTATTCTTTCTTTGTTGGGTAGAGTATGTTCCCCGATTGGTACTATGTCAAAACAAATTCTGATGGGGTGGGAGTGGTGGTGGAGGTGAAACCTAACTTCGCAATGCGTGGACCGATTTGGATGACTCTTTTTTTACTTTTTTTATTAATACAAATTTAAACGGTGGGGTTGTCTAGAGTATCATTCCCCATCGCTAATAATGAAAATTATGGTCCTAGGGTGAGGTTGGGAGAGGGAGGTGTAGTCTAACTTCGTAACGCGTGGACCGATTTGGATGACTCTTTTTCTGATGTATAGAGTATGTTCCCCATTGACTGGTTAGTTGGTTGGTTAGTCGGACTGTTTGTTGCTAAGAAGCACCAAGTTCACTCGGAGGCCATGAAGGCCCATTGTGAATGCCCTTAAAAAGAAGAAGCATGGTCAGAACTTAAAACCACCCAGATCTCTGTATGAATCTATTTAGGTCCACCAGTGCTATCTCAGCTAGGTCGTCGAAATTGTCAAAGAACCTTGCTCCCAAACAGGTGAGTCGACGTTCTTTTAGAGCCGGACATTCGCAGAGCAGGTACACTATGGACTCAATTTCTTCTTCATCTCTGCAGCTTCTATAGAACTCATTCGGTGGTTCGCCGAATCTAATGGGGCGGTGTCCGATGATGACGCCGACGAGTGTTCGAATACGTTTTCTATCGAAGGATAAGAGATTTGAAGTTCTGCTATGATTCAGCTCCGGCCAGACACTTCGTGTTGTGAAGCAGTAACTGATATTTTTCCACCGTTCCGAAGCCATGTTGGAATAATGTCTATCAATTTGACTTTTTGCTGTGTTAAGGAGAGGGTGTACCCTTTCCACCGGCATTTCTATGTCTGTACTTGAACCAATTTTGGCCAGTTCTTAGGCCCATTGATACCGCGACACAATTTTAAAGGGTGGGATAGTAGTAGAGGAGGGGTTGAATTTCACCATCTTAACACGTAGACCGATTTTGATGATTCATTTTTGTTGAATGTTGTGGGATTGTTACCATACGCAAAAATATTGATCTAGGGTTGGGGTCGGGGGATTGGTTGTCTAACTTTATAACGCATGGACTGATTAAGTTGATTTTCATGATTTATCTATTTGTGACAAAATTTCTGGCTTCTGGTGAGAGTTGGAGGAGGGAGCTTCATCAGGCTTTTACTCAGCATAGGAGCCCTGCAACCGAACTGAAATCTGGTGACACAGGTAAATGGGTAATCATCATGATTACCTGAGGTACAGAACCTCCTCCAAGCTTCACCCCTTAAGTTCCTCAGATGTCGTGAGGCACCATCAAGCCAGGTGCGAGACAAATTAGGGGATTAGAGGAGCTAATAGGAACATATTGGGTAAAAGAGGAGTAGAGAACGTCGTAATACGTTATAGATATTTTAAATTATAATACATTTACTTCTGATTATAAATTACTATTGACGAAATTTTATATAATCTGTACTATCAAATAAAGGACAACATTATCCCCCCTCCACCAAGCAGTTCGGCTGTATACGCCCCTGCTAACTTCTTATCGACTCTGTTGTCATCTTAAAGAGTATCTGGCCAACATAAAACTACTTTAAATTTAAATGTAAGTACTATACGGCCGTATGAAAACATTCTTTAAGCGGTACGAACACTTAAATGCTTTTTAGTTAAATAAGCTAGATACACTTCGTTTATGCATCAACTAATTGAATTGAATTTGCGTCTTCGACACAAAAACACGAAACCAAGGCTTTCTTGTTTTAAAACATGCGTCAAACCGAACTATAATATTTACACAATTGTAGGAGTTATTAACAGGCGCATTGAAAACTTACTATATAAAACCGTTTTTACTTAAACAGTTTTCAGTGTAACTTTATATTCCAAAATGATTTTGTTAACGATTTTGGCATTATTTTTCAAAATTGGTGCTACCAATCCAGTTGTCGGAGGTGATATAGTCCAATCTTCACTATTTCACTCCGCACCGTATCCATTCATCGTCTTTTTAGAAATTGTTTTTCACAACAGAATGATTGGCCAATGCGGAGGTAGCGTTATAAGAGAAGATGCCGTACTAACTGCAGCTCACTGCTTGACCGGATCTGGAGATGTAAAGGAAATTCAAGTTTGGGGCGGAATTTTGGACAGAAAGAAAGATAGAGATCACGGACAAAGAAAAATTTCTCGAAAATATACTAGTCATGAAAAGTTCAATAAACAATTTGATCTTAGCGCAAATGATATTGCTATATTGTGGCTGGAAAGTGGATTTGATCTAACGAAAAAAATTAAAGTGGCAACACTTCCAACAACGGCGTCCAGTTTTGAAAGAGATCACGGTTTGGTGCTTGGATGGGGTTATACGAATTGCAATCAACCATCTGATGTCCTTCGAAAAACACGTTTAGACGTTATAAAACACGCAGAATGCCAAAAAATCCAACCCCACAAAGTGATTTTACCCCAAACAATAATCTGTGCAGAATCACATGACAAGAAATCGTTACATTTCATAGGAGATTCTGGTGGTCCATTTCTTATCAACAATAAATTAGCAGGAATTATATCGTTTAGTGAGAAAACAGTTGATCTAAAAGGTGGAAAGAAAGTTTTGAAATGCAATTTCGAAAAGCCTAGTTTTATCACAAATGTTTCTAAATTCCTCGATTGGATTCACGAGCAGTTGAGAAAACATCAAGTAACAAATTAAATGTAATTATTTGTTGTAGTGTTTGGTGTTGAAATAAAATTTTTCTTGTCGCAACTAATGTTCGAAGCCCTTTGTAATTGTTACGGCTCCATTGATAGAATTCGTAAATTATAAAATTCTGACCTATATATCCATCCATCTAAGTTGAAGTTGGTTGACAATAAAATTTTTAAGAGTCGTTCTTCTATCCTAGTAAGTAAGAAATTTCTAGAGCGGCCAAGTGCTAAATAAGGCAACCGTTTTCAGATCAAAGTTGACCGAAGGTAAGTTTTAAGATGCCTCTAAGCGCTAAAAGAATGCTCTGAAATTGCTACTGAGACTGGTTCCTTCTTTATCAGAACAGTAAGATTTGATATTTGGTGTAAAAAATAAATTTGCTATATGTTGTTGCTGAGTCTTCTTTTGTGAATAAATCCAAAAGACCCCAGAAACAGGTAGGTTTGAGGAAAGTAATATCAAAAACTACGTCACAACCTATGGTACTTTGTAATAATAATGGTGCCTGGACAAGGAACAGCAAGGAAACACTTGAGATTCTGCTATATACTCACTTCCCTGCCTACTTCCTCTCCAGGGGAAAATGTGGTTACAAACACAGGGGAAAATGTGGTTACAGCTCAACAATTATCTCTCAGGAGACGGTCCAATCAACTCCTTTAATCCGGAAAAGTCACCGGTACCAGACGGTATAATGCCAGGCACGTTACAGAAGATTCTTAAGTTGGTAAACCGCTGGCTGACAATGATTTTCAGAGGGTGCTTGTGGTACTCAAATCCTTGCATCTCTCACGCGTTTTCTTCATCCGGAAAGCGGGCAAGTGCGGCCACGCCAAGACCAGCGTAACTGACTACAGCCCGATCAGCCTAACCTCGTTCCTCTTAAAATTTCTGGAAAAGGTTCTCGATCTGTAATTTAGGGAAAATCTCGACCTAAACCTACTGAACCTCTTAAACATCACCTTACTAAGAGTTAAATCAAAATTAGAACAAGAATTAACAGCCCTACTTAAACGATTAATTGGATCATGCATGCCATAATTTGATCTGGATGGTTCAACATGCAACAAAGGCGGTCTTCGAAGGTTACGGGACTGTCTGATGGAAACCCTGCTAACAAGCGAGCCTGAGTCTATATTAGAGTTCAATAGCTGATGAATAAACACCAAGTCAGCGACTTTGCTCCTTTTCTCAGGCGAGGGCAAACCGAGCAACTGTAGGCGGTCGGTGTAGGGCGGGAGTCTAAATGGATCGTCCCTCTAAGCGCAAATCTAAGAAAATTACGCTGCACCGATTCGATACGCTTGGAATGAACAGCGTAGTAAGGCGACCAGAACTGAGATGCATACTTAAGAATAGGTCTAACTAAGGAGCAGTACAAATGCATCAATGTTGGAATATCCGAGAACTCTCTAGACCACCGCTTAACAAAGTCCAAGATTAAACTGCCCCTAGACACGATATAGTTAATATGCAGGGTAAAATCAAGCTTCCCATCAAGTTTTACCCCAAGGTCAGTTACGGACAGCACGCGACGGAGACCATTCCTTGCAAAGTTGTAATCATAAACTTGAGGATTAGGACTCCTGGAGAAAGTCATAGCTTCACATTTCTCAAAATTGAGGTGTAAGCCGTTATGCTCGCACCACGCCAGAAACGTATCTAAGACCTTTTGAATAAGAGCGGCATCACCACTATCCTTAATATAAGAGAAGATCTTCATGTCATCAGCGTAGATTAGAACATTAGAGTACGAGATCAGACGGACAATGTCGTCAATGGCAAGAACAAATAGTAGTGGACCGAGATGACTGCCTTGTGGTACACCAGACGAAGCTTTGAAGATTCTAGAGGTAGAGCCGCGGAGCGACACACGGTAAGACCTGTCTCTTAGATAGGATGAAACCCAGTCGAAAAGAATAGGGGGGAAACCCAGCCTCTCGAGTTTAAATATAAGTAGGGAGTAAGGGAGGGGCTTTACTGAAATCCGCGTATATGCAGTCAGTTTGCATACCTCGCTGGAAGCCAGAAATAATGTGGGAGGTAAATTCAAGTAAGTTAGTAGTCGTTGATCTAGCGGGCAAAAACCCGTGCTGATTGGGAGAGATCAAGAGAGAGTAAAATATACCAGAGTAAAATATAATCAACAAAAATTTATTCCTTAAACCTATTATTTGCAAGTCAGGTTTCTCTCTTCTTTTTTATAACTTCGAGAACTACCAGCGGTGCTTTGCTCAAGTTCCTTATATTTCGGGCAACTGTCCGAAACCGGACTTCCTGGACGTTTGAACTTTCTTTCTTCTAATTTCTCATCTATCCACTGCTTGTTCATTCCAACATGTGTGTATATACAAGGCAGCACTGGACTTAAGGTTTTCTCGCCGCACACCATACGTCGAGCGCTAAACGACGATACACCATAAACTACGTTATCGACAATAAATGGTCCGCCCGAATCTCCTGAACAGGATGATGTTGTCCTTTTATCGGAGAGTAAACAAAACATTTCAGGAGTCAAAATAAGGTTGCAATAATATTTACTACATTCCTCATGAGAAATTATTCTTGTCGAAGCCTTTTGCAGTACTTTTGAAGAATTTCCGTTGTCGGTTTTACCCCAACCGATAATATCTCCTAATTTTCCGATAAAACTTCCACCAATTTTGAGCAGATTGGCTGCATTTAGACGAGGACCAAATACGAATGGTGTCTTCAACCAAAGTATAGCAATATCATTGGCGGAGTATGACTTTGAGGTAGCAGACCAATCTAAAGCTTTAGCGTAGCCTGTTTTTATTGAATAGCTTTTAACTCGAGAACACTGCATAGAATCTGTTTCCATTGTTAAGTCAACAATTCCCGCTTGAACGTAAATCATTGAAAAAGTTCTGTTTGCCTTTTTAGCTACGCAGTGACCAGCTGTTAAGACTGCATCTGTTGAAATTATAACTCCTCCACAATTAATTTCAAATTGGAAATTTTTTCCGTTAACATTTTTTTTCGCAATTAATGTTATATGAGCAATGAAAGGGTATTTGTTAGGCTCGTTTCCATAAACTCTTTTAACATCTACACCACCCAGAATTGGAGTTCCATCTCCAAATGGAAAAAGTACGAAAAAAATTAACAAAATCACACAAGCCATTTCGAAGTTAGAATCACACACTGAGAGACGAAACTTTTCAGATCACATTTTTATAGGTAGCTTACGAACCACAGAATCAACAATTGGGGCATGTGTATAAAGTTGAATTGTTCAATTCTGTTTTTTTATTTAATGCTAAAACGTCATGAACTCCACGTGCACATCTGTGTTATCTTAATAACTAAATGATACAAAATCGAATTTAATGCTTTTGAGCTATTAACGACAGATATATTCATTCAATTTCCCTCATTCCCCTTACCCTAATTCCCTTCTGTCCAAAGCCATGATAAAAACGCATCATAGGGTTGACCCCTGGGCTTTAGCTACATCATAAAAAAAAGTAACTACCCAACAACAATCGAAGATACTATATAAAACTACCTAAACGTTTCAGCTCACACCATCATAAGGAAGGATGATTAAATACTGTTGTTGTATTTGTTTTACTTCAAACACATCTTTCCTGTTGTCTGCTCCTACTCCAGTGGCTGATATTCTTCTTGCTGATAATTTCTGGCCCATGGATATCTTTTGTAAGATCTGCGTACCGCATTCTCACCGTCGTCGTGTCAGGCCGGTAGTCGCTCAGTCTCCCATTTAAAAAAAACGGGATAAGCTCTCTCTACTATCAGAATGTGAGAGGGCTGAGGACTAAAACTAATAACTTTTATTTCTCATCAGTTAACTGTGATTTTGATATGATATCTTTATCTGAGACGTACACGTTACACCAGGGAATTTCGGATGCCGGATTTCGACAGAAAAAACCACGAAAGTTTGATTCACAAGTTGGCTGCCCTCGGGTTTTCATACTTGGTTATTGACTGGGTTCGTTCTTACATATTAAATCGTAACCAATATGTATTTTCGTGGATCCCTATCCAAGTTTATTTTCAATTGCTCTCGTGTGACTCAAGGAACTCATCTTGGCCCGATTTTATTAATTATTTACATCAAACATGTATAGGTGTTTTGAAAATATTCCAAAATTCTTTGTTATGCTGACGATGCCAACATTTTTCGTGTTGTTTCCTTTGTATGCTATTGTAAAATTTATGATCTGACGCCTTCTACAATTGGTGTTCTATTAACTAATCCCCTCTTAATATTAGAAAATGCACTACTATGTCGTTTACTCGTAAAAAAACTCCTCTTACGTTCCGCTTCATCATGAATGGTTGTGTACTGGAAAAAATTAATAAGGCCAAGGACTTCGGAGTATGACTGAACTGCCGTTTAACATTTGACGACCACATTGATTTTTTTTATACGATGTGGCCAAATCCTAGGGGACAACCCTTTGATGCGTTAGCATGGTTTTGGTCGGAAGGGAATAAGGGTAAGGGAAGTGAGGAAACTTGAGTCTTGTTTTTGCATTGCTGCGAGCTAGACAACAGCCCAGAGACGGAGTAGATTATTTTAATTTCTTAATAAAAGGTCAGGGTCATCTGGTCTCGAACCCGGGACCCATGGCATGTTGGTCTTGCCGCTCAACGCATTGATCCAACTCCGTCTCGATGATATAGTTATTAAGGCTAACTCAACACAAGGTTTTAATAAAAGATGGTCTAAGGAATTTGACGATCCTAACATTAAACGGCTCCTTTATTGCATCTTTGTTAGGCCAATACTGGAGTATTCTTGCTGTGTATGGTCACCATTTTATCGTGACAATATTGACCGAGCAGAGGCAGTACAGCACCGCTTTGTTCGCTTTGCACTTTGTTGGTTTCCTTGTAGTGACCCTCTAAGTTTGCCACCGTACTTAGATAGGCTCAATATTATAAAACTGGAATCACTTGAATGGAGGGGTAACATCTCTAAAACTTTTGAGTGTCTTCAAGACAATATTAACTCCCCTGCCTTGCTATCTTTCTTTAATATATCGATTCCGAGTCGCTCCTTTAGAAATCGAGACTATCTTAAAATTTCGCAACATCGTACAAATTACGGTTTACAGGAGCCTATCACGCTAGTGTCTCGGTTTTTTCATTCTCATTTTGACAATATTGCTTTCAATCTTTCCGAAAATTGCGTTAAGGCTAAGCTTTGAACTTTTTTAACACTTCTTTAAGAATTTTTAATTTTATATTAATTGTTTTGTTAATAAAAAAAAAGTCTAGGGGGCAGCCCTATGATGCGTTAACATAGCTTTGACCGGAACGGAATAAGGGTATGGATAATGAGGCAACTTGAATATCTTATTTGTACATTTCTGCGAGCTAGACAACAGCACGGAGATAGAGTGGATTTTTAATTGTAATTCAAAACTCATGAGGAGACCGATGCTTGAACCCTGGAACCATGGCGTGGTGATCGTGCCACTCCGTTCAGAGTGTTCAATCTAAATAATAGTTGAGCACTTTTTAATACAATTTTTTAATTAAAAGCAGTGGTAAAATATACAAGTAAAATATAATCAAAAAAACTTTATTAATTAAACCTATTATTTGCAAGTCAGTTTTCTTTCTTCATTTTTATAACGTCGAGAACTACCAGCAGTGATAGTTTTATTGCTTTGCTCAAGTTTCATATTTTTCGGGCAACTGTCCGAAATCGGACTTCCTGAACGTTTTCTCTTAGATGACTTTCTGTCTTCTAATTTCTCATCTATCCACTGCTTGTGCATTCCAACATGTGTGTATATACAAGGCATCACTGGACTAAAGGTTTTCTGGCCGCACACCATACCGTGAGCGCTAAACGACGATATACCATAAACTACGTTATCGACAATAAATGGTCCGCCCGAATCTCCTGTGCATGATGATGTTGTCCTTTTATCGGAGAGTAAACAAAACATTTCAGGAGTCAAAATAAGGTTGCAATGATATTTACTACATTCCTCATGAGAAATTATTCTTGTCGCAGCCGTTTGCAGTACTTTTGAAGAATTTCCGTTGTCGGTTTTACCCCAACCGATAATATCTCCTAATTTTCCGATAAAACTTCCACCAATTTCGAGCAGATTGGCTGCATTCAGACGAGGACCAAATACGAATGGTGTCTTCAACCAAAGTATCGCAATATCATTGGCGGAGTATGCCTTTGAGGTAGCGGACGAATCCAAAGCGTTAGCGTAGCCTGTTTTTATTGAATAGGCTTGAACTCGAGAACACTGCATAGAATCTGTTTCCATTGTTAAGTCAACAATTCCAGCTCGAACGTAAATCATTGAAAAAGTCCTGTTTGCCTTTTTAGCTACGCAGTGACCAGCTGTTAAGACTGCATCTGCTGAAATTATAACTCCTCCACAATTACTTCCAAATTGAACATTTTTTCCGTTAATATTTATTTTCGCAATTAATGTTATATGAGCAATGTAGGGGTATTTGTTAGGCTCGTTTCCATAAACACTTTCGACATCTACACCACCCAAAATTGGAGTTGCATCTCCAAATGGAAAAAGTACGAAAAAAATTAACAAAAACACACAAGCCATTTGGAAGTTAGAATCACAAACTGGGAGACGAAACTTTTCAGATCACTTTTATATAGGTAGCTTTCGAACAACAGAATCAACAGTTGGGGCATGTGTATAAAGTTGAATTGTTCAATTCTGTTTTTTTATTTAATGCTAAAACATGTAGACTGTTTTCTCATGAACTCCACGTGCACATCTGTGTTATCTTAATAATTAAATTATACAAAATCGAATTTAATGCTATTAACGACAGATATATTCATTCAATTGCCCTCATTCCCCTTACCCTAATTCCCTTCTGGCCAAAGCCATGCTAAAAACGCATCATAGGGTTGACCCCTGGGCTTTAGCTACATCATAAAAAAAATTACCAACCCAACCACAATCGAAGATACTATATAAAACTACCTAAACGTTTCAGCTCACACCATCATAAGGAAGGATGATTAAATATTGTTGTTGTACTTGTTTTACTTCAAACACATCTTTCCTGTTGTCTGCTCCTACTCCAGTGGCTGATATTCTTCTTGGTGATAATTTCTGGCCTATGGATATCTTTTGTAAGATTTTCGTACCGCATTTTCACCGTCGTCGTGTCAGGCCGGTAGTCGCTCAGTCTCCCATTTTAAAAAACGGGATAAGCTCTCTCTACTATCAGAATGTGAGAGGGCTGAGGACTAAAACTAATAACTTTTATTTCTCATCAGGTAACTGTGATTTTGATTTGATAGCTTTATCTGAGACGTAGTTACACCAGGGTATTTCGGATGCCGAGCTGTTTAATAACTCTTTTCAGGTTTTCCGAACGGACAGGTATGCTGTTTCGTCTGCACGGGGAGTTCGGGTTCTAATTGCATGTACGAATTTTCTAAATACTAATTTTGTGGACCCTCTTTCTTTTTCTGCTCAACTTGATCTGGAACAAGTCTCAGTAAAAATTTCACTTGATTCGGGAGACGGAATTGGATCAATTCGTTGAGCCGCACGACCACCATTACATGGGCCCCGAGCTCGAGACCAGGTCTTCCCGTGAGCTTTTATTAAGAAATTAAAATAATCCACTCCGTCTCTGGGCTGTTGTCTAGCTCGCAGCAATGCAAAAACAAGACTTTCAAGTTTCCTCACTTCCCTTACCGAAATTCCCTTCCGGCCAAAACCATCAAAGGGTTGTCCCCCAGGATTTGGCCACATCGTACATATAAAACAAAAACCTCTTTTTAATTTGTTGTTGCATCCCTCCAGATATGTGTAATGTCGTTGATAATAATGGTTTGATATTCTAATTCAGCATATCGACTATATCTAATGACGAAATTTTCCTCGTAGGGGACTTCAACTTGACCAACGTGCGATGGATAGTGAATGATGATGACGATAACTATCTTCCCCATAACTTGACTGAGGTAAAATTACTGTTCCTCGACACCTTGGCTAACATTGGACCGTGTCAAATGAGCAATTTAAGTAACAATATGGAAAGACAGCTTGATTTAGTGTTCTCTACAAACTCTATCCTCACTTTTGTTGAACCCGGTCTCATTCCCTTGACGAACCTTGATATTTTTCACCCTTCACTGCTTGTCACTTTTTCTTGTCTCTCAGACTTGCGCGTCGAAAATCTCGAATGTGAATATAGTTTTAACTTTAGAATGGCCGGGTTTGATTCTCTGAATGAATATCTTGCGAATTTTGACTTCCTTACTTGTCTATCTAGTGACGATATCCTGTCGATTCAGTCTCTACGAAGTTTTGAAGTCAGAAGTAGTTTTTGAGATCAGAAGTAGAGAATCCGCTCCCCTCTGGTTTCATAGACAATTAAAAACTCTCAGAAATAGGAAAAATTGACTCTGGAAAAAGTACCTACATTTGGGCGTGAATTTATTTTCTGCCACAAACATTTCATAAGTATTTCTCATTCCCTATATGAAGAATACCTTCAGAACCTGAGAGGCAGCTTATTCTCTGGCCCCCGTGCATTTTTTGATTATGTCAATATGAAAAGAAGGGTAGATAGCTATGCATCGACTATGGAATTCGGGTTAAGTTCCAGTAATGATTCTTTACTGAATATTTTAAGGGCGCATTTAAATCATCCGATTTTTATCCAGATAGTAGCAACTTTACGTATATTAATAATAGAAATACGCCCGCCGTACCTATTCCATCTATCACGGAAGAGATCTTGTCCAATCGTATTGCAGATCTTCCGGGTGACTTTTCTTATGATCCTGACGAGGTTCCTGCTGTTGTCTTACAAAAGTGTTCTTCGGTGTTATTACGTCCCTTACTTTTACTCTTTCGGCAGTCTCTCGGTGAGCCGTTTTCCTGCACACTGGAAGACATCATTTTAAATCCCCTTTTTTAAGAGCAGCAAGAGATCTCACGTTTTACAGATCTCACATTAAACGTATTAAATCCGTTCAGCGTAAATTTGTCAGATCGTCCCTCCAGAGCAAAGCATATTCTGCCTCCATATGAAGAGCGATTGGGACTGCTACAACTTGCTACTCTCGAGAAGCGTCGTAAGGTTGCTGATATAATTTTTCTACCCAAGCTTCTGCAGGGGAAGATTGACAGTGAGGAACTTTCTTCCAAAATTTTACCTAGAGAATTGTCCTATTCCCTTCGAAACCGTCTTAGCTTACGGATAGCTTACTAGCGCACTAGGTATGATATGTTTGAGCCAGTTAGGTTTGCTAATAATTTTGGTGATGTTTTCAGCACTAACGTGGACAAGGTTACATTAAGGAGGAGCCTCTATAACTTGTAGGCATCCTGTTGCACTCACTGGTTTTTGTAAGGCTTTTGTAAGGTTTTTTATGTTGGTTTGTGTATGTATTGTATTGGTTTGGCTCAAGCGATATCTATTGCAGATATAAAATTATAAATTTTTTTTATGCTTTTTGGGGCTTTTTGTGAAGTCGGTTCAACATTTTTCGCATCCACAAAATATTAAGGAAAAAGTTGTATTGTCATAAAAAGATGTTTAGTGGTTTAATGGGAATTTCCAGCACTGTATATGTGTTTTCTAGCTTCAGTATCCAAAGCAGAGGTCGTCGACGGATTAGCGGCAGTTTAAGTTAACATAATCTGGGACCCCAGATCTGCAAAAATACTGCAAAACAAAGACCTATTACGTACGTATCCTGAAAAATGTTTGTCAATTTCAAACAAGTATTTGACAGCATTGATCGCGAGTATAATATATGTTATATGAGCAAGCATCAAGAAGAATAGGCTTTCCAGTTAAATAGTCCTAATGATCACTATTAGTTATATTAATCGGAAGTCCAAAGGCATGTACTACAGAAAGGAATACTGTTCAAATCTACCCTATATTCAGATATTAGAATTATATGGAGCTAAGTTCAAGATGAAGAAGGGTCGGCAAATAAATTTTACGGTAGAAACCTGTGCCAGTTAGTATCTGCGACACAGCGTTAATTTTAATACCAGTGGTGAATCTGCGGGAGGGGGGGGTCGAGCGACCCGAAATATCGTCGAATTATATGACGGTAAGGTAAGAGTCCAAATTGATAAGTTGCGATAATAGTTAAAATAAATAAATAATTCGGCACCGCATCAGCCGTCATCGATGGAGTAAGTGATAACGTGTCGGCCTACCAATCCGGAGATCCCATGTTCGATTGCCACCGGTGACGACCCATAGTTGTATTTGCTGACAACAGGTTACGATAAAAAAAAGGTGATGGCTATTGTATGTAGAGAAAATGTTAGTGGTTCGGAACCAACTTTAAATTGTAGTTCGACTTTTAAACGTTTTCGCGAATCGGATGAAGTTCTTCTCCCGCCCCCACAAGGGGTTGGGGGAACTAGAGAGATACCACATTAGCTGAAGTTTAGTAGAAGGTAGTAATTCACACGAAATTAAAAGATCGAAGTCTTGTTTTTCAAATATATGTATAATTAAAAAATATCGAACATTTTTTATTTCACTTTACTTATTATACTTAGCAAGTTAATTTCTTCCCCGTATTTTTAGAACTTGCAAAATTACGACTAGTCGTAGTTTCAGTGCTTTGTCTGAGTTGAATTTTTTTCGGGCAACTCTCCGATTCAGCGTTTTTGGAATGTTTTCTCTTAAGTGACTTCCTTTCGTCGAATAAATTATCAATCCACTTTTTGTACATTCCTACATATGTGAAAACACAAGGTGTGATTGGAGTAAAACATTTCTGATTACAGACAGTAATTTGAGAACTAAACGATGAAATCCCATAAACAATATTATTGACAACAAATGGTCCGCCCGAATCACCTGTGCATGCTGACGTAGTCGCTGTATCTGAGAGAAGACAAAATACGTTAATAGTAAAATAAACGTGGGGATAGAATTTTTTGCATTCTTCTTGAGAAATTATCCTGATAGAACCTTTTTGCAATACTTTAGCACTCTTTCCAATATTAGTAAGACCCCAACCGATGACTTCTCCCAACTGACCGGTAAAATTCCCGCCAATATTGAGCAGATTGGCTGCATTTATTCGCGGGCCAAATACGAATGGTGTCTCCAACCAAAGTATGGCAATATCATTTAAGCTATGCACCGTCAAATTGTTTCGAATTTTATATTTGGAAATATAGGCTTCATTTATTGAATAGTCTTTAACCCAAGAACATGGTGCTTTATCTGCTTCCATTGTCAGATCAACAATTCCAGCTCGAACATATATAAGGGGTTTGATTTCTAAGTCAGCAATGCAATGAGCAGCTGTTAAAACTGCATCTGCTGAAATTATAACTCCTCCGCAATTACTTATAACGTCGGCGTTCTTTCCATAATTTTTGTGTTTCTCAATAAATGTTATAAAAGCCATAAATGGATATTTGTTAGATTCGTCTCCATAACTTCTTTCGACATCTACACCACCCAAAATTGGAGTTGAATCTCCAAATGGAAAAAGTACGAAAAAAATTAACAAAATCACAAAAGACATTTCGAAGTTAGAATCACACACTGAGAGACGAAACTTTTCAGATCACTTTTATATAGGTAGCTTACGAACCACAGAATCAACAGTTGGGGCATGTGTATAAAGTTGAATTGTTCAATTCTGTTTTTTTATTTAATGCTAAAACGTGTAGACTGGTTTCTCATGAACCTCAATTTCCACGTGCACATCTGTGTTATCTTAATAATAAAATTATGCAAAATCGAATTTCTGCAGATGCGAAGTAGAATCCAACGCCGTTGCGTGCTTTATCTATGCGACTGCAAAAGATGCTGTCAAACGTAACCTCAAGGTAATTCGAGATATTATGCACGACGTCATCAGTAGTGGTGTCAGGGTGAACTCTAGCACAGCCTACTTTAGATACAAGCCCGGAAAACATGACTGTTCAGCCATCATTTCACCACCAAGCGTTTCGTCATTATTTTATTTTTATTGTGCCACAGATTAACCAATCGGTGCACACACAAATAAAACTGCACACTCTCGTAACCAAAACCAAAGAGAAACGCTGATGTCAGGAGCACAAGAGAGTTTTTTCTTTAAAACACGTGAAAATTGTATAAGAGAGACACATTTTATCGTCTTCACATTTTCAGAACATACATTTGTAGGTTAACCTCAAGTAAAATCCAATTTAAAGCTTTAATTGTATTGCGAGAAATACTACGAAAAAGTACAATTCCCCAAACTTTTTTCTTATGTCTACAGTGGCAAGTTTTGTTTTGTTTACACCACCAATGCTCAGCTGTTAACGTCAGCTTCGGGGCTTGTAGCTAGAGTAGGCTGTGACTCTAAAGATGATACACTTCGAGGAAGCACCACCGGCCTAAAAAACAATGGCATCAGTAGTCTGGCGTACGTTCAACAGGTAGTTAAACAGAAGAATTAGTTGAATGGCCACGACCAACATCCACAACTATCTGGCAACTTAAAACTCTTTACAGGACCGCCTGTTATGTATAACAGTTTCTTCCTCAATATATCTTATCGAATAAATTACTGACATAATTATAATATCTCCTTATCTACCTACTCCTTGATTTATGGTAGAACTTAGCTTGACACAAGGGCAGGGTTCTCGTTTCAATCCAATACTGGTTAGATACTTAAAATTGTAATTTTTCTTTGTGACCTAAGACCTGAAGCAGAAAATGTCAGGTTAAAAAGATGGCATAAATTATCTCTCAATTGTTGTCGGTTGTACAAGAGATACCGTTCGGGCTTTCCATCAAGAGAGCTGAAAAACAACTAAAAAGTCTCTTTTTCGAATGTTCCCTTAAAATTTAGTACAATGTTTTAGATGCTTCGGATTGCAAGCCAAATATAATCCAAGAAAAACACCGGCTTTTTTACGATATGACCAAAGCCTAGGGGACAACCCTTTGATGCGTTAGCATGGCTTTTTAAGGGAATTAGGGTAAGGGGATTGAGAAAAATTGAATGTCTTGTTTTTGCATTGCTGTGAGCTAGACAACAGCCCAAAGACAGAGTGGATTTTTTAATTCAATTTTAAAAACCCACGGGGAGACCGAGTCTCGCACCCGGGAACCATGGCATGGTGGTCGTGCTGCCGCTCAACCAATTGATCCAACTCCGTCTCCACCAACTCCGGCTTACACCACTTCAAAGTTTCGTAGAGTTACTTGTGTAATAAACCTTAAATCAGTAAATTGTGGCAGCCTTAAGCGGAAATCACAAGAGTGATTCTCACGAGTTCCGGTTCCGCAATATTTTGTTGCAGAGAAATGTGATTGGTTTTGCTTTAATTAAAGTTGTTTTTTCAACTAAACAGTTTTTAACATAATATTTATTTTAGTGAAAATGATTTCTATCCATAACCAAGCGACTACTGCATATATATAACCTCTTTATCTTATACTTGAATATCCCATGTCAGTCCGGATTCAATAAATGGCTTAACAAAACCTCATTCTGTAAATCCCTAAAAGACTGAATGTAAATCCGGGCCTGATTACATACAGTCCAGTCTATAAAACAAAACCCAGATTGAGCTACGACAAGTTAATTCAGGAATTTAGTGGTATGTACAGCCAGAGAATCCTTTTAACAAGAGGAGCCTATATATACGCGTGAAAGCTTATTCAAGTAAATATACTTTCGGGCAAATGAACTTAATAACATTCTCAAGGACCACAGTATACAGGACTAGATCAAGATATACTACATCCTTATTTATATAGAGCTGAACTCTCTCAGCGAATGATATAACAAAGCATCGACTTAAGTCTGGTGAACAAAATAAGCGGATAATGTTACAATGGGGATAAAGGCTGCACAGATGATACTATCAGGGACTTAGATGATTCTGCCTTACCGGCAAAGGAAGGCAATGTGGTTTTCTACTTGAAGTTGTTTTGTCCCAATGTTATCGGATCTCTGACGAGATGCTTTTCGCTCCGTTTTAAAGGTCTCCGGAATGAGGGTGGCTGTATATGTCTAAGTGGCCAAATGTAACCATTTCACCCCCTTTAGACAGACCAGAAGCTACCCAAACAGGCTAATGGACTTTTGAAATGTTTATGGAGCTTTTAAGCTAAATTTTTTTATTAGACTTCCTTCTGTTGCGCTGGTACCTAAGTTTCGGATCCCTTTCGAGCGAACGTGTAACTGCCAACTCGGGCAGCCGTAACCTTTCAGTTGGTTCATGAAGTTCATTCCAAATTTTATGACTTCTAAAGTAGATGACAACGTAAATGAGATGGTGTCTCTATTTCAATATGGAAATTTCCAGTATTTAACTTGAGCTTGTCTAGTTGGCCCCCTCGATAACATTGTCTCCCCTCAGGAGTTGTTTTATTTCTACTTAAGCTGTTAAATTGTCGTCTTGATGAGTAAACGATGGCTTAACATGTCTTGAAGGAAATATAAAATCCTTATTGGTTTCTATAAAGATCTAATGTTGACTGCTTTTGTGTTTGGACTTTATGAAGTGAAATATTTTACATTGAGTTTGCAAGCAAAGACACTCGTCAACTCTGTTTCGGTGGAATTCAAAATTTCAGTTTTAAGCGTTTTGCACAGGTAGAGTGCTCTCAATATAAATATTCCTTCAAAGGTGGACTCTGAACCATCGAAATTACTCTAAGACCCCCGCATCTATTCCCGGTGAAAGAATTAAAGGAACATACATATGTGTTTTTCAAATAAATAGGTGAGGAGGGGCGGGGGGATGGCGAAAGTGCGGAAAAATACCTCCGTCCATTTTACATATCTCCAAAAATGTGCAAGCCACAAAATCTGAAATAGTTCGTACTAATGGAAGGTCTGATATATATTTCAGGAAAAATTAAACGTAGGCTCTATCCACATCGGAAAAAAACGCGTTGTTGTTCTTAGTGAAGAAGTATGCACACCGTTCCGAATAGCAGCAACACTAATACAGTAAGCACGGTTGCGAAAAATACCACTGGAAACCCCAAATATTTGCAACAAGATCATGGCAGCGGTATGCAATCTAGACGCAGGGACTGTGATCGGCGTCGGTGAAGTGCATCCGCTTTTAACTATCTGGTCTAGCTCGGTTGGTTAGATTCATGGGTTTGTGCCCTCAGTGTTTTAAGAGTCTCCTGGCGGTCGGACATTATTTATATGTATATCTTAGCACCACGTGTACGTCGCCGGAGTATCTCGCAGAGTTCAAATGCATGAATCTCTGCTTGAAAAATGGTTAGCACAGTACCTAGCAACTATACATATGATCCAATACCTTGTCATCCATTTTGGAACCATCCGTGTATATTAGGGATCCTCTTTCAAATTATGGTACTCTCTGGCCTACCAGACTACCCTAAATGGTGTTTCAAAGTTATACTATTTCGGAATTACGTCTGATATTGTGTTAACACGTTGCTCCTAGACATGCAAGTCTCTGCAGACGTCGTAGTTTCGTTTGTTCTGTCTTTTCCGTTTTTGCCCACCACACTAATGATACGTAAGTTTCCGGAGGTCTTATAATCTCTTGGTCGGCACAGAGGATAATTTAAGGCTTGAGTCTCCAAATCCTTTCCAATAACTGTCCGCATGTCTGTAAGACTTTCTTTAAAATGTCTTCTAGCTGAGTGTTCCAGGTGAGTTGTTGATTTACGGATATACTTAGGTATTTAAACTCTTCGGAGAATTCTACCTCCAATCCCCCAAGCTTCGAAACTCTTATATTCAGCTTCCTCTTCCTCATAATGGCAATGATTGTGCACTATATCTAGATCCTTCTGCATTTGTTCAAGGATTGTCCGCTCATGCTTAGCCATTATTATCATAACAAGGAATCTACTATCCTTGGTTTTTAAAGCCAGCATTCGTTAGTTTAGTTTGGAGCTCATCAATCCAAAGGAAGGGACAAAACTCTTCCTTGGGGCTTTTCTTCGTGGCCTTAACAATGACTAACCCTTCTTCTACGTTTTTCTGCAGCTGAGCATCGCTTTGATCCATTTTGCCGTCGAGGATTCTACTTCTTTCATGACGGCCTCCTTTTCGATGGCTTAAATATCTACGGAAACGCAAAGGACTAGTTATTTATTTTTCCACAAGCGCCATTTCTGAAAATCTCTGTTAGCGTTGGCACTTCCAGGTTCTGCTGTAGTAGATCTGGAATGATACCGTCACCACCAGGGGCTTTATATGGTTTAAATGAGTCGATTGCTCATTGTGATGATACGCCCAGAAAGGTTTTCAATCCGACTTGAAAGCCGGTAGTCGAGGCAATCCGCCTCGGAAGAACTTTTTTGTTTGTATCCCTATTTACAACGGAATCGGGGAAGTGATTTCCCAAGAGTAATTTTATTGTCTCTTCTCGACTTCCTGTAAAAGTTTTGTCAGCATTGCCTTTCTAGTGAAGCTAAGATGGAACTTTTGGAGTCGTGTAGAAATAGGTAGGTTATTAATACCTTCACAGTAAATCCTCCAAGTTATTTTGGTTTTCCTTAGCTCTTATATTCGATTAGTCTACCACCTAAGTATTATACACTGACTGCTCTAAACTGGATGGCAGAGGAACTCCTTAAATTCGATATTTCATTTCGCTTACCTGACAACTTCAGCGTGGCTATAAAGGTCGTCGCAGACCGTCTAAAATATTTAACGATGCGTACGGATAGCATCTATATCTTCTTAGATGTTCAGGCTGCTATTAAATTCGTCACGAAAGTAAATAAAACCTCTAAAACGGTTATAGCGGGTCGCTCGGCTTTAAATGACATGGCTGAGCATCTGAAAGTACGGCTCATTTGGGTGCCTGGATACAGTGAAATTCTGGGTAATTGCAGAGCCGATGAACTAGCGAGGATTGGCACTACTCGTCCCGATTCGGACATTAACCACCGGTTTGAAGAGCCGCTGGCCACTTGCAAACAGGATATTTCACAGGAATCGCTCAGGATTTCAAACGCGAGATGGCAGGAGGATCACACGACAGATATTGCCAAAGCTTGACCCTAAACAGTCAAGAGAGCTTATCTCACTCGGACGTAAATTAATTACCGTCATCGTGGCCGTTATTTCGGGCTACTGTCTCATAGGCAGACAGGCCGATAGACTCGGTGCACCTTCAAACGACTTCTGTAAGAGTTGCCAAGACGATGAGGAAGAGGAAATCGTACTCCACCTCCTCTGCAACTGTTCGGCCTCAGTCAACAGTGAAGAGTTAACCGAAAGAGACTCCACTGATGTCAGGGACGTAACTCGGTTCACAGAGAGTAATTCGGTAGGCTCTCCTCATTTCTTAGGGCAATGGGCCACTTTGGCCTAAGTACAAAAAGGCAGCCATTCTAACCTAACCTGACTTTTTATATTATTCCACCGCTTTAAATTATATATTGTCTAGTTTTGGTAGTCCACACCTTCCAGTTTTATTTTCGTAATTAAAAGCACAAAAATACTCAGGATTTAGTGTAAGGCCTTATTTTTCATACCAAACTTTCTTTCGATTACGGGAATACTAAATTGATAAAAAAAATAGTAAATTGATATGCCTCAAGGAACTGTCGTGGCACCTATAGTTTTTCTTTAGAATCAAATTTACAAGTTGTGTCTTTGAATATATTTTTTAAATACCTCATCGTTTGAATAGGTCCAAAATAAATAGTCGGTTCTACTATTTGAATCA
This sequence comes from Leptarthrus brevirostris, assembly GCA_964036015.1. Taxonomy (NCBI): domain Eukaryota; kingdom Metazoa; phylum Arthropoda; class Insecta; order Diptera; family Asilidae; genus Leptarthrus; species Leptarthrus brevirostris. Next base: position 3,053,167 of record OZ038373.1, on the reverse strand, counting down.
AAATTGTGTTGTCACAAAATATTATTCTGAAAAATTCAACACAAAGCAGCCATATTTATCGCGAGCACAACAGAGTCTTAAATTAAACAGGAATAGCTCAAAACAGAGCAAAATTTATGCGCAATTAATTCTGAAAGATACATCGTTCTACTCCTTTGCTCCTATGCCGTTACAAGAATGGCTGTGAAAAAAAGAAGGACATTCATAAGATTCGTAGTTTAATCGCAGCACAAAGGACATCACCCCGGATATTTGAAATTTTAATTAAACCTCATCCGTTGTTATAATTTCTGCAGAAAATTCATGATGCTTTTAATTGAAAACAGAATTCATATCGAGCATGGCAATATTTCGCTCTTAATTAATGAGATGTTGTCGCAGTCGTATAGCCTGACAAAGACAAACGGATCTGTACTTTGCATAAGCCGAGAAATGTTCCCTCCCGACATCTTGCATTTATGGGAGGTGGGAGTTTCTGATATAGTAAAACAACAAAAGCGGAGTCCTGAACGCGATGCATGCATATCTCATTTGTCTTATGGCGCGTGCAGATGAACGAATCTAACTTCTTCAGGTTTTGTTTGCTTGCTTGTCTGACTAGCAATATTTGTTGTTTGCTGTTTGTTGTTGATCCAGTTCATGTTTGTCAACTAATTTTCTTCCATTTCGTTGCAGTGAACGTCCTAGAAGAAAGGTTTTTTTTCAACCTGACACCCAACACCCCTCTCCCCTACGCCGCATTCATATTTAAGTGTTTTGATTCTTTCCATTGCTTTGTATTACTTTTTTCGTGCTTTTGCTTTTCTTTTAGACTCCGACGTGATTCTGTTGTTTTTTTTTTTGCTTCTTCAAGTAATTTCCTTTAGGCCCGAAATTGTTTCTACCTCACATTTTCATCTGGTTAAAAGTTTGGGGTTGAAATGATGATGTAGGGTAGGATTATGGAAGCTTTTCTGAATTGAATATAAGCGCTTAAGGGCTGTTCCTGTTGCTGTATCTCCTCTCCTCCTTCATTTACCTAAAGTTACGCTGTTTGCCTTGTAGATGGCACGAAATTTGTTAAGTCAAAACAGGGACGACATTTTTGGCAAAAGAACAGATTTGGATAGCATCTTTCTGCCTTTGAATGGAACCGGAGAGAGAATAATTCGGAGTCTTAAGGGTGTGGAAATTTTTGTTGGAAAATTAAGTGTACAGGGGATTGTCCTACCCTAGAGATTTCAAATTTTCTAAATTATTTCGGTTGCAGGTTTTTCTTAAATGTTTGTGACTTTTACATCAATGGGAAACAATACAAAAGTGTGATAAAATCTACTTAATAGTTTCTGTTAACTGAATTTTTTTTATTCTACATCTTGAAATAATTTTTATTTATAGAAGCAAAACTTAGGTTTAAACAATGGAAACCTCCAAAAATGTTTTTTCTAACTCAGTACGTTAGACCTTGCAAAGTTACCTACCATACGACTCACCACTCACCGTTTTCGTCCCCAGGTAAGAAGGTAAAGACTCTTGTAGGAATGCCAACAACACAGTATGGGGTAGCACAAACGACAACCGTAGAGACGAAGATGTTGTGAATTCAACTTAGCAATTTTAAATAGGGGAACCGAGCCAACTTCCGTGGATGGAAGGTATAAGGAGGTTATCGACGTAACCCTTAGCAATACAAAGTTGTTAAATAGAGTGTTAAATTTTTTTTCGTACGATGGGCCAAAGACTAGGGGACAACCCTTTGATGCGGTAGCATGGCTTTCGCCGAAGGGAAGTGAGAAAACTTGGATGTCTTGTTTTTGCATTTGCGAGCTAGACAACAACCCAGATACGGAGTGGATTATTTTAATTTCTTAATAAAAGCTTACGGAGAGATCTGATCTTGAACCCGGGAACCATGGCATGGTGGTCGTGCCGCTCAACTAATTGATCCAACTCCGTCCATTGGAAAATTGCTGATGTGGCGACGCTGTCAGACTATAAAGCTATAACATTTGACATTCGCTACGGAAAGCATGATAGGCTAATCAGGATCCCCTAAAAACGCTGTGAAAAGTACCGGGATGCTTTAAGATAAAGATTGACGGCATGGACGCCTGAGATGCCCAAAAATACAGTACACGCAGAGAGATACATGTATACTCTACAGAAGGCTGTCGAAGAGGCGTATCGCAAAACCTGCGTTCCAACAGAATGGAACTGTACATAACCCCTTGGTGGTACAAGGAGCTATGATCACTGAAGAAGGAGAATATAAAAGCTTTCAACCATGCCATGAGGAGCCAAGAAATCGAAACCTGTTGCAGATAAAAACCGTAAAGAAAGACATAAAGAAAACTATACGTAGAAAGATGAGAGAGTCGTTTAGGGACTTCTGCTCGAGTACGAGAAATATCTCTGACTTAAACGACTTGATTTCCAGACTCAGACTGCTTCAAGATAGAACTGGAAAGATATTGGGGACTTTTGGACGAAACAAATGAGATTCTACTGAAAATTCTATTTCCAGGAAGCTACAGATCGGACATGCCATGGCTTTTGAGAAAACAGGGTGCCATTGCTATGGAGCGGTTACAGGCAGAAAGGATTGTAACTATTAGACGGGTCACACGATCTATTAAATCGTAGCACTATGAGGTAGAATATTCCCAGCCTTACTCTAGTCAGATTTTAGCACCAATATTCAGGGGGATATGCATTGCATGCTTAGCAATATGGTACGTCCCGGTTTTGTGGAGAGATGCTAAGGTCGACTAAAACTATACGGACCCGAAGCCCTATAGACTTGTGAGCCTGACGTCCTTTCTGTTGAAAACAATGATGAGGATTGTGACTTATCACATCGAAGGGACGATGCTTGAGATATACCCATTAAGTAGGCACCAGCACGCTTATTGTCCTGGTATATATACCGAGACGGCACGCCGCCAAGAGGTTCGAGTAACAGAAGCATAACAATGGCCGCCATAATAGACATTGAAGGAGCATTTGAGAACATAGACTTCGGAAGCCTGGCGGATGCTCTTATCGGACGTAAACATAATTCTACCAGGAGGAGATGGATTAGCAATATGTTAACGACGAGAGAAGTAAATATTCAGATTGAAGAATCGAGACTGCTCTGGAGAGTAGGCAGAGGATGCCCACATGGAGCAGTATTATAGAGTCCATGGAAAATACAAGGCTACCGAAATTAGGAACTATGGGCAGATTGTTTATGTATGAGCTGAACAACAGGGTTCAAAGTACTGAGCCCTGTGGAATACCACAGAGAATAGTCAGAGGCAATGAAGATCATATGTGGTCTTTGATCAGACTGACAACCGCTCCGGAAAAAACTTGTAATCATAGTAATGTGATAGCAGCGCTCCATAGCAGTGGGAGATAACTTGGATTGTGTTGCGATTGATAGAATAAAATCCAGGAGAACCAAAATACAGCATCGACTGTAGTGAATTGCTCGTTCCACCTTCACCTCCTAAAATAGGGGAAAATCGCTCTGCTACACGAAACTCCAAAGCTTTCTGTTTGCCTAAATATCATATATTCAATAAAGGTGTTACAGATTCTTGATAACTTCTTATTCGTTCCATGGTTAGGTTAGCTTAGGGTAGTGGCTATCGAACAGTCGATCAGCCTCACATAGACCTAACAAAGGTCCGTTGTGTTACCACATCCGCGGGACCGCTCCACAGGCAGTATAAGCTTCTGCATTTTTTCCGTGATCTTAGAAATTCTTGTGTCCTTACCGGACACCATGGGCCATCCCTCTTCATCTCGAGCAATACAGGTACCCTGCGGTGATAAGCCCAATAGCGGTTTCACGGGGCGTTGGCAAGTTACAAAAACCATCCCCTGAACCCCCCCAGTTACCTGCACACAGTTTTCTGGCAAGCTTTCCATTCATCACTAGGGATCATAGTAATATCCAATACATTGACCGTAGCGAGATGCCCCACCTTAATGCAGATATTTTCCGTCGATATGATGTTTCCAGATTTTCTTCGAATTCAGGTACACCCCTTGATACTTAACTACCCCAGAGACTGTTACCTTTAATAACAAATTAATAAACAGCAGCTCGTCAAGAGTATAGGACGTTCACATCCCGCTTAACTGCCTACAAAGGGAAATATTTCAGCTTTCAGCTAACCGTAAATGTAGTGCGTCCTCAACCTGTATCAGCTCTATAACGACATGGCCAACGCAGAACACTGCATAATAGGCGAACATGCGGCCAGAATTGGCGCTCCTTATAATACAAACTGCTCTGACTTATAATACAACAGCAATCTTAGCGAAAAAAACCCTGCTTCACCTTCTACGCAAGTGCAGTGCAGGTGGCAGAAGGAGAATACTGGGAGATTACTTCTTCAGACAATCTCAGGAATAAATATTAAGCTCTATTTTGTAGCTCTTCGGGTTGGCTCTAACACTCCCAACATTCTGCTACCCATTGCCTAGGAGAGGCAGGCGACTGACTACCGGATACCCTCAGGTTGTGGCATCAAAAATCCGCAATTAAATCAGCCAGCTAGAATTCTGAGTCCAAACATGAATATTTATGGCTATTTGTCTGTCGTTCTGTGAACTGGAGCATACAAGAAGTTGTAATTCCTCACGGAGCACTGCGGGTTAGTAATGTTCATAGCCTACAGTAATTCTGGTTAATTAATCGTTCCTTGTCAAGTCAGAGTTCAGGTAGTTAATTTGGGAGACAGTGCAAAAAATCTTAGCATCATCAGCATAACAGAGAATTCTAATTCTAAAAGAAGCGAAATATCGTTAATATATAAAATAAACAGGAGCGGTCCCAGGAAACTACCTTAAGGCACTCCCAAGGTGACAAGAATTCGGCCGGAAAAGGTTCCACGAAATAGGACACGCTGTGTACTAACTGACACGTAACCAATCAACGAATGAAGCGGGAATACCATCGGGACCACACCAGTTAGATATGAGTTCAGCAACAAGTGCTCCGTCAAATAGCAATTCTTTGGACTCAAAGAAGGTGGACGTGTGCCGCGTCAAGTGGGTAAAATAGTTCACGAAGAAATTGGCAATTGTTAGATAATCGTCACTCTTACAGTCGTGATATCTGCAAGAGTTGCTCTTCCATATCATATGTCTCCAGAACTGTTTAGGATCGGTACGCAGCGTGGATCTCATATTGAATAGGTACTCCTGTACAGAGATCGGAGTTTGCTGCTTAGCAGCTTAGTCCCATAAACATTTCTTTCAGTTTTCTTAAAATAATTAATTGTGGAATAGACGTGTTTTGATTCTATTCGCCACAAATACTATACTATACTATACTATTGTCCCACACATGGACAATTATAAAATACTTCACAGAAAATTGTTAACTTTTTACATTTATCACTCAATTCGACTACCTTGCACCAAACTGAAGTTGGAGGTAATTCATCTTGCAACAAAGAACTTAAATGAAAGTGGAGACCCCTTGCGCTGAAAGAAAGCACAACTTTGACGGCTAAGAGAACGTTCTGCGTGAGAAATTAGAACAAATTCGATCTCGTGCGTGAGTGATGTCGGTTGTCTTTGCAAATTCAATTTAAATTTAATAATTAAGTGAAGTGTGGTTGTGTAGAATTTGTTATTAAAAAATGTGTTCATTGCGTGGAGTGTTTAAAAATGCAACAATTACAGAGGGCACATGGTTTTGGATAAAAGTAAGTGAAATTGAAAACTTTTTCTTAAATTAAGTTAATGGCGGCGCAGTGCACTTGACAAATTTTTCAGGGCATTTTCTGTGCGAAAAATTATTAAATTTTAAATTAAATATGAAATTGAGTCAATTATAAATATACGCTGGAATCAGGTGAAATTTAATGGATAAGGGGTCAGCTTTTAATCCTAAGTGGATTTAGTGATTGTGCAGAGAATTGTTTGCCGATAAAAATTAATTTTAATGAAAACTGAAAAGTCTACGGGTGTTGAAACTTTTCGTAACAATTTCATTTACAATAATTGATTTTAGCCAATTATTTCATTCCGTCTTTTATATAGGTGCTGTTTTTAAAGATTTTAACTGCCCAAATTGTTCCATTCATATTTCTGCACTTAAATATTTTGACATGATGATCAAGTTGATCCACTGCGGCCATTTTCAGTTTTCTCTTGATAAACCTAATGTCATCACAGAATAGGAGGATTCTAATATTTTTCAACTGCACGTCATTTTTAGAATATTTAATTGCTTCGATTTATAATTAAAATTTAATTAATTTATAGATTTTGTTGTTTTTCCAATTTATAGCAATTCGAATCAACGGAATCAGTTAAATAAGTTTTTTACCAATAGTATCTCTCTGGTTCCTTTAACCCTTTGCGGGGCATAGGGCGTCTATTACACCGACTCTCCACCTGGTCCGGTTGTGAGACAACACCTTCAACTGTGGCCACGGTTTGTTGATCTGGGTACCTTCCCTATCGACGGATCTTCTCCATGTGTTGCGCGGTCGTATAATTCTTCCTTGAATTTCGTGTGGATTCTAATCTAGAGGCTGCTTTGCAATGTTGATCAGCACTTTTCTTAGTGTGTTTCCTATCCAAAGAGCCCAAAAGCTCAGCGCTACTCATATAACCCTGTAAATAATGAAATGCAAAAAATTTTCTAATGAATTTCGTCTACCTTCAAGAGTTTCCAGAGAGACTAGTTTGAGTGTGCTCAGATATGGGGGTAGGGCGAGAGGAATTGTTCCACGGGAGGCCACGCAGTGCAAATCTAACAAATCTTCGCTGGACTTCCTCAATGCGGTTTATGTGTACAACACAGGACGGGGACCAAATAATGCAAGCGTACTCTAAAATCGGCCTGACAAAAGTACAATAAAATAGCTTTGCAATGTAGGGATCATCAAATTCTTTAGCCCACCTTTAAATGAAGCCTATAACATTGCATTAGCCCAATTAACTGTTGCGTCAATGTGATCTTCAAAGGAAAACCAGGCAATAAGCTAAACCCTTGGTTTTATCCAGCCTAGAAAGAGAATATCTATCAATTTTTATCAGTTGAAGACCAATGGATTCCTTTTGCGTAAAAAGGCGATGGTCGTACATTCGTCAATATATGTAAAAAATTAATAGAATACCATTTATGGAAAGTGTCTAAGTCAGAATTTAAGAGTGCACAATCAAGCTCATTCAAGTGGAAATATCATTGGTAGAGATTAAGAACAGCAGTGGTCCCATATGGCTGCCTTGTGGAACACCCGATGTGTTATAAATCACATCAGGGAGAGCACCACGAAATAGAATAGGTAAGATCTTAGCCAATCAACAAAGCGCGAAGAGAACCCGAGTAGGATAAGCTTATGTATAAGAATTCTATGGGTTAATTTTATCAAAGGCCTTACTAAAATCAGTAAATATACAGTCCACTTGAATATCTTATTTTTACATTCCTGCGAGCTAGACAACAGCACAGAGATAGAGTGGATTTTTAATTGTAATTCAAACCTCATGAGGAGACCGATGCTTGAACCCTGGAACCATGGCGTGGTGATCGTGCCACTCCGTTCAGAGTGTTCAATCTAAATAATATTTGAGCACTTTTAAATACAATTTTTTAATTAAAAGCAGTGGTAAAATATACAAGAGTAAAATATAATCAAAAAAAATTTATTAATTAAACCTATTATTTGCAAGTCAGTTTTCTCTCTTCATTTTTATAACGTCGAGAACTACCAGCAGTGATAGTTTTATTGCTTTGCTCAAGTTCCTTATATTTCGGGCAACTGTCCGAAACCGGACTTCCTGGACGTTTGAACTTTCTTTCTTCTAATTTCTCATCTATCCACTGCTTGTGCATTCCAACATGTGTGTATATACAAGGCATCACTGGACTAAAGGTTTTCTCGCCGCACACTATACGTCGAGCGCTAAACGACGATATACCATAAACTACGTTATCGACAATAAATGGTCCGCCTGAATCTCCTGTGCATGATGATGTTGTCCTTTTATCGGAGAGTAAGCAAAACATTTCAGGAGTCAAAATAAGGTTGCAATAATATCTTCTACATTCCTCATGAGAAATTATTCTTGTCGAAGCCTTTTGCAGTACTTTTGAAGTATTTCCGTTGTCGGTTGTACCCCAACCGATAATATCTCCTAATTTTCCGATAAAACTTCCACCAATTTCGAGCAGATTAGCTGCATTTAGACGAGGACCAAATACGAATGGTGTCGTCAACCAAAGTATCGCAATATCATTGGCGGAGTATGACTTTGAGGTAGCAGATGAATCCAAAGCTTTAGCGTAGCCTGTTTTTATTGAATAGCTTTTAACTCGAGAACACTGCGCTGAATCTGCTTCCATTGTTAAGTCAACAATTCCAGCTCGAACGTAAATCACTGAAAAAGTCATGTTTGCCTTTTTAGCTACGCAGTGACCAGCTGTTAAGACTGCATCTGTTGAAATTATAACTCCTCCACAATAACTATCAAATTGGAAATTGTTTCCGTTAATATTTTTTTTCGCAATTAATGTTATATGAGCAATGAAAGGGTATTTGTTAAGCTCGTTTCCATAAACTCTTTCGACATCTACACCACCCAGAATTGGAGTTGCATCTCCAAATGGAAAAACTACGAAAAAAATTAACAAAATCACATTAGACATTTCGAAGTTAGAATCACACACTGAGAGACGAAACTTTTCAGATCACTTTTATATAGGTAGCTTACGAACCACAGAATCAACAGTTGGGGCATGTGTATAAAGTTGAATTGTTCAATTCTGTTTTTTTATTTGATGCTAAAACGTGTAGACTGTTTTCTCATAAACTTCAATTTCCACGTGCACATCTGTGTTATCTTAATAATTAAATTATACAAAATCGAATTTCTGCAGATGCGAAGTAGAATCCAACGCCGTTGCGTCCTTTATCTATGCGAGTGCAAAAGATGCTGTCAAATGTAACCTCAAGGGCATTATTCGAATAAATTTTCAATCAAATAACGATTTTTTTAAAAAATCGAATAAAAAATTATTCGAATAAATTTTTAATCGATTACGGATACTGACATCGATGTCAACATCGACCACTGTACATCGATGATCGATTATAATCGAACTCTAAACATCGGTGTTCCTTAATATCGATGCTAAATAGATAATAGATAAACAAGATACTTGAGTGTTATAGAATTTCACTGCGATTTTTTCGCACTATAAGAAGGACAATAGGAACAATGTGACTAACGACCTGTTGCCAATATATCTAGAGTTGACAATTACCTTTAGGATTATGGATTATTTATGGGTGCCTTTCAATATGGGTTTTTTGGAAATAGGAGCATGGTCCCGGGAGTTTGACGATTGTTTTGTCACCAAGACGCTTTATTGGTTTTTAGTTAGACTTAAATAAAATGCCATTTGAACAGTCAGCGTTTTTAATGTGACCTCTTGGTTTTCTAATTTGATTTGTTTCTGCATTTTTTTGAGTTTGTTTTAAACAAAAAACAATCCGGTTTGAACCGGTTAATTTTCGCCAACATCGAAGGTCGATGTTTTGTCATTAACATCGATTGTGCTATATTCTACATACTTCAAGATCGATCTTAAAATATCGATTGTTACTCCATCAACATCGATATTTTGTGAACATCGATAAACATCGATCATCCCTAATTCTTGGAAAAAAATAACCAGTTGTGATTAAATAGATAATGGTCATGTCCAATCCATATAGAGCCTGTTCGTTTTAAAGCGAAACCCAGCTTCGTTTGCATAGTTGAAGCTATTATATTATCAGAAATTTACTATACAAAATTTGCATAAACTAAGCTCCTTTAAATGTGATTAAGATAAGCCTAATTAGATGGTTGACAAATCAGTTAATTAAATTATGTCATTTTTTAAACAACGAGCCAATCAATTAGTTGCCTGTGGAAAGCCAATGTTACCCCTAATACGTCGAAACTACTTCGTTAGTGGTTAAGTTCACTAGCGCTGTCCTGACCCCTAAATTAATTTATGAACTTAATTGGCAACACTATTATTAAAGTTAATCAGAACAGTAAATATAGGGGTTTAATTTATGTAATGTATGTTCTACGTTTTTGCATACTCTCTTTCACTTTTTTTAATTCAAATTTTGAATACGAAAACAATATTAAGATTATTTTTTAGCTTATATGATTTTTCTCCACAAATTGCAACAATAATTTCGCTTAAAAAGGATTACTAGTAAATCTTGTCTCATTAGCATATCCACGTAAAATAGTAATATTTTCCGGTGTTATTTCAATTAGGAATGCAAATTTTCCCGTGTTGGATTTGACTGCATAATCATAGGTATTGCATAGAGAGAAAAAGAGTACATGAAAAAAAAGAAGAAGCGAAAATGGTAAATAGAATGAAATTTTCCTGTTCCATTTTCTTGTCACGAAATATTTATTCTCATTCGTGTACATCATTTGAAACTCTTGGAGCGTACAAAATTCTGGACAAAAAGACGAAAAAAAACTCATCACGAAAGCTTTAATCGCAAGGTTAGGGTGGAATAGGGGAGTGGGAATGGGGGAATTGGAGGGGGTAAAACACTTTTCCGGATTTTCACTTAAAAATTCGCGTTCACCTTGTTTCGCTCCGTATTAGTATGCACGAGGGAAACATATTCATGACAAATGGATTTTAAAAAGGGATTTGCTGCTGGTGTGTTAATGCTGCAATTTCGTAAGCAATTTATACTTAGACGGTTTTCTATAAGTCGTCGAATATGACATGTAGAGAGAGGGCAGAGAAAATTACAAGTTTCGTAGATATAGCGCTTTCCAAAAAATATTGTAATTTCTTTGGATATGAAGCGTCGTATGACAGAGTAGTATTAACCAACAAAATTTAGTTTTGACTTATCATGCTTTGATTCGTTGTGCAGTCATGATTTCGTTGACTAATTTTACACTTTTATGCGAAATTGCTAGTCTCCGCATAACAATAATATTCAGAAAAGCCAAATCTAAGCTTGGCTTTTCCGCAATACTTGAACCACTATTGACATTTAAGTTAGCGCCATAGTTGAATAGTATATTATCTTTCAGCAAGATAACGTTCCGAAATACGAAGCTCGCAGAACCACTGATTGCCCTTAAAGCCAAGGATTTGACCTTCACAATCTCCTAACCTCAACCCAATCAAACACCTTTAGGTTAAGCTAAAAAGGGGAGTAGCGGTTGTATAATGCCGAAGTACATATCGTTGGTGCACAGGAATAGTGACGCAACTCAAAAAAATAGATTTTCCAGGACAGCCATTTCAAAGTTTCTTGCTTCCTGCAAGGCTTGTCATGATTTTGGAGACACAACCGCATCCCAGCGTTAATTTTCGGAAATAGCAATATGTCTTTCTTCCACATAAAAATATGGGGTTGCTATGCATTTTTACAATAAACTGGAAATTGGAAATTTTTTAGTTGTGCCACTATTCTTGTGCACCAACGATATGATAATGGAGAAGTGTCAACCACACTGCTCGCAGCTAAGACAAAAATTTTACTGACACACAACTACGGAAGATTCTTCGACATTGTGTTTTCTACGGATCCTAGTTGTTCCTCAGTCTGGTCATCATCCTGTTCTTCACGCTGTGTTAGTTTTTGATACTGTTGCTTTCCCGATTTCATTTTATACCAATCTTCGTTACAACTGTAAAACAACCAACCTCTCTATACTTAACGATTAGCTCTCAACTTGTGATTGGATTGGTGTTCTTGGGGAGTGGGACGTTAACAATGCTACTAAATTAGTCTATGATATCATGGCTATCTACTTTTTTGGTCTATTAAAAAATCTTTTGTTATGCCGACGAATTTTTGTATTTCTGCCATTGAGTCGGGCATACAAGTGGACAGTATATTTACTGATTTTAGTAAGGCCTTTGACAGAATTAACCCATAGAATTCTTATACATAGGCCTCTCCTGCTCGGGGTTTCTTCGCGTTTTGTTGATTGGCTAAGATCTTACCTATTTTATTTCGTAGTGCTCTCTTTGATGTGATTTACAACACATTGGGTGTTCCACAAGGCAGCCACCTGGGACCACTGCTGTTCTTAATTTCTATCAATAATATTTCCACTTTCTTGGCTCATTCTAAAATCCTTTGTTATGCGACGATGCAAAAATTTTTCTGTTCGTATAGTCTCGAATGAGGTTGATTGTGCACTCATAAATTCTGACTTCGATACTTTCCATAAATGTTGTTCTATCATTTTTTTATCTTTGAATATTGACAAATGCACGAACATCTCCTTTCCACGCAAAGGGAATCCATTTCGTCTTCAACTATACAAAGCAAGTACTATTTAGGCGTTTGGCTTAAGGCCAGGTTTTCCTTCGAAGATCAAATTGACGCGACAGTTAGGAGGATTAATGCAATGTTAGGTTTCATTAAAAGGTGGGCTAAAGAATTTCATGATTCCTACATTACAACGCTACTTAATTGCACTTTTGTAAGGCCGATTTTGTGCACTTGTGCTGTACACATAAACCGCATTGAGGCATTCCAGCGAAGATTTATTAGATTTGCACTGCGTGGCTTCCATTAGGACAATCCTCTCGCCCTGCCACCATATCTGAGCAGACTTAAGCTAGTCTCTCTGAAAACTCTCGAAGGTTTTTTCAATAGCCCTGAGCTTTTGGGCTCTTTTAAGGGAATCTTCTACCTTACGATGTCGTCTTTGATAGTGTTTTTCGAGGATGAGTCGTAGGGACACCAATAATGCGATTAAAGTGCGGTTTTTTTGGGTTGAACTGACGGAGCGTTATAAAAGTGACACGCGGACGTGTGTTTGACAGTCTCTGACATCCCGAACTAATAACCTCCACATTGAAACCTTATTATGGAGGACAGTTTGACTTCTTTTCAAGTAAATTAATAAGCTATGCAGCAGTCTCGTATTGAATGGATGCCTTGCAACTTTCCTGCTTTGGTGAGGACCTAGAGATTAAATTCCTACTAACACTCTTCCGTTGAGTGGCAGATTAAAATAATGTTAATGTCTTGCCTATGAACTCTTGTTGAGTTACTTTTACAATTTAAGAAGTATTTTCTACTTCTAAAAATATTTTCGCCAGCAACGCACCAATATTGGACAAGTTATAACAAATTTCTATGAAATTAACTTCGGTGTACCACAAGGTTCAGTCCTTCAAACTACTCTTTTCCTCCTATTTATTAATGACCTTCTACCTCTGACTGTCAATTATCTCCAAAGCTTTGCTGATGTTGGTTGGTTATTTGGTCCGTGGTTTGATTTCGCGTACTTTTGGCCTTTTCTCGTTTATGGCTTTCAAGACACAATATTGCCTTCTTCTGTGTTATAAACGCAGCCAAGACACAATTCTAGCAATTTATATCCATGTAGTTAATAAAGCAGCTGGACACTCCATAACGGGTGTCGAACAAATAGCCATGAAATGTTTATGGTTCTTCTCCCAGTACACATGGCATTAGATAAAATTCAAAAAACAATCTTAACATATATTGAGACATAGACGCAACATCAGTTTTCTATCACTATTCTATCGTTACTTCCGTAGAAATTGCTCTTACGAAATTTTTTGGTAGACCCAATCTCCTTCCAGTCAAAGCAATGCTAACGTATCATAGGGTTGTCCCCTGGGCCTTGGCTTTATCATAAAAAATTAAAAGCGCTTTATATTGTACCTAATTTGGCATATTTACCCAAAACAGATATAATAATAAAAAAAAGTTGTTCGAACACCAAGTGTGTATCTATAGTAATATACGAGGATTAGTTTAGTGACCTAAAATACAAAGGCCCAAGAAATGAGGCTAATCCGGAAAATGGTTCCATTGTCGTCAATTCCACTTAAACTTTATCCTCCTTGTGCACAAAAAAAATGCATCTTAACAGCACTTTTGAATTTATGAACATGAAAACGCTCTTTCTTGATCAACATAACACCTCGCTTCCTTAGTTGAACTTTTCTGGCAACGAAATCTGCTCTAAAAAACTTTATTTTTTTAATACCAACAAAAAACTTTTCGTTTTTGCCTTCGTTCGCATTCATGCTCCTAAAATAATTCAGAAATTCCCTCAAAACGTCAGAAGTTGGCGTCTCCTTTGGATGGAGAAGAAACCTCTAGCTTCGGAAAACTTTCATAAATAAAGTCAATGTTTGAATTTTCTGCCAGGAAGTGTAGACGGATGACTAACAGTACTAACCAGCTAGAGCTACCCACTTTAGACAAGAATTTACTATGGATCAGGAGCTATGTACCATACTGCTCGACCGTGGCTCATTGGATCCTACACTTAGTAGGTTCCAGTTAATTTAAAAGCAGTGTTCAGTGCTGTCTGTTTAGCAGTGTGATGTGATGCTGTTTATGTGTCTACAAGTAAGTCCCGGAAGTTCTTAAAGTACAATAGTTTAATGTTTCTTAAACTAATAGCCTAGTGTGCATATAAATAGCGTTTTAATTGTATAAAAAGTTTTGCATTAGTTATCCTTGATGAATTAATTTTGTACTTTAGTTTGGTTTTGAGGGAGAGATTGCTTAATTTCCGGAAAAAAATACTGTTGTCATGGACTGAATTTGCTCACCATAAGAAAACTAATTAGACAGCTAGTTTTCAAGACATAGGCTGGCTACTACAATACCAGTACAGTATGGTTTAAACTTAAAAAATCATATCGTTGTTCGATGATTAGCTGAGGTTAGGTTTTCAGCTGCTGCCTGGAACGTTCGAACTCGATGTAGGCAACAGATTCATTAAATAGGTGGGGCGATAGGCTCTTGCGTTCCATACAGCGTTCGCTGATGAGACATGTGAGAAAGTTATGACTCCTCAAGGTCTGTACCGGGTCGGAGATGCTCACATCATTGAGTATAACCAATCGTGCAAAAAACCAATTTTACAGATCTGGCATCTCTTTTCCAGAGAGTCGAGAGAAATCAGGCTGAACCTAGCATTTTAGGCAGAAAGGTAGATGAATCGCGCCAGAGGAAGCAACAAAGAACGAACCTAGGGAATTAACGATGGACTAATTCAATCCGGTTAATGTGAACGGCGAAGTGGGGATCCCAAACCTAACTGGCGTACTCCAGGATATATCTAACGAAAGTACAGAAAAGAAGGCTCCACAAGTAGGGATTGTAAGCTCCGTAGATCACCGCTCTCAAGTCTTTGACCCTATCGGGCCTGCCCAAAGCGTAACCGCCCATGGAATAGTCGAACAAGATAGAATGATTTCTACGTGAAAAAGTCATTACGATATATTTGCTGGCATTCGATGGAAGATTCTTGCTCCACCAGTCGTAAAAAATGCGCATATCTGAGATCAACAGAGCGCAGTCATCGTCGCTGGAGACCGCACAGAAGATTTAAGTGTCGTCAGTTTAACACAAGATTCTGGAGCTGAGCAGAAACAGCGAGATGTCATTTATATAAATTGTGAAGAGGAGCGGACAAAGGACGCTACTTTGAGATCAGCAGAGCGCAGTCAACGTCGCTGGAGACCGCACAGAAGATTTTGGTGTCGTCAGTGTAACACAGGATTCTGGAGCTGGGCAGAAGCAGCGAGATGTCATTTATATAAATTGTGAAGAGGAACGGATAAAGGATACTACTTTGAGATCAGCAGAGCGCAGCCATCGTCGCTGGAGACCGCACAGAAGATTTTGGTGTCGTCAGTGTAACACGAGATTCTGGAGCTGAGCAGAAGCACTGAGATGTCACTTATATAAATTATGAAGAGGAGCGGACAAAGGATGCTACTTTGAGATCAGCAGGGCGCAGCCATCGTCGCTGGAGACCGCACAGAAGATTTTGGTGTCGTCAGTGTAACACAGGATTCTGGAGCTGGGCAGAAGCAGCGAGATGTCATTTATATAAATTGTGAAGAGGAGCGGATAAAGGATGCTACTTTGAGATCAGCAGGGCGCAGCCATCGTCGCTGGAGACCGCACAGAAGATTTTGGTGTCGTCAGTGTAACACAGGATTCTGGAGCTGGGCAGAAGCAGCGAGATGTCATTTATATAAATTGTGAAGAGGAGCGGATAAAGGATGCTACTTTGAGATCAGCAGGGCGCAGCCATCGTCGCTGGAGACCGCACAGAAGATTTTGGTGTCGTCAGTGTAACACAGGATTCTGGAGCTGGGCAGAAGCAGCGAGATGTCATTTATATAAATTGTGAAGAGGAGCGGACAAAGGATGCTACTTTGGAATCAGCAGAGCGCAGCCATCGTCGCTGTAGACTGTACAGAAGATTTTGGTGTCGTCAGTGTAACACAGGATTCTGGAGCTGGGCAGAAGCAGCGAGATGTCATTTATATAAATTGTGAAGAGGAGCGGATAAAGGATGCTACTTTGAGATCAGCAGGGCGCAGCCATCGTCGCTGGAGACCGCACAGAAGATTTTGGTGTCGTCAGTGTAACACAGGATTCTGGAGCTGGGCAGAAGCAACGAGATGTCATTTATATAAATTGTGAAGAGGAGCGGACAAAAGATGCTACTTTGAGATCAGCAGAGCGCAGCCATCGTCGCTGGAGACCGTACAGAAGATTTTGGTGTCGTCAGTGTAACACAGGATTCTGGAGCTGGGCAGAAGCAGCGAGATGTCATTTATATAAATTGTGAAGAGGAGCGGACAAAGGATGCTACCTTTAGGTACCCCAGAGATGACTGAGATTTTATCAGATAGGGAAATAGATCATATCATAGTGGGAACAAATACACCTTCTATTGTTCAAACGTTTTTGTAGACTTCTTTTTAAATTTAAGTGTCTAATTCTTTAAAATTGATAAGTAAAACACATGTTAACCCCACCATTATCATGGCAAATCCAAAATAAATGAAAAATTTCTTTTTATACTCTCATTTTGTTCTGTTTAAGCTCCGAAGGGCATCTATAACAGCGATATTCCGTCTAGTATACAGTACCGAAATACTTACATCTACACATGCCCCGATTTTTCGATTTTCTCTTTACGGAACAGACCCATATTTTGCAAAGCCGTCTAACCTGGGTCCTATTTAAGAAACGAAAATAAATTATTTTAAATTCCCCCTAAGTATATATTGTAATGTGCACGAGGTAGGCCAAAAAAGGGAAATAGTGAACTAAGTGGCAGAAGTTTCTAGAATTAAGCTAAGTCGTATTAATAGGGCTGAGCAGTAGCCTAGTTAGTTTTAGTTCCGAATTAGACTGCGAAGTGTTGATATGTGATACTGCGAATAGTTAGTTGTATTTTAACCAGTGAAGTCAGAAATGTATAAGTAAAGTGGAACAGTGTATTGTGAAGAAAACGTGTAAAGAAAATTGTTAAACGAACTAATTAAGTGAAGTGAATAAAATTGTGAACATTTGTGACTGAAAATAAGTGTCTTAATTAATCCGTGGAGCTCAAAGAGCCCCGTTTACGTTACAATTGGTGTCAGAAGTGAGATTAATTAAGAAAAACTAAAAGGTGAACTAATGAAAGTGTGACTGTGAAATAATGCAGTTAATAATCTAAGTATGGGTCGCAAATTGAAGGACTTACGTGTTCAAGACTTGAAGGTGGAAGTAAGTAGACGTTCCCTACCTACGAATGGAAATAAAAATACCCTGATAGCGTTACTAAAAGAAGCAATGGAACACGAAGGAAAGGATACAGAAACTTTTGTTTTTGAAGTTGAGCTAGAAGTAGAAGAAGAAAATACTTCAAGCATGACAGAGCTTCTCAATGCCCTGATGTGTGAGATGAAATCTTCCAAAGAACAGTTAACGACCGAGTTGATGTCAGCAATGGAAGAACAGAAGACTTCATCAGCAGAGTTTAAGTCAGCAATGGAAGAACAGAAGACTTCATCAGCCGAGTTGAAACCAACGATGGAAGGTTCCGTATATGAGTTAAAGTCAGCGTTGGAAGAACAGAGAACATCTAAGGAAGGTTTCGTTATTGAGTTCAAAGCATCAATAGAAGAACAGAAATCGTCGATGGCAAGGTTGAAATCGTCTATAGTAGCTGAGCTTAAGGTTTCCCTTGAAGGAGTGAAAGCTGAAGTAGAAAACAGAATGGGAGAGCTAAAGTCAGATATAGGAAATAGATTAGAAGAAGTAGAAATTTCGGGACAAATTAATATTAAACAAGTTAAAGGCGATATAGAAGCAATAAGGAATGAGTTGAAGAGCGTCAAGGAGAAGCAATCAGGAGTTTTATCTACAGATGTAACTGTAAATAAAAGACTTCATCCTCCAACAACGCTACAGCTTTACTTTTGGCACTCACAGGAGCAGCCGCTGAACTGTTACAGACTATACCGACAGAGCTAAGGTACGATTATTCATGCGTTAGAATTACGATACGGCAACCAGCACAGCAAAACAAGCCTCCTGAAGACCTATTTACCAAAGAGAAGAAACCAACATAAAATATATTTGTTACCGAATCGATACCCAGGTCAAAAGTTGTCGTCCTAGTTGCTGGAAATGCGGCCAGGAGGGTCATCTCCGACGAGATTGCTGGAATCAAAGGGGATCAACCCCTCTGGGATATGACACGAGGAAGACCGGTTGTGTAAAGAGCAACAAAAGGGAACAGGACGCATTTGGATTAAAGAAGTCAGAAACGACGAAGGTACTGTTCCCCGACGCAGGTATAGATGTTGGTCTTGCGGTGAAGAAGATTATCTGCAAAGTGATTGCAAAAGGAAAACCATTTACCACTTGTCGCAGGAATACAGCCTACCAAAAGGTACAAGAAGCGATAGACGTGTTTCGAGAGAAACTCGACCACGTCAATAGCTATCTTCCAATCAAGAGAAACTAATGAAGAAAGAAGTGTCGCAGAAAGAAAATGAGTCAAGAAGCTGCTGGAAGTGCGGAGAGAAAAACCACTCGAGATGTGAATAATGGGAATGTGTCACCAGACGAGAAGATTGAACATCTACGAGGACTGACTGTCTTACGGACATCGAGCAAAGGAAAGCGGAAACTGCAGACTGTGGATCAGGAATTGGAAGATTTCGAGAAGGCAATGGAGACTTCAATGGAATAAAGGCCTGAATTGACGGAGGAGTTGGAAATTCAAGAATGTAAGCCAATCAGCGCTTAGACGGAGGAAGATGAGATGGAAATTTAAGGAGGCGGAAGAATGCAATCAAAGTCTACGTTCTTAGCTGGAGCGGCTTTCGTAGTGCTACAGGGAGCTTCAGCTAAATAACACCCAGCTAGATGATAAATGTGTAAAGCTAAGCGTGAAGACAGGAATTTGAGATAAGTGACCTTAATTCTTTGTTCAAGAGAAATCTGATGGACAACTAGAGAAGCAGTTGAGATCTGAACAACAGTTGCCACATGGTACAAGCCATGGTACAAAAGCCAGTTCTAAGAGTTAGTTGTCACCAGTAAAGTGATAAGTGTACTATATAAGTAAAGTGAAACAGTGTAGGTATTGTGAAGAAAACGTGTAAAAGAAATTGTTAAACGAACTAATTAAGTGAAGTGAATAAAATTGTAAACATTTGTGATTAAAAATAAGTGTCTTAATTAATACGTCGAGCCCGAAGAGCACCTTACGTTACAATATATTTCCAGCAAAAGCGAAGCAAATCTTTATTTTGTTTTTACCCTAAACTCATTCTTGCTGCGTTTTTTCTCGAAGCCCATATTGCTTCGTTTTTACTTTTACATATGTATGTATGTACATATGTAGATTTTGGTTTTGAACCTATTTCGCAAAAAAGATGTTTTATTACCTCATATGTGTTTTTTTTTTATATATATAACACGGCATCTAACCTAAGTTTAGGGTGTCTTTATAAATATAATTCTTAATATACTGAAAATCAGAATAAATTGAGTTCAAATAGCTGAGAAATGATCACCACAATACTCTTTATTTCAAATAAAGTCAAAGCAAAAGATAGGAATTAAATTTTCCATTAAAACTTGCAGTGAAGAAATTTCCAAGAATATAATTTGAACCTGATTGTCAAAGTTCAGCAAGTTCACGTTGCAGTTGAAACGACAGATGTCATAAGATAGAATTTTCTTAAAGCTTAAAACGTGTTAAATCCGTTTACCTTTCAACAAGTTTCCAGAGAAATACGGCGAACAAGAAAATTCATTAAAAAAAAGAGTTGAATCCTCTTTGCAAAAACTTTTTAAACCCCTTAATAGAGCTAAAAATTGTTTTTTGCTACATCTAGGGATTACGATACGACCAAGAAACTCTGCTGAAAATTCTTAATTCCTTCCATTACGTGTGCTTTAATAGTCTTAAAACGCACGTCATGCAAAACTTTCTCTAAGACAACCTGTGATGTGTCCATAGAAACTAGAAACGGTAGAGCCTGTTTGCAGTTTAACTTTATCCGGTATGAAAGCATTTAGTCTTTTCACGCAACACACCTCCGTCCTCCGACCTATAACATAATAGGCGAATGGTAATACCATAAAGTTCTATATCTATCTGCTAAGGGTTATAAAGTACTAAGAAAAGAAGATCCTGTAGCATCTGGAGAGCTGAGTAATGAGAAAAGTTTTTGCTGCTTCCCTGGTGATTACTCGACGTAAACTTAGTCGGAAAATTCAAGATCAAGAAAATTTAGTTTCGTAACGACTTAAACCAAAAGATGCCACGGAGATGATAACTTTATTTTCACACGAACTCTGCCATAATTAAAAAGTTGAAGAAATGAAATCAGACGCACCAAAATTCGCACCTTCAATGGAGAACCATTTAATTAAGTTCTCATAACGTAAGCTAGCTAACATAATTAAAATGTCTTAAAAACTGACATCACTTACCTTCTAAATCCACAACACGTCCGGCTCGTTTAAGTGCTCGAACAGCTTCATCGTGAGTGGCATCCCTTAGTTCCTCCCCGTTCACCGAAAGTATAGCATCGCCTACATACAACCCTTTCGCCTGATCTGCTGCCATTCCCCGGAAAATTTTCGAAATTAGAATTGGCATGCGATTCTCACGTCCACCCTTAATTGAGATGCCAAGGCCGTTGTTGTCAGACTTTATGATGCGCACCTGAAAATACGGGAAAGAGGTGTTAAGCGAACTTTATATTACATCAGACAGACAGGTGTCAGACTGAAATGTCTGGACATGCAGGAATAAAAAAAAAACTCCTCAAAATGCATTTAAACGGAGCGCCCAACTTTATCCTTTCAATTGAGTTAATTGTTGCTAGCGTTGCGCCCCTTTTCACAACAAGCAATGGTTCTCGTGGGACGTTTATCGATTTTTTTTTAAGGGATTCCGCCCTCAGGTGGGCGGAAAGGACTAATAAAATTCTAGTGATATATGGCTAACGAAATTACTGAAAGCGGAATGTTCAGGTGAAATCTTGCGAAAATATCGGACGAGCTTGTGCACTCCCGGGAGGAGAGTTAATTCACTCACAAAAAAATTAGCTCATGGGTGAAAAAGGTCTTTCCTAGCCTATGGCCAAATGATCAAGAGGAAATGATGTGGATACTCGGATAATTGGATGGATACGTTATGGACCGAGATTTTTTTCTTCTCTAGCTCTTTATTGGACAGTAAATTTAGTTCCACCCAGTCGAGCTGACGTGGATGAGTCTGTATTTGGACATTTGTAGGGGAACTAATTTCAAAAGTTGCGAGAAATTACATTTGCGGGTAAATTACGCTGAAATTTATTTAAGGATTCTGTGAATGGTGCACGGAAATTATTTTAGGAGAAATTCGGGGAAAGGTATTTTAGGGAAACACCGAAGGAGTTGATAGTACTCATCGAAACGGGCAAGATATTGTATGGCAGGGAAGCAATCTTAAGAGTTACAGGATAATAATTAAATTTCAACATAAATTTGTTTATTTTACTAGAACAACCTAACACCGTGAAATTGATGCCAAACAAAAGTTTCCTAAAAAAAAATAGGTCGCACACGGTTTCCTGGCTGTTTTCAACGTGGTACAATACAATTCAAAAGTGAAAAAATATTGTGTTGAGTTTATTTTCAAAATTTTATCTAACTAACATACCCTTGTTTTACTAAGAAGCAAGGAAGCATAATTTACAGTTCTAATACAATGAAATTAGTAAAAACTCTTTATTGGAACCACTTTTGCACGGTTTTCGTATGGTGGCCAAAACAGAACAAAAGACAGCGCAGTTCGCATTACAAAAACTGCAGATGGCAGCACGTCTATTAGTCACGGCAGCTATGGAGGCTCTACTAGACCTCCTCCCTTTACACCTACACCTAATGAAGTAGGCTGCCTCGAGCGCAATAAGGCTGCATGTTACCAATCTCCTCTCAGCAGGTAATCTGACTGGTCACTAGAAAATACTTTAAGGATGATCCTGTAATCAACTCAATTTCAGATGCCATGCGGAAGGGCACAACTTTGATATACCATTCGAGCTGATCCTGGAGAGCAGAGATTATTGGCTCAATGATAGACATATCCAAGATGAAATACAGAACGAGCATCGGGGTCTATGGACGCAGAATAAGGCTATACAAGTTGCTCCATTCTACACCAACCATCTTTCAAGCAGAGATACATGCCATCGAACACTGCGCACTTGAAATTTACCTATCAATTACTCATACGTCCTACAACTTTGAGTTTAGAATTGTCTGGGACTGTTTCAATGCACTCAAAGAACTGACTTAGGGCAACAGCATGAGTTGAAGGGTGAGAAGGAAGATCACCTGGTAAAAAAGGTCCGGATTCTCAGTTCATCGGACCTGAGCCATTCTGTGGATACTCAAAAAGCCGACTGGCAATGCGCATCGGGTCATGGGAGGACAAATGCAAGAACTCACACTGGATAAATACTCCAGGGTTAAGCCAAGTAAACCGGTTTATAACAAAACAAGAAAACAGAAGCGGTGCTCTCACTCAGCAGACGAGATTAAAGGCACACAACAGGACTTCTAACTGGCCTTTTGGCTACCGCCTAAAAATTTGGACTAGCTGAAGGATACAGCTTCTGTTTGGAAGAGGAAGAGGCAGTATCAGGCTCAGATATCTCGGTGGGGGTTTCCCATCAGCATTAGGTATAGCTAAGGCAACCCCAAAAAAATTTTAGGTCTAATTAAGGAACTTAAGCTTGATTGGGTGGCCTAAGTCTGAATTAGGATCATGTCACAAAAGATCATCTTGCTCGAAGTCACTAAAGGGTGATTAAGGCATTCGATCCATTCCTAATAATAATAATAACCCGAGCATCTGCTGATACGACGACAACGATTGCAATGGCTTTTTCAAGTCTTCGATGAAGTAAGTGATAACATGTCGGCTTTCCAACCCGGAGGTCTCAGGTTCGAATCCCATCGGCGGCGACCTCTGGTTGTTTTCTGCTGACAACAGATTATGATAAAAAGGCCAATGGGTTCGCAGAGAAAATGCCAGTGGTTTGGAATCCACTTTAAATTGTAGTTTCACTTGCAATCGTTGTCTCGAATCGGATGAAGTTCTTCTCCCGCCCCATGCCCCATAAGGTGTTACGGGAAGTAGAGAAAAAGAGACAGTGGCATTTTGGCGTAGTATGTTAACAGAGTTTGAATCTACGATAGAAGGCCAAAATGTTATCACTTTCTCCAAAGACGGCCTCATACTTGTAAACCGTTAGAAATTTGTGACAAATCGATTGCATGTTTAAATACTTGTAATGCATTAAAATTTGCATTACGAATCTATTACACGGTAACATATTTGCAATGCATTTAAAATATATAAATAATTTATATTTCTGCTTCTAGTCTCTCAACCAGATGTGTTAAGACTTGTATTGTATATTTGCCAGCATGATATGGGTGTATGTTTATACCGAGATTTTGTCTTTAGAATCCCATCAGATGTGATAGTCTTTTTCATTACTACATATAAGTAGGAATGAGATGATGCTAATGGGTGAATAACCTTTTGGTTTGGTAGAAGTCCACGCTCTACCTTTACGTATATATTCCACCTTTACCTCTTTCCGCATACTTAAAGGGTAGCCTAGAATGTAGGTCCTGCAGGTCATGTCGGAGTATTGCAGGTAGAATTCCGTTACCTCCACAGAATTTGTAAACTTTAAATAAACTAGAAGTCCATCTAACTTTTCACTATATTGAAGATGTGTACGGCTGTTAATACTAATCGAGACTGTCAACCTCAAATGACCTACCAGTATCTCCGCTTCCTATAGATTCTAGAAAAAGACGTTCCAAGAGTAGTTTTATCATTTCTTTTCAGCTTTATGGTATGTATAAGTTTGGTCAGTATTCTGTACTAGCCCAAAGCCAGGTGGGTCATACGTAGATAGAACTTTGTAGGTACGTGCTCAGGTTGTCGTCGATACCGTCGTTGACATTTTCCTTTCCCTAGCTGTTTATTGTATTTTATCTATTCATTCCAGGCACCTTATCTTTTGATGTTACTGATACGCTTTCTGGCCTTAGCTTCAGTTCTCACTTCCATGCTATAGTAGTGCATAATCTAGTCTTAGGGCAATTCTAGGCTCTCTGAAGAAATAAGTGGAGCTATCTCAGCCTACACGTGTGCGCTTCTGTTAATAAAATTTAAATTGGCTACAATCCCATTTCAATTCATCACAATTTACATGTAAATTTTATATTCTACATTTACGCTGTTATATGATTTTCTATACAAAATCGCCCATCCGACAATTTCCGTAAGATTGACAAAGCAATAGAGATAAACAAATCTGTCCGATAAAACTACCGGAATCCATTTAATACACTGAAATCGCCTTTCTTCACCGAAAAACTGTAAACACCCTTAGTAGGTTTACCCGTAGGACTGTGGACTCTCCAAAGTGTCGTATTATGATATATTCGGTAACATTATCATCACGGCAGCTAGACGGGCACACATATCACATATAAAAACATGAATTTTTCGATGTAGATATTTCAATATCAATTTGTTCCTTATTTCGGGTTTAAATGGGCTTAATCCCGGCAAATACTATGGACGCATCCCTTTTCGATTCGCTTCCGCCTCTTCAATCATTTTAATGGATATTACAACACCCGAAACCCATCGATTGTTGTGCTTCAAATCCATAATTTAACGGAGCTAGCACGCCAATGAAACATAAAGTGAGGAGAATGCGTATGGGAAATTTTTGTGTTTTTTTATGGGGTCCTATCTAAAATCTGTTAGGAAATTGGAAATATAACAGAAAATTTTCGAACAATTTTTCTTTGATTTTATATCCCGTGGGAACTGCACAAGAGCTAACGTTAGGTTTCATCAAAATTTGTGACGCGAATTTCCTGCCTTCAATTTACAAACACAATTGTCTCGTGGCATTAAACATGGTAAATAGGAGTGAAAATTGGATTATGATAGTATTAATTACTTACATGTCTCTTCTGATTGGCTACGTGATCAGGTACATCGCAGATTTCTGTTATTCCATTATCCATTGTATTGTTATTCAGGACGTGTTCCCCGTTATCCACATCTTCTGAAGTGACGGAAGCCCCAGCTGAAGACGCCAAGGTGCCATTATGTCCGCTGTGATTACTCCTATGAAAGACGAAAGATTTTTAACTGCCCGTCTCAGTCACGTACTAAAAGAAAATTGAACTTACCCTAAAGTGCCATTGAGCGTTGTCGAATGATCCGCGGGGTCGCATGATTCATCTAAGCTAATCGAAAGATAATCTGTTTCCAGTGTTACCAGAACCCGATACCAAGCGCCTCGTACCCGAGTTTCTAGCACACCACATCTTAGGCCAGTTGTGCTGGTCGAATGGTGCGGTATCGATTGTTGTGGAGGTGGAGGTCGATTAAGACCCGATGATTCCACCATTTTCAGGAGGTTCACTGGGTTATCAAACGGCTGCAGTATTTTTAGCTATGCTTGCTTCTACTTGCTTATTACAAATTTTATGAGAGTTTCAAAATTGTTTGCTTTATTGGCTTTCGAGTGGCATGCTTTGTCATCTTAAATGGGAGTTCAAAATTGCTCGCGGAAATTACGCCCAGTCTTGGGAACCTTCCCAAACGTAATCGTCCTCCTGGAAGAAAAGAGAATTGATAAGATTATTGGCAAAGTTGTTCTTTTCAAAAGCTTAATGACGGGGAGAAACGGGAGAAAGTTTAAGAGCTTTAAATTTAATTTCCTGGAAAGTTTATAAAACCTCAAATGCGGGAAGCATGCCTAAATCTGGAATGCGGAATGGCAATATGAAACCGGAATTTGTAATCTTAAAAGTATATTGAGCTGTAAAGATAGAAGGAAGTCAAACAAATCTACCAAGAAACAGGAGAAATTTGCAAAATACTGACTTTACATAACTGTTATGTTCACCCTTAAAGAACTCTCCTATTGAAATTATTAAGTGCCTTTTGACGCATAATTTTTGTTACCACTCACCAACATTACATACCTGGGCCAACGCTATATAACTTTGATATTACGTTTAGGCGTGTGGGCTTGGGTTACAGTCGAAAAGTCGAAGTTTGTGGTTGATCCTGGAAGGGGGGAGGGGTCGGCTTTCTAAAAAAAATTTATCGCTTTTTTTTAAATAATTCAAAGGAAAAGAAGTAGCATGTGCACTGGATCAGTTGCCCAGGCAACAGTAAAATTGTTTAACTTATATTGGTTCGAAAATGTCTTTCTTTCTCGCCTCCCCCTCCTCCCTATGACCCTTTACATTTGCCCCTGAGTGTAGTTATTTTATCTTGAATCAAGCCGGGCCCTGTTCCAACGGGGACATCTCTCTGTCCTTATGTTAATGTGAAATTGTTGATGGAAAATCACCGTCCGCTGTGTAGGCGTTAAATGAGTTGGAAAAAGACGTCGATTTTGGTCGCAAAATCATCATTTCGGACGAAGCTCATTTTCATTTTGGAGGCTATGTCAGCAAACAAGAGCCTGAAGGATTTGGTTTTTCGGAGATCCATAGAAAAGCAAATGCGTCCTCGAAGAGTGACTGTTTCTGTTCGTTTGAGGAGTGGTCCCTAGGTTGTTCGAAATAACAGCTGGTAACGGTGTTACGATGTACATATGCTACAGAGACATGATAACTTATTTATGGTCGCAATTGTTCCGGCAAGATAGCGCAGCAGAAACCAGTTGTCAAGCTATCGACACACATAAAGTTCGGTAATCGCGTTCTCAGCTGTTTTGCAGACGTGCCTTGTTCAGTATGCAGCTGCGTTATATCGCCATCAAACTCATTTAATTGTTAAGGATCATTCTTACTTCGACCGATCCACAAGCAATTAAGGCACCTTAAGTAAAACATCTGTTGAGCTATTTCCGAATTAGAGCTACAAATAATCGACAATGTACTACAATATTGGGTTGACAGAATAGGCTACTGCGAAGCTGGCCGCGACACCTACTAGAATGACATTATTTTCTATAAATAATTGGAAGGTGTAGTCTCTTCAAAAAAGCAACAACCACTGAAAATATTCAACAGTTTCAAAAGGAAACTGGCAAATGTCTCTTCATTACTATGAAGCACACAGCATTTTCTGGATCTTCTGGATGTGATTTATCCTGACAAATTTTCAATTTCAGTCGCGTCTTCCTTGTGCAAGTAAGATCGCTTTATCGCTTATATGCCCAAAATTTTACAAAATGCAAAATTTCGAAATTGCACCAAAAGGTTGGTGCAGTTTTTTTTATAAAAAGACTGATTGGGCTGGACTTAATCAATCTTTCCGAGAGCTATACTGGTATAATGACATTTTCATGACGGAATTAACCACTACATCAAAAATATATTGAACCTCTCTCTCTCTCTCTAGTTACCGTAACCCCTTGTACTCAACAAACCCCAATGGTCTTTTATCTTAACCTGTTGTCAGCAAAAACTGCCATGGGTCAACGTCGATAAGATTCAAATCTTAGAACGTCCGGGATGTAAGGCCAAGACGTTATCTTTAACTGCACCGACGACCTGGAATGTATCTCAGTTGATGACATATATAGAAAAAAAACTATCTTCTCGACAATTACGAGTATGATTTACATGCTACCCGGTCAACCGGAGACTTACTTATAGACAGAACGATGGAATCATATCTTCATAACTTTAGTTACCCCGAAATCATTCATTTAGATATTTCAAATCTTTCTATGGGGTCTGCCGTACTGCCCGTCCAGACTCACATTTTAAACAAATGCAATTGGTCAGCAGACTCATATTTTAAAAGTTTCTTATACGGCTCTTCAATCTTTGTAATATGCCAAGGAGGTTATTTTTAATGCTACGGTCTACCACAAAGGTCAATTCTTTGACCAATATTTTTTTTTTCAAAAAGCTTTTATTTAAAGTGTTCGCATGTATGTCGTTCCGATTTAAATTTGTAATCGATTTTTCGGCCACTTCTGGTATACGATAGAACTGAAATTTTGCACACAGCTTTGGTTCTGATGATAAAACAATATAGTTTGTTTAATATCGTTCTAAATTCAATATGACGGACGCCACAAGGTGGCGAATTACCTTTTTTCTTCAAAATCATCTCGATGTGGGTATCAAATGAAAGGGGTTGATGATTAAAATACGATAAATTATGTAACGTCATTCTAAATCCAATGAAGCAGACGATATTTTTTCTTCATAGTCCCCTTGACATGAAGGGATTCAACGAGTAGCTATGTGACATCATTTTTAATGCAATATGATGGACACCATATTGCGAGGGATTACCAAGATTCAATGGTATCGACTTGAAATTAAGTTTTGATCGGGAAAAATTATTTTTACCATGTCCTCTGATGACACTGATCGAACTGGTCCGAAGGAGAAGAATTCTTAAACTTGAGAATAAAGATTGACATCGGAGCGGCGCGATAAAATTTTTGACTTCAAGCATGTTGAACCATTCGACCCACTCGTGAAAGAAAGGTCCATCCAGACAGGATCCAGTGAATGTTGGTAGGAAACTTTTTAAAAACTTTAGAATTTGAGAGAACAGAGTGGATGGTACTGTAGAGTAAAGCAACGGCGTTTTATTACTACTGGGTATTTGCCGAGTTACTTTAGAAACTATAAGCTGTTCCTAAAGCCGACTATTGGGTCATCTGATAAATAAAGTGGTTATCATACACTTTTCCTCTTGATGCCAGAGATTATCGTTTTTCTTCTAACGCTGAGTTAAGCCGATATAGCTAGTAGTAGATCTTCTTTACTATCGTTTGGTTTAGGTTTAAACCTTCCTATCCCACCAAACTGATAATAAACACCTTACGTGGATGAAGACCTTTTTTAGCTTAAGGTGCTGGTGTTTTTCCTTTATCCACCCATTGTTTTCGACGCTTGACATTTTTGTAGAGAACGCTATCCTCGTCAAAAGTCACTGTTTGGTCCAACTAGATTCATTCCTGAGACGAGATATCAAAGGAGATCGGTCACTCTCTGCGCGATATTTGTACCGAACCCATTAGTCCAATTTTATGACTTTAACGATTGCATGCAGATGTCGATGAATGGCTCAATGATTAAATCCAAGTTTCATGGCTAGCTCCGTAACAGTTACGATGGCAATTTCTTCCACCCGAATGTGTAGGACGACCTCGTCGAGCTTTACAGGTTTTCCAGGAAGACGCTTGCCTTCTACGTTACCGGATCTGACTTTCTGGTATCACTAAAGCACTGCCGGGCATGTGCCATAAATTATGCGGGTCTCGTCGTACGGGATTTTGACGTACATTGCTAAACGGTCTGTACACAATTGGACATCCGAGATGCACTTTACTTCTGGAAATCCTACGGGCGCCAGAGTGTTATAAAAGCTTAATGTTAGCTTCAACTGTGAGTAAAGCTAAGGAGCTCGTAAGACCGAACGTGACACTTATCACTAGTTTGATCACCGATTTCTGTAAATTAATAAAGACCTTGCAAGTAATCAGCCGGGCAACGACCCCACCTGTAGACTGGGTCTGAAGGAAGACGACACCCCTTTTCACATCATAGCTCTGACATTGCCAGGCGCAGAATATTTCCTGTTGGTTGCCAGAAAGTTTTAGTAGTTTTTAAGATGGACCAACTTGACTTAGGAGGTAGGTGGGAGAGTTAGCCCTCTTGGCCGCGGCGATTCCGAATCTCACCCATCCATATAACCTTACCTAACCTAATCTTAGTTGATTGGACCGATCTGACAGTTTCATGCTGCAAAATAGAAGTGTGTAGGCAATTGTGCAAAGTCGGTAGAAGGGGGGAGAGAGAGAGCAAGTAGTATAATGGTGTTAAAAAGGATTACAGTCGCTTACAAAATTACTCTAAGGTAAAAGTTATACATTCAATTAGAATAATTAAAGTTGCCATAGATATTTTACTGCAAGTACGTGTTATATATCTTTATTGGTAAACGTTGTCGTGAAATACAGTAAAGTTGTTTTCCCGCCCCGTGCGGAAAACTAGAGAGACTGAATCATTTTTTAATATCGGCTTCTGTCAAATAAAAAATTAATAATCAGACAACGAATAAGTTATCAATTATATTTTGTAATAAAACTCTTTGCAAGCCCCTTATAATTCAGAATTAAATCGATTTTAATCTGCAGATGTTATTCCGAATTTTACCTTAACAAAAGCATGCTATTACCCGAACCAACTCAGCGTAATTGACATCTGATTGGACCGATTAATTTTTTATTCGACAGCCAATCTCACGTATTTTAACCAAATCTCTCGAATTTATTTTTCGAATGTAAAAGGTTTAAATTGAAAAGGGAAAAAAATGAAAACTGAAAGGAACAATTGAAATGATAGATCAATTCGGTCCAAGTTTAAAGCCTTTCAGTTATAAACGTTTCTTAGTCCTGTAGAATTGCGTTGACAGAAATAGATTAAAAGTGCAATTAGTAGTAACATCGTGATCGTGAGTTTTCTGTTGAGAAGAATAAACAAAAGCACCATTCGTCCAGTTAATTAAAGAGCCAAGGAACGCTACAATTTTACAATTTTCTCGTATTTACCTCTACAAGATTTTGTTGAATTTGTGCGACTATTTATGTATGAATTTTCTCAGAAAATGTAAACAACAATCTCGTCTCATAGTCTTGCTGTGAATGTAAACTGCAGGAAATAGGAACGCTTGAAAGTTCAGTTCTATTGCTCTGACAAAAGTTGGGCATGTTAAAATATTAAAATATTTCAGGTCGGATTAATCTTGGGGAAAATATGAGATTTTCTCTTTTCTGGGTCAGAAGAAAGTATATAGAAGATCCATAAGATTTAGACACAGCAGGATACTTTTTATGGTTGCCATCCTTTGGTGAATAATAGAGTCAAGGATTCGACGGATTTTTTGTACGAACTTTTATATTTTGCAAATGGAAAAAAATACATTTAGGGATGTGTACCAAAAGTCATAAAGGATGTCATTCCTGTCATGGCTTAAATTTAAATAAAATATTTAAGAAAACCTCAATAAATACAGCCAAATACATACCTATAAGAACAGGTAATCTTGTTCCAGTCATTTATCATTTCGTAAACTTTCTCAAGTGTAAACGAAAACATCCAAGAAAAGGTGATTAGGAAAACTTTTAAAAGCATTGCCAATTCCTGTTAAGAAATAGTTACCAGAAAATCGGCACGCACCCTTACAAAATAGCCTTACATTTGTTGATGCTTCTATTCGTACAAAATTTCCTTGAACGTTTCCGTGCCGCCACCACTTATAGTCATAGCTACTATTGGTGTTATGTTCACACGAATTCTAAAAGTTTGAAAGCATTCCTTGGTGTGCATAGAGTCACCTCATTATTTGGTTAATTCTCATCTAATAAAATCATAATTCGAGGTAGCAATTAGGGATCGCATGACATGAGTCAATAAAACTGAAGTTTTTAATGGAAATAAAGCTGCAAGGCACGAGAGTGTACAATCAGCCAAGGATGATTCCGAGGTTAAAACTTCGTCTGATTACTAATACAAAAGTTTACTTCATGCCGGTGTATTTGTATAAGGCACATCATATAACATAGGCTTCCGAGGTTCGAACCACATGCCCGCCTCAAGTGGTTTTTTGTCAAATCCAATGAACCTCAAAGCTATGCTATGACCTGTATGAAAGGCTTATGTGGATTTACTGACACCATCGTCCACACAGGTTTTAAACGTACTATGTCGGAAGCGGAAGTGGTTAATGTGGAGCTTTCCAGTAATAAATGTTGGGTTTCGGATCGTTTCCAACCACCACGAATACCGCTCACTGGTCTTGCCCCTTAAAAGAAAAAAATACATATATATGTATATAGCGTAAAAACCAGTTGGGCGAACTAGAAAGTGTGGGAGCAATTTTTGGATAATTTACCACAGAAAAGCCCCAAATGTGTTGCTTGTCAAAAGGATGAGGTTACTCCGGACCTTTTTCCATCTGCCTACTATTCATGTATGGCTGTGATTTTAGGTATATTCGGCTATTTATCTTTTGGGGATTAGAGAGATACTGGCAGGTTGAAGGTATATCAGGTGTATAAACGAACACAAGGCAATTCTGAGATTTTCTTCCATAAAAGCAAATTTTGGCACAGGGACCACTAAGTCACGCTTGATTTTCGTTTAATTTATGTATTCGAGGAAATTTCGAGCAAATGTTGACGTTAAACCAATGTAATTGCAGCCGGGATGCCAAGGAGTGTTGATAAGATCTTGGATTAAGGTACCTAATGCGTTGGTATTTGCGGACCTAGAAGAGTCAAGATTATCCTTTACTTTTCACAGAGTTACCTCAAAAACCTGAATAACGTAAGGTAAATGTTTGATACATAGTTATAATGACTGTCATTTTGGAAGGTACACTATGTGTTTAATCTTCTGGTCTAGTTTTGCGCTCAGATATTCTTTGAAAGTTATTAAGATTAAAATTTACTGAAGTTCATGTTGGTAAATAAAAATAATGTTCTGAGATTTGCTACAAAAGCAGTACCCTATCTACCTTCTCGTAAAGCATAGGCATACAATTATAATTGCGAGTGAATACACAACTTCTGGCAGATTTTGATCTATCAGATATTACTATGCAATCTGGCTTTTTTTGCCGTGTCATGTTGTAGCAAATTATTCGCTACTCTATTAACAATACTAAGTCGTCGGTGGATTACAATATTAAGTGTTAGCTTTTCTTATTAGGGTAAGAGGTTCAAATCCCACGGACGGCAGCCCATGGTTGTTTTCTGCTGACAACAGATTACGATAAAAAGGCCATGTGGGTTGAAGGGAAAGTGTCAGTGACTCGAAATCCAATTTAAATTGTTGTCTCGAATCGGGGGCATTTTGGCCGACGCCCGGTTCTGTTCAAAGGCTTCTTAAGTAATTTAGATAACGCGAAATACTTTTAGGGGCACAATTTACACACTTCAGGGATGTAAAAAATTTAAAAACAAATGTTTGACCCTCAAATCGCCACATAACGCTGATCATTCACTCTCTTTCGTTTTCTAGTCTAGTTCAGAGGATGCTACGCTTTCGTCTCCGTAAACGTTACTCCAGCTTTTTCTTATTATAATATCATTTAAGATTGTGGTAGTAATGATCGTCTAGATAGCCTTCATGATAACAATGATTCTTTTGAAACCTCAAAAATGTAAGGGCCATTCTACACTGACAGTTAAAACCTGTCCGTTTTGCCACTAGTAATCGTCGCTGTTTTAACGTGTAGACTGGGCCTTACACTTTTAAATTTTTAAAGAATTGCTATAGTAAGAACATTTTTGTAGTAACAATTATTATAAACCTTCATAGAAATACAAAAAAAAGGGTTTAACTAACCCTTCCAAACCAATTCATCCCTTCCAAGCTTTCTAATCACATTCGTTAAGGTAATTCTATTTTATTACAAATTTAAGTCTTAAATTACTCAATTTATCGTCTCTGCACAACAAATTAAGAAAATCTTTGAAGTTTCGACTCCATTAATTAACTCAAATAACGTAGAAAGATAAGATAAAAAGAAATCCCCGTCCAGAGATTCATTATCTTTGCCCCTGAGAAATTACGAGATCCCCGTTTAATCTTATTCTCCACTTTGAACAAATCTATTCTCAACTATTCAAACCAGTTTAATCAAATAAGAGAAAATCAGTAACCCCATTCTGTGAAGACCACTCAGATAAATCAGTTAATTTAAAAGTGCCAATCTTGCTCCAAATAGTAGTAAATTTTTGTCTGCTCTTTCTGCTGAGAAAATTTTTATAGAAACTCATTAGAACAGACAGACAAAGATGTTGACATCAAAGTTCAAAAAAAAGAAAGTATCCAAAGGAATGTACTCTATATCTGGCAAAATTTGTACTATATTCGGTACGATAGGCTTCCCAGAGGAACTGGATCCCCTTTTCCACAACATAGCACACACAGAAGGAACGGATGGAAGAGAATGGGCTACAAACGATGTACTCAAGGATATTGAGATGAAATTAATTGAATGGGAAGAATCCTTTGCAAAGTGCTATGCACAAGGAAACGGAGACGAATGAAAGATCGGGGTGGGAGAGTCGTCTCGTTCTGTACACATGATACGAATGAAAATTTCATTTTACAGATTTCCTGATGTCGGATATTCCGAAGGAAGCTTAACGTTAGGAAGATGGCTAAGATGTAGATTTTAGAATGGCGGATATTGGCAGATTAAAAGTTGAACAGGATCGTTCTCAAGGAGTCCAATTAATAATGTGAATTGAAAGTTAGAGCTGAGTTAATGGGTTTTGCGCCTGAAATGGATAAGGTCGGAATATTTACAACAATTACGATATATAGCTTGGGATAAATGAAGACATTTATCTTTCGTTTTGATAACATGATGGTCTAGGAATATTTGACTTCTGTTGGTAGTTACCTCGCCTTTAGGGAATTGGGTAGAGTCCCAAATTAAGGAATCGATCCGTTAACTGTCAATTTAGCTTCTATGTGTTAATAATTCAGCATATCGTTAACAATTACCATACACCTATATTGTGTCTTTGGAACCAGACCATAGCTACAATGCATATTAAATTTATATTTGCAAGGAATAAGAAGGGTCAACAAAAGTTACGTCGACCTTAAACTTTTCTGTTTGTTAGTTAGTTAGTTTTATATTCTTACCGTGCGTCGTGTTTATTAATTGAACACGATAGTTCAAGTATCAGAAAACAGCAGAAATGTCTTTTGGAATAAATAGATCAAAACTACGTTTCAGGGGGAGGGGGGTGGTTGGCCAAGGTTTGTGACAAATAGGGTTCGGTGGGTGTTAGATCGAAACAAATCAGCGGCTTTGCGCCTTTACTCAAGTGATGGCAAACCAAGTAAACGCAGGCGGTCGGTATAGGGCGGAAATCGAAGCGAATCGTTCCACTGAAACTCTCTTAAATAAAATCTAACAAAATTACTCTGCACTGATTCGATACGTCTGGAATGAACAGCGTAGTAGGGCGACCAGACTTGAGATGCATATTAAATTAAATTAATTAAATTAATCAAAGTCGGTAAATCCGAGGACTCTCTAGATAAGCGTTTTACAAAGCCTAAAATTAAGCTAATTCTAGGTACAATATAATTAATATGCACAGTAAAATCTCGTTTCCTATCGAATAGTTACGAACAGCAGGTGACGGAGGCCATTCTCCGCAAAGGTTTAATTAAAATCATGTGCATTGAGAACATAGCCTCATCTTTCTCCAAATTGACAAACCTCTTGAATAAGGGTAGAGTCACCACCGTCCTCGTCAGCGTAGATCAGAACGTTAGAGTACGAAATCAGAGAAACGATGACATCAATGGTAAGCACGAATATTAATGGGCCGAGCTGGCTACCTTGCGGTACAACAGATGAAGCCTTGAAAATTCTTGTGGTGGAGCGACGGAACAACATGTCCTGTCTTGTAAGTATTGTAGTAAGAAATCCAGTCGAGCAGCAGAGGGTAGAAATCCAGCCTTTCAATTATAAACAAAATTACAAAGTGAATAAATTTATCAAAGGCCTTACTGAAGCTAGTGTATGTACAGTCCGTCTACATGCCTCGTTGAAAGCCTGAAATAACGTGAGAGAAAAATTCCAGCAAGTTAGTAGACACTGTTCTACCGGGCAAGAACCCATGCTTATTGGGGTCGAATAAACACTTATAACTCTCAATAAGCTGCTAATACATTATCGACTCAAATAACTTTTGTATGCAGGGCAACTTCGTGAGTGGTCTAATTCTTATGGCCCTTTTTATAAATATTTTCTATAAAGGAGCCCTTCCTACCAACTTGAAGGGACTTATTGAAAAGAATCGCCAATGGAGTGAGAAGGGCATCGAAAAATATAACAAATGCAGGAGAAATACCGTCAGGACCGGAGGAAGCGTCTGATTTAAGTCTTCTAATTTCGTCCATAATAGGATCCCGTGATGTAAGTAACAAGAAATTAGATAAAGCGGGACGATCCGGAAAATGACCAAAATTATCCTTAGAAGCCGCAAAGTTGTCGAAGGAGAAGCTACTCTCAAAAACTGAAACAAAATTATTTACTATGTCGAACACGTTCATACCTCAGCTCGTATAATGTCCTGGGTTCACTCTCTCTCTCTCTCTCTCTATCTCTTTCTCTCTCTCTCTCTCTCTCTCTAGTTCCCTTAACCCCTTGTGGGGCATGGGGCTTGAGAAGAACTTCACCCGATTAGAGACAAAAGTTGAAAGTAGACCTATGTTACAATTTAAAGTGGCTTTCGAACCACCGGGTCGTTGTCGGCGGGATTGGAACCTGGAACCTCCGGATTGGTAGGCCAACACGTTATCACTTACACCACCGATGACCCCGGTTTACTAGCGCAAGAATAAAATACGTTGGTAATCGTTTTCTGAAGAACACCGACCTTAACAATATAGCTTTGTCCAACATGCTAGGGTTTGTCAAGGGAACGTCTCACTTGAGAACTTACACAGGGGAAAGGGAGTAACATACTGGATGTCAGATGTCTACTTAAGAGGTTAGCACAGTGGACCTAATAATGTTCTAAGTGCAGAAGATTTAGTATTCAACCTCATTTTAATCTACATCTAACCTACAAATGGGGTTTTCCAAGGAAACCTAAGAACCACGAAACCGACGAAATGTCGTTAAATTAACCCGCTATTAAGGGGCGCCTAAACTGGACAATCCTATTTGAAAATAGACCAAGCGAATGTGTAATTAATAAGAATGGTAATACAGGGGTCATTAAACTCTGCAACCAATCTTTACCATTTAGTCATCTAAATCGGCATTTAAAATGTCGCAAGATAAGAACTAACATGAACAATTTTATAATTGTCAGCGTAACACATAATCTTTTGATCGAGACAGATATGCAAAAAGCCATTAACCTAAATGATAAACAATGGATAGCCAAGATGGCACCCTGCGGCACTCGATACAGAACTTGTTGCATGCGGGAATACAAGTAGGAGTGCACCCATTTAACACATATAGAATAAATCTTAAATGATGTTAATTGGTAAACCAGAACCTTATAATTGCTCTGTCAGAAGCTTAACTGATCTGAGTATAGATAGAGTAAGCTTGCTTGACCGCTTTTATGGCATAAAAATACAAATTGGTTAGAAGTATTTGCTTTGTTTTTCATAAAACCATAGGAAGCGTCTGTGTACGTTTACAATAAATTTACACATTAAAGCTTCAAAGACTTTAGCGGAGCAGCATAAATTTACAATACCAAATTTGTCGCCCTATTTAAAAAGAGGGGGTAATCGAGTGCGATGTCCAGAAGTAGGGAAAATATCACAAAAAATAGATAAACTAAACGTGTAAAGGCAGAAGCAAAATACCCATCAGTGCCACAAGAAAAACTTTCAGACCAGCAACTAATATGTTGCCCGACTGTTTTTTCATTAGTTTCATAAAAGTTTGAAGGAAACTTCGTGTGGATTGGTATCGACAGAAGCGTACATATATCCTCCTTCCTGGTGAATCCTACTGAATTGTAAGAACGGTTAAATTTGTAGTTATTTTTACTTATGTTCAGTCTCGATAGTTTATCAATCACAGGCCTCTGTAACTTGAAAACTATTATAGCTAAAAATATTGAAATTTAGCATAAAGTTAGAATTTGACACTCTGAAAATGGACCACGCGTCAATATCTCAAAAATCTTTTGGCGTGCGTCCGCTTTTAGGGTTCAGAACGGCAGGCTTCCAGAAATATTTCAATCCACGTAAGCTGAGTATCGCTGACAAGGAAAATTTCAAAAATTATTGTTTAGCACAGCAGTGCTATGAACATTTTAAGAAATCATATTGGTTTTCGAAAAACCAAGATGAACACGTCTATCAGAAATTTTCTTTCCGATGAATGAAAATAAAGCTCTCGATTTCGAGCTTCCGAAATCTTACTTGCAATAGTGAGCGAAGCTTTTCACATCAAAGCTCCACATACATAGATTTGCGTGGAAAGCTTGACGTATTAAAGCAGCACCTTGAAAAGCTTTGATGAACTAAAATAAATCAAACTTAATTTGATAATTCAAGTTTTAACGGGATAAAAGTCTACAAAAGGTACTATATAAGATTAGGTTAGGTCAGGTTAAATGTGTAATAAAAAAACTATTACAAATTAAAAAAAGAAGAAATATTTTTAAGTACGGATCAAGCGATTTCTTTTACAACGATACACTTTGAAGTTGGATTAGTTGGTTGAGCGACACGACCACCATGTCATGTTTATAAAATTGAATTAAAAAATCCACTCCTTCTCTGGGCTGTTGTCCAGATTACAGCAACGAAAAGTACCCTAATTCCCTCCTTCCGGGTAAAGCCTTGCTAATACATCAAAGTATTGTCCCGTAGGCTTTGGGCACATCGTACATAAAAATAAATTAGAAAGATTTTCTGACAATTCATTAACAATACCCGCTTCAGTATGCCTATTGTATTATATCGTATGTCACTATTATTCATATTATTTCAATACAAGGTTTTCTGGGCACACGCTAGTATCCTCGCCAAGACGAGCCAGAAGGAAGCAAGGCACTACCTACTTTTTCTCGAAGCGTTTCTTCGTATTTTCGAACCCTAATAGCTTAGGTCTGAAAATACTAGAGAGCCAAAAATCTCAGGATATAAGATGTATGTAGTTAGCTAATGAAACACACTAAGTTTGATTTGTTTAGCTTTTTTACTTTAGATTTTATTAACATCTACATAAAATACGTCGATTTTGTCACTGACTAACTCATGATCATCAAAACCTCTAGGGTACTTCCTGAAGTCCTAGATAGCTTAAATTTGATATGCAGGCTAGGATCAGCACACAAACACGGAAAAAAAATAAAGAAATCTTTCAACTTTCACCCTGCATCCCCTCATAAAGGGTGGTGCAGGTCTGTATGTAAAATTTCTTATGGGTAGATTCTTCCAAAAGTTCTAGAAAAATGAGTGGGCTATGAAGAAAGGAACTGCTGGCGCGTAAAAAATACCTTTTTTATCCGACTACGCCAGAAGGTAGGGTTTCGCGGATTGCTACGTAAGTTCTGATAGACAAGTAAAAATAAATATTTTTATGGCTTAATTGTTTTTCAAAATATTCTCCATGGAGATCAATACACTTTTGAATGCGTTTGAACTAATTTTCGGAGAACTTTTCCCACTCCGATTGAACTCCGTATCTGGGCTGTTGCAAAACCAAGACTCAAGTTTCCTCAGTTCCCCTTCCCTAATTCCCTTCCGGCCAAAACCATGCTAACGCATCAAAGGGTTGTCCCCTAGGCTTTGGTCACATCGTATAAAAAAAAACAGCAATAAAAAATCATCAAATAATAAGCCAATAAGGAATAGAGAGTGAGCTATGAAAAAAGGAATAGCTGACGCGCAAGAAATACAGCAAGAAAAAATAAAAAGAACTAGGGCAGATTACAAATAAATGAAATTCCACCAAAAACATTTCATGTAAAGTAGACTGCCAAGCCTCACAAGCTAATAATGCTATCACTTTTAAAGAGTTATCAGATATCATGTATAGCCAAGCCCCTAATTCTACAAGGCCTAACTCGACATGCCCTAACTCTATAAACTCTACATTGTGATCAAAAAGTATGGCTTGGCCGTTTCGCGGCCGTCGCACAGACATTCCCATGGACTTATTGTAAGAAATTAAGTGACTGGTCTTTAATGTTGTGTTACGCAATAGTTCCATGAAACGGCGAAGACATACTTTTTGACCAAGGTGTAGGGTTTGTAGAGTTATGGGCTTGGCTCTACATGAGATCTGATAACTTTTTTAATAGTGAAAGCTTTATGAGCTTGTGAGTCTTGGCAACCTACTGTACATACAAATTTTTCGGTGGGATTACCTTATTTTGGTCCGTTCATTCTGGTGTGAAATTTTGTGTGTATGTAACCTTGTAACAGAGAAAAGGAACAAAAGTAACAAAAGTTGGCGCGCGAAAAAGAAGATATTATTTCTGAAAGTTACACAAAACCCCACTTGCTGTTTCATCCCCCCCCCCCTCAACTAGGGAGCACATTGAAGCAGTGATATAGAATTTTGAACAAACACACCTTTGTTTTGTTTAGGGAGAAGAGATGAAAGTGAATGATTTAGAATTGCATAGCTGCAGGCGCTACCTATGCTGAACAAATTTTAAGTTACTTTAACAACAAATAAATTCCCATTCGAGGTATAATACTTAGCCGTGCTCTACACAAGTGCCTACTTGAGGAGCCCTTTGTTATTCTGACATTCTCATAATAACCTTGAAACTGCCTTGTCTCTTGTCACAATAATCCCTTCGGGTCCTTTTGTGTTCAAAGAAAAGCATGTGAAAATCGTTTTACACAATCTCATTTGAGGAAGTATGGGTTAGTAACTGGTGAATTTGCTTAACTGCAAATGAATATGTAAGTAGATGAATGGTGAAAGAAGATATTGTGCCACCCCCCCCCCCCCCCCCCTTTCAATATGCAACAACAGGGAGGCGAATGATGTCGAACGCAAACCTATATGCGGGGGTAGCGATAACAAAACAAAGATCCCAAGCAGTTGTTTGTAAGCTGCAACCCTCTAAACGTGTTCCCTACGTGGCTTTTTATGTGTAGAACTTTTGTTTTTACTGAATGAAAAGTGTACTTCTGCCGCATTGCCCCTTTTCCACGTGCGCACTTCACATTGCCCTGACTTGCCTATGAGAATTATTCAAAGTTCACATCCTGGCAAAATGCATTCCTGTGACAACAGTAGAATGAAAACAAGCAGACTAACTCAGAGTGACGAGCTGCAAGGTGATACTATAGCTTTCTATACGATTCTTGGATAAAAAAAAAGTCCTTGTGGGTTGATTTCCGAACGTTCTTGATTATTTTGTTTCAGTAGTCCTTGTTGCGGATTAGAGTTACGTTAGAGAACTTTTCTTCTGTGGTTCGACTAAAATAAAGTCGGGTAGAGAAGTGTTTAATTAAAGTTTCAGTTTTCACTAAACGAAATATACTTTCACGTACAAGAAGTTTTTTAGGGATTATCCGAAAATTCAGTAAATTTGATAAAATGGTCAGTTCACCGTACGTAAAGGGTTGCATACCTCAAGCACTTTTTGTATTAGAAAACTTTATCTTATGAAAAACACCAAAAAATTTCAAAAGCTTTAGTAAATTTGTAACAGAATGTAAAACATTGACAAGAAACGCTTCTATTTTACATATAACGCTGGCTACAGAAACCGACGTTTCATTTGAAACTTTGCTCAATTTAAAATAATTGAAAATAAGAGAATTTCCGAAAAACCTGAGTGGGGCTGTTTTTACAATCTTTATTTCTTTTTGACTAAATACAGGTTTCGATAATTCTTGATGATAGCACTCATTGTCATTTATATCGACGTTTTTATGAACAAAAGTCCACTTAAATCGCTCTTACATTTGAATTAAGTATTTTTCTACGGAGCACCACTTTCAAAAGTGATATATCATCTGTTCTACCATTTGCCAACGACATAGACGACTGACTGAAATTTCCAAAAGCTCGAACAAATAAGTGAAATCATGATGTCAATGGAGTCAAGTCATTAGGATTGCAAGTGATGCTTTACGAATTTGTCCCCAACCGCTCAGGGGCCCCAACAGTAAGAAGAGACTTATGAAATAAAGTACCACGCAGTTCCTTGACCAGGGGCGCATCTACGGGGGTTTCAACCCGCCCTCCTCATCCTCTCACCCTATGGAGACCATAAGCTTACTTTCTTTAATAAATGTTCATCAAAGAGTTCATTGTTGAAAATATTGAACGTTATAAATGTTTGATCAACAACAACATTTAAATCCCCCGCTAGAGAGGTGCTACATGCTTTTTTTAGGAAAGCAATAGTAAAAGCCCTGTTGACCGCACTCCAGACGTTTTCACTGAACAAAACGCACAATTTTCAAAATCCGGATAAAAACTATCCTCGTCAAACGAACAGTTGTTTTGATAATAAGTTTCGATGTAAAAATCAAACCAGAAAGACCTTACCCGTGAAGGTGATACCTTAGCAAGTGGCCAGATGTAAGCCACCTGCGGTCCGCTTTAGCTCAGGCAACGGTATCATTATATGCATAGGGTCTAACCTGCTTTAACTTCGGTGAACCCGGGTTCAGTTCTACACTATAGCAACTGTTGACTTCTAGCCAAACTCTCTATCACAGCTCTTGTTGACGACAACTTGATCGCGGTACTCTGGCAGAGTGAGGATGACCCTTTTCTGGATAGTTCAGCGGTTTCCAACAAATGGAGACGAAGTTGGATTAATTGCTTGAGCGTCACGACTAGGGTACGAGACCAGGTCTCCCCGTGGGTTTCCTCACTCCCCTTACCCTAATTCAATTCCGGCGAAAGCCATTCTAACGCATCAAACGGTTGTCCCTTGACTTGAACCGTGACCCTGTTATTAGTGACCAACTGCTGGAGGGTGTCGAAGCAGAAGTTTAGGTGAGAGTTCCAACTAAGTCTTCTATCGAGCGTGATGCCCCGATATTTGACTACTCAATGATCGTTCCTTAGATTGAAATTCGACCAAGGTAAAAGTATGGTGGCAAGCAAGTCGTCCCAAAGTTACACAGTGTATCAATTCAATCGTAATTATCACCTATTACTTATGACTCCGTTACTTCTGCTATTAATAGACTTTGTGATGCCCTGCCGCCGTACGACGATTTAGATAAGCTATCGCGACTCAACCGCGGCGAAAACTATCTCCAACTGACTTTTCACTTATCTGCACATGACGACTTTACTTTCGCAAACAGTTTAGATTCGTTTCTGTTTTGGTCCAATATATTTGCATGTATT
Source organism: Leptarthrus brevirostris (assembly GCA_964036015.1). Classification (NCBI taxonomy): domain Eukaryota; kingdom Metazoa; phylum Arthropoda; class Insecta; order Diptera; family Asilidae; genus Leptarthrus; species Leptarthrus brevirostris. Next base: position 3,009,937 of record OZ038373.1, on the reverse strand, counting down.
TTACCCTGACGTTTTAATCAGCCACGTACAACAGCTCTCTACGACAATTGTAGAACTTAAAAAATGAAGCATGGAAGACTTATTGTTCCTTGAAGAGCGGTTTATTGTTGTCATCTTAATCAATTTGTTTTTCGTTCCGAGGCCGCCTATAGAAGGTATATGTCTAACCTAAGGGCATCTAGACCTTCCTTGATTGCATGAGTTAATCTGACAGTTATACTGCATCCTTATCTATGTTAATCTTACACATATTTTACATTTTACGGGGGAACATGTCTTTCGAAATTAAAAATCTTGTTTTTGACGATACCACTATATCCAATCAAATTTCCAATTTGGCTAACAGTTTCGTACCTCGTCAGAATATAACGCCATTTTAAATTCCTGAAGCACCACTGTATCCCGCTCTTATCTTTGATACATTACTTGTTTAATTTGTCTTACCAAAATTCTGTTTTTCCCAAATTATGGAAATTTGTCAGTGCTTTTTCCCCGTTACAAGAATGGCAAAAAGAAGGACTGTTTATCAACCTATCTGAAGTTCGCATCTTTGAGGAAATTCTTCTTCATTTAAAATCGGTTTTTCAAAATTAAATCAACAGTTGTCAGCTTATTACAGTTTTTCAAACTCAATATTTCGACTTTTAACTGTAGCTATACCGACTTTGGAAGGCATTTCATAAGATCAATCATATGATGCTGATGCACAAACTTTCTCTGTTGTGTCTTTCTATTCCTTTTAATTTTGTTAGTTATTTTTAGGTACTTGTCTGAGCATATTCAGCATTTTTCTTTTCGGGGTACCGCAAGGTACCCATCTAGGACCTCTGTTACTTCTCAATGTTATTGAATTACAAATTATTGTCGCATGCTTACGATATGAAAATCTTTCGAAATTATTTTCTTTTCGGGGTACCGCAAGGTACCCATCTAGGACCTCTGTTACTTCTCAATGTTATTGAATTACAAATAATTGTCCCTTGCTTACGATACGAAAATCTTTCAAAATTATCTCTGTTAATAATGATGGCAAGTCCAAGAGCAATCGGCGGTCAAGTTTAGTTGGCATCAAACCTATATCTGTCATGCCGACTGTTTACAATTATATTTCGCCCTCATTAGGAAGACAAGAACCGCTTTTTAAGCGGAAGTTACGATTATTCTGAAATCCAACAGTTTACACACGGAAATAATTATTTATTTACTCCGATATCCAAACTTCGCTAAAATCATTGGTGAAACCTTTCATTATCTCTAAGCTTACTTTCGAGGACAAAGGCACCCTAAAGAAGTTAGGTAGGCCAGATGTGAATACCAGATCATGATAGCGAAAAGGCAAACTTGACAGACGAAGTGGCGACATAGAGGTAAACCAGCAAAATATGCGAATTACGTAACCACATGCATCACAGTAGAGGCAGACTGTTAGCACAGAAAGCTTTAGTTCAACGAACCCTTTCACAGAGTAGCTAAAAAAAACTTTGCACAGAACCTAACCTTGAATCGAACGGAAAAAATTTTCAGACATAATTAATCGTCAATAAGAGCCTTGGATTTTATCATTAAGGGATGCTGAACTTTAAAGGACCCTTTGTTTATAATTACACTGGCAAACAAGTCTGCTTTTAGGGAGTGCATGCGAGTGGGTAAGTAAAGAATGCAGACCACTCGCGTACAACAATCGCTAAATTTATTAAGTAGAGCTCGTAAATTTACAGCTCATGATTTTATCAAACAGAGAGTTAACATTATTAGAGAATTTGAATTATTAGGTTAATATAAAACACGTCTCCGAAAATAGGATGAGCACCTTTTTAAGCAAGAAAAATTCTTCTATTATCCGCCGCCGCAGAAACGTTCCAAACAACAGGATTATCCGGTTTAGAGCACAAAAAAGAATGCCAAAATCAAAGCCTAAACTAAATTAGCATAGAATGAATTTTCTAAGATGGAAGCACTTCGTCTCAGACAGACAATTTTAGAAAAATAAATTTTAAAGATGAGTTATCGCTTATATACTTTTTACCCCCACTAGGTGGTCGAAAAACAATTGTACGGCTCAAACATCTATGAGTACTTTGAAATTGTAAAAAGCTTTCCTGTTCCGAATTTCATCCAGCGTAACCACCAACTCTGTTAATATATTCAAAGTAGCAAAAGATTTATTTTTCCTCAGGGATGAGGGTCCAGTATTGATGCTAGGGCCAGGACGAAACGAAATACACAAAAGGAGAAAGTTTTGTTGGCGAGAGAAGTAAGCGTTTTTCTCAAAAACAAACCCTGGCATATATATATATATATGTATTGTGGTGCCCAGCACTGTCAAACTCATGAACATCAAGCGATTGACATCTATGTGTAATTTTCACTATAAAAACCCACCCAGAAAATCCAGCTCTTTCTCCCACAACCATTCTTAAATTTTTCGCTTTATGTTGCGGAGATTTCATTCAGTACTGTGCTTCCCTCCCGGTCCCAGATTCTTTGTGATTCTGAAACTGGTACTTACCCCCCAGCACCGACCCCATAAACTCTGTTTCGTCTCAGAAAAAAAAAACACGTTAACATCAAAATCCCTACACACGCTACAACTTAAGATGTGTCCTAGAGGTCCTGATTGTACTCGGCAAATACACACTCAACTTCAAGGATATATTATAATTGGACCACTCGTATCCCTTCGAAGAAGCAGTTTATTGTATCGTTATCTAACGAAACGTGTGCCACTGGATAAGTGGATACCTGCATCAGGTACTTTAGCTAAGAATTCGCTTTGGCGTTTGTTTACCAGGCAGCCATTGCCCTCTTCCCGTTTTGTATGGAAATGGAAAAACGTGGAAAAAGGAAAAAATAGGATTTCCAGACAACAGCAAAAATAATGAAAAATAAAGGGGACATTACGCGCCTGAGTCGGTGTGTATTACTTTGATATATGTTTGGATGAGACTTTGCAGACGTTTGAAATTGTAAAGGACGAGGCTATGGAGGCTGTCACATTCTGGAGATGTTGCAGGCAAGTGGAATTTTAATGGGAGACCAACCCTCAAAGACGTGTTGAACAATGTTGAAAGGATTAGACGTTTCATTATTACATAATGATGTTGAAATATTTTTATGATTTTCAGACTTCTACGCGAAGGATAGCTTAATTATTTAAAGATGTTTTCCTAAATAAATAGATTTATCTAATATTCCATGTTTTTGGTTGGCTCGGGCCTAGGTCAATGATATTCACACCTGGCCCAAAATTCTATGCCAAAACGGAAATCGCGATTATAAGGTTGTGTAAATTGACGGAGTGATAGAGCCGGATTTTCACCATGACTCACATGGGGGTGTCTTCAAAATTTAGTGGAGTGAATTAGCTGAATATGTTAATATTTGTTGCAGCTACAAAACCTACTAACCACCCGCCCCTTCGTTGTGCCAAAAACTAAAAAGCAGTAAAAAAAATTTGTTCACCCCCACAGCTCCCGAAAATAGGGGAAAAAACCTTTATTACCATTTTTTCGTGGTAATGCTCAGCTCTCAGTGGGAGAGCTCTTACAAACTTCGTCGATTAAAATAACTCTCCCAAAGGATGGTTGGTTGGTTGAAGTGCCGACCCAGGCCTCTCGCCCAACGTCCAATTAGCACTAAGATGTGCCATTTTGTTACCAGATCTCGTGACCAGGTAGTAAGTGTATGTCTGTGCGCGATGGGTTAGGAGATCCGTACCCAGCCCATACGGTTTAAAAAATGGATGAACTCTCCTTAAGGTCATTAAAAAAGAAGCTGTCTGGTGCAAGATGCCTGGCTGAAGCGAGCGCATATTTGCAAAGGAAATGAACAAGGGTTTCTTTCTCTCTCTCATCCTTGCAGCTGCGGCAGTGTGTATTAAAGGGAATAAGCAGTCTATTCGCATGAGTTCCCACCAGCCAGTGTCCCGTTATTGCCGAGGCCGACCTAGCAATATCTCTGCGGGATCTGTGAATGAGTTGACTGCTTTTACTCTTCTTGAACGACGGCCACATTGCTCTGGATATGGCACACGTGGAGAGGTTGCTCCACCTGGAGTTATCCATGGATAACTGGTACGATAGAAAGGGACCTCTTGCAGCTCCCATGGAAATATGAACAATTTCTACAGGGGAGCCTTGTAGCAGTGCCCTACACCGTCAGTGAATCGGCCTTTTCATTTCCCTCTATGCCCCTGTGACATGACACCCAGAGTAAGGTGACTTCAACATACTCACAGAGTACGGTAAGTTCATCCCGACAACATTCTACCAGCTTGGCAGATATGATAGCCGAGTCAAGAGCACTGATGGCAACCTGGCTTTCGGAGAAGATGCTGACACATCTACCGGCGCTTAGTTTTTGTTTCGCAATGTGACAAACCTTTAGGATGGCCAGTACTTCAGCCTAGGAGACTGTCGCATGATATGCAGTGTCTCCGAGAAATTACCCGCACCGACACCGCAGTTTGTCTTAAAGCCGTCGGTGAATATCCTTGTGTCGAAGGCTTCCAACACTCCGTCGTTCTTACACTCCGCTCTGGTGGTCCGAAGTTCAGCTTTGGGGTGATGTAGTCAGTGAGACGTGTGACCAGTTCTCTTGGCAGCAGATCCAGGATGCTGCTGTTGCCATAAGGTTTGGCCCTTCAGTATCCTGATTCTCTCAGTCTGACTACCCCAGACGACACAATATTTTTAATGTGTATATCTGGTGGTAGTAGGTACAAAAGCACGTCTAAAGCGGCCGTTGAACAGGATCTCATGGTGAGAGTCTGACGTACCATAGCCGTGTATCTTGGTTTTTGTGGTAAAAAGCATCAGTTTAGTTTTGCCTGGATTAACGCTAAGTTCACAGCTCGTAGTCCAAGTGTTTACTTTACTCAAAGCACCTTCCGTTATTTCGCTTATCACAGATCTAAACTTTCATGAAACCAGAATTGCCACATCATCCGCATACGCCACTGCCTTAAAGCCATCTCCGTCCAATATGGACAGGATCTCCCCAAGGAATAGACTGATCAAATGGTTTTTGTTTTCAATTTAATCGGAAGTCTAACATAAGACGACTAGAGTAATTATTGATTGATTTTGCAAAAGAGATAATGAAAACTCTAATCACGTTCCGTTCGCAATCCCAAATGAAAGTGAAAACAAAAACAAATGAATGTCCCGCCCCTTGGGAGGATTGTTATAGTCCTCCCCTATCATAACCCTTGAAAAATCGATTAAAGATGACTCTAATCGCCTCCTGTTTGATATTCCAATTGAAAATGCCTACGAAAAACAATTAATCTTTTCACTCCTTGTTTTTACAAAGGTGCGTATCAACCAACGCAAGCGAACATTCCTATGCTAGCAAAATCCATCATATTTCTCTCTTTTTCTAGTTCCCGTAATCCCTTGTACAGAATCCCTTGTAGGACAGGATAAGAACTTCACCCGATTCGAGGCAATGATTGTAATCGAGCATACATAATTCGATCCTACAGTTGTCCTTGGTTAACTGACTCAATCCGAATGATGATTGCAGAAAGAGATCTCCTTTATCGTCGATAAAGGCTTATACGGACCAATACTGAATGTAAAGTGCTGGCGCTATAATATTATGCGCAATAAGATAAACTTGGCTGTTCGTTCCGCTAAGCTAGTCTACTTTCAGAAAAATACTAATCTTCCTTCAACAAATCTGCATGTGCCATAGACCCAGTACCCAGATGAGGTCAACAGTTTTTCTTTTCTGTACTACTGATTCACTTTTACTACAGTCGTCAGCTGAAGTTGAATATGTTGATTCTACTAATTTTTCGTTCAGGTGTGTTTATGTGGATGAAGTAGTAGCTGCAGTCGTGGCCATAAAATCACACACAGTGAGATCCGACGATCTGGCTTAAATTTTTAAAAATTGTGTTGCCTTATACTCTGCATATCACGAAGCATATTTTCAATACGTCTTACTAATTTTCAGTACCCTATGTTCTGGAAGATGGTCATTGTAGTACCAATTCCTGAGTATGGCTATCGACGAATTAGCTTAAGTATTAATCACTTGTCACATAAGCAGTCTAGTTTTAGATCCAGCCACAGTTCAGAGACAGCTCTACTTAAAAGTAACATCTGATTTAGGTAAAAGCCCCTGACAATGACCACATCGCAATATTGGTTCTCCTTGATTTTTCGTAAGGCTGTCGATTCGATCGACCATAAAAGTTTAGTGCTCAAGTTTCGTAGGGATTTCAAATTATCTTCAAATACTATCAAACTCATTAAAAACTTTTTAATGGGCCGATGTTAGTTAACGCACAGATAATATTGATCATTCTTGACTGTAGGCCAGGGTGTACCTCAAGGCTCTGTATTTGTGACCCTTTTGTTTTGTTAATAGATAAATAATCTACATAGAACCTTCACTGATCTATCAGTTTATCATTATGCGTACGACATTCAAATTTACTTGGATACGCCTAAAAGATTAATTGAAGATTGCAATGTTCGTCTAAATTATGATTTAAATAGAATATAGGAGTGGTCCCAAAGTAACTACCTAACACTTAATTCCAATAAGTCGACCTGTTTTTCCATATCCAAAAGTGCAACTGGCTTAGTCATCTTAATTAATGAGATTATAGTTCCATACGCTAAGTCAGCCGAAAGTCTAGGGACAGAGCTGAACTACACATTCACATGTTGCAGCCATATTTCGAATGTACTTGGAAAAATCTATAGTAGCCTGAAAATATTGATTTCAGCCAACTTGTTATTCACCAAACCAATAAAAAAACAAAACTTGCTAAAACGCTTGCACTACCTCACTTTATTTACGGCAGCTTAGTTTTCTAGAAGCTTGACTCTATGTATCTGCCAATGATAGCATTTATTGATCCTATCCGATCATTTATGAATTGCGTTGAGCCGCTCACATTTCTAGTTCCTTTATCGGATTTTCCTTAAAGTTAGTTCCTAACCTTTAATTTACGTAGAAATATTTTGGCGCCCAGTTTTCGTAGTCATAGGGGGGAGCGCTCCTACTTTCTGCAGACTATTCTTAAATGAAACTATTTACCAGGGGATGTTCAGCGTATTGCTTCTGTTCTGGTTTTTCACAAGCTTTTGATCGCTACTCACACTAAGTATCGGCATCAGAATGGCTATAATTAGTTTGGAACTTCAAAAGCTTTCACACTTCATCGGATTTCCAATGAACACCTCAATCACATAATTATAATTGAAGGGCGGTATTAATTATATGTTTATTTACCGAAAACGTCCGAAGGTAAGCTACTGCTCCCACTGATATGACGACAATCCTGTCATTTCCAACGGAGTATGCAGTGAAAAATATTTTTCGTTTAATATTCAGAAATTCTGACATCATCATCATCATCATCATACACATATAACCTAGTTACTAGAAAATCCAATCAATAATTTAAAAACTAGTGCTCTAAATGAAAGGCATTGGTTGTTACTATCACCCATTTCATATTTGCACATCAGAACAGATATACAAACGGAATCCCTCATGGCCTCTATTGCATTGCTGGTGGCATATAAAGCTTCACCCAAAATCGATGGTGAACCTCATTCCAAATAGTAGTTTTACAGTGAGCAAAAAAAAAGGAAAAAGTTCAAGGTTTGCGGAACAAGCCCCAACAACCTGATAATTCGTTTGCCCGAAGGGCTCCAGCCATCCTCTCCAGTTAGTCACTTGAGATAAAAGGTTCTGTCATTATATGTACGTTTTAAGGGAAGAAACAGAGTGAAGGGTTCGAGTAGAGATGACACGGGGCTTAGATACTTCTGTTTTTAGGTCAATTTCGAAATGTCGGATCTTAGCCTTCCAACTTTATGAGTGCGACACTCAGAGGGGGATGTCTTGCTCTTGCTTGTGCCAATAATAACGTACGCTTCCTGAAACGTGAGGTGATGATTGGGTGACCCCTTTTCGGATCCTTCAAACACTTTCTCAAAGAGCTTTTTCAATTGATTCGCCCCTCACTTTGTCAGCAACGTTTACTCTCGTAAATTAGGTTTGACCTGCTTTCATCGTATTGGATAGCTGGGGTGATATTAATTTTTGCTATAAGTATTTTTTCACATTTTTTTTTCAGTGAAAGTTAATTAGGGTTTAAGTTTTTTTTCGTTATTAATTACCTCTGACACTTTAGAGCGGTTTATTTGATGCGGTGTTCTGGATGTGTAGACGTTTTACTTATTTCACTAATATATGTAAATAAGTGAGCCTATTTTAAAACATATGGTCAAGATCTACTTTTTGGTTTAATTTAATTTCTCGCAATTGCTACTTTTTTGCAGAAAAACTATTTAGGTCGTGTGCCAGTTTGGGTAAACTTGTGCTTGGCTTAGAATACATTATCAGCTAGCTCACAATGTTTGGGAAAAGCAGGCTAACCTTGGACTTTTGACATCTGCAGCGGAAAGAGTACGAGTTTAGCCAAACTGGATCACGACCCAAGTAAGATTGGCGCTACTTATGGCTACGAGCCCGAATTTAAATATTGAAAAAGCCTATAAAAATAACTTCGATAATTCCGAGCTTCGAGAAGAACGTGATAAAGGCCCTGGCTTGTAAGGTTTTTATAGCCTTAATTTTAACTATCTATCACCACCTTATCATAAAGTCTATTAAGGAAGATTTGAAATTTTGTAAACTTTTAAACATGTCGTTGGTATGATAAGAAATTACACGTCTAGCAAGACTGATTGATAGTTCTAAATCCGCCGCTTAAACTATTCGTCGTGGGGTACCGCAGCCAGAGAAATAGATATGCATTTTTTTCTGGCTAAATCGACTTTGGTACTGCTGTGACGTGACCCCATCCATAACTATTAAGGAACCTGATTAGGTCGTCTACGCTAGCTAAATCTACTAGTCCATTACGAAAGTGTTTGCCAAGGGCCTGACATCTTCTCCTGGTCAACCCCAAGTAAATACTAAATGCTTTTAACTTCCTCCTCGTCCAAGAAGCTACAACAGAAGTCGTTAGCAGGAATGCACACTCGGACGGCATGACTACTAAAAAGACAGTAAGCTGTTAATGATACCACGGAGATTCCGGAGGCTTCCGCTTAGTAAAAACACTTTCGCTTTTTACTCCACTCGACAAGCTGAACAGCTATAAGGTCAATTGTCCAGTAAAGAAAGATGAATCAGCAGCTGGCATTGTACTTATCGCCCCTGAGATGCTTAAACAGGTAGATCTCTGAACTTTAGTTAAGTTCTTAAGATGACAGTTCCTTTGCAGAGCAGTCCACCAAGCTAAGATTCCGTAAGTTAGAATTGGTCATTGGTGCATCCAGTGAAATGCAGGCTTAAACAGCAATCGAAGCTTTCTTGACGCGCTCCTGAATGTTGAAGGCCCAGTTTTGTTTGGAATCAAAAATGATGCCCAAATATTTCACTTGGATCTTTACCGTTAAGGTTTTACCCCAAGTCTGGATAATTCAAAATGCCCAATTCGTGTTTTTCTTGTGAACAGAACCATTTCTTCTTCTATTTGTGAATTATTCCCAGGGCTCTCTCTCTCTTAGTTCATTTAAAAATTGTCCTTATACAAATAAGACCAGGTTTTTTGCATAAGCCACCACTTTTATTTAATTCTTTCTAGCGAAATTAGAATTTTTTAACAACAAACAGCAAGAGCAATTGAGGTTCGTCTATACAGACTACTTGTGGAGTTCCCATACAGGCTGCACTGGCAATCTCGTGGTTTACCACTTTGTCGATCCATTGACAGACGTATCTTTCTGATCTATTCATCGTTTTGACGTTGGGAAAGGTACCCTCTATATCTAGAACAGTATCCAATTAGAATTCCTTATATCTGAGTGTTTTTTTATGGTTCTTACCACTTCATGCAGTATATACTGACTTTAGCTTCCTGTAAACGTCTTGAGCATTACTGCACCGGGTAGGCCCACATCTATTAGTATTTCTAATGCCTTTTAAAGAATAAAAGAAAGGCTAATAGATCTTAAATCCTTCCCTTCCTTGGGGATGAAAATTACTTTGAACGAACTCCTGGACAGGCGGATATAGGTGTGGGTACTCAGAATACTAAAAACTAATAACATTTCGAAATAATAAACGCTGAAGTTTGCAATTTACTCCAGATCAAAAATCCAACATTGACATACGAGTTTGAACCAGTAGTCAATCAGTCTGAAGATCCATCATATTTATAAACAGGGTTGCGAGAAGTGTTGTTGAAAATATCGCCAAAAGAAATAAAGCCATCAGATAGTTTTCAATGTTTTTTCGAAATCCCATCAAAAAGAAGTGATGCTTCTTAAGAATGTCAACGGGTTGTTACTATTTTGTGTATTGCCATTCCAACTCTCCACCCTGGTCGATTTTCAAATTTCGAAAATTAAGTCGAATGTGTAAAGCGTCCCTTTACATCTTTTTGGTCAAAAATTTCGACAGCCGAAAATTTAATCGAAAGTGGTATCTCTGCAAGATAACTTCAAAAGCAAACAAAATCCGTCAATATTTTCGAAAAATGGGAAATATGTATTACTATACATACTCCATACCATGCTGTTTCAACACGCATTTGTTGAATTTGCTAACTGCATGTGCCAAGCGTGAGGTCACTTGCATTATCACAAAAGACTCACGCACTCGCTTTTTGTCCACATGGCTAGCGCCTGTTTTTGGTAATATCAAGTGTTTCAGCACAGCCTACTCTACTACTACGAAAGTTGATACGAACAGCTGAGCATTGGTGGTGTAAACAAACCGAAACTTGCTACGGTAAAAAATAGGAAAAGGTTGGGGAATTCAACACAATTTCTTGGGTTTTAATGGGAAGACTCTCTCTTATGTTCGTTTTTTTGAATTATTGAGGTTACAATTCGTCAATGACATCAACATTCATCTTTAATTTTGGTTAAGACAGTGTGCAGTTTTATATGTGTGCAAGGATTGGTTTATCTGTGGATACAAAAATATATATATGATGATGCCAAAGCTCAGGGGATGCCCTATGATGCTTAAGCACAGCCTTGGCAGGAAAGGAATTAAGGATGAGGGAAATGGGTTAGGAGGTTGGGTGAAGGAGGTGTCGATGTACGCCCCGTTTGAAAGTTTCAGGCTGATAAGACGAGGGAAAAACAGAAGATGGTAAACTGTTCCACATTCGTGTTGTTCTGCTTAGAAAAGATTCCCGAAATTTGACGGTACGTCCAAATTTGACCTGGAGAGTGTAGGGGTGGGCGCGATTTGTAGATCTTGTATCACGCGTAGCCATGTGTCTACAAGGAATCAGGCTAGCAATTTCGTTAGAACAACGTCCATGGAAATAACGATAGAAGAGTGAGAGACAACCGACATTCCGTCGAACTGTTTTTTTTTCCGGACTTGTATCTACAGTAGGATGTGGTTTGACAGATACTGTAATTTGAATCTGGTAACAGTTCGAGTAAAGCAGGATGATAAACAACAGCCTACTCTACATACAAGCCTAGAAGCAAATACGATCAGCTGGTCATTGGTGGTGGCAACATATTTCTGGCCTATAACAACAATGGCTTGTTGTTTATAAAAGACTCTATTTTTATTTTGTGTTATATTGTAATACCTAATAAGTACTTGATGAATCTTGGATTCAGTTTAAGTTAAACACTCTTTCAGTTATTTCTTTTTTTTTTATTTAAACCGCCTAAGGATCCAGATAGCGCTGAACTACTTTGAAACAATAATGAATTTTAAAATAAAGTGTATGTTACTAAAGAGTGCAGGAGTTCCTGGTCTTTCCAATCTTAATACCAGAAGATAATCGATTTTATCAGTTATAATTTATTTGAATTCTGTTTACGTCAGTTATTAAACTATGATTGCCGGCATTTGATTACGAAAGGTATTACCTAGTAAGTATCGTTTCGCGTTTTAATCATCGAATACTTTTCACGTGTGCTAAATAAAATGCGCGTCCAATTTGAAAATGACGACAATGGTGAAAGGTAAATCGATATCTTATCTTCAAAATGAGTACTCAACATTTTTAAGAAGTACTTGAAATTTACAAAAACATAATTTGCATTTCATAACTTGGCTTAAGTAGTGCATGAGTTAAAAAATTAACTTAAATACCGGAAGAAGTTAGAGATATTGATATTGACAAATAGACGTGACGACTGTGGAATACCATAATGTATTAAATTTACCAACACGAACAACAGTACACAGATATACGGATTTTTTAATACTTGTGCAAAGGCTTTCGCCATCGCCGTAGTAAACAGTGTAAAAGTGGACTTAACTAAAATTGTACTGCTTAGAAGGAAATTAAGTCTCCCATAAGTAAAACTGTGGGCTGCAGTAATACTTTTTCCACTTTTTTTTAAGAACAACGCCTAATCTTGAAAATCTCAAAATGTACGCCTGGACAAAATTCAGCATACCATTAAGTTGAATCAAAAGCAATCCCGAAGTTTCCTTGCCCATCGTAAATCAAAAATACAGGCCAATATAAACCCAGGGGTTGGAATTACGTACGCTCTGAAGTCGACCCCACTGGTTGCGCCCTTAGACGGATTACACCCCATTTAAAGACTCTAGTAGTCTTACGCCTTAACTACGAAAAAGTGATTAGTTGTTTCAACGACAGTCTTCGGTGAAGTAAGTGATATAGCGTGTTGACCTTTCATCATTAGGGTTCGAACCGAACACCAGCACAAATGACCCATGGTTGTTTTCTGCTGACAATAGATTACGCTAAAAGACTGCTCGGGGTTTCAGAACAATTCGTTTTAAGTTGTAGGTTGACGAATCGGGTGAAGTTCTCTGATTACAATCACACCAGAATACGCCATTGTAAAGTGACCTTAGTTATTATCGGCGATTTATGAGATGAGCGGGAAGAAATTCCGTAGGTAGGCACTTAACGACAGCGGAGCTGCACCAAACTCTCATACATGTCATTCTAATAGAGATTTTCTTACAGTAGATTCAACAGATTAATGAAGAACTTTTTCTAAAATTAATGGTCCTTTCACCGTTTTTCGACGAAAATAGTATTTTGCGGAGTTGGAACACTCAAAATTGTCGTCTGATGAAAATCGTCTAATATTTCGTGCCACAATCGTCGTATTACGTCATATGAAGGAGGTACAGAAGAGCCTGCGCAACTACGGTAAGACAGATGCGCATGACTTCCGTAAATCCTGGATCCAGAATGTTCTCTGCAATTTTTGTTATGAATATATTCTTGTTCTGTTTTTGGTCACCATACGAGAGCCGCATATGCAACTAAGAGTCTTATAATCGCATAATATGCCCATAAGGTGATTTTAGGCTTCAGGCCCCAGGTTCTCTTGAAGAGCCTTCTTAGCTGAAACTGATGGGGGTTCCATGTGAGTCTTTGATCTAGAATATTTGACCTCTCTTGAGAATTCCTAGAGATGAGGAGAACTGGCACAAAATCCTGAACCAGCTGATGGGGGGCTCAATAACGTAAAGTCAGAATATGTAGTTAACCCTGGATTTGTGCAGCATGGTCAAGGTCAAGTCCTTGAAAAATCAAATGCGATATCATTCGATTCTGAGCCACCGATATAACTCCTCAACCCCTCATGACCCCTTAGCGTAATCTAATAGTTGTAATTGAAAATAAACATTAGCCGCCGACTCCGCCGGTGAGATTCGAACTTGGGACCTTCCTAATGGAAGGAAAGCGCGTTATTATCCATCAACGGCAATTACAATTATTATTTATTTTGTCACAGAAAATTTGAATTGAACGACTGTGATATCATTTTTTGTTCAAGCAAGCAGTTTGGCAGCATTTAGGATGCAACTAAGGTTTAAACGAACACAACATTAGCTAAATTGACAACAATTGTTCTCATATATTTTTTAATGTATCTCTACATGAAAAGAAAATTTTTGGAGTATGTATACGAAAATTCGGCAAAAATTACGGTTCTAAACTGTAAAGCTACCTTAAATTTGACGGAACAGCACGGTAAAATTTTTTGAACGATGAGTATCGAGTATCTGTTGGGTTTGAAAGAATATTCCAAACATAGAATTCAAAAGTAATTAAATTTATTTAAACTTAGCAAAAAAATATGTACATAGTCTGAGATTCAAACCCGGGGCCCCTTAAGATCATGTCCAACGTCTTCCTAACTGAGCCCATCTTTTCTTTAAACAATTCACCTCAAAAGGGATTAAAAGAGCTGAGAAAATTACGATGAAGAACCATAAAATTTGCGGGTTATTCCATGAAAAATTGTATCTTAGGCGATAAATTTTTCCTAGATCGTACAGTAAATTTTGTGAGTCGCGTAAGTTTTACGGTGCTGTAATATACTCAAAATTACTGGAAAGTTCGTAAACTTTATAATGCGTGCGGTTGCTTAAATTTTTTACAGAATGTGTTACTTGCAGCACGATTAAGGTGTGTGGAACCGTAATTTTTTCTCCGTATAATAATGTAGGCAGACTAGCCAAATATAGGGCCAAAACTTCCATTGTTGTCTGACTTAATTCGTATTTACAGTTACTTTATAACAACCTTAAAAGTGACCTTTATAAGTTATGTCATAACGCACGAACTAATGCATATACTTCGCTCCTTTTCGTTAGGTGAAACTATGCGCAAGAAATTTGATATGACAGTATATTATATTGCGCTTGGTCGAATTAAATTACAAAATTCCAGTTTCAGATCAATTTGATATTTAAACATATTTTTTTTTCGATTTAAAAAATAATGTGACTGTGTAGATCTGCACGTTTCGAGGTTACTGAATTTATTTTGGAGATTATCATAATGTGCCCGAACTCAATCCTTTGACTTAAGCTGAGCGAAGTATTCGGAAAAAATTTAGGTTTGCTTCGTCGTATAACACTTAACAAGCAACAAATTCGGACCGGTTTCCTTTGTGTAATCTCACTATCATATTATGCTGATGTCAAAGTAAAAATGAGTTTAAGCAAAAGTAATGGATTCAGACAGGTCGTGAGACTGATGTCCGTTTATCTGTTCGTTCGTGTATTTCTGACCACCATAACTCCCAAGCGGTTCAAACCGATTGAGCTAATGGCAAAGTGAAAATTAGTTTCAGTTAAAATAATGGATTCTGACAAGTCTTTAGGTTGATTTCCGATTATACATTCGTCCGTGCATCAGTGACCACCATAACTCCCAAACGGTTCAAACCGATTGAGCTGAAATTTTGTACCCTTAACGCATGATGTCACTACTTTTAATACTTGATATTAAGAAGTTTTCAGGAGCTTTTTAATTTTTTAGAGGTTTAGTTAAAAGAAAAGAGGATCATTATTATAAAATTCGAAAAGTAGGTTAGGGGCCACTCGATATATTTTTTTTTCGTAAAAATGTTCCCTTGGCTTCGAAAATTTCGCAGAATTTAAAGAACAACTGAACACACCACAAGTCAGATATTCGTTTGCACAAGTGTTACAAAAAACGTTTCAATTGCCTTAGCAATATAATTTTTAGACGTACATACCTATATATGACAAGTTCTTTCGTTATCCGATGCTAGTTATTGCTGTGTGCTTGAAAAATGTTACACGTTTTCTTTGTTTTATCAGTGCTAATCACCGTTGGATATTCAACGCCAATTTTGGGTGGTCAAAATGTTGGAGAAATTCTTGGTGATTTTAGAATTATTGGACAAACTGAATTTCCCTTTATGGCGCATCTTTATATTATTGACAAATACCTAAAAGACGGTACCAAACAAGTGGAGACTTTTATTTGCGGTGGAGTAATAATTTCAGAATACGCTGTTTTAACTGCTGCTCATTGTATTGCTGAAACTAAATCCAAACCAAAGATTTACGTGCGAGCTGGTTTTGTTGACTATATATATGAAGGTGCAAGTGCACCCTCCTCATGGGCGGAGGACTATACTATAAATGAAGGTTATATACACCATTATGATGTATCAAAGAATTTAAAAGTGTATCTCTTAAGTGACATTGCTATAGTCTGGTTAGAGACTCCTTTTTTATTTGGACCAACTTTAAAAGCGGCGTCTTTACTTCAATATGATGGAAGCCTTCAAGGTGCAGCGGGATGGACTCTAGGTTGGGGTATTGACGAAACTGGAAAAAATACACAAATATTAAAGAAAGTAGCCATGAAGGTGATATCTGCTGAGGAATGTCAAAAATCTCATCGGTCCATTTTTCATATGCCGGATGTGTTTTGTATGATGGCAGTTTATAAAAATGCGTCACTATGTCCTGGAGATTCTGGCGGTCCATTCGTTATTGATCAAATGGTTTATGGAATTACGTCTTTTGGAATTTCAACTAACAACACTGCAAAGCATACGTGTGATCCCAAAAAGCCGGTAAGGTTTACTCATTTGGGAATGTTTAGAGAATGGATTGAAGAAAAATTGACGGAAAGAAGTAGGAAGCCGAGAAACATTAACGATAACTATGATATAAAATTTGTGCTTCAAAAACCTTCTGTACGTTAACTAATTAATTAAGGCAGGTCTACTATAATTAAGGGAAGGGTCAACTTGGTTTGCACCAAAAATATTAGTGAAATGTAAAATTCTGTTTTTTTTTAATAAAAGTTTTTCATTCTCATATTTGTTTTTAATAAATTTTTTAATTAATAAAAAGGTTACAGCCCGTAGTAGATGGCGCTGCAAAATAAACTGTTATTGGTTCAGAGGTGCACCTACAAATTCGCCGGCCTCTGATTTTGCTAATATCGAATCGCTCCGGTGCGGAACGATGTCAGAATTTGTAATAGTAAATCACTTTGGGGAGGTTCTACTTAAATTGTTTTTAATTTTAACTAATCCGCATCACTCCTGGATTGATATTGACTACAATCTATCCATTGAGCTTACCCCGTTTTTTTCTGGATATATCTGCTGCTTCGAAGCAGGTTCTCATTATTCATGCATTTTATAGGGCAAGGATACACCCTACAGCTCTATTAGTAGTAGGGTTTGGTGGGAAAGGTCAAAGAGTGGTGCGGTGAAGGGGCTCAGGGGGATAAGTGATAAGAGATCAAGTCAATCGGATTTCGGCGAGAGTTTAAGGTGAGAAGAGAGAGAGAGAGAAAGAGAGTATTCCCCTAATACCAAGCTCGCATATAACAACCCTACCGCTAACCTTCTTATCTTGACCATTTTGATATAGATTGCACATTTGACTCAATTTGACTCATCCCTGGAGAAGGACTTCGCTCAAAATTGACTCGTCTATTTATAGGTCCCACAGATTTTTACTCCGACATGGTTTGCTTGATCTAAACTATGACTATGACTATGTGGTAGAATATCTAAGGCGGAAGTCCTCAGCTCGGAGTTTCTGGTCAGGTCGCTGCTCTTCAATGTTGTTCATCTTTCATTGAAGGCATTGCAGTTTCTGGATTGACTCAGTGTGTTGTGAATAACTCGGGTAAACTTCTGAATCTTGTATTCGCTACTGATTCCTGTTGCACAGTCGTGACAAAATGCTTCTCGCTCCTGGTCCCTGAAACCGTTCATCAGCCTACGCTTCATACTCTGTAATTGTAAATTCTTATGATTCTGTAGATTACTGTTATAACTTTAGAAAGGCTGATTTCTCGATACTAAACGAACGGCTTTCTACCTTAGATAAGACAAATGTTTTTGAGGAAAGCGGGTCCAGTGAGACGGAATGTCCACTCTGTCTGGAAGGCGATGAAATTACAATACACATTATTTGCTTTTGTCCTGCCTTAGCACGGCTGACTCAGGGTAGTCTAACACAGAGTGGCAGAACGTCTTTTTCAGGTGTGGGGTTCTGGCTCAAAAGACCTCCTTGGACGTAATGCCCGCTGTATGCGTAACGCTCTCTTAAATTCAATAATATTAGCTAAACAACAGCCCAGGGACGGAATGTTTATTTATTGCAATGTGAAAGAAATACTTTTAGAGAAGCCAAGGGTTGAACTTACTACATTGCGTGATGAGTCAAATCTTTTCCTACCAGATCCTGTTTTAGTGTTGACGGATCTTTTGATCCTTTACTTGTTGGGAGCGTTTAATTCGACGGTATCGCAAACTTTCCCCATAGTTAAAGATGATCTGTGATATGGGCCGTGGCAATGTTAAGTGTAAAATTTCTTGCAATGTAATTGGGCTGACGCTAAACTCGGTGATGTCATTGCCTACACGACTAGAGGAATTCTACTGTGTATCCGGTAAGACGTTGTGGCTACAGCAATCCTACGTGGCAATGGCCATATTCTCAGTAGATCAACAGAAATAATTTTCAAGGTGTCAGTCATGAGTACGTGAGTACAGAATCAAAGCGTGGAAAGATATATTTGGATCAAACTAGGGTGACATCAAAGTGGCCAAGTTCGCCAAATCAATATTAAACCGAGTTAGGCCCATACCTAACACAGAACGAGTGCCCGATATAAGTTTCATTTAATTTTTTATGATAATGGGGATACAGTGAGAAATTGACTCCCGGCCTCTAAAGGCATTTATATGGGATTGATGAGTGAATGTTGAAGAATTGTGCCTCGAAAAAATCTTGATAGAAGTATCTAAGTAAAAATTAAGCTTAAAAAACAAGCTTTTGCAAGATTGCAGTAATTTTTTTTTTCTATCTCTCTGGTTCCTTTAATCCTTTGTGAGGCATGGGGCGTCTAGTACACTGACTATCCGCCTGGTCCGGTTCTGCGCCAACACATTCAACCACGATTTGATGATCTGGGTACCTTCTCCATGTGTTGCGCGGTCGTCCAATTCGGCCTCTTCCTTAGATTCGGTGCGGATTTCAATCTAGTGCCTCCTGTGGGATGTTGTTTAGCTCGAATACTGGTGTCCATCCCATCTTGGGCTGTAAGTCTGTGTAGATCTTCGTTGATAATGACGTCCGGCCAATGGATATTACGGATGCGAGGGAGACACCGGTTGACAATGGCTTGTAACTTAGATGTTATTTGACAGGTCACTCGCATATTGAACAGCCGTACAACAGAATAGAGTTTAAGTTCGACTCAATAATCCAGAATTTTGTGGGTCTGAAGATGTTGCTATTGCGCCAGATCTTAGCAAGGGTATTAAATGTAACTCGAGCCTTATTCATGCGAGCCTATAAATCAGCTTGAGCTCGGGAAACTGCTGTAACTATGCTTTTGAGATTACAAAATTTATCCACTTCCTCTATTTACTGCTCTTCCAGATAAACTTCCTGTTGTCTCCTGGAGTCCAAGCTCTTAATTTTGGGTTTAGCAGCATTGACCTTCTTTGCTCAGGGCTTCGGACATTTGGGCTACATTACTCCGTTTGTTGGATATGAGACATACATCGTCGACACAGTCCAGGTGCGTAAGGTGGTTAAAGAGTTTCCATCCAATCCCTTGCGATGGGTGGTCGCCTAGTGCGCTGCACAATACGTCATTAATAACGATCATTAAAAGCAAAGTGACAGTATGCATCCTTTTCTCACTGTATTCAGCACTTGGAAGGGCTCCGACAGTTTTTCCTGGTGTAGGACATTACATTAGGCACCTGAGTAAAACCCCTTTATGATAGTGATAAGAATACCTCTCCCACGTAAAGTTGCCCATATACATTCGCGACCAAGGCTGTCAAACGCCTTCTTAAAATCGACGAACATTAGATGCAAAAGGGACCTCCAACCTGACTTTATATCAACAATTGAAAGCACTGTTGAATTATGAAATTAAATTTATTTATTTATTTCCTACCTGCCAAGAGAATTGTTGACGTTTCTTGGAAGGGCCTTGCCAAAAGTAAACCAACCTTTTGAATTTTAAATACTGTATACATATTTGGACGGTAGAACAGACACTTAATTTTTCACTTTCTATGTTTCATTCACTAAAATTGTGGGTAAAGGGCAGCTATGTTGCTGTATGTGTACCAAATTTATCATTTTTACGATAGTCAAAGTTTTGGTAAATCTAAGGAAAATAGATGAATAGATTGAAATAGCATGTTCGGCCAATTCTAATATAACTTTTTTAGAACTAAGTATATACATTTCAATAATTTCAAATAAAATAGGAACTTTTGTAGGAACATATCGCACAAAATATATTGCAAATCGAAATACCTTTTCGATTGTAGACAAGCAAATCAACCAGCAATAGTAATCCCAAAAATGAATATGGACACGCACTATTGGAACTTTTCACGAATTGTAACGTGTTTTCACAGGTATACCAGAACGAAATAAAACTAACACTAAAAATCACAAAATATTTTAACTACAAACAATTTCGTTCCGTCACATTAACACTGTGTAAATTCCGTGCCTTAGTAAGGTACCGCGAAATTAATTCCTTCACCCGAACGCGATAAAAAAATATTCACAAACTTCCATCGAACCGCGTATCAAGAATGGCTGCCTAATACTGAACAAATGACTTCAAAAGAATTTCACGTTTCGAGTAACGCAGATCCAGACAGAATTTCCTAAGGAGCCGAAAAGCTCCCGATTTTGTCTGAACACTGTAAAAGTGTAAAATGAATGACTAATACCGATACACAAACCCCCCCACACATATACAACACAATCTTACGACGTGAGTAATAACATTCAATGCCCTTCTCGTCTCGGTCCCCTCTTGGTTGTGACTATTTCACCGTATATATAGTATCTAACCACGAACAGTACATTCTCAACACACAGTATTCCACTAAGGACCTGTTTTGTTTAATATTCGTTCTATCCTTGAAAATGCGTTTGCAATGTAAAAGTAAAGCTTTTGTTACAGAAGGCCGTAAAAGTTTTCCATTTTTACAAAGCAATTTTACACTTTTGACAGTAATTTTTGTTTATAGCTGCACATTTACGTTGTCCTTAATGCGCACACTCCGTCCAATTCCTCTTGTCAATCACTTTTTTGCTCTTATTTTGTCGATGGCAAAAAACACAATTTTGGCCGTCTTTGCTCCACCGTTTTTTGGAATATAAACTGTCAGTTTTTCAGTTTAAATTAAAATTTAAACTTAAAACAAAAAATATCTTATAATTTTAACACTTTTAGAAGAAACTTTGCGTTTTGTAAAAGTCAACAGACACCCGACAAGCGCGTTCTATCGTGAATAGACTAAAACTCGAGACTGGCGCAATCTGTCTTGAAAGACTTTCATCCCCAATGCACCCCACTTTATTGGAGCCGGCACCCAGTCCAGGAAGGTTGCGAAAAGTCAGTTTTGTTTACATGCCACTATTGACATGCGCCAGATTTTTTAGAAAAATTAAATGTCCTTCGAATGAGGAGTTCTTATGAGGAAGTTTCGTTCAGTTTTCAAGGGGGAGATTGTGTTCTAAAAAAAAGGCTAAGTCAGCCATCTTTCGTAAAAATAGAGTGCCACCAAAAGCTTTTATCGGCGATGTTTTTTATTCGGGATGTCAACTCTTTCCCGAACTGGTGAAGTGCTTCGGATAAGAAAACTTTTTACTAAAACAAAATATAACAAATAATAAATTCTAAAAATACTATCCCGGTAGCCACAAATATTTTCTGAAGGTCGCTCTATCAACAGCTGCAATTTTTAAATGTGCAATCTTAGATACTCCGACGAGGATTTCGGGCTTATTTCCAGGAGGGGATGAAACTGACACGAAAACGTTTCAAATTTCGGGGCAGCCACGTAAATTACTACTTGGATGGATGAAGTCTTTGTTTTATTTCAAAAGTATTTTTCAAATGGAATCATCATTTACGTAAAAACCTTTTACCTGGAAAATAAAAGCTTTACCACTATACCCGAATAGTACAAATCTTCTGAAAATCTCACCCAGGGACGAAATTTAGGACATTCTTGGTAAGGGCTTATGATTTGCAGTGGTTGTTGCTGAAAATAGTGGAGTGGAAATATCCTTTAATTTAGGAAGTAAATACACATATCCTTTAACCTTGTAGCCATCCTAGTAGACATGAACCTTTATCTATTCGTACTTAGAACCACTAAATATGTAAAGAGTGGGAAATTAATGATTCTGTTCGAAGTTTCTGTACTAAAGTCGAATTTTATACCAAATTAACAGAATATGTAAATTACATTCGAACATATACATGAATGTGTATTTCTTAAATATCCCCATGGAAATAGTCACTATATTAAGCTGCTAAAAGCTTTAAAGTAGCCCAATACACTGTTTCAGCGAGCGACAACATCTGAATAAATTTTAAGCTTTAACATAAACCTTGTTCTAGTGATTTTCCATCATTTTTTTGACTAAATATACAGTCAGCATAAATTAGGTAGGTACAGATAATGTTATCGAAAATAAAGTTAAACACACATTTTCACTCTTTAGTTTACTGTATAAGCTAAGCTTTTATTTATATTTCAAGCAATTATCCCTGTTGAGCCTGTTAGTGCCAAAGCTCAGGGAATGCGCTATGATACTAAAATAAAAAGATGGCAGGCAAGGAATTAAGAATAAGGGAATCCCCGAACAATTCAAATAATACCGGCTCGTCATTTATCTGGGAGTCGATAGTTTCGCCTATAAAAGGGTAACAAATAATCATAACCAGTTATCTGTTATTGCTGAGTCTACCCGTCATGGAAAGATGACAATATTTTGTGTATTGAAGAGTATACTTGTCATATACAAAAAATAGTTACTGTTAATTACACAGGTCTACAAATACCGGGGTCATGTCAGTTGTTGGAAAGCTGAGGGTCATTTCCGAAGTAATTTGCTGCGTAGAATCCGAATCCGGAGTCAGAATTGGCCCATTACGTCAGGATTGAGATATTTGAGGTTATGTACCCGAAAAACGACGTTTTTTCCTACTTTTGAGGTTATGTACAGGGTGCAAAAAATTGTTGTGGTCTGTCTCTGCAGTTACATCATTTAGTATCACTCGTACCCTTTAATTTAAGAGTTCAAGAGATCAATTAAGATTTTCGCAAAGTTATGGCTATTGGAAGTTACGAAATATATCCCTTCGACGTCATTAGCATTTGCATTAAGCATTTGCATTAATTGATCTTTTGAACTCTTAAATTAAAGGGTAAGAGTGGTACTAAATGATGTAACTGCAGAGACAGACTACAAAACTTTTTTGCACCCTCAAAAGTAGGAAAAAACGCCGTTTTTCGGGTACATAACCTCAAATATTTCAAAATCCTTACGTGATGGGCCAATTCTGACCCCGGATTCGGATTACTTCGGAAATGACCCTTAGCTTTCCAACCATGTTGACCTGTGTTATTAAATTAAAATAAACTCGTAAATTTTAAGCTTTTCAAAATATTTGTATATAAAGACGAAATAAAATTAATAAAAAAAATAAAAATAAAAAGTTACTATGAAACTATGGCCTTACCATGAGTTTACTCGCCATTGCAGTTGCGTTTTCGGATTTAAATTACAGACTAGGGCCCCAGTAGTGTCCTGACGGCAATTTACTACAGAGCTAAAAAAGTACGCAAAATCAAGGGTTCTTTGTAGGGCTATCACTTTCATCCGAAGGTTTTGCAATGGCTAGTGAGGTATAGGGCTGGAACCCCCGATTCCAGACAACGAGTGCAAGTGGACTTACAATTTAAAGTGGATTCCGGACCACTTGTATTTCCTCTGCAACCCCCATGACCTTTTTTTATCGTAATCTGTTATCAGCAGAACCGTGGGTCGCCGCCGGTGGAATTCGAATCTGGGACCTCCGGATTGGTAGGCTGTCACGTTATCACCTACTTCACCGGCGATTTATAGATATACGTAGTTAAAAGACATGTCACTATAAATCAAATAAATTTGTAAGGTATATGAGAGAATTACAAGCCAAATTAAAGATTTCGAGTTTTCTCAGGCGTTGTAATTGTATTTATTTATCCACACCATTTTCTCCAACTTTATTATTTATACCTCGCAACCTGCGAAGCTTCGAAAATTATATGCTTCGAAGAATAGCCTGTGAAGCTTCGACCCAGAATTCTTCGAATTTTTGAAGCCACTTTTGAAGCTTCAAAATCTTCGCAGATTCGAAGTAGACGAAGATGAACAGCCCTAGTTCTGTCAGCAGCAAAGCTGTAATTTGGATTGATGGTGAAAATTCCCTCTATCTCAATAAAGGTCACTTTTCCTATATTTTTATCGAAAGCAGTCTCCTGATTAGATCACGAAGTGATGTTATCGTGTATTTTTCAGTCTAATTAGTCTGTTGCCGGATATCCAGGGTGAAGTAAGGTATCTCTGATTTCTGATCGACGTTAATAGGATTATTAGAAATAAAAGCTATTCTTATAGCACAGAGGTATATAACATAGAGCAAAACAAGCGCTGAAAAGTTTACAAATAAAAAAGGCAGGAGAGATAGTGTTATTACCTGGCGACCTAAAGTGTTCGAAACAATTGAACGTGCCATAAGCCATTCTGAATAAGTAGCCCTCCCACCTGAGAAGTTACTCAAGTTCGAAATTTTTCGGATCGGCAATTTTTTTATTCACAGTCTCTGGAATGTGTTTTCAGTATTCCTCCACTGATTTGTGTGAACATCCAGTTTATCTAAATTGCCAGATGTAGTCTTCTTACGTATCTTTTGAAGATAGTCGACTTACTGGCACCCAGTATGCTCTTGCAAAACTATCTCCATACAAGCTATTTTACCTTACACAGTTCGCGATTGTAAGACATTAATGAGCAAGGACCGTTCTTCACTTCTGGAAAACAGTCTCCTTCGGTGTTCTCAGCTCAGCAAATTTTTCGTTCCGCTACGGGACATTTTTGCTAAGATCGCTTACTGAGTCGGGATAACCGCCCTTTAAGGATCTACATAGTCGGTCTCTTAAACTCATCAAGTCTAGCTGAAGTTATGTATCTTACCACCTTCCGGCGGCCATTTTCGAAGGTGGTTTCAGAAATGCGATTTACTACAACTAGGTTAGTGGTTCACAAATAATTAAGTTATCCACAGAACAGATGAAATCCATTAGCTCCATTGTCGGAGCTGGATTAGAGGAGTCGTACGGCAAATACGCAGAGCAGAATCCACCATTTTCGATCTCCCATTTTTTTTATTATATACTATAGAGTCGCAGACAGCTTTCTTTGTTATCGTAAATGACTTCAAATTCTGTCGGACACAAGCGTACTATTTTTGTAAAATTTACCTGGGGTTACTGGATAAGGATCAAATCGACGTTTCGGATGGCAGCAGATACCGCTCTATTGTGTTAAAGGCTGGCTTCACCTTCATGCACTGACTAAGCCCAACCTGTCCTTCTCTTTTACTCCTCGCAGCTAATTTTCCTGATGATTCCCATTGACTCCTCGTCAATGGATACAGCGATAATCTGCCCATTTTGGCCCCTCTGGCGTCCCATGATTCTTTAGGTAGATTTTTAATTGTAGGTCCAATTTCACTAGAACCACACCTGCTTGCCTTTTATTTTTGGAAAACCAGATTGCTGCTGTAAACAGCTGTAGAAGTGCTCCTTCTCCTCATTAGTTTTGATGCTGGCTTCTTCGCAAGGTGACAGAGTTGGTATGGTCCTTTCTAGCCGTTTCTTGGTTTCCGTTGCGGCGTGGCAGGTCAGCCCGTTGTTCGCGAAGCCCAGAATTGTTTTTTTTTATGATAAAGCCAAAGCTCAGGGGACAACCCTATGATGTGCTTAGCATGGCTAAGGCTGAAAGAAAATTACAGTAACGGGAATGAGGGAAATTGAATGTCAATATCCCGAGAGACGGAGTCGATTTTTTTATTAAAGAAAAATTCGTTGGCAGGCCGGGAGTTGGATCAATAGCCATTGATCCAACTTCGTTTGCGGAAACGATGATAATAGCTTCAGCGGGATATTTCCAAACTGCGATCATATGCTTGGTTCTGGGGATCCATCCTGTTTTACCTGGGCCCTATATAAGTGCTTTGACCCGATTACACTTAACTACCATTGGAGATTGCAGAGTAATGTCAGCTGGCGCATTCTACATACGTTCTCTGTCGGAGCTATGGAACGCTAAGGCTAAACCTTAGAACATGATGAAAAGAGACGGCCTCACAAGCTGCGAGCCCTATCTTAATCTTATCTAATTCACACTTTACTGACGTGTTTCGTTCATTATATAAATAGGTACTCTAGGATGATATCATGCACTTTGACGGGAAATGCTAGATAACATCTGAAAGATCGATTTCTTAATTTGTATCAAAGTTCAAAGCACATAGCAGTAAATCAAATTTAACTTATTTGAAACATGATTAAGTCTCCAACTGTTGCAGTTTTTCCTAGTCGGAACTACTTAAAGATTAATCAAGAAAAGTATTGAGTATCAACAATTCTCGAGTCAGACCTAGCAGACCGATATATATCGGATGTGATGTAATCAATCTTAATAATAACAGATATAACGAGCTGGAGAGCACGCCATCTAATCAATAGACGAACAATAAGTCTAGAAAGAAGAAAGGCTTTTTTTTTGTTATGTAGAGCAAAAATGCTTTTTGTTTACGTTTCAAATATTTGCGGTACCATTTGAAGGAATTTAATCAAATCACTCCATTCTGTTATCATTTTGAAAAATTCTTTAAATATTATTTACCTGGGAGGTGAAACATTGAGATGCGCAATTTTATTGTTTTTACAGCTGTTTTCCATTCCGTTCCGACATTGGAGTAAATAAAATGTAAACTTAGTGAGTATTTCACAAGTTAATTAATAGATTAGATTGGATTTAAAGCTATAAAAAATTAAACAAATTTTATGAAGGCTTTTATTAAGAAAATATCTCTAAATATGCCATAGATACGAACAATTTGTTAATCTAATGCAATTGAATTAAGGGAGTGGCTCTATCGGAAAGTGTTGTGAACCCCATAAGATTTATAATACTCCTAAAAGTCTTAGGAACAATAAGATAATTGACAAGAGATAACCAAGCTTTATCAATTTCTAGCATTGTATTCGCGTATCTACCTTCGACACGTCTAATGAAATATTTTCAGTTTACGGCGGCTTTCGGTTCGACAGGTTCGCAAGATGTGGACAGTTTTATATTCGGTTTAAATAGTGAATTTTTTGGGACAAGTGATTGAAGAACAAAATTACATTTATACAGCACTTCGGTATGTTTTGCGTTAACCAAACTTTATAGTGGAGTTCAGTGTTTATTCAGCTGATCAATAAAAACCGGATGAAAGTGTGTTCCAATTCCAATTTTATAGGATTTTTTGTAAGTTTCTTTTCGGTGGGGAACTTCTTTATGTTTTCAATGGGAATTTTACCTCAGACAGACTACTCAATTATTTAAATCAACACTAGAAATTTTTACAACTCGAATTTACTAAAACTAAAAAAAATTCCCTGCTAATCCGACCCACCACATGGTTCAGTATTGACCGATCGGTTTTTACTTCTACCACAATTTACTTAGAGTCTAAGTTGAACACACACAAAGCCCATAAAAGAAGACCCCGCGTAAAGAATAACCGCAAAGAGGTAAGTAGGTATCTCTCTACGGATCTTCTCCATATCTTGCGCGGTCATTCAACCACCAGACTTTTATGGGTCTCGTACGAGTACTATCAAGTGTCTGTTGGGGATATCACATATTTATTTATTATCTTAATGTGTGACCTATCCATCAAAACTTTCGTCTTCGAACACATATGCCTCTCCTTGGCAAGTGAGACTGATAGGTATTCGTTGGCGATAATCTTCTACCAAAGGATAGAGTGTAGACACCGGCTCGCTGCTTGAATGTTATTCCGCAGGCCACTTTTTATGTTATGATAAACAGCAGTACAAAACACGGTTTGATTCAAACTATTAACTATATTATTGCGACATCTCTCTTCACGCCGCCCTTCCTGAGGTTTGCCATATTTTCAGGATTACAATGTTATTTATCTGCTTAGTCTTACGCGAAGTAGTTCTTTTCGTTAAGCCGCACTGGGAGAAGGCACTACAGAAATAGAGATAACACCCCACCCTAAATGCAACCCCTGGCGACGAAAACGAGGTTAAGGCTTATCAGAAGTCGTTTTAAATTGCGAAGTCTCACAGAGTTAAAAGAACCCTTTACGCTCTTATAAAAATTCCTACACCTCGTCCTCTTTCATTTTCTTACCTCACGATTATAGGAGGTTACGGCGCGTCTATTTGCATCCCATAATCCTCCTCTCTTTGCAATATTGGACAGACTTTTCAAGATAACGCAGCCAGTATTCTTAGCCTTCATGTACTCTTTAGTCTCTCTGACACATTCGCCAATATTAAACATAAAGTGTCTATGTATTACATAGTCCGGGCACGTTAGTACAAGACTCATCGCGTTCGAGTTAAACCAACTGGTACGACGCTAAGTGTACTACCTCCTTTCGTTACCAGTTATCGAAGGTACGGTCGATCCTACATTCAGGCTAGTAGTCAATAAAAGAGGTATTTGTCCCTTCTGTTAATAAGCGCATAAGTCCTGCACGGGGGTCGGCTTTTCTGGGAGTGAATTTTATTCTCAGGGAGTCTAATACAGAGTAACTCGCTTGAGTCCCTTTACAGTGTTTGCATCCCCAACTTGTTCCCCTCATTTTCCTGGTGATCTACACTACTGTAAGATCCCCGTCCGAACCATTACGCTTCCAGACCCTCCCCCTGTACTACTTTCCCAAGGAGACACATGCCACAGCTTAGTGCCTGGATTGGTGAATGCCATTGGCTATAGGCTCCCGGAAATGGACCAAAAGTTGAGGGTTTGCGCATGTGCATTGCCAGCAAAAACGTTTTTCTTTTTGTCGTTCCCTAGAGAGTCGCTTATATCTAACCTTTAATATTGCACCGCCTGTCACCAAGCCTCTGACATCAACCCTTCCGGGAACTCGCTCAGAGGCGACATCCTTCACCTCAGAACAAGTCGCTTATGAGTGCCTTTGTTTTTCGGTCAACTCCGTCTGTGCATCTATTTTATTTTTGAAAAAGGTGCCTATAGATGTTACCACCAGTATGCCGAAATAGTGTGTGGAGGGAGTGGACCCCCTCTTCCAAATCCATCATAAGAAAGTAAGGCATTAATACAGAAGAGTGCGTCTAATACCCCAAGAAAATAGTTTACTACAGTGACATGCAACTCTTGGCACGAAAACATTTCCACCTTGGCTTTACAGGTTGGCGAGGTTTATACTCCGAAAAGGGAACGCTGAGTGTTTCCTGGGCAAGTAAGCGTATATAGGTTACGGTGGTGGCGAAAAAGGCTCGAATCGTCGGAGAGCTACCCTATTAGCATCAACGGTAGCCGTCTCCGTTGCGAACTTCAGAATTCTTTTGATGTTAATTTTCGAGGCTTCCTTTAAGATCTCAATAAAGTGGTTGCCCAGTACCTAATGTCTCTTTCTATTCAATTCTGCCGCCTTGCACATAGCCACAACCTCGGCTTGAAAGACGCTGCTTCAGCCTATATGAAGAATATTTATTAAGCTCTTAGCAGAACACTGATGCTGCTACTCCGGAGCTCATTTTAGAGCCATCTGTACAGATGCTTACGACATCTGCTGCTTCTTCTGTTCTTGTCTCACAGAACTGCCTGTCCGGAATTGCTACCTCGAACTTCCTGTTAAAGTAAATAAGCGGTAGCATGTATTCGGTAGCCTTATTGAGACTCTCCCCTAAGCTACTATGGTCGTACCGCCGCGCCTTGAGGAACTTTGACTCTTTAAGGCGCAACATTACCCTTAGCGCGCCCTTTGCATACAAGTCCACAGGTGGAAAGTGGATGATTATGTCAAGAGCACGGTAGGGAGCGGTTTTGAATGTACCAGTAACTCATATTCCCGCTATTCTTTGTATTGCTCCAATCTGGAGAGATAAGTTTCCTACAAAGTATGTTCGATATAACCTCTGTTCTGCCATTCATGACATAAGCAGACCACTTGTCGAACAAATTGTTTTTTTTTTTTTTTGACATTTGAATATTAGGTTTTACCCATGCATTATGGTCTCGTTATGTCACAATCGATCAGCTGAAATGTGTCAAAAGCTTATTCGGGATACCTTGTATTCTGTATACCGCAGTCACGTGCACTTAAAGGTCGCCACGTCACCATGCTTTGTTAGTCCAAGCGAAGCAATGGCCATGAGGTATCTTCAAAACGGTTACCGAAGAACTTAATTGGTACTTATTGTACGTTTTGCCTTCTTACGGAAACCAATGGGTCATGGGCGCCCAAGTGGCTGAAAACCGTACTAAAATACATATATAGTTATTACATAACATGTGCATTGTTTTACCTTTGGATGGGAAGGTATTCTGTAACTCCTCAAATTGCGCCTATAACCCTGACTTGTTGAGGATCTGTTAGTTTCGCTTTCTGAGTCGTTTTCACTATCAGTCGTTTTCGCCTTTAAGTTTCCAGTTACGTTACATGTCGAGTGGAATTACAATAACAATTAAAACTTCAACAGTCGGAGACACTTAAACGTGACTTCGATTAGGCAGCAGTTATCGGCCGGCATTACGTTCATGTGACTTCGTTCAATCAGCTGTTATCGGCTAATGTCATATTTCTTTGTTTTGTAGCTCACATTTATCGTCGTGCGAAAAAAATTTAAAAATTAAAATATTTACTTTTGCAAGATCATTATGGTTACTAGTAACTTACTCTAATTTAATGACCCTTCAAATTTGACCTCATCGAATTACAATAAATTGATGCGTTCTCTGGCATTTATTGTTATTTATTTCTCAAATTAAAATTAATCACGTCATTATTGTTTTAATAGTTCATACTATTAAATTTATACGTGGATTCTTTGCTTTAAAAACTCCTTCTCTCTGGATTATACGTTTAATCAATAAAAATTGAACGCCTCATTTTATATCTTTCACAAAGTCATATAAATCAAGTATCAATAGATCTTAACGCTAAGTAAATTTTTTAACAGGTAATAAATCCACCTTACTTTGCGGTCTCATATGCATGTCGTCAAGTTCAACATGTTTGCAATCGCTGAAGAGCTTAGTAGATAACTGAAGTAGTCTGCGAGCAAATTTATCGAAATAGTCAGTGTTATCAAAGATAAAGACAAGTGGTATGTTGTGAAAATTCGTGTGATTGCTTTGCAAATAGTATTTAATAGAAAAATTTAAATTACATGTAAGTAAGAAAATCTACCAGTAGTTTCCAAGTGCATAACAATTGATCTACAAATTCTTAGCAGCCTTGTTGAGTTGACAATAAATCGCCGCGTGTATGAAATAGTGAAAGTTTTCTGCCGGCTTAGTAAGCCTTTATTTAATATATTACATTTCAAAGTATTTTTACATCACTACTACTGCCCCCATCTCCCTATTTGCGATGGGACCTTTTCAAAGATTCCAATAGGAAAATTGTTACATGATAAAAATTTCCGTTGAAAGTCTCTTGGACGCGCGAACTCATCATACATTACTGAGTAATGCTAATGGTAATGTTAAAACATCTTAGTTTTTCCTACAATATTAACTGCAATTTTTGCACATGAAATTGATGAAATTTACAACAATGAATTTATACTCGTAAATACGTTACATTCCTGGGTACATTGTTATTGCGGCATATCTTAGCAAGAGCTTTGTTGACGCAAGCCTAAAAAACAGCTTCAATTCTGCCATCTGTCACAATGCTACCATGAATCCAACACTTATTCTCACTCTCTATTCGATACTCTTCTAGCCGGTCACCATACGTTGCTGCTGGGTATACTGCGACCGATTTGAATGCACGGGGGGAACTGGTAGAAGAGCAAAGCGATGTGTCGATTTCTTAGGGCAATAATATGTCCACGCGTCAGCCGTTCAGAGTTAATGAGACGAAGACCGTTTTCAATGCATAGAGTGGCTGGTGGGTGAGCCAAGTGACTTCAAAGTAAATTTCTTAGGGCAGGAAAATTTTCAGGGTGATAAGTTTGATTTTACAAGCAGTGATCTTAAGCCCTACTCGGCGACCTTTTGTACTCGGTGCTTCAGACATTTGAGCTACGATGATTAAGTTCACAAAAGTCGTATCTTCGAGAATCTTGGTTTTGAGTTAACAGTTTTGGAAAGCTGAAGCCAACATATTAAGAAAAGACACCCGATATGTCCTATCCTTTAAGTAAGAACATATCCAATCGAGCAATAAAGGTAGGAAACCCAACATTCTAATCCTACGCATAATTACAGAGTGAGAAAGTTAATCAAATGCCTTGCTGAAATCTGTGTAGACGCAGTCGATCAGGAGACCAAGTTGGAAGGCTGAGATTATGTTAGGTTAGATTAGGCCAAAAACAACCCCTTGTTACAACACAGTTAAGGCTATGCATTCGCTAAATATATAATCCCTAAAGAGGGAGGAGAGCCGACCTAGAGCTCTTAAAAGGCCGAGCTATGTCTCTATCACCAGTAGAAACTAGAGCACAAGGCCGATATTATGTGGGAAGTAAATTCCAGCAGGTTAGCTGTCGATGTTAGTTGATCTAGCGAGCAGAAATCCATGCTGATTAGACGAGGTTAACCCTATACACTGACCTACCAGGTGTGAAGGCCGGAGAGCAGGACTTAGGATCAATGGTGCTTAAATCAAATATGGTACATATATGTATGACCTTAACATCAATTGGCCGAAGGTCATAACCAATTTAAGACTTACATAGGCTTAGACGGTATAGACACGCTGTTTAAAGGCGAAAGTGCTAACGAACACAACCACAGGGAAGAACCAAACAAAATGGCTCAACAGGATTTAGATTGGAACCCTCATGGGACCCAAGAATGATGCCGTATTTGATGACCGCATTACATGTGGGGAAGATGCGTAGAAAGGGATTGTACTCAGATCTAAAAATCATTGCTGGGGTTAAAGGTGTTAGCGCAGGACTTGACCAAGGTGAGGGTATTTATATTCGACGTCTTATGCTTCACAAAGGAATAAAGGGGTCAAAGAGAGAGTTTTTAAAACTAACAGAAGTATAAAAAATTGTAATAAATATTAGATGACCCAATAAATTTATTTATTCCTTTGAGTGCGACCGATTTTTATTTAGAAGGAAAGTGAGCGCGACTGCGTTTTCGGGGCTCAAAGCATTAGTTGGTTAGATGGTTCGTCGGGCTGCTTGATGCTGAAAACGCCAAGTCTTCTCGGCGGCCATGGAGGCCCTTTGTGAATACCTTTAAAAAGACTGCATGATCAAATCCTTAAAGCACACAGATATCTGTATGAATCTATTTAGATCCACTAGTGCTATCTCCAAGCAGGCGAGTTGTCGTTCTGTAAAACCGGACATTGGCAGAGTAGATGTAGAGTAGTAGAGAGTAGTAGAGTAGTAGTTTCTTCTTCATCTTTGCAACTTCTACAGAACTCGATCAATGGTACTCGGATCTAACGGCCATAGCTCCCATGGAGCAGTGCCCGATTTTGACACCAACTAGTGGTTGGATACGCACCGTTGAGCAACAGTAGAATTAAGGCCAGATCAGCAGAAGCCCAATGACGGCGTAATAGGCGCCACTCTGAAGTAATACGAAAAGTTATCCCTGGTGGAAGCAAGTCTACGAGGAGGAGGTTTTTTAGGGGGTGCGAGAAAAAAAATTTTAAGTGGAGCGTGAACCCTTTCTATATCGTGTCCAAATCTGCAGTTGAACTACATTTGGCCAGTTCGTCGGCTTTTTCGTTGCTCAAAGGGTTGATATCGGAAGATAATTGCTTCTTTTTAATATCTACTTCCGTATTTGGAGATGTTGATTTTAATGCAAATGGCATAGTGCCGAAATCTTCAACTAGCCTGGTACATCTACGAGGCTATCTATGATAGAAATTATTTTGATTTTGATAAAATGTTACTTGCTGCAAAAAAAGTTGCCCTTAGTTTCGTTCTCTGCAAACCAACAATTTAGGGTTTCTAAGAAATTCATGACGTAACTTAATTTTGTTTCAGTTCAAATAAGCCGAACAACATGATCGCCAACGTATACAATATATTTTCTCGAAGAAAACCCATCACAGATTCATCAGAATCAAAATTAGCAAAGGTTCTGACAGCCTTCGATTTAACAGCTCTTGGAGTAGGAAGTACTTTAGGTGTCGGTGTTTATGTCCTTGCTGGAGAAGTGTCCAAACACTATGCAGGTCCGGCCGTAATAATAAGTTTTCTAATAGCTGCCATTGCTTCCATATTTGCTGGGCTCTGCTATGCAGAGTTCGGAGCCCGGGTACCAAAAGCCGGATCTGCATACATTTATAGTTACGTAACAATAGGCGAATTTATTGCATTTATTATAGGATGGAACTTAATTCTCGAGTATTCTATTGGTAAGTGAAGTGTTATATCGTCTTAGGAAACTTTTTAGAAAAACTTTTTTTTTATATATCAGGCTCGGCGAGTGTTGTCAAGGGACTTAGCACTTATCTAGATTCGCTGTTTGGGTATACAATGCGCGATTTTCTACGCACTCATATGCCAATGAATACGACCGGATTAAGTGAATATCCAGACTTTTTTGCTTTGGGCGTCACTATCTTGTTTGCCGGTAAGAAGGCTGTTTTTTCATGATAAGAAGGTTCAATAATTTTCTAACAATTGTTTTGCTCTAGTGGCTATTGCTTGCGGAGCCAAGGAGTCGACTATCATAAACAACATATTTACAATACTCAATCTAAGTGTTGTTCTTTTTGTTATTATTGCTGGTGCCATTAAAGGTGAGTGGAATTATTAAAAGCTTTACAGGTACAATTAGTTGTACGATTGGATTTATTAGGGGCAATTAGTTGTTGTTCTGAAAATTTTAGAATTAGTTCGAGTTGGTGTCATAAATATGACCTTATCAATCCGAAACTAATTTTTCTTGTATTTTCGATTTGCAGTGAACACCTATAACTGGAATATTCCAGCCGAGGTTGTACCGGAGGGATACGGTAATGGAGGTTTTCTACCTTATGGTGTCTCTGGTATAATAAAAGGAGCAGCAGTATGCTTCTATGGTTTTATAGGTTTTGATTGTATTGCAACTGCAGGTTAGCACTGTCTGATTTCGATTTATGTAAAATTATAAACAATTTGTCCACACAAAAACAGGTGAAGAAGCCAAAAATCCCAGAAAATCAATTCCATTTGCCGTAATTGTTTCGTTAGCAATGATATTCCTGGCATACTTTGGCGTATCAACAGTCCTAACTATGATGCTGCCGTATTATGAACAGGACGAAAATGCTCCACTACCTCATGTTTTCCGAACATTCGGATGGACGGTAGCTGAATATCTTGTCAGTATTGGAGCTATGTTTGGATTATGTGCCAGTTTGATGGGATCAATGTTTCCACTTCCGAGAATTGTTTTTGCAATGGCCTCTGATGGTCTTTTATTTCAATTCCTGGGGGAAATTAGCCAACGGTTTAAAACTCCATTCAATGGAACCCTAATTACTGGAACCCTTACAGGAATATTAGCAGCTGTTTTCAATCTCAAACAATTAGTTAGTATGATGTCAATTGGAACTCTACTTGCGTATTCTATGGTAGCAAGCTGTGTGCTTATTTT
Source organism: Leptarthrus brevirostris (assembly GCA_964036015.1). NCBI lineage: Eukaryota > Metazoa > Arthropoda > Insecta > Diptera > Asilidae > Leptarthrus > Leptarthrus brevirostris. Next base: position 2,974,465 of record OZ038373.1, on the reverse strand, counting down.
GCGTTACGAGGCAGAAGAAAAACGAAAAAGCAGTCCAAAAAATATGTTGAATGGAACACGTAGTGAAAAGACGACAATTATAATGAGACAGCTGTTCAACCTAGACAAACTTAAAAGTTCAACAAAACTCTCATCACGAATAGCAACAATTGGAATATCAACCTATTGTAAATATTTATAATTCATTTTGCCCATAATGAAGTCCAGGGAGTATATGTACTTAATCTTTTAGGTATTTGGTGCTTCTTACTTGCTGCAATTTTAGAAAAATTCGAGGAAGATAGTGAACATGTTACATCTGTCGATATATTCCTTACAGTTCTCGCAATAATACCGGTCATTGTGACCCTCTTCATTGTTTCTCGACAACCTGTTTCGAGTGCACCATTAGCGTTCAAAGTTCCTCTTGTACCTTGGCTTCCTGGGTTATCGATATTGATCAATATTTACTTAATGCTAAAATTAGATGCTATGACTTGGATGAGATTTGGAATTTGGATAGGAATAGGTAAGAAAAAGAAAATATTCGCAGTATAATATCGATTGTAAACATTTCTCAATTCACAGGTTTAATCATATATTTCTCCTACGGTGTTTGGCACAGTAAACTAAGTTTTCTTAGGCATGAAAAGGCTGTCAACGGTAGAAGATCACAATCAGTGCCGACTATTTGTTATAGCGTGTCTTCTACTCGTTTTTAAGTTAGATTTTTAATAAATTTATTTCTTTTTTAATTAATGCGCTTCAAATGACATCTTTAGTACATTTTATTTTTTACGAGAAATGAAAGTGGTTGATAAAAGAAAAAATTAGGTTAGTAAAAGAACTGATCCCTGTGGTATACCGGTATTTATTTGATAGGGTTCAGTTGTAACTTGTTCGAATATAACAGGGATTGAGCAGCAATATAGTAAACTTTTAATCTATTTAAGAAGGTCAGAGTCATATTTCATGTTTGGCTAAAACGTCAGCATGCCATACTCTATCAAAGGCCTTTGAAATAGCTAAAGCTACGACTTCAGATTCAGCAAAGTTTTGACGGCAATGGTTCCAGCACTCTGATAGGGCTGTTAGTAAATTTTCAGTTGAGCAACCAGTTCAAAAGCCATACTTGCGATCACTGACAAGATGGTTATCGTCTAGATTTTTCATCAGCTGGCACTTGATAGGTGGTTCGAAGACCTTAGACGAGGCTGAAGTGCAATTGATCTGAAATTTAAGGGGTCGCTTGTCTATCGTTTTTGTGGTATTAACTGAAGATAAGCAAGTTTCCATACGAATTTTTGGTGTGATCACCATACGAATAAATATGATCGGTGCACAGTCGGAGATCGTGCCGTGGACTTTTACATAAAACCGTCTTCAACAAACGATGGAAAGATGACGAGCATAGTATGAAATTAAAGATAATTTACAATATAATACATGTGGTTTTATTTACTTCGAAAAAATTATGTCCCTATATCCTTGATTGAGATCAAATATCTAGGTGTGCTACAAGTTCGCATGGATCCCCATCTGAAAAGTGTCACAAATAAGGCTATGACTGCACTCTGATCTTGTCGAAGACTCTTCAAAAACACCTAAACCTGAAGCTCTTATATGTTGGCTGAAAAATAACAAGAGAAGACAGCACAATATGCATGTGCAACGATCTAGCAGTAACTGGAATCATTCGTTCATTCGCTTACATCAGTGTTGAAAAGAGGAGGCTGCTTCGAGCGCAATAAGATTGCACAGCACCAATCTCCTCAAATCAAGCACTCTTACAGGCCACAGAAAAATCCAGGAAAAATTCAACGATGATCCTGTGGTCAACTTAAGATCAGATGTTATGCCTAAACAGAACAACTTTGAGATAGCATTCAAGCTTATCCTAAAAAGCAGAGAATACTAGCTTAATAATAGTCCCACCTTTGAAAGGGGATCTCTGATATGGTGTACTGACGGTTTCAAGATGGATGACAGACCGGGCGCTGGAGTCTATGGACCTATACTCCGGTTGGACGAGGCACTCGAATCTGCACCAGCTATCCTTCTAGCAGAGTTACAGGCCATTGAACTTTGCGCGCCCGAAATTACGCAGTGCTAAAATATATAAAATGTCAAACAGTCAAGAGGCACTGTGGTCTCTAGAGTCTAATAGCTTTGAGTCCAGAATTGTCTGGGGCTGTCGAAATGCACTTAAGAAACTGTCCGAGAATAACACAATCACGTTGGCCTGGACACCAGGACAAGAGAGCATTGAAGGTAGTAAGATGTCATTTCGCCTAGCAAAAAAGTAGCAGATTCTCAGTTTATCGGACCTGAGCTTTTCTTTTGCTACTCGAAAAACCATCTGATAATGAAAATCAGGTCATGTGAGGATACACTGGACAAAAAGTCTGGTGTTAAGACAAGTGAACACAACCACAAGTTTATAACCTATTTAAAACAGAAACGGAAACACTGCTCTTACTCAGGAAATCAAATTTAAGGCTGTTCATAAGACTATTAACCGGCCATTACCCTAGGTAACCTAGGGGATTGGATTGAATTAAATTGAATTGGTGTGAGGTTCTCAAGCTCTCCGACCACTGGGGCCTATTGCGCTAACTCTCTCAACTCCTAATAGAAAGCCCATCCCTCTGAAGAAGTTCAACAGCTACCGCGGTTGGCAGTCACTTATCTCACTCGGTACAAGGGTTGTTTTCCCGAATAGACAAAATCTGCCACTGGCCACTGCGGGGCAATCACATAAAACGTGTAGTGGGGTAGAGACAAAGTCTGCAGGTGGGTTCAATAGGTCTGATTATTTTTACCAGGTGGTTCCTGCTCAGTTAACAATGGGCGGTAAGCAAACCAGCCAGAGTTCTAACATCCAACCTGCCGGTGAAGGTGAGGGCATAATGTTCCTTAAGGGAGCGTGCACCTCAATGTTGTTCTAATACAACTTATGCTCCTCACTCGCACGGTTTGCTATCAGCCTTTTAGCCGTGCGGAGAGGAATTCCATAGATGGCTATGGCCCTATGATAGGTGAATTGGACACTGGCATGGCAAGTTCATCTGCGTTTTCGTTTCCAGTATAGCCCTGATATCCTGGTATCCAAACCAAGCTGCCTTGATTAGTTATACACAGTTCATCTAGGCTCCTTTGGCATTCCCACACCACCTTAGATCTGATGGTAGATGAAACAATTGCTTTAATTACGGCAAACGGAAATGTCAAAGACGACTGGAACCTCTGGTGAATAAGTGTGGTGAAAATGTATAATGGAATCATCTAGAGCTAAGCTGAGTATTATAAATAAGGCTGAGTAGCAGCTTTGTTAGTTTTAGTCGTGATTTAGACTGCGAAGAGTTTATATGTGATACTGCGAATAGTTAGTTATATTTTAACCAGTGAAGTGATAAGCTTATATAAAGTGAAACAGTGTATTGTGAAGAAAACGTGTAAAGAAAATTGTGAAACGAATTAATCAGTGAAGTGAATAAAAATTGTGAACTTTTGCGATTGCAAATAATGTCTTAATTAATCCGTCGAGCCCGAGGAGCGCCAGTTACGTTACAATACCATACTAGCCCTCCTGAACGAACAGCTGGAAAAGTCCAAGTCTCTCAATTCTCCACCCGTATTAGGGGTGGTTGGAATGGTTGCCAGCATCTGATCAGCTACCGTGGCCAACTCAGGTGTGACTTCAAAAATTTCTCTTTCTCAAGGAGACTCTAGTTTGTAGGCCGCACATAGAGCCAGGCTCTCAACCTCTATATGAAGAGGTTTAATTTTTAGCATGGTTGCGAGTGCAGCCGCGGGCTAGGTACGCATGGTAACGGATGGCTCCGGCTGAGGAAGAAACCAGTCGCTTCTGTTTGGAAAAGGAAGAGGCAGCGGGACACATCCTCTGTTGCTAGGAGGCCATCGGTCGAATCAGGCTCAGACATCTCAGTGAGACTTTCTTATCACCTGTAGGACATTTTGGGTCTAATCAAGTCTAAGTTGAGACTGAGTGCCTTCAGACCATTAAGGGATCTCATCACAAAAGATTTCTTTGGCCGAAGTGACAGAAGGGTGATATATGTCTATAATTCTACGAGCAAGTTCGCTCGAAATGATCTCCTGCTATACGACAAGGGTCCTCTATGACCTCTGATGGGCTCCAAATCACCTATCATATCTTCGTGGGAATCTTGAACTTCGTCAATCTTCATCGGCACAACTGATAAGCTCGAAGTTCCCGCAAGCGTGTCGCTAGTAGGGCGCACTCACAAGATGATCGACGATGCACTCGGATTTGCTTTGACTTGTCCGGAAGACTGAGTCAGAAGTTGTTTGCTTTCACCAACCCCCCCCCCCTCCCCCCCTCTCCCACCCTCTTCGCACACAACGGCCTCGACTATCGGAGTAATATCGGAGCGAAACAAGAGGAAGCATCAAGCTGCGCTTCTCTCAGCACCTGAAAATTAATTTACCAGCATGCGATATATCATAAAGTACGCCATTGGTAAAATTTAAAAATAAAACATTTATTCAATTCGTTTGCATTAATATTTAAAACTAACTATAGGACTACGCTACTCTGGATTGCATTTAGGCACTTCCTTTTTGGGCCTTCACATGTTTATTTATCCAACGCAAGTAATTTCCGACCTTAGTAAAAATAGCTGGAAATTTGGGATCGCAAGTTACCTTTCCCGATGGCAACTTCTTAGTTTGCGTTAAGATGGAACTTATCCCAATAACGTTACCACTCCGAACGAGCGGACCGCCTGAATCACCTTGACAAACTGTCGAAGATTTCTTATTAATTGCACAAATCATATTACTTGAAACTGTCATATTTATGAAAAGTTGACAAACGGTATTCGGAATTAACATTAACTTTGTTTTTTGAAGCCAATCCGGTCTCTCTCCAGCTTCGTTCAAACCCCAACCAGCTGCAGTGGCATATTTACCTAGTTTATAGTCTACTGGTTCTGGTGGGTCTATGATCTCTACGTAATCTGTCATACTAAATGATTTCGACAAGAACAGTAACGCAATATCATTGTCAACTGGCGATTCACTAAATTTTTCATGAACAACAATTTTCTCTACGTTTCCTTTTTGAGCATTTTCTTGGCGCAGTTTCGTATTAACGATACCTGCCAAAACTGTCAGCTCACTAGGTTTAGCATCTTTAACACAATGGGCAGCGGTTAAAATTATGTTTTTCTGGATAATGGATCCGCCACATTGGCTTATTTCCACATAATCGTTATCATTTACCTTTTTCAATTTCCTGTGAACTAATTGCACTAAGTATGGGAATTCACCAGGGTTCACTACATTGTTTCTCGACAATTTTCCAACAGTTTCTCCGTTCACAATCCTGAATCGTTTTTGCTGGGCGAACGCTATTGCCGTAAGGTATAACAGTAGAAGTAAACGCAACATCTTAATGACTTCAAGATAGAAATGCAACTGCCAGGAGTTAGATTTACTCTATTTTATATTGATCTTGAATAACAGCACTGCTTAAAAGCAGCTACGTCAATAATGATTTGTTTGTCCTAAAATTTTCGTTTATAGCAAGATTATGCCTGTTACTATCTTACCTGATTAAACGCTAAAACGTGGGGCAAGTGTTTTAATTTATATAAACTAAGATAAATAAAAAAAACATGTCAAATGTAAACGTTGCTTATGTGCAGAGAATTCCGCGCCCACCGCGCCCGATATTCCCTGATTAGTACTATGTCAAAAATTGTTTGTGTTGGCTAGGAGAGGGGATACGGGCGGAAGATAACTTAGTAACGCGTGAACCTGTTTTTTTTTAAAAGATTTTGTTCCCCCGTTGCTACTATACAATTACAATTTGGAACCTAGGGCGCGGTCGGGAGAGGGTTAGAGCAACTTTGCAACGTATGGAATGATTTGGATGATCTAGACAACCTAGCGCGATGCAGGATGCGCACTCATCGAAGAGGCGTGACATCGACGCAATCGGCTCGTGCATTCCGTTAAGTGTACGGTAGAAGGGAACATGGCAAAAGTCGAAGTGCCACACCGGGCACTCTTCTCAAGTGAGTCAACAGAAATCAGTCCGAGTCTAAAAGGATAAGAAGGAAGTGAGAAAGGATCGCGCCAAGGCAGGCCCCGAAGAACGTCCTCTGCGCTGGACGGTGTCAATACGGTTGATATGGACTGCGAAATAAGGATCCCATACCAGACGAGCATATTCCAGAATGGGTTTGACAAAAGTGCAGCAGAGGAGCCTAGTTAAATAGAGATCATCAAGCTCCTGGGACCACCGTTTCACAAAGCCGAGCACAAAATTAGCTCTGCTCACCGCGAAATCCACGTGGACCATATCTAGCATACTCAGGACACCTCCGTCCAAAGAGTAGTCAAAGAGGATGGGACATCTTCGGCGAATAAAAGTCATTACGGTGCATTTATTAGCATTAAGAGGGAGACAGTTGCATGCGGATATCGGAGCTTAACAGGGCACAATCGTCGGCGCACGAGACGAGAATTCTAAATCCGGTCAGGAGCAGCGAGGCATCATTAATAAAAATAATGGAGAGGAGAGGGTGGAGATGCTACCCTGGGATATCGCGGAAGAAACAAAAATTTCATTGGATAGGGAACCACGGAACAGAACATGCTGAGTGCGACCGGATAAGTAGAAGAACAAGGAATCAACGAAAAATTTTGGTAAACCAAGCAGGTGAAATTTGTAAACGAAATTGTGGTCAAAGGCCTTTCTAAAGTCAGTGAATATGTAGTAGTTAACCTGAAAGCCTGACTCAATCAGAGGCCAACAGCCATGCTGAAAAGAGCCAATATAGGGTCTGAAATGAACGGTGCGCGTAATTGACTAAGGCCTCGAACACCTTCGCAACATGGCACAAATTAGTAATGGGTAAATTAGCAAATGAGTCCTTCCAAAGCAAGGGAAAACGGCCACAACATAGAGACGGGTTAAACAGATAACAAAGAACAGGAGAAATCGATGAAGAGCACTTTTTCAAGAGAGACGCAGTGATACCATCGGGGCCACACGCAAATCCGACAGGGAAAATCAGCAATCGTAGCGTCGTTAACAACTAAGACTTTGGGTTCAAGAGAAGTGCAAGGAAGCCTGGTCAAATGGGTAAAATCTGTAAAAGCAGTATCACAGCCAGGATCACAGAACGAAGTAAGAAAGAAATCGGCAAAAAGGTTAGTCACAACATTGTGGTCATTACTTTCGAGATCGCTGAGCCTGAGAGAGGAAGGGTAGCCGTTGCAATGTCGCTTAGAGTTGATAAATATCCAAAACTGTCTAGGACTGGAATGTAAAGTGAAACGCATGTTGGACAGAAATCTATTGTGTGACGTCTGCAATTCGCAAGAGTACTGAATGTAAAGCTCGTGGTAGGCCTAGAGGAGCAGAACCTTTTCCAGGCCTTACTCTTGAGGTTTTTAAGGTGCCGCAAAGGGCCGTCCATTCAGGACTGCCACGAACGGGGGGAACCAGAAGAGGAGACCGGTACACATTGGGTACACATTTTCTGTTGTATAGAGTATATCGTCCAATTGGTAGTAAGATAACAATTTCGTACTTAGGATGAGGTGTGAGTTGGAATTAGGTGGGGTTTTATGGAAGAGGAGTGATTTTGATGAGACTGTTTACCCGACTTCCTAAAAACGAGATCTAGGATGTGGGTAAGGATCGGGGATCGTAACATCAGAACGCGTGCATCGATTTGAAGAGTTTTTTTTTCATTGTATAAAGTACAAGGTATGTTCAATTAATAATTATTTTTTATTTTTTTATTTAATATACTGCTTGTCTCCTTCAAAGTATATCCCTCCTCTATTCACACACTTGTTCCAGCGGTGGTTTCACGTTACCATTCAGTCCTGGAAAGCTTCTTTTCGAACGTCCTTTAATGCCAGTGACGAATTGTTGTTAATGTCATCAATTGAATCGAAACTGCATCCTTTCCGCACTTAATTTAATCTGACTTTTGCACAAAACTGTCGAATTAACAAGGCTAAGTGGGCGGGAGTATTGTCATGGTGAAAAAAACATAATTGTCTCGCCACAGCTGTGTTCTATTTTTGTGAATTTTTTTCGCGCAACCTTTTTAAAACGCCTTCGTAGTACTGACGGTTAACTGTATGACCTTGAGGCAAAATAATAAAATAGCACAAGTCCAGTGAGCACATTGACAGATTATTATCGAACCTGTCGTGCTTTTTTTGGCGTATCATCCCACTATGATGACTGAACTTTCATCTGATGATCCTTTGAATAAATATTTTATCATAGTAGGGTTTTCCAAGGAGTTTCTGGTAACGTTCAGTCGATATTCCTTCGTTCAAAATATCATGCACCGTAAAACAAACAAACAAATAAACAATTTCAATAAATAAATCGAAAAAACTGAAAAAATATTTTATTGAAAGGATTAGGTAGGGTTAAGTGGATTTTGATAATTTTATGTTTACTGAGAAATATTTATTCAATCGTGGAAAAACTTAAGTTCCTAATCAGGAACAGTACTTGTATATTCAAAATTGATAGAATTCGAAAATTAGCATTGTAAAGATAATAATTTTTAGTGATAAGGTGAATTGCCTCATTGATTGCTTGTTTTGCATTGCCACCTATTTTAATCGCTGATAAGAAAATTTCTTTTTAAATGACAGGTCGACAAATTACTACACTTAACTAGATTCGGTTATTATTTTGTCGTAGGTATAAGAAATAACTAAGCGAGAATACTGAACGCACCAATGTAGAATAGAATATACTATAAGCATATGTAAGCAGACTGAGGGTGTTTAGGTTTGTCACTTAAATGCTCAAAGTCTCCATCCTAAAATTGACGAATTCCGTGACATCTTCAATAGATCATACATGAATATTATCTGCATATCTGAAATCTGGTTAAAGCCCCACATCAATACAAATCTGGTAGCGTTAAACAACTATATTTCGTAATAATTGAATCAATCGGGTTGGTGGAGGTGTTGCGAGTATGTTAATTCCACTTTCAGGACACGTGTTATAGCTCAATCTGATGACTGCTCCCTTGAATATTTATTTATTGAATTGGATATTAGTTCCGGAAAAATACCTGCTGGATACTGTCTACAAACCACCCAATATCACTGATACTGGCCTGGCCCTCTTGAAGCATTATTTTCTGAGCTGAGCCACAATTATTCCAATATAATCATTATGGGTGATTTCTATAAAATCTAATGCAATTGGACTGGATTACCTGCGACCAAGGTTTATAAAAATACTGCTTTCAATCATTATCCATAGTCTCACACATCTATTTAACAATATTATAGTTAGATCAACTTTTCCAATGATATAGAAGATTTCAAAAATAGTGCCTATTCATAAGAAGTCTACAAATCCTGTGGAATATCGTCCGATATCTATCCTACCATTTATTTCTAAGGCTCAGGTCAGATAAATCTAAAGCTAAACCATCTGATTTGGGAAACAACTGCCGTCTACATGTGAAAACTAAACATACTTTTAACTGCTAAAAACACAATACCACCTTTTGGCTAAATATTTAGCGACGAAATTTCGCAGCCGAATTTCCATACAAAATTTAGCCGCTAAATGAACACAATACCGGGCTTTAGACACGTTTTTCTAGCATTTGCACAGCTTAAGCTGTCTAATTCATACTGTTACCAAGAAGTACAAAAACCATTAGTATTTGCTTCAGTTTAGTTTGTTACGAATTTTGTGACTAGTTAAAGCAGCTTTGTCAACAATTCATTATTTCGTACACACATTGAACTATTTGCACTTGAATGTACCAAAAAATGGCCCGATATGTATATAAGGGAAAACCATATTCGTTCAGGATCAGAACAAACTCAAAATATGTTGAACACGATATATACGTTATACGGAATAAGTGTGTTGGGGGCATTCGCTTCATGTAGCTTGCAAAGGCCGCAAATATTGCACGGTTCGGATGTAGGCTCGATGAAAAATAATAAAGTATATAATCCTGGAGATTATCCTTATATAATACGTTTCAAGTGTATCTTTGATCGTGAAAACCAAGACGGAACATTACATGCAAGGGAGAGAAAATGTGGGGCATCACTTATCAAACCAGATGTAATTATTACCGCAGCTCATTGTCTTAGGGGCCGCAACGTTAGAAGTATTACAGTCGAAGCAGGACTTGTTAATATCCTAAAGGAGCAGAATTCATCCCAAAAAATACAAATAACAGATTATGTTGTTCACAAAAACTTTTCATTGTCACCTGTTGTTGCAAACGACATAGCGCTAATATTTCTACCTAAGCCTTTTATTATCACCAAATTTGTAAAGCCAATTAAATTTACAACAAACGATAATTATGAAGTAGGCCTTAAAGTAACTGCAATAGGATATGGCCAAACTGAACGATATGAAAGACCAGAATGGCTTCAAATGGCCCACTTTTACATCGTGAAACATCAAAAATGTAAAAATACTTCAAACAGTTTTGATTCAACCAAAATGATATGTGCCAAAGATACAGGACGATCAATTATTTGCCAAGGGGATGCTGGTGGACCACTAATATGGAACAAGCACCTAATAGGCATTGCATCCTATGTCGTACGAGTCAATATACATCCATCTGGAATGAAAACCTGTGACGCCAATTACCCTTCGGTGTTTGTTAATGTTTACAAATATTCAAAGTGGATTAAGACCGCAATTAAAAATTATAGAAAAGAGCGACAAAGTCTAAAAACGAACGTGTAAATAAAATCTAAAAATAAAGTTAATTTATAAAAAAAACAAGAGATGAAAACGTTTGTGTTTACTTTTTTATTTCCTGCCAGAAATTTTCTTTTTTATTAACCGAATTCCCAAAAACAACAATTTTCTAAGTTCGGCATATATTTTTTTTATGTCTGACCGGGCGTCGACGGATTTTTATGATTCTTTTTTTGTTGGGTAGAGAATGTTCCCTGATTGGCACAATGTCAAAAATATTTTAGGTAGGGGCATGTGGGGGGGTGAAACCTAATTTTGTAATGCGTGGACCGATTTGGATGATTCTTTTGTAGTTGTTTAAAGTATGATCCCCCATTGTTAATAATGAAAAGATATGTTTCTAGAGTGTGGTGGGAATAGGGAGGGGTTGTTCGACTTCGTAACGCGTGCTTCTTTTTCTGATGTATAGAGAATTCTCCTCCATTGGTACCACAACGAAATTTTAAACGGTGAGGTTGTAGTAGTGGGAGCGTTGGATGTCAACTTGTTAAAGTGTAGACCATTTTCGATGATTCCTTTTATGTTATATAGAGTATAATCCCCCATTGCTAATAGGAGGACAAATTTTTCACTAGGATTGTGGTGGGGGGAGGGGTAGGTTAATTTCGTAACGCGTGACCGATTTTAATCATTCTTCTTTTGATGTGTAGAATATGTTGTCCCACCGAGAAAATGATTGGGGGTGGGGTGGTGTGCGGAGGGGGCGTTACCCAATTTCTTAATACACACACCCATTTGGAAGAGTCTTTTTTGTTGTATACAGTATAATCCCCCATTGCTACTATATGGAAAAACATTAACCTAGCGTTGGGGTGTAACGCATGGACTTATTTTGATGATTATGAATGCATAGAATATCTATACTTGTATTCTGACCGCAATTTTGACTTATGGCGAGAGTTGGAGTATGGGCGGCGCCTAGCTTTATCAGGCATAGACCGATTTTTATTCAGATTGTTGTACAGAATACGTTTCCTGATTGATAAATGATAACAATTTTGTACCTAGAGTTACTAAGATAATTCTCTGAGTACGGTGGCGCGTACTAGGGCCATATTAAGAATTTTCTAAGGTGAAGGTATGAAAGGGTGACCGTAACTAATTTCATAAAATGTTATCGGATTTGGATAGATATAATAAAATAGATAAAATAGTTTTTACAAGAAAAGTTGAACCGACTTCACAAAAAGCGCTAAAAAGCATAAAATAATTTTTAATTTTATATCTATTACATTTTGAAGTCGGTGCAAATTAAACAAATAAAACAACTACAGAACCACAATTGAAAATAATACATAAGACTACCTGAACGTTTCAGCTTACGGGATCATAAGAAATGACGATTAAATATTTTTGTTGTAGTTGTTTGGTTTGTCTGATTTGCACTGACTTTAAAATGTCATAATAGATATAAAATTAAAAATTATTTTATGCCAATGTATTATGATCTTCTTCTCTTCTGTTTTCTTACTGTCAGAGTAATAAGAAAAAAATATTATCGTACAGTTGCCAACAGAGAGATTGTTTTAAATTACAGTTAGTAAAATTTTTTTATTTCACTTTTTATATTGCAGTTAGTCTTTTAAATGATTTATTTCCTATCACCGAAACAAATATTCAGATATTTCCACCAGCAGTCACAAGGGCAGACCTAACACGCCGCAAATTAATTCCCTACTGTAACCTAATTCAATTCAATGTATTTCTACAATAAAGCAATACATGCAAATTGAACTAAGCGGCAAGCAACTGGCTTTCATTAGGACTTGCCAACAACGCCTGCACTCAGTCATTGCAGTTTACTTCGATCGAAAATTGATTGAACGGAAATGTTCCCGACTTTTCTCAAGAAGAAATAATTCAGAGCACACTACGCACGCCTACCACTACACATTGGTCTCCAAGCGCAATGCGCATGCAAACAGTGGACAGTGGAGTTTTCAGAATTGAGGCCCACTCAATATTGCTAATCAACAAGCGTTGAAACATTGCAATGTCAGAGATTCAATTTCAGGCGATTGCTTGAGAAAAATTCATACGAAAGCGCACCACCCAACCACCCCCATGTATTGCAGCTTGGCCAGCACCTAACGGCAGTGAGGCCCTCAGCCCATGCATCCACGACACAAGGCGATTTCTTTTCAAGCAGAGCGTCTCATGCAGAACACAGGAGTTCTCATTGAATCAAGCGAACGACTCGATCAACGAATTCTCCAGTCAAGGTACAAGCTAAATGCCAGTGGACTGCTTTAGTGCTTTGCTTTACTGGAGAAATTGTGTAAGTTTGGCGCTGCTGTAGGTCGCTGCCATCTCAATTTCTTGTACCGTGCCCTGTGGCCGTGGCCGAGTAAAGCGAAACTCAGGCAATGCGCTGATTGAATGATTAGCCAAGTTGAGTTGGGCATTGAGTGGCTTCCTTTTAGGTTGATAGGCTGCTGGGAATTGTTGCATAGAAATAACTCGTTCAATAGACAAAAACAAGACTGCATTCGATCAATTCAATTCGTGCTTTTTCGCTGCATGCAAAGAACTGAGAGTGAGTGGTATGTATTTAGGCTTAGGTCTTTTCGAATTGAATTATAATAATTGCAGCTGCAAGCTGCAGGTGCTGGCGATGTAAGATTAATTACTTTTTTTGTCGTCAATTCTTCTTGAAAATGAATGAATGTATGCGATGACGTTTTGTGCATTTTAACGATAGGATAGAATGGCTGAAATTAAAAAATTAAAAATTGTAGAAAATGAAAATGTCTCCCCGCAACAAACATTTTTGAATAAAAAAAACCTTTGGTAGGTATTTTATTAAAATTTATTTGATGACAGAACAGCTGTTTGTCGGATGTATATTGTGATCATATCCGTTAAAGTTTTTTTTCCTAAAACGGCGTTTAACGAGGGTTAAATTATTGGCTTCAAGTAGGGGAGACCGGAGCACAATGCGATACTTAAGAAAAAAAATTATACAATATAAAGAAAATTAAACTATTTATTAAAATAAAATCAACTCAGAAAGCAAAATTGTTTTTTTGTCAAGTATCTTTGCTTTAGTTTCACTCTTCTTACAAAATTTCTTGTTTTTAGTCTTCGTTTTCTTAATTTTATTTTCTAAGTCAATCTTGAGTTCATTTTTATAAGAAAGAGCCGTGAGTATTGCCGTTTTACCTCGTTTTCTAACAACAATAAAAATATTTTGAAATTTTAGTAATACATTCATATATATAATTATTATGTTATAATGTAATCGACTAAGTTATAATTTTTCTAATAAAAATTGATTATTAATATGTTCTGTACACTGTATAAATTTTTCATTCATCCTTTATAATAATTCCTAGTTGAAATGGTCATTTGTAATAAATCTAACATTACGAGATATCTTTAGTCGGCATTTTCGGTACAAGCGCTTACTATGAGATAACTCGTAGTTGGCAGTGAATGGGTTAACCTTTCATTAAATAAGGTTGACATATCATTTATATCATCTATTAGCTATCGTCGCCAAGAGGTCCTCAAAGCTATTTTTGCTGTATTTCAGAAAGATAGCTTCCCGAGCAATATAATATTTATTTTTTTTAGTTTTAATTTTAATTTTATAATGGCTACAGAAATCTTTGTACCACTCCATTTTACTAACTCGTAGCTCAGAGCTGTTTCTTAAGGGCCCCACAGACGCACGAATAAGTTCGGCGAAAAATGCTGTACGGTATAATTCGCCGATATTTTCTCCGTCTGTTCGCAAATGGCTCGCCGAGCTACCGAGCCATTCTGAAATCAAGATATTCCTGATTTTGCACGAGCCAAATCACACACTCAAATGCAAATAATTTGTTTACGCTTTACGATTTTCAAATATAAATAAATTAAGTTTTAAATATGTTGATCGACCAAAGATATTGTCCGAAAAAGTTATTGATTGAGTTCATTGAGCTTTATCGTTCAATTTGAAATGTCTGTGGGCACAGAATTTACAAGGTATTATTCCCACAAACTTTACCGCGGTATTTTTCGCCGAACTTTTTCGTGTGCCTGTGGGGGCCTTTAAATTTAAGAATAATTGTGTCTTCTTCTTATTCTTAATTTACTTAAGCACGCTGTACCGTCTCAAAGAAAGCCATCAATTAATTGTGAATGTTTTTAAATAACTGCAACAGTTGTGAATTTTAAATAATTACCTAAAGTATAGTTGTGCCTTGCAAATGTTTAAAAAAGAAGAAGAATACAAAATTTTCCTTTTTGGAATTGGAACCCATAATGAAGTTGGAGCAATCAACTTGTTTGTCTTTCATAAAATCCCCAAAAGAATATTTCGACGATGTTACAGATTTCGAAAAGCTTCAAATTATGTTATTGCTTCTTTCCCTTCGCAATTTTATTGAAGCAAATCAGGGACATTGAAGATTTGTCAATAATTTCGATTGCAAATCCTGCACAAGGTATATTAAATGAAAAAATCAACAAAAAAACCGTATTTCTTTTATAAATTATGTTTCCCAAACTTAACAATGCAAAACGTAAAATATAGTTTGTCTTAATAAAGTTAATTCAGCTTCTGGGTATAATGTGGTTTTAATGTTTTTTTTAGATCGCTGGGAAGCAGGATGGATTATTCCGAGTCGTGAGGCAAGAACAACTCTGTTCCTAGTATCACAAATAAAAGGCCAATGTACATAGAATGATCGATTTTATTGAATGGAATCTACAGTTGTATAACATTTGAAAACGAGGAATATGTATCTCATCCCAAAATGACCGGCTGCATAGGAAAGGTACAGGCAACCCGTGAATTGCAATCAAGGATTGAAACGAGTTAACTTTCATTGGTGAGTATCAGAAAACGATATTAAGCTTTCTTTCTTAATTAGTGATCTTGATATCGCCTTTATGGCTACAGCTTTCTGCATAAACACGGGCATAAAATGTCCCATCCCTTCATCATTTTATCCATTTCAAAAATTATAATTAGAAAAACCACTGAAATTTTTATTTTCAACGCGCATACTTTCTAAACCCGTTTCAGAACTTAATTTTGGTTTAAAAGTAGATTATACAAATCGCAAAGGGCCACTTTGGCGTAAGTGCGCCTTCCCACCCGGCATGGCAGCCAATTTAACCTTAACTTAGACTATTGCAAAAGAAAAATCTTTCATCTCTGCATTAAATAGCTTTTGAATAAATTAACTAATGGTCGCGTTAACTTTAATATTTGCTAATTCTTCATACATAACAAGACTAACTTACTTTTTATCATTTTAGGATGCTGCATTGGTGATAATATGGAGCGTTGAGCAATGAATCTCGCAGTGACACCCAATCTATGAGGACGATCTTTTTGAAGGAAAGGACGAGGACTTAATACTTATCTACACAACGTTTAGTTTATGAGATATAAGAGCAATAGTTAAGAATAGTTTTAGACTGTAAGGATATTATATCATCTCATAAGTTACTTTTCCACATTCTTTCAAATTTCTTAGATTTAGCTAGTGAAAGGTTTAATGAAAAAAGCAATTTAGCACGCCTTTCATTAACGAGTGTTCAAATTTTGAATTTATTTAAAAAATTAGAGATATTCCTTATTTCGAGTAATACTGTTAAAGTTTTTGTGCTAGGAATTTAGATTATAACGCAATAGAATATTTAAAACTCTCAGCAAACAGCGTTTAGAGTAGGAATTTTGTCTGTATACGATTTTCCATAATTATTCTTATGTAATATCCTCTATGACTAGACTAAAGCATTAATATTTGTGTACTGTGTGTAATGCTTAACGTTTTTATTAAAATATGTAAACTAGACAATTTCTTTAAACTCGAAAACTCCTTTTCGTGCTTTTCCTCAATCCAAAGCACTTCCTTTTATTTTCAGGACATAACCATCATCCAAATTGCTTTAAAGTTCTTCTAGTAAAAGCAGAGTCCTTTTTATGTTTGGGAATAAAAAAGAAACTGCACAAAAAGGACATTGAGTAAGCAAAATATCCCTTAAACCAATCCAACTTCTATTAGACAAGTTATATTCATTTTCATTAATTTCAGGATATTATCCTTGTCCAAATGGTTATCAAACTTCATATAATAGTTAAGGGAATATTGTAGATAAGATTACAAAAAAAATTTGGTCAAAAAAGGACCTTAATTAAAAAAAATGAACCATGAAACAAATTCTACTACGTCTATGTTCAAAATCCTGTCGTTTTTCGTTAATTTCAGGATATTATCCTTGTCCAAATTGGTATCTGACTTCATATTCTGGTAGAGAAAACGTCGTAGAATACAGTACAAAAATCCGGTCAGAAAAGTCCAAAAATCCGGTCAGAAAAGTCCTTAAAACACCGAAAATAACGAAAAAAACGATTTCCAAAACTGAAAAATTTGCTTGCTACTGATTCTGGTGGCCTGGTGCTGAAATTTCAAATTTGCTCGAAAACCCGATTGTCACCCCGCGAAATTTTTCGCGGAAAATCGTTTTTTGGCTTATTATCCTTGTTTTAAGGACTTTTCCGACCGGATTTTTTTGTAGTCTCTTCTAGGACGCTTTATCTAACAGGATATGAAATCAGATCCTGATTTGGACAAGGATAACGTCCTGTAATGATATATATGCTCGAATTTTTGTGCTTTCTCTCATATTTCAGGACGTTGTCCAAATCAGGATCTGACTTCATATCCTGGTAGATAAAACGTCGAAGAATACGGTAGGAAAAAAATCCGGTCAAAAAAGTCCTTAAAACACCGAAAATAAGCCAAAAAACGATTTCTCGAACGGAAAAATTTGCTTGCTACTGATTCTGGTGGCCTGGTGCAGAGATTTCATTTTGGCTCAAAAACTACAAAACCTGGATTTACACCAGTCTTATTTTCTGAAAAACTGGTGTAAATCCAGGTTTTCTAGTTTTTGGGCCAAAAATGAGTTCTTACACCAGGCCACCAGAATCAGTAGCAAGCAAATTATTCGGTTTTGGAAATCGTTTTTTGGCTTATTTTCCTTGTTTTAAGGACTTTTTTGACCGGATTTTTTTCCTACCGTATTCTTCGACGTTTTATCTACCAGGATATGAAGTCAGATCCTGATTTGGACAAGGATAACATCCTTAAATTAACGAAAAAGACAAAAATTTTGGCGTGGACGGAGTAGAATTCGTTTCATGGCTTATTTTTTTTAATTAAGGTCCTGTTTTGACCAGATTTTTTTTTAAATCAATTAAAAATATATTCCCTAACAGGATACAAGGTTTCAACTTGATTAGATAAGGATAAGGTCCTGAAATCAAAGATATAAATAAAATCTGTTTTTGTGTTTATTCTTCCTTTTCCGAGCAGATTTTTTTCACATCAAATCAGCAAGGACTTCTTGAGCGATCAGAGAAGCTTGAACCTGAAAAAGCTGAAAAGGATTGAAATTTTGGGGAAAACAGGAAGTATGTGGTTTTGATAAGTGAAAAATCACAATTTTCAAAACTTTTTTTAATACAGAAAGGCGCAAAAGGGAATATATACAATGAACAGATTATTTCTTAGTTTAAGCACACTACTTAAGGATTAATTTGAAAAATTTAGCACTTAAAAACCAAAAATCTAATAAAATCGCGATCACTATAAATTTATCACAAGTAAAGCTGGCGGCAGTCATCCCGGATAGTTTTGGTTGCTCGTGAAAATTATCCCATCTGTCATGGCACTGCAGTTCTGCTGCTCTTCCGCTGGACCAGCAATCCTTTTTTATCCCCGACTCTTCTTGAGCAGATGGTTTTGATTTCAATCTCCAGAAGATATCGAATTATCTAAAAGTAGAAGAGAAATCAACTATTAGCCTTACAGTTTTCTATGTTTCTTGACTCGTAAATTTAATTGTTAGACAATTTTTGAAAATATTTAGAATATATCTCGTAGAAAGGACGTACCATAACTTCTTGCAGAATTTGTTTCCCCCCAAGGTGCCTAGTCCAGTAATGTGTCTCGGTTGTATCCAAATTTCCAGTATAATATTCCACATAGTCCTCATTGCGACCCCCATTTTGGATTTCCTAAAATAGAACAAAAATTTAATTTTCGCCAATTGTCAGATATTTTAGAAAAATTTCAAACAAATTTTCAGAAACAAATATTGCTAGCACTAACTGGGGAAGAGTGTATGTAATATTGCAATGATCATGTGCCTTGAATTTATCATTCTGTGTGCCTGTCATCAGCCTAACCATTCCAATTTTGAAGATATGAAATATTGTTTACATTTCCATTTAAATTTTTGTAGTTTTATCAAAAATCAAAAATGCTCTTGTGGTCATGTAAGATGGCGGCATAACTAATTTAGAAACAAAACAGGGAATTGTGCTTTGGTTCTTACAAATTGTATCAACTGATGAGAGAAAGAGATGAAAAGAAAAGTATTCTTGGAAATTACCTGGTTCTTTGAAAATGAAACCTCAACTCGGCACCGTATAGAAATGCGAATTATCGTTAGAATTTTGTATAAGACACTAAACTTTGCTCTAAATGGATGCGCTATCAGGTCCAAAAATATGTCTGGATTCGTTGACCAGCTTGTTCACGTCTGCACAGGTCTTTTCAGCAATCCAATCTGAAGAAGGGTAGCCTTTTGTTCTTCTGGTCTTAATGTCTTAAAATGGCGCTACTGGGGCACCCAAGCTATTCCTTTGAAAGCAAACCAAACAACTCTTATTGCTCTCTCGTGTATATTAATGTCAAAACTTAATTCCAATACTTTCCAATTCTTAAAGTGAGTAAGATGTCCGATTCGACTAGAAACTAGAAAAAGAATATCAATTGATAGTAAGAGAGAAGGAGACAGTAATCAACTTATACGTACATGATTTCATTTCAATTTTATTTTTACAATTGATTGGAAGCAATCCATTTCACGGACACTAGCACATATACTGAAGTCCAAAATTCCAGCTAATTTGCTATGCTACCAGTTATGGTGGCCTGGAGCTTAAAATTCGTTGGAGTTGTTAAGCGGGCCACCACACATGATTGGATAAATTTCATTTCAATATCGGGTTTTCCAGCAAAAATGAGATCTCTGCACCCGGGCACCAGAGCAAGCAAATTTTTCTGTTTGGGAAATCGTTTTTTGGCTTATTTTAAGGACTTTACCAAGATATTAAGTCAGATCCTGATTTGGACACGTATAACGTCCTGAAATTGACGAAAAAGGAGAATGGAATGGGTAACGAGGAGGCACAAGGAAAAATGGGAGGGATCCGATATCGCCAGACACACAAAGGCGTTTTGGGGAACTCAAATGCACATGAATCTGAAAAGATCATTAAGCTTAATAAAGCCAAACTGAAACTTCTTGTTGGCCTTGTGACAGGACATGCAAGACTAAGGGCGCATGCTATATAAATGGGAAAGGCGAATACTAGTATATGCAGGGGATGTGGGGAAGAAGACGAGACCGTATTACACGTTCTCGGCCAATGCCCAGCCCTTACGCAAAAAAGATCTAGAATCTTAGGAACATACTACTGCGAAGATTTGGCAGAAGTTAAGAAACCGGGTTATAATCGAATTATCCAATTCTTTACGGAGATCAGTTGGCTCGACAGTGGACTTTAGGGTACGTACAACGGGCCACTAAAGGACACAGTGCAGATACATATCTTTCCCCCCTCGAACACCAACCAACCAACCAAAGTACAGTAGACAAGCTTATTCATTATGACAAAGTGATCGGTAAAACGTGCAATGGTACTATTGGGGGAACATACTTGATACAAAAACTAAAATAAATAAAAAACAAAAGAACGGACGTGACGCAAGTGACATGCCTAATCGAATGAAAAGAACGAGATCAAAAAAGTTTCACATTTAACTACTACTTTGGATACTTTTAAGCTTACTACTTTGTACTGTTCAAAAGCAGTGTTTGCTTCTGTTTCGTTTGCTACGAATTTTGTGACTAAACTTAGTAACAACAGCTTTATCAACAATTCATTATTTCGTGTGAACATGTCAATTGTGTGTGCCTTCCACAGTTTGAACAATGATCGAAACCCACTATATAAAGAGAAAACAATCCGAAGAATCAGAATAAAGTCAAAGTATGTTCAACGCGATTAATACGTTATACGCAATAAGTGTATTTTGGTCGTTTACTTCAGGTAGATTGCCAAGATCGCCAATACTGCACGGAGAGGATGTAGGCTCGATGATCAATAATAAAGTATATAATCCTGGAAATTATCCTTATATAATACGATTAGAATATATTTACGACCAGGAAGAGCAAGACGGAACATTAATTGCATACGATAGAAAATGCGGAGCATCACTTATCAAACCAGATGTAGTTATTACCGCAGCTCATTGTCTTAGGGGTCGCAACGTTAGAAATATTACAGTGACAGCAGGAGTAGTTAACACAGTAAAGGAACAAGATTCATCCCAAAAAATACAAATAACAGATTATGTTGTTCACAAAAACTTTTCAATGCCACCTGTTATTGCAAACGACATAGCGCTAATATTTCTACCTAAGCCTTTTATTCTCAACAGATTTGTAAGCCCAATTCAACTTGCAACGAACGATAATTATGAAGTAGGCCTTGACGTAACTGCAATAGGATATGGTCGAAATGAACGAAACGAACGACCAGAATGGCTTCAAATGGCGCACTATTACATTTTGGAACATCAAACATGTGAGAATACTTCAGGAATTTTTGATACAAATAACATGATATGTGCCAAAGGCACAGGACAATCAATTATCTGCCAAGGGGACTCTGGTGGACCACTGGTCTGGAACAAGTATCTAATAGGAATTATATCCTTTGTCGTACGGCAAAAGAAACTTCAACCTGGAATTAATATCTGTGACGCCAATTATCCTACGGTGTTTGTTAATGTTTACAAATATTCGAACTGGATCAATGCCACAATTACAAATTACAGGAAAAAAACGACTAAATCTATTTGGACGAATTGGCTCAGTAGCGTAGTCACCAACACCATGGTTACTTTTTTAGGTTAAATATTCAGTCCGTGTCTGGGCTGTTGTCTAGCTCGCAGCAATGCAAAAAAAACAAGATATTCAAGTTCCGGCATTCCACTTAATCTAGTTCCCTTCCGGCTGAAGCCATGCTGACGCAGCATGGCTAGATTAAAAAAAGAAAAGACAAAAATTTGTAAATAATTTCTAAGAATAAAGTAAATTTATACAAAATCGAATATTGCGTTTCTTATCCAGAACAAGGTCAACATATTTAACTTGTTGACTTAGTTAAGACCAAATTTAATGTTGGGGAGTTAATAGGGGCAAAACTGTGCTTCCGTGAGAAGAGTATCAGCTGTTTTATCAGGATTTATGCTTAGACCACACTTGGTGCTCTAGGGTAATAGCCTTGAGACGGACTTCCAAAGAAGCGACGAGAGGATTCTACCTGGGGGGTGCTTTTTGTAGCATATTTACGGTATGCTGTACACCCCCCCCCCACCCCCAAATTAACAGCTTACGATTGAGAATGAGAAATATCAAATCGATAAGTGAGCTTTGTAGATCTCCTTAACGATACAATCTGCTGGTTTGACGTTATTAAAAGCACCCTTAATGAAGGCGCTACAGTTGGTATAGTTTCGAAGCACCTGCATTATCACCCATGTAACCTCTCTCTCTCTCTCTCTCTCATTTCCGTAATCCCTTGTGGGGTATTGGGCATTAGCAAACAAACATTGCTAGTGAACCTACAATTTCAGGTGAATTCCGAACCACCTACATTACTCTGCAACCCCAATGGCCTTTTTATCGTAATCAGTTGTCGGCTAAAAAACAACCGGGATGACGTTATGCCGTTGGTATTACAAATGAAATACGAATTGCCTTGATCGAACAAAAGTATTTTGTGTTGAATATTTTGTCAGTAGCAGCTTTGTCAACAACCAATTGTTTCGTACAAACGTGTCGACTATTAATGAATCATACCATATTTTTCTAATGGTTAACAAAGGTGTTAATAAATGGCGTTATATAAGAAGAAACGATTTTATTTTCTTTAAAGTGAAAAATGATCAAACTGTGCATGACAATTTTGTTAGCAGAATATGTATTCGGAAGTTTGCCAAAATTGGAAATAATTCACGGAAAGAATGTAGGTTGGATGAAAAATAATCAAGTACATAATCCTCGACGTTTTCGTTATACAGCACGTTTGCAATGCGTCTACGATCTTGAAGATGAAAATGGAACCATAAAGATAACATCTGGAAATTGTGGAGCATCCATTATCAGACCAGATGTAGTTATTACCGCAGCTCATTGCCTTACGGGTCGCAACGTTAGAAACATTACAGTAGAGGCAGGAATAGTTAACACAGTGAAGAAACAGGATTCATCCCAAAAAATGCAAATAACAGATTTTGTTATTCATAAAGATTTTGCGTTGTCACCGTTTGTTGCTAACGACATAGCGCTAATATTTCTACCTGAGCCCTTTAAATTAACTGGGTTTGTTAAAACTATTAGTCTTGCAAAACAAGGTACTTACGAAGGCCTTAAATTAACTACAGTAGGTTGGGGCCGAAATGAGCAAGATAAGCTACCAGAATGGCTTCAATATGCACACCTTAATATAGTGGAACATCGCAAATGTCAAAATGTTTCAAGTAATTTTATTTCAAGCAATATGTTATGCGCCAAGGATGTTGAGGGTCGATCAATTATCTGCCGAGGGGACTCTGGTGGACCACTGGTCTGGAAGAATCGTCTAGTAGGAATTGCATCTTGGGTAGTAAAGCGAAAGGTACTTCCATCTGGAGGGGAATCATGTGACGCCAATTTTCCTGCGGTGTTTGTTGATGTATACAAATATTCAAATTGGATTAAAGACACAATTAGAAATTACAGAGTAGAGAGATATATGAAATCACTAAATGTAACCACAAATGTGTAAATAAAATCGTAAAAAATATAGTAAAGTTTTTCTTTTTCCCAGGATATAGTGCCAACGTAACCAATTTATTAGTATGTCATCAAATATTAAGAACCTTACATGTAAGTCTTACAGAAATTTGCCAGAAAAACACTTGAACCGAGTGATTTCGTCAGAATTTTTTCGAGGTTCAACAAACATTAGACATTGGGCATCTCGATATTTGTAAAACTAATATTGAGTTTGCTATAAATACAGTATGTACCAGAATTGAGCAAATGATTTAAAAAAATCGTTTTAATTCTGCATCTCTTATTTCATTTGGAATTAAACAAATATTCGTAGAAGAATGTTTTAGTGAAGCTGAAAGTATTAAAACCAAAAATAAAAAATAACATAAAAATTAATAGCATGGGGGGGGGGGATATGAATTTCCAAGAAAAGGTACATGCTCAGTTATGATACAAGAAAGTCTAAGCTCATTTTCATACATTATGTTTAATATTTAGTATAGCCATCTTTAGCAGCAGATTGCTTTAATCCTCTGTGGCATACTATTGACAAGGTCTTCACATGTAATCGTGTACCAAACTTTCCTGTGGGTATAACATCACGGCTTGTAATTTTTTTGACGGTTTCTTATTTATTTATTTATTAAGATTCATCAAATACTGACTACTACAAAAAAAAATTACAATATAATTACAAGGAAAAAGAAAAAGTAACCCTAACAGAGCTGATTCTTCAAATGAGATATCTAGATCTAGTGAAAATCAATAAGCTCAAAATGCTTATTAAAAAAGACGAGACATAGATGTAATAGGTATTAATTAGTGCGGGGGTGGGGAATATGAAAAAAGCTTTGGTTCCTCAAGGGGCGAGAAGGAATAGATAAATATAGAGCTCCCAGCAGTTCGAGGGAATCAACCGCGCCCTGCAAGCAATCGAAGACCAAAACAACTCTGGAGTTGTCGCGTCTACTTTCAAGAGACTTCAATGAAATAAGCTTTAATCGGTTAGCGTAGGGTGGAAGCCCGAAGAGGATCGATCCAAGGAAGGCCGCGAAGGGCAAAACTTACGAATCTACGCTGTACAGCCTCAACACGATTAATATGTACGTAAAATAAAGAAGTTTAGTTATATGTGGGTCATCAAACTTCTTAGACCATCGCTTGGCAAATCCCATAGCAGAGTTAGCTCTGTCTACGATAGTGTTGATATGGACGTCAATTGAAAAGGTTGTATTTAGCACGAGAAGTCTTTTTTCTTGAAGTTTTAAAAGAATTAATTAGTTTTATTTTTGATTTACAAGACCAATGTTTTGTAAGAGATCGACATACTAGTGCACTTGCTAATATTTAGGGGAAGGAAGTTTCTAGAACAGAAATTATATGAAAGGCATCTAAGTCAGAGTTTAATAGTGCACAGTCATTCACACTTGAAATAACGAGAAAAAATTTGACGTCATCAGCGTGACATAGAATTCTCGAATTAGAGAGAATTAAGAATACATCATTGATGTAAATGATAAAAAGCAATGGTCCTAGATGGCTGCCTTGAGGAACACCGGCGGTGGTATAATAGGAGTTGGATCAATGCGTTGAGCGGCAAGACCAACATGCCGTGGGTCCCGGGTTCGAGCCCAGATAACCGTGAGCTTTTATTAAGAAATTAAAATAATCCACTCCGTCTCTGGGCTGTTGTCTAGCTCGCAGCAATGCAAACAAGACTCAAGTTTCCTCACTTCCCTTACCCTAATTCCCTTCCGGCCAAAACCATGCTAACGCACCAAAGGGTTGTCCCCTAGGATTTGGCCACATCGTATAAAAAAAAAAAAAAAAATATAGTTAGAAAGTGAACCTCGAAATAGAACACGTTGCGTACGATCAGACAGATAGGAACGAATCCAATTAACAAAAATTTATGGAAACTCTAGAAGAGACAACTTACGAACAAGAACACTGTGGTTAATTCTGTCAAAAGCCTTGCTGAAATCCGTAATGGCTTCAATGGCAAGAATTCCAGCAAATTAGTCGTAGTAGATCTTCCTTTCATGAAGCCATGTAGAAAGGAACCCAGAAAAGGTTTGCAGTGGAAGTTAAGAGCATTGCACACCAGAGCTTCAAAAATTTTACCAATACAACATAAATTGTCAATGGTGCGATAATTTGATATGTCTCATTTTCTTCCCTTCTTATGCAGGGGAATGATGACAGATAGTTTCCAGGATTTCGGAAAAACACCACAACAAATAGATAAGTTAAATAAGTGATACAGGAATACCATCAGGACCACACGAGAAACTATCAGCCAAACCAGAAATATGATATGCAATGCTGGACGATGACTAAAGTCGGGAACCAAGGGAGATAGACGGTGCATCACGACAGCACTCGAGCAGTCGGATGAGAACACCAAATCCAGAAATTTGCCCGAGTTAACCGCAAGAGGAAAAATGGAATACGTGTACATATATACACAATAGAGGTCCAGCCACTAAGTCTTGTTTACAACTTTTAAAAGGGCAGTTCAAGCCGTAGTTGGGTTTTAGTTTTCCAACTTTATTAAATTTTAATTTTTTTAATTCAGCAAGATATCGACCTCCGCCACGCGCTATATATCCTATCTTACGCAGAGCATTCATACAAATTCAATGACACCTCATTTGACCAAATCTGATGAGTAGTTTAGGAGCAACGAGGGAACAGATGAACATTCATGCCCGCAAATATACATAGCCTGCTAAACTCATAACCCTCCTGTTTTTGCTGTGCTCGGGTAAAAAACACTGATCTCTTATAGATTAAGGCTTGTATGGAAGAGCAAGAAACGAAGAAACTGTGTACTGCGAACAAGGTAAGATGGGCAATAAAATCCTGCAGCCCATATAAATCACGAGGCTGAGAAAGGATTTATCCCATCTTGCTAAAACAAGGAGGCAACATACTTTGGAACATAATCTCCCCAACTTTTTAGAGCGTGTTTAAAATTTAGTTACACTCGTACAAATTAGAAAGTGGCAAAGGTAATATTTCTACCCAAACCCAACAAGACTGACTATAGCACATCTAATGCATATAGACCATTTAGCCTTGCCTCATTCGTACTGAAAAGTTTAAAGCTTCGGATTATCGTGCGAGGAACAAAATCTGCAGATATGGGACAAGATAAACAACTCCTCCTCGGTCAGGTAAGAAGATGAGACGTCTTGCACATTCTCGGAAGATCTATGAATTGAAGATCTTCATTCAAACGAATTATATAGTCTTCCCTCCATCGGGCCTATTGGCCTAAATATGCATTGAAGCATCTGGTAGAACATCAGTAACATCATTTTTGTAAAAGCGTAATAATAAGGGTTCTAGTATAGATCCTTGAGGAACGCCAAGAGAAATAATTGTTTGTCTGAGAAAGTGTTATGAACCCTTATATCCAGGAAAAAAAGAACGCGCGAGAAAATTTTTTTTTTGCAGCTTACAATGATCAATAGACGCCGTGCTGAAATCAAGCAATGCTAAAATTGTGAGGCAAATATCATTAGTAATTCACAACTATATTTCAGGCGGAATACAGATTGCTATGCAGTCAAAAAGCGGTTTTTCTCAATGTAATCAATAGTAGGTACCAGCGTTTGCTTCCATATGGTGGAAAATGTAGTTTTCATAAGGCAGTGAACAAAATAATAAAGTGAGGAGGTAGTTCGAGTTGCAGCGTCTTGTTTCAAGAGTATCCAGATGAAGCAGCCCAAGATGATCAATATTAGAAGGCAGATTCAGAGAATTGCTTCAATGTAGTCTACGACGCGGGGCGAATCGAACAAACCTCTGCTGAACCGCAGTAAATGTTGTCGAGGACTACACCCCCCTTTACTTTTGTGGAATTCACCTTATCTGTGGACTTGATTCTAAGTTTCTGTTTGTAAAGAAATGACTTAAGTTAAATGCGATTGAAGGGTGAAGTGTACAAAAGAATGGAGTGACGAAAGCAACATGCCTAATCGAACGAAACGGACGAGATTAAAAAAGTTTCACTTTTAACTACTACTTTGGATACTTTTAAGCTTACTACTTCGTACCGTTACCAAGAGTTTAAGAACAGTATTTGCTTCTGTTTGATTTGATACGAATTGTGTGACGAGAAGTAACAACAGCTTTGTCAACAATTCATTCTTTCGTGTGCACATGTCAATTGTGTGTTTGAACAATGATCGAAGCCCATTATATAAAGAGAAAACAATTCGAAGATTCAGAACAAAGTCAAAGTATGTTCAACGCGATTAATACGTTATACGCAATAAGTGTATTTTGGTCATTTGCTTCAGGTAGCTTGCCAAGATCGGAAATACTGCACGGAAAGGATGTAGGCTCGATGATTACTAACAAAGTATATAATCCTGGAAATTATCCTTATATAATACGATTAGAATTAATTCAACACCTTGAAGGCCAAGACGGAACATTAATTGAAAGGCACAAAAAATGCGGGGCATCACTTATCAAACGAGATATAGTTATTACCGCAGCTCATTGTCTTAGGGGTCGCAACCTTAGAAATATTACAGTGGAAGCAGGAGTCGTTAACACAGTAAAGGAACAAGATTCATCTCAAAAAATACAGATAACAGATTTTGTTATTCACGAAAATTTTTCATTGTCACCTGTTGCAAACGACATAGCGTTAATATTTCTACCTAAGCCTTTTAATCTCAACAGATTTGTAAGGCCAATTCAACTTACAACGAACGATAATTATGAAGTAGGCCTTAACGTAACTGCAACAGGATATGGTCGAAATGAACGATACGAACGACCAGAATGGCTTCAAATGGCACAATACTCCATCGTGGAACATCAAAAATGTCAGAGTACTTCAAGAAGTTTTGATACAAATAACATGATATGTGCCAAAGGCAGAGAACGATCAATTATCTGCCAAGGGGACTCTGGTGGACCACTGGTCTGGAACAAGTATCTAATAGGAATTGCATCCTTTGTCGTACGGCTAAAGGAACTTCGACCTGGAATAAATATCTGTAACGCCAACTATCCTACGGTGTTTGTTAGTATTTACCAATATTCGAACTGGATTAATGCCACAATTAGAAATTACAGAAATTATAGTTTTTAAATTTAAAAAATTCACTCCGTGTCTGGGCTATTGTCTAGCTCATATTATATTTAAGTTCCGGCATTCCACTTAATCTAGTGCCCTTCCGCCTGAAGCCATGCTAACGCAGCATAGGGTTATCCCCTCGGCTTTGGATAGATTAGAAAAAGAAAAGAAAAAAAATTTGTAAATAAGTTCAAAAAATAAAGTGAGAATAAGTTGATTATTACTTTTTGAGTGCAATTTTTCACTTCCTGCAAAAAACTCTTTTTTATTTTTCTGAGGCTGTAGTGCTAATGTTTCAAGCACAATAGAATCTTCCCAACAACTTCGGATCTTTGAATTGAACATAAAATTAATTGTTGAACGGCTGTTCGACATGGAAAATAATCTGCCAAATACCATATAAGCCTTTGTATACTGGAGTCTCAGCATTGAATTGGAGGAGCCCGCAAGTCTTGGAGAAGTTCTGTGTAAAAGAAATGTACACAAATTGTGGCAGGAGTTGAAAGCACTACAGTTAGTGTAGTGTAGAGTGTAGCATCCTCCTAAAGGGAGGGACACTTAGGCCGTAGAGGCTCTACCAAGTTGGGGCTGGAATCCCATCCCTATGAAGCAGATGCCTAGAACCCCTCTGAGCTCCTAATGAACTAGGTCCTTGATATGAGCGTATCCAAGTTCAGCTAGCTCCCTAAAATGGGAGGAGCTTAAATACCGATTTTCGCAGCTTGGCTAGGGCCGGAATGTGATATAGATGGAGGATGGTTTCTCCTTCCCCCAAATCCTGACAACTCCTACAAAATGCATTCCAGGGCGCGCTGATTTGTCAAGGTACTCTGACATGTCGTTGAAATCTAAGCGGCATATTTTGGTAGTTTTAGAGGTTGTAAGCACTCCCTGTAAGAGATGTAATAGCAGTTTCACTGAAGATACGGATGTCGTTCAACGAGGTTCCTCTGTTCCTGTCATCAAATATTAAGAACCTGACATATTAGTCTTACACAAATTTGCCAGAAAAACACTTTAACCGAGTGATTTTGTGAAAATTTCAAAATACAAACGTTTCTGATAAAGTAAAACTAAAATCTCTTCCACAAGAGCATTGCACCAAAGGGTTAACTTCTCTTTTGGTGATATGTATAATCCTTCACAGAAAACCGAAAACAAATTTCTTCTCTTTAGATCACGTAACCCCTTGTGGGGCATGGGGCGGGAGCACCCGATTCGAGACAACGATTGCAAGTGACCTACAATTTAAAGTGAATTCCAAACAACTGGCATTTTCTCTGCAATCTGTAATCTTGATATTTCTGAAGAATTTCATAGCTCTGATAAAATCAGATTTCTACTACTTTTCTAACAAGGAAGCTGTTAGAAAAACTAAATTGTGAATTAATATTTTACCGTAAAATTCAAGCCTGTTCTTCTTTAGAAAATTTAAAACTTATTAGATTGCTTTCCACACTGTTGCGCTTTTAAATACATAAAGTTTCTTAAAAATAAAATAAAAGTGGGTAAACTTACAATCTGCATGGCCTTCTGATAAACCAATGTGCGTTGTAATGAGATGTATTAGATATGTGGATGAGGATTCAAATTTTGTGTCACTTTATACCAAATTTAATGCAACAGGTTTTTGAGTTCTTTAATAAAAACCATCTAATGTTCTTTAATTACTTCAATTACATTTTAAAATTAAACTGTTTTAATCAGAATCACTTTCACTATCTGATTGGAAATCGCCAACATCAATGCCAAATTTATACTCTTGATCGCAACCCAAATATGAATCACTCATAAAATAAAGAGTGTATTCGTGTCGTCCTGGGCTTGGCGCTACGAAATCTAATTTGACTTTTGCCTTTTGCTGAAGTGTTAGCCGTTTAATTGAGAGTAATGAATTGGATTTGGGATCTCCGATAACTACCCACCATCCCTCTTCTCTTTTCTGAAAAAAATTATATCATTTGGTTTAAATCAATATTAAAATAAATAAACAATTAATTTGTACCTGCGGGAAGAATGGAGCTATCACAGGTCCAGTAACTTCATCTTCACGTTCAAGTTGAACGACAACATTTACTGTTGATCCAGAATTAATACGATCCTTATCAACGACATCAAAACTCATCTCAATATTGGGATAACGGTTACAAAATCTGGCAACATCAGCCATTTGAATATCAGACAATTGCAATAATTTATTTCTGTCATCATCTTCAAGTTCCATTATATCAAAAACAGTTTCGATTCTCTGAAATATGAATTATTAAAACATGCAAATTTAATTAATTTTCACAAATTACTTTATCTGCACATCGTTTAACAATGTCAATATTAAAGTGTGGCAATTGTTTCAGATAAGAATCCTTACTCCACATAGCCTGTGTAACCATTTGAGCTAATTCCATAGCAGCTACAGCTGGCGATAGCCATCCATTTGAACTAAGAACATCCACACAAGCCTGAATAAGTCGGATAGCTTTGCTCAAAATTATTTCGGTATCACCCTGAAGTTCGGGACCAAGCTGAAGTCGAGATAGATGTGCTTGAAGTAGTAAATTGGTTTTTATATGAGGATCATTATATTTGGGGGCTGTTTCATTTGGTCCAGATATTTTATTTGGAAGTCTTTGAGCTAAGCTTCTTAAAATATTTTCTTCATGATGACGCACCACGATGTCTTCATACTCTGCAGCTGAAGAAATAATTTCAAGCAATCCTCGAATCTTGGTTTTGCTGTTCAATGACAAGCTGAAGAGTTCTAGAATGAAAGGAATAAATAATTAATTTAAATTCAACAAATTATCTATGCTATGGCACAGTTTTGGAAAAAAAAGGAAAGAGACGAAAGAAACTTATGAGTTGAGTGAAAGTGCCGACGTACACTCTGTTTAAATAACAGCGGCTTATAATCTAGGAAAAAACAGAATATGGTAGTCTGTTCTACAACCATAGTCTTTACACAAGAATGACTTCCAAATGCTACTTGCTAAGTCCGGTCTAAAAGACGAACTATGTTTAATGAAGTAGCATTGGAAGCGCATAAGACATGCAACATTAAGTAGATCATACAACGAGTCAATATTAAGCGTATGCAGTGGTTTCGTCAATGAGTTTAAACATATTCTTTTGAATCGTCTTTAACGCAAGCAAGGATAATGCGTTTGAACCCCACGGAAATATGATATAGGCATAATAAATGAGCGCTGGGTCAAATGAAGTATCTTTGCAGGAAACCCAGAATTTTAGTCGCATAGGAAAAAGTAACAGTGTGACACTAGAAACCCAGCCCAATTGAAACAGCAGATTTCCTAAGATATTCAGACAAGACGAGCTTCATATGCTCGACAACAGCCCAGAGACGGAGTGGATTTTTAAATTTTTTATTAAAAACTGCGGGAGCTGTTGAACCTCTTCAGAGTGACCGCGGCGCTTGAGAACCTCACACCTCCAATTTAATAAAATCAAATCAAAATAAACAAATACAGAAGGGATTTCAATACCTGCCAATGTGCCACTGTAGAACGAAATGCACTGCGATTTGGCAGTGTTAAGCAATAAACCGTTATCCACAGACTACTCAGGTCACAATAAATACGTGCAGATAGAATCCTCGAGTAGTCCAATAAGTTTACTTAAATATATCTGCCCGTCATAAGAATACATGTGAATCTATGAATCTTTGAGGAATATCATTTATTAAAAGACTGAACAATAAGAGATCAAGGACAGAACCCTAAGGAACACCGCAAAGAACTGCCATCTACTTTAATTTTATGTTGACACCCAGAGATGAACGTCAATGCAGCTCTACTGTGTAGAGACTCAGCAAGTCATTTGATTTCACCCAATCCAAAATCTGCCTATACAAGAGTTTTTCCAGAACCTTAGATAAGAATATAAAAATACTAATTGCGCGAAAGTTTCTAGGTATAGTTGCTTTGGCTGGCTTTCTTGGGAGTCAGATCAGTAACAGTTTTCCAAATATTAGGAAAAGTGGTCGTGGTCAAGCAAGTATTCATGATATGCAAGATGTACCTATCAATTAGAGACTATGATAGCTAGGATATCACAATAATTCCATAGCACCTATTGTATAGTATATAGTTCTACCGACGTTTAGGCCTATTCTAATGAGCTCATTGTGGATTAGAGGTGGTATAAATGAAGATGTTTAATTATTTTAAAGTG
This sequence comes from Leptarthrus brevirostris, assembly GCA_964036015.1. Classification (NCBI taxonomy): domain Eukaryota; kingdom Metazoa; phylum Arthropoda; class Insecta; order Diptera; family Asilidae; genus Leptarthrus; species Leptarthrus brevirostris. The sequence continues at coordinate 2,941,505 of OZ038373.1, read as the reverse complement.
ACTTAAGCAGTGACCAAAAATCTGACAAGCAAATACTTATCGTCTAATGATCGCGTATGCGGAATCGAGGCTTGTCCATGAAAACAACTTTGGAACGGAGAATCAGCAACAGCGCCAGTAGCCAGCCCGAGGGGTTAGGGTGATAGAGTATCATGCCCACGGTCCTCCGTTCAAGATTCGATCTCGCCAAGTTGTTGTTTTTTCTCAGATTCATACAAAATGGGGTCAAACTGTGATGGAAAAGACCTTATATGAAGTTCATCTCTCACATCGGCAAATTGAAAGAGATAAAAGATGGATATCTGAGGGCGAATTATTTCAGGACGGCGGAGTTATGGGATCGAGGCTTCTCCATTAAAAGAACTTTGGAGCCGAAAATCAACTACAGTACTAGAGCCAGTCCAGTTTTAAGGGTGATGGAGTATTATGCACACGGTGCTCGGTTCAAGTTTCGATCTCGCCAGCTGCTATTTTTTCTCTGATTCCTATACGTGCTTCGTTGTAGACCTGCCTTGGCTCCAAGCAACACTACGAAATAGTTTAATCTTCTTGAAAAAATTATTCAGCCCAATCGGCTGAATGGGCAAACTAGTATTTGGGGTGGAAGATAAATAAGGGATTTCAAAGAGAAGATAAAAAAAATTTTATATTAAACAATCATCATCTGAATTGACAAGTGATGCGAGGAATTTTTGGAGATGTGTTGGTCCAGTTTAGAAATACATTTATCCAATGCAAGCTGGACAATTCACTAGCTGTTTCGGATTAAATTATTGATATTTGAAAGAATCGGAACAGTATTTTAATCCCTATCGACTTCTTCGTTAATGTTATCCGGAAAAACAAGTACTGATCATCACCCCAATCCGAAATTTCGAGGAAATATCTTCATAAGTTGAGACTGCATATCTTAGACCATAACGTAAATAAAATACAACAAAAAATTCCTTACCTATGGTTGTGTAATTTATGTAATAATATGCTGCAATCATTCCCAAATTCAAAGGAAGTGTATCCATGTCATCTTCGATGCTTATACATTTCGATTGCTCCAAATCGGATAGAGTATTTTCAACTAATTCGGAAAGATGGTCTGATAAATGCCTACGAAGAGAGGAACAATTAAAAAAAAATTCCTAAATTATATTTACAATGCAAACCTATGAGTTACACCCTGTAAATTGTAATAGTTTGGATTTTGTGTGAGACGTCTATAAAGGAATGTCCAAGTCAAGTAATCCACAGCATCCTGTTTGTTTTCAATAGTTTTGGTAACAATTTCGGCGTTAAAATGATCATGAAGACGATGATCAAGATGACTTTCAATTGGCAATGGTTCATTTAAGAACCGTTTTAAGAAGTCTTTTTTTGAACTTTGACACATCAAAACAGATTTTGCATCGACATCCTCTATTGGTCGATTTGCTCGTCCAATCATTTGCAGAATATCTGTAATGGGATAATCTTCGTACGAATGGTTCTTACCATTGTAGTATTGTGTATCCATAATAATAACCAAATGTGCTGATATATTTAGACCCCAACAAAGATCACGTGTTACAACAGCAATTTGCACTGCACCAGTTTCAAATAATTGCTCAACAAGTCTGTGATCGGACATTGTTAATCCTTCGTGCATATAAGCCACACCTTGAGAAAGAGTTTCTTTCAATGTTCGGTCAGACATTCTGTCCAAAAATGGTTTGATATCTTCTTCTTCGGCATGGAAAAAGCGATTTGGTTGCAATTCCGACGCACAATATGTAAGAATATCGATTGCAGTCAATCTTGCTTGTTTTCGTGAAGATACAAACACAATAACTGGCTTGTGAGGGCTATGCTTAATAATAGCATTATATACCGGTTTCGACATAGCAGCTATTCGTGTAGCATTATGCGTCATGTTAAAACCTTGAACATGTAACTCAAGTGGAATTGGGCGTACACTTGGATGAAAATTAAAAGTAGTGTTGGCATTGCAGCCTAGCCATTGGGCGATATCTCTTGCATCACTTAGCGATGACGAAAGTGCAACAATTCTTATTTGCTTCTCTATTTGTGATGAAATGTATCGCATTCTTGAGCAAACAATTTCAAGTACGGGACCTTCTTCTCCTCCTACTAGCTGAAGTTCATCTACAACGAATAGATGAATGTTTTGGACATTTTTACGCTGCTTCCAACGTCTAGACAAAATGTCCCATTTATCGGCAGTTGTAACAATTACTTGACCTTTAGCAAGCAATTTCAGATCTGTTCCAGTTTCTCCGGTTAATTTAACAACTTTGACTCCCAAATGTCCGAACTTGTTGTGCCAATCAGTGAAAACTAAGTCAGCTAATGCGTCCTTTGAAACCAAGTAGACACATCTACCGTCAGGATTTTGTGAGAACAATCTCATTGTAGCAAACTCAGCTATTGTCATTTTACCAGAGCCAGTTGGAGCACCAACAAATACATTATCATCGCTATTATAAACAGCGTTAAATACTTGGGTCTGTATTGGATTAAACTGAGGATATCTATCGATGTAAAAGGCTTCAAATTTCGAATTTCGTAGCGCACTTATAGGGAGAGGTTGCAAATCCAGCAATTCTGTTGGTGGCAAATTTTTCTCAGGCAGTATTAAGTGCCTAAATGAAACAGGCAACTGTGTCTCAGCTCCAATCCATCTGTCCGAAACAATTCTAAGAAAATACTGCGGTGGTAAGGGCTCCATAACGGGCACGAAAAACTTTACCAAATGTTCGTCACACGCATATTTCTCTTTCAACAAAAAGAATTCATGATGAAGAATAATTTCTGAATCTACATCCTCAATAAGTATCCAAAACCCTTCTGATTGACCATGAACTTTTTCGTCCCATTGAAAATCGGGAGTTATTGTAAGCTCAACGCGCAATGTTGATCTTGTGATTGGCTGAATATGCGTAGACAATTCCAACTTAGGAAATTGATGAATAAATTTGTGAATCGTTTTGCCAAGTTTTGGTACACGAATTAGTTCTCCAATCTCATTTGGTTCCAAATCGTATAATCTTTCCCAAGGGAAATTTTTCTTTTCAATCTTTTTTGCAATTTCCTCTGGCATTTTTTTGAACTGACGCAACGGTGACATTGATTGCCACATTCGTCTATCTATCATTTTGCATAGAGTCAAAGCTTTGTCGGACAATTGAGCCCAGCCCCTATGAAGAACAATTTCGAATATTGCACGCAAAAGTCGTGCGGCCGATTGAGTGACAAAAACCATGTCTGACATCAATGCAAACCCTTCTAGTTTTAGTTGAGAAATGTACGCCTGGAGAAGAACGTTTACTTTAGCGCTGGGCTCTTCAATTGATTCCTTAATTGGTATGGGAACTCTTTCCATTAGTTTTTGTAGTTCCAATTTTTCTTCTTCTCTAACAGTAATATTACGAAATTCAGAAGAAAGGGAAAATACCCTAAACAATTCAATCTCGCTTAGTGTTGGCTTAAGTAATTGATTATACGTCATCATTGTGTCGTGTGTACAGTAGTAGTGAGAAGCAATCCTGCCAAGTTCAGTTACCTGTAAAAATAAAAGAATTTCAACTTACTTATCCAAAATCTCAACAAGTTTCTTAATGTTAGTTTACAAGGAACAGAAAATCAGTTACGCACCTGAAAATGACCACTTTTTCTGTCATATTTCGCTAGACCACTTCTGTCCAAATGCAAAGCTGCTGTATGAATAAGATCTGCTCTATGAAGTTCCAAAAGTGAATCGTCCTTAATTTTATCAAGTGTTATTCCATATAAAGTAGGCTGACGCAACATTCGAATGTAGAGATACGTATAACCTAACCAGCTGACAGCATCCTTAACATTCTGAACCGTTCCCAGGACTATCTCAGCATTAAGCATATCAGGCATTTTTGATACAAATTGCGATTCAATTGGCAATTGCTGATTGAGTAAAGATAAGTAATACTGCAGCTCACTGTGATTTGTTATCAAAATTCCTTCACCTTTGGTGTCATATTGTGGACGACCTGCTCTTCCCAACATTTGCAGGACATCCAATGCACTAAGTTCTACCCATCGACCCTTTTCCGGGTTGTATATTTGAGTACCTTTAATAATAACAGTATGCGCAGGAAGATTGACACCCCAAGCCAAAGTTGCGGTTGAAACTAAAACTTGAATATGTCTATCAGCAAAAAGATCTTCAACCAAAGTTCTGTCTACACGAGTCATTCCAGCATGATGAATAGCAAATCCATATGGTAAAAGTTCTTTTAATTCCGAGTTTTTGACTTGCTCGGCTTCAGTACGTAACACTTCCATACTTGCAGATCCTTCGCGTAAAAAACTTCCTAGGGTATCCTTTTCTAAGCACATATCCCGAATAGCTCTAGCTGTTTTGCCTGTTTCTTTTCTTGAATGAACAAAAATCAGAACTTGATTACGTCCGGCATGTTCCATTGTTTTTTCATAGACGATTTCATTCATAACTTGAAAACGCTTCAGAGCTTTCTTTTCTGTTACTCCAATATACTGCTGTTCCAAAGCAACAGGCCTGAAGCTATTGTCAAAATAAAATAAGCCTTTATCAGGTTTTACTCGCAAAAATGATGCTACATCCTGATAGTTTGGCAATGTAGCTGATAAACCCACCAATCTTACGTCCTCTTGTGTAGTTTCAATGTTTCGAATAGTTCTAGCAACTAACGCTTCAAGAACTGGACCTCTTTCATCATGCAACAAATGAATTTCATCAATAATGATCAGTCGCGCTAACGATGTGAACGATTTTTCTCCGCCCTTACGTGTAATAATATCCCACTTTTCCGGGGTACATACAATCACCTGAGTTGCTGCAATTTGTTCCCGAGTCAACTGATGATCTCCGGTCAATTCAGACACGGTCAAGTTATAGCAAGCAAGCCTTTTGCTGAAATTACCAACCATTTCTTGTACAAGAGATTTCATTGGCGCAACATAAATAATTTTAAACTCATCTGCATTAATTGTGCCATCGTCATTTATATGTTTTCCTATTTCTCTCATCATCGTAAGGAGTGCAACATTTGTTTTACCCGCACCAGTTGGAGCGCAAAGTAATAAATTTTCGTCAGATTCTAAAGCGCAACGCCATAATCTACTTTGGATGCGATTCAAAGTTTTAAATCCATCAAACACTGGCTGCACATATTTTGGTAGTTTTTCTATATTTATTAATTCTTCCTTATCGTCGAACGGTTTTGGTTTTAGCGCAGGGACATGTACTTCTTCATAACCTTTGCGCTGTTTTCGAAAAGAACCATCCGGAAGTTGACAGCGTTTATTGGCCATAAAATGTGAACCTTGGACAAAAGATAATTCATCGAGTTCTAAAACTTTTCTCATGCCTCCTATTTGACCAGCGATTCCTTGACTATTCTCTTCATGATCTTCTTTGATTTTTTGCGATCTTGACGAACCAGTTAATTCGTCTTCTTCATTTTTTCCTGTATCCAATTGTCTTAAAATCTTTGAAAGATAATGATCACTTTTCATGATCTCTCGAATTTTTTGTCTTTCAGAATCGGTCTGGGCAGACGCCAACATAGTACAATATAAAATCATTTGTCGATACTTCTTCAATTGCTTGATGAAATCGAAGCAGTCATAGCCCAATAAGAGGACAAGTTGATTCTCACATTCTCTATCGTCTCCCGAATCTTTTAAAACATTTAAAACTTCGGCTGCCTTAGCCTGTGATACCATAGCATCTTTGTAATATTTACTTAGACACCGTTGCAACCAATACGCGTCAATATCAAGAGGATGAAGGCCGCGCTCTTTTTTTACATTGGCAACATCCTCTGTACCCAGCTAAAAATTGAGAAATTTAGTTTGAAAATGTTTAACTTAATTCAATTATATATTTACATTTTCAGCATGAAGTGTATGATCAATCCTTGCTTCTTCACCTTCATCTTGTCCATCTTCATCTCTTATTTCTCCGTACATATCCTCATCACTTTCCTCCTCAGATTCTTCAAACTGAACATTGATTCCGTAAGTTTCGTCTATTTGTTCGTCATTTCCCGTTCCTAGAGCCGTTAATGCATCCGTTCCAAAATCTGTAATCTTTTTGCCCAAATTCACTAGCAGAGCAAATCTAATAGAAATCAAGTTATTATAATAAAAGAGTCTCCTTAAACATTAATCAAAACCTACCTTTCGTCTGCTACTGTTCCAAGTAAATTGTCTATTTCCCGTTTTCTTTCTCTGTCTTTAAGTTTTTCATTTTTCAAGACAGCAAGAATTTCATCTGCTGCACCGCACAATATGTCTCTGGGTTGATCTCCCAACGCTTCTTGGATAAAGCTTAACAATACTTCATATGTTTGACGAGTCTCTTGAGTTTTAGGTCGATAAACAATTCCCACCATCTCGTCAATGCCTTCTGAGAGTAAAGTAGCGCCTTTCATTCGTTCGAAATCATACTGAGCTTCATCTCGCTTTTGACGCCTGCAATTTTTGTTTTTATCAGTAAATAATTAAATTAATTATAGTAGTTATTATTAGGTACGTAGTAGCACCAAGCCTTTGTTTTGCCCATAGACAGAGATTTACAGCTCGTTTCACACGAGGACCTTTAGGCACTTTTTTTAATGTAGCCAAGTAACCAAAGAGCAGGGAACAATCCTATGATGGGTAAGGCGTAAGGCAAATGGGGAATTTTTTCCTTTCGCGCAGTTTTTGGGAGAGAGGGTGTAACCGATAAGCTTTGCCACAAACGGCGCGGAAGCATAACAAGTGATAGCGCCTGCGAACTAAACAACAGCCCAGAGACGGAATGAGGATTTTAAATTTTAATTAAAACCTCAGAGACCGAAGCTCGAATCCTAGAACTACGGCGTGGTGATCGTGCTTCTTTTCAATCAATTGATCCAACTCTGTCTCCTCTTGGACTAACTCGGTGACTTGGAATTATCGCTGGTTTGTCTGGAAATTCATCGATAGCTATTAATGGTCTTTTATATTAACTTATGGGGAAAGCATCTATTTTCATCAAAGATCTAGAATCTTAGGAACATACTACTGCGAAGATTTAGCAGAAGTTAAGAAAATCAAGTTATAATCGAATTATCCAATTCGTTACGGGGATCAGTTGGCTCGACAGTGGACTTTAGGTTACGTTGCCGAGCAGGGGGCATACAACGGGCCACTATAGGCCTCAGTGCATGGAAGATACATATCTTTCCCCCCTCGAAAACCAACCAACCAACCAATTGGGGAGCTTTGAACTTAGCACCCGATGAAGCAGCTGAAGTGTCCTCAGGGAGAGGAAATCCATGAAGCAGGACCCAAGGAATGTGCGTTGGGCCTAAAACGTGACCAACGAGAAGATGTACCTAACGCCTGAGTTAAAACGATTTTTCAGTCTATTTAGCTGGCCTACATTGCACCCCGAAAAGGCTTCACATCCATAGTAAATGATCGGCATGAGTATTGATTTGACCAACAAGGACCTCAGCCACTATGAAATGAAGAGCCTAGCGGAGTATAACTTGCGAAGGGCGAAGAACACTCTTTTTCTTACCTGACTGATGTGGGGGACCCAGGTCAGGCATTCATCTAAACTTAAGCCCAAACTTGTGACGATTTGGCTGAGAGGAATAAGGGCATTGTTTAACCTAATAGCTGCAATGCAATCCCGTATAGGGAAGGCAGAGAAGACCAAAGCATGCGTCTTGGACGCATTGAGGTTAAGTTTATTGGAGGTCACCCTACCACAAATCGCTGTAAGGTTCTTATTTATCAATCCCGTATAGGCATGCAGCTGCCCTAGTTCAGAGGAGAAGTTACCTACATCATCAGCATAAAGGTGGACCAAACCAGTGAGCCCTGGGGAACGCCCCTAGAAATTGACAGGAATCCGGTAAGGATCTCCTGTCAGTAAGGTAGGAGAAAATCAAGTTGCAAACCGATGAGAAAAACCCAAGCCTTGACTTCAGTTTCGCGCACAGAAGGGCATGGTCGATTGTATCGAAAGCCTTTCTGAAATCAAAGTTTATTCGTCTCTCCTCACAAACATGCACAAGCGCAATGGTAGTGCTGTACGACCTTCGAAACCTGGACTGGCGGCCATAGAGACGGCTAAACGGTTCAAGGTAGTCCGATCTGCTCCCTTGCTAGAGTCTACCAAGCCTTGGAGAGTGATAGTATCAAACTAATTGGCCTGTAGTCAGTAATACTCAATGCATGGCTTTTCTTAAGAATTGGATGACCTAAGGCCCCCTTGAAAGTGATATGTTTCTCCTTCTTTTAACATATCCATTCTTGCTCGCTCTTTGAGGAATTGAGACTTCTTGCACGTACCTCGTCATCGCACTTCCTTCCTATGGTTCCTTTAATATCTTGTAGGACATAGGGCGAATACTATATCGACTCCTCACCTGGTCCGGTTCTGCGCCAACACCTTTAACTGTGGCCAGGATTTGCTGATCTGTATATCTCCCTTCTCCACGGACCTTCTTCAATCGCATTCGCACTAATTATGATAAATTAAATCCGATCGCGTTGGTGACATGGTTTTTTTATTTTTCCCTTGACTCCATTGATTTTTACTTGTACAAGAGCCTCTTGAGAGTTCAGTTTCATTAAGATTACATTGCATACTTTTGTAGTGATTAATTTTTAATTGTTACCTACCTGCATTGCATCCTATTAGCTTTATGTTGTTTTGTTGATAGTTTTTTTGATAATATAATGTTACGATACTATACTATCTTGTAAACTTGTAAGCTAGTGTAAGCTTGAATAATTGAGGACATTGAATTATGACAATAATTAGTGAAAATGGGAGCATAGTAAAATAAATCCTTACGGATTTGCATTCCCTTGTGCCGCATAGGCCAAAGAAATTTTGCCGGTACCATACACAATCCTGCAGCCATTACGTCCCGCAAGCATGTAGAGGATTGAGTACGAGTAAACCTAGTTCGATATACATTGCATTGAACGAAACACAACTCGAAATAAAGATTTTTTTTCTTAAATTTCCACCTTTACTTTCAAAACCAATAGAACTCCGTAGCCTGTACGGTACAAAAAAAAAACCTATTCTATCTCATACTTACTTGGCTTTTCGTTCTTCTGTCTTCTCGGGCTTAGATCTTTGATAACGATCACCCATTCGTGTACCCTCAAGTTTACCAACTAGGGATACAACTTCTCCTGTAGCTTCATCTCTTCTTGGTCTCTCTATAAGACGGACATCAGCTTGCAAAACTAAATTTGAGTTCTAAAATATAAAATAGGTTGAAATTGTTTGTTTTAAATTTGGCTTATGAAACTTACAGCTTTGTATTCGTATTGCAGCTGCCTTGCCGCCGCATCAGCCATAGTATTTTGTGAAAATTAATAATAAACGCGAAATAAAGCAAACACGCATCAACACATAACGTCAGAAAACGTTTTGACAGCTAGAAAATATTTTCTTCTTCTTAATGGAAAATATGCATCAACTACAGTAAGTTCATTGGAATTAAAACATAAGGGAAACCTAACGTTGACTATTTATTTTTTGAGTAGCAGACATCAGATGTGCTGACAGTGAAAATAAAACAAAAAAAATGTTTTATTTTTTGTTAAATAAAACTTAATTTTAGTTGAGCAGACACAAACTGGTAGTCTTTTGTTTTTATAGTTTTTAAAATTGTCATATATTCTTCTTATAAACAACTATTTACAATAACTAACCATAAAACAATATACCTTAAAACTATGGAGATAATTTACTGAAAACAATATAGCCTACAAATAGAGGAATCATTACAACTAAAACTACACTATTCTAAAAATGCGGAAGACAAACTTTTCCAGCAAAAAGTTCCGAGACAACAGTCATCCAGAGCGCTAGAACGAACATAATGTAAGAGATTCCGATTTTGTACGTGCTGGGAAGTTGATAGGCCTGTCCACCAATTTCATCTATATGAAATCCTATTGGAAATATAACAGCAGCCAAACAAAACAGCACCATTGCAGTAAATCCGACCCATCTAGCGTATGGAATAACATTTCTGTCCCACGTACTGGAAGCAAGTAGAATTATGGTTGTTGTTATGCATATACAACCCACAAATATGCAGATAAGTGCCAATAACCATTCTGGTTGAAGTTCTGGAGTAAAGCAAACCTGTGGCCGATTGTATAAAGTCATACAAGTCCACATTAGGCCCAAACGAATTTCTCCTAGAAAAGTGTACCAAATATTAAAAAAAATGCTAAACAATAAAATTGTATGTACCTCCTTCATCCGTTACTATCCAGTCCGGCATTGCTAAACTTACAATAGCAAAAACATCCGCTGCCATGAATAAGGTTGCGCTTATTGTTGTTAATTTGTCCATATTTTCATGAAAATTGTTTACAAACTTTTCAAGTGAACGATGTTGACATATGTCTATTTTCCACTGACAACATGCGATCATAATTGGCAAGGTAGAACAGAATAGGCGACGACAACAAACTTTTAGTAAACTTTTCATGTATTTTGGTTGGTAGTACTGAACATATCGACTTTTTTTTCAGAATATCGAAGAACCCTGCCCAGTGCCCGCTGGCCTGCTACAGTCGCACGTGTTTACAATTTTGAAGTTTGGTTTTGGCGGTGTTGTTCGTGAGATAAAAAAGTATCCGAAAATGGGAAAAATTAAAACAGAAACCGATCATGGGGAAATCGAGGTAAAACTAGAGGTAGATGTCGACGTTTCTGTAGTGAAGGAAGAAGACAGCTACGATGATAAACTGAAATATGTAAATCAAATCTCCAAACCCATGGCTTCAAAGAAACTCGCAAAAACGTGCTATAAATTGATAAAGAAAGCAGTCAAGCAGAAAACATTCATTAGAAATGGATTAAAAGACGTTCAAACTAGATTAAGAAAAGGTGAAACTGGGTAGGTACTCTGTTATATCAAAACAAATATTTTGAGCTGAAATAAATTTTATTTATTAGTATCGTTATATTTGCGGGGGATGTAACACCTATTGATATCATGTGCCATTTACCGGCAGTTTGTGAAGAGAAGAATATCCCGTATACTTATACCCCAAGCCGAGTTGACCTAGGAGCGGCGATGGGTGTCAAACGTGGCACCGTAGCAATTTTAGTCCGCGAGCACGAAGATTACAAGGATTTGTTTGAGGAGCTAAAAGCTGATATATCTGCCCTTCCCATACCTTCGTAAAATGTAGAATTTAAGTTTTTTAAGTTAAGAAATAAAATATGTACTCCATACAATTTTATTCGTTTTAAAATGCCTTCCTAATTCCTCATTAAAATTTCTTTTTCAAAGTAAACATTTAATAGTCGAAATATAAACTAATCAAGAATTTCAAAAACGCGGCGTTTCTCCGCGCGGTACAATTGATCAGGGACCTATTCACTAGAGGGAAACTTAGTCGCATATTTACGTTTACAATAAAACTAGTCACTTTAGGACGTCACCAAGATTTTGTAGTATATGAGATTTGTAAATTTCCATTAAGAGATCTATAGAAAAATGCATGGATAAAGGATCTATACGAAATGAATGAAGACTGCTCCCACACCGTTCTTTGTAAGTCCTGCATAGCCTACATGGACCGGTGGCATGTGATGAAACTGCTGAGGTGTGCTCTTGGTAAGATGAGAAACAATTTTAATCTAGGACATTTCAATTGACAAAGTATTAACCCCATCACGCAAAACTGTTAAATTTGATGAGATTGGGCTTATCCTTAAGGCCTGGCTATCGTATTAATCGTAACTACCGTCCACTTGTGGGTGGCGCTTTATACTTCCAATCGATTTAAATCCAGGCAAGTTGCCCAGTCAAATTCTTGTAATGTTGAGTTTTTTTGTTGAAACTGATGGTTGTATATCGCTCTCGGCGGGGGGATTTAGAAGGTATGGAGGATGTGTGAATCTAATTCCCAGATATGACAAGACTACTGCTCCCACAATGGGCGATCTTTTGGAAACAGCGGCGTAGTGATGCTTTCCTTCAGGAGCTTGGTGAGCTTAGTTTGTGGCCTGGCAAAACCCTCGCATTACTGTGTAGCCCATGGCTGTTAATTCCTCATTGACTTCTTTATCGTCCGTGATGATGATATGGTTCAGTTAAGAGACTTTTTTTTTGGATCCCAAGGATATGAATGCACGGTTTCATTTACCTATCGTGTCCTATTCCAACGACTAGAGCTCCTGAGCAATTTCAATATCGAGGTTATAAGAGTGTGAATCTCTTTGAGTCTCTTTGTGAATGCAAATCATATTGATATTGGTTTGATATACTCTACCAATGATTTCAACATCCAACCTGAAACTGTAAATGTGGCTATCTCACATTTATTGCAGACCCATGTACCACTCCGTGTGGTGGGAGTGCACCGTGATGGATGTCCCTGGATCACCCGTGACATATTACACATGATCTTGGAAGAATTGGGAGGCTTTTACAGTCAATCGTGTTGTACGAGATGCCAAGCGCGATTACGGTATTAGTATCTTTCGCAACGACATGACCACTAATATTTAGAATGAAGTTTGTAGAACATCAATTATGAAAGGCGTCTAAGTCAGTCATTCACACTTGAAATAACGCGGAAAATTTTTAGCGCCATCAGCGTAACATAGAATTCTCGAATTAGAAAGAATTAAGAATACATCATTGATGTAAATGATAAAAAGCAATTGTCCTAGATGTATACCTCGAGGTGCTATAAATATCATTAGAAAGTGTACCTCGAAATAGAACACGTTGCGGCCATCAGACAGATAGGAACGAATCCAATTATCGAAAATTGATGGAAACCCTAGAAAAGATAACTTACGAAAAAGAACACTGTTTATTCTGTCAAATGCCTTGCTAAAATCCGTGAAAATGCATTCGACCTGCTTGCCAGCTTCAATGGCAGAAATACAACAATTAGAAAATTCCGACAAATTAGTCGTGGGAGATATTCCTTTCATTAAGCCATGCTGAAAAGAACCCAGAAAAGGTTTGCAGTGAAAGTTAAGAGCATTGCACATCAGAGGTTCAACAATTTTACCAATACAACATAAATTGGCAATGGGGCGATAGTTTGATATGTCACATTTCCTTCCCTTCTTATGTAGGGAAATGATGAGAGATAGTTTCCAGGATTTCGGAAAAACACCACAAAAAATAGATAAGTTAAATAAATGACAAAGTATAGAAACAAGGGACATCCAACTTTTGTCTGAAAGACGGTACTGGGAGTCTGGGTACTGTAAGAAGAAACCGTATTCCAAATTGCAAATTACCATCAGACAATGATATGAAAAAGAAGCCACGGGGAAACTCTATCGAATATGTTGCCGAATACGAAGACATTCAACTTTCAAATGTAATTTGGAAAGACAATAAACCTGTAACGTTGTTATCCAGTTTTGTTGGCAAAACACCAGGGACCAATATTAGGAGATACGATAGAAAAATTAAAACTAGTATAACCCAAAAATATCCTACAGTAGTAAGGCAGTACACAACAAGCATATGGGAGGAGTTAACCTTTTGGATAGCATGGTTGTCAGGTATAAATACAGTGACATGTATTAAACTGGACTGACTTATAAGCTATCTCATATGGGTACAATTTTACTTTCAGTGGAGGAAAACAATTTTTAATCTCCAACGTTTACTGTGAATTTGCAGCCATTCAGAGTAGAATATAATAACCAAATATATACGAAGAGACATATTTAATTTTAGTCTTCTATATTGTTGTAAGGAAAATGTAAAAATCATTTGAATTACTGGAATACAAATTATAAATAAAAGGTTGTTTTAGTCTGGATAATGCTTACCCAGAAAGAGATGTAAGATGATTGTGAATATTGTCATCTATTTCTAACGCCAGCATTTAATAGGCGACATGACGTTCGCAATTAAGAAAACCATGTTGAAAAAAAAGATGCTTACCCAGAAAGGGACAACTAGCGAAAAGTGATACCATTTTCTTGAAGAAATTTCATTGCACCAGTCACTCCAGTATTATATATCTCAGTGATAAAATAACTATGAAATCCAGAAGGTGGTATATGAGAATTGTTTACCACCTTTTGGATATAACTATCATAAATGCCTGGTTTCTACATAGACGGGTTTCTAAAAAGGCAAACCCTTGCTAAAGCTCCTGGATTTCCGAAAAGAACTTGCAATTACGCTATTTAAAATTGACAACAAATGTTAAGCGGGGCCGACCATTATCTTATTCGTCGGTTGCACAATTACATGAAACTAAAAGCAACAGAGGTCCTACAGAAGCAATTCCACCAACTGATGTTCGAAAGGATAATATTGGTCACTTTCCCCGTATATACTTAACGAATCCCGTCTGAGATGCAAAATGCCTCTTTGCAATTCGCAGACATTTATTAAATTTATTATATAATTTATTTGTTTTAATAAATGGACAACTTGCTTCCTGGAATTTCATATCAATTAACTATCGATATTAGCTTTACAATAAGAATGTTTCTTGTTCGGTATTCCTTTTTTTATTATTATTATTCGCATAGTAATTATGTGTTCAACAGGATAATGAATTTTTATTTGATTGTATCATTATACGTGCATGTAATATATGTTCTTTTTTTCATGTTTGGTTTTTAATGTAAATTTGTAAATTTTTACTTTGAAATATTGAATTTTAGGTATATTTAGTCCGGGAACTGCTGAAGAAACAATCTGTGTTATATATCGCAATTTGATAAACGTAAATAATCATGCGTTTAATACGCGATGATTCATTATTGAATCATACACTTATTTTCAAAATTCTTCCGTTTTTAAAACAAATAAAAAAATGGTTGAACAACAAATGTTTTCTAAATATTTAAAATGATGTTTTAATTTATTTTGTGAAGATTTGAAATATTGCGCACTAGAGGGTTAACTTTGTTTTTATCAGAATATGAATTGAATGAGGATAGAATAGTTAAATTCGGAAAATAACAGGTATCGTGAAAACTTAAACTAATAAATTACTTTTACTTATCAACTCGTATGAGTAGACAAACAGAAATTAGTTAAAATTATTTCGGATACTTTTCAACTGTAGACTAGTGATATTAATGGAAATAAAACACCAATAACAATTAAATTCTTGAAGTTGTTGATTCCATTTAATATTTTAGTACCTTTTTCATCGTTTATTGCCAATTAATTGACTGTTTTCCCGAAAATTTACCTTAACTTGGGTTTATTTTGCTGGAGTCAGGTAGGACTAGAAAAACCCTTTATTGCTCAATCAGAAAGTTTCCGTTCAGCAAACACTTGGTGGAAGTCATTTATTTAAAAATGGAAAGTAAAAACACTTGTTTTACTTAAAAAATAGGAGTAATAATTTTCTTTGGGATGGTGATCGCTCAAAAATATGAGCGCTCAAAGAAAAATGATATGTTTCGACCTTAAGTGCAAGCTGGTCATCATCAGCGTGGTGCTCGTTTGCTACCTCAATTATTAAGTAGAATGTGTAATGGATGCATTTATTTGGAAAAAAGTAGTGAAAAGTTATAAACTATTAATAGTTTTTAATAAAACATTGAAATACCTTTGAATTTAAGAAAAAGTTAAAATTTGCTTGAAATAAGAACTCGAGGTTTTTTTTTGTCGTGGGTTGTAATACCTTATATTTATTAAGATTCAAATAATTGCAAGTTATCTTTTACAAGTTAGCAAATAAATACTAGTTATTTTCTTTACATTTAGGGTCTGCAAGAATTCGTAAATTCAAGGACTTCTTTAAGCTATTTTCCAATTAAGTCAAAAGAAGACCTTTTAACAAAACGTGATATAAACAAAAAATCCAAAGAGACTGATTAGCGAATTTGTGAGTAGTCAAAAGAAATCTGTATGTGCAAGATTTAACAAAAACATGAATGAATTGAAGGTGCGTTGGTTAGACTAAATTCTACAGAGAAAAATTATTGTGTTCATATGGTTCATAGCAAAGCACTGCGGCTGACTAACCAAATACCAGCTTGCAATTGAAATATGTACCTATCTCCACGTGGCTTTTCTCGTAGGAAAACAATTCCACAAGCTCAGAAACGAAGAGTATAACTTCAATAGTTCAATGTTGTGTGTGTACGAAATATAAAAATATAAAAGAGAGAAAGAAATGTATCAAGAGGGGAAATCGCAACGTGCTAGTCATTTTCCTGTTTTGCAAGAAAACACTGTTCATGTAAACTTAATTATCACATTTGTAATGTATTATGCACAAAAAGTACGGGAACAGACCAAGGGTTTTCTCTCCAAGAGTATATGCCTGACATTTTGTAGTGCGCACACGTAGTTTATAGAAAGTTAAGATGGCCACAATGCATTGCTATGGCAATGCATTAATTGAATCATTAGCATTAAATAATTCAATTTGATTAGAACTAAGTTTGCATTGCTATTGCATTTTTGAAGCATATTGTAATTGAGAGTTTAGTGCCAATTAAATTTTTACGCACCAAAGAGAATTAAGAAGAGTGTGCAAGTATTTGTGTACCTGGTGGTTTGTTCTTTGAAAGAATTTCATTTTTTTTTCAGTCAAACAAGTGCAAGTAATGTAATTAGTTCTTGTACTAAAAGTCTTAAATTGCAAATTACATATTACTAAAAAATTATGAGTAGTACAAGAAGTGATTTTGATTCAGATGACAGTGCTAATGAGAAAGCTTTTAGTGAATATGAAATTAAAGAAATAGATATGAGCGCTTACGATGTAACACCGCAGACTATCAATGATTCGAAGATTTCGTTGAGCAATAATAGGTTTAGGTATGTGCTTTAGCTTTGATATAATTTTATTTTTAATCGATTTCACAAAAACGAGAAGAGGTTCTCAATTTTAGAGGTCCATTTAGTCACAAAAAAGTCTGCAGAAATATGAATTATTAAAAATGATAAAAGCTATCAGGTGTAAGTTGTTGAGTTATAATACTCGAATTTGCAAAACAATACTGTAAGGTGCACGAAACAGATCTCGACTTTTGGAAAAGGGTAATCTTTATTAATGTATGCAAATTCAATCCGCTAGGAAAAAATTGGGCAGTTAAAGTGTGGCGTGTATGAAACGAGGAACTAAGAACCAACAATTTTTTTGCCACATATTCATATATACTGTTGTGCAAAACATAAGCAACCAAAATAAAAAAAAAGAGCAATTCACCTTAAATTGCTACTCATATTGCAGCAACAAAAAGTTTCTACAAACAAACCTTATTCAAATAACTTATTTCTAATTAAATAAAAATCTTAAATGAAGCGTTTTTCATTTGTACAAAAAAAAAGCAATTTCAATAATCTATATAGAAATTACAATAGTATTATTAAAATATATAATAAATGGTATAATAACCATTACATTTAACCACACCTGCAGTTGATTATATTTGGCGGGATTTTTTTCCATTTAACTTTAAGAATGGCCGCAAATGCTCAGTTTTAAAATTGCCCACAAGTTCTCTATGGAATTCAAATTTGGGAACTGAGTAGGCCAGTCCATCACTTGAACACCATTTGTTCGGAACCACGCTTTCACTAACTTCGACGTATGCTTAGGATCATTGTCCTGTTGAAAGCTACATCGAATGGAAATCTCCCAACCTGTGCGTGGAAGTATGACCGTTTTCAATATGTTTTTATATTGGAAATGATCCATTATCCCTTGTACTTTATGAAGTGAGCCTAAACCTTGAGCCGGGAAGCAGCCCCACATCATGACATTCCCTCCTCCATGCTTGACTGTAGGCTTACAATTCTGGGGTTGAAGACGGGTCCATTTTTAATAAAATTTTGTATATTTTTGTCAGATAATCAACGCATAAGGACTAACACTTACTACATCTGATTAGTTTATATTTCTTCGATTCAAAAGCTACTGTAGAAAGTTTCATGAAATTTGAAGTTATACTTTCCTTTACATTTTAGATTCAACTTTTCAAAACCAAGACTCTTGGAGATACAACATTTCTGCACTTAACCATCGATATATTTTCCAGATGTCAAATAATAATTTCTTCTGGTCAAAATTCATTGAGCAACAATCCATTTCTTAGCTTGGAGAGTCTTCCTTTTTTTTATTTTTATTTTTTAATACGATGTGACCTAGAGAGAACCCGGAAGGGAATTTAGGGTAAGAGGAATGAGGAAGCTTGAATGTCTTGTTTTTGCATAGCTGCGAGCTAGACAACAGCCCCGGGATGGAGTGGATTTTTTAATTCAATTTTAAAATCCCACGGGGAGACCTGGTCTCGAACCGGGGGTCCATGGCATGGAACCCATGTTCTGGCGATGTTCTGTTTCGGTGAATGGATACACAACAGCAGCGAACACACCTTCAAGGAACTCCGCATTGCCAGCAGGTTTTTCGCATCAGGTCATTATGGTTTTCTTTTTTTCAGATATTTTGTCATTAGTTTTATTTTTAGAGATTTTTACATTAGGGATATTTAATTAGAGATTTTATTTTTAGTTAATAAGAGCCAAACTCAAGCTGAGGATCTTGCTATGGCCATAGAGCTTTGAGTCTTACTGCACTGCATGACTCCTTGAATTTGATCTGGTGATCAAAGGGAAGGCATCTTAAGTTGTAGTCCCCATGTTTTAGCAAAGGTACGTCTGGAGGCATAAAGGGCTATACATGTCTGCTTTACCCGCTCCTCTTTGTTTAGCTTCCAGTTCAGTTTGGATTAAACCCAAATACCTGACAGTGGAGGATAGTGAGAGTTGTTGGCCGTTTAATTTAGATAAATCAAAGTATTGTACCTTGGTTTTTGTGGTGAAGAGCACAAGCTCAGTTTTCCCTGGATTCACAGTCAGTCCACAGTTCTTAGACCAATTGCTCACCTTCTTCAGGGCACCCTCTGTAATCTCGCTGATTACAGGATCACCACATCGCCCGCGTAAGAGACGGCATCTTTAGCCTGTACTCTGCTGTTTTCGTTGCATGCGTATTAATTGACGGGCTGAGAGTAAAAGTGACCTATTTATAAGGTTCGGGCAAAAACGATTTAACTGCAAAAAGTAATGCAAAGTTAATGCAGTTAAGTCGTTTTTGCCCAGAAATTTTCTACGATTCGTTATTGCGCGGAACATTTTCTAAGCCACTTTTGCCCGAACCTTTTAAATAGGTTACTTTTACTCTCAGCCCGTCAATTTACATTTAGCATTGGCACGGAAATCTTTGCTGTTGGGCCTCACCTTTTAGTTCCTCACTCGTAGAATAATTAACAGTTTTTGACAGTTTTGAAGTTGAATGAGAGATTTTCCATTTGGGAAATTCCCTCTCAGCGACATTTCCATTTAAATCATAAACGGAATTAAATGCCAGACAATTTTTTCAATTTTGTTCGAAGCTTTTGTTGGTTTGCAAGAGGGGGAAGATATAATCTTCCTTACACTGAGGCCTTTAATGGTCCATTGTATACCTATGCCACAACGTTCAAGCGAAGTGTACATTATCACTTCCTTTACTCAACCCGTGAACCCTTAATTCTTCTCCTGCCAGGGCATCCCCCGATACTTAGCAATATCGTAGAAAAACTGTATAATGAATAATTTTTAGTTTTAATAGTGATAACTAACATTTTCATTTTAAAATAGCTCGTCCCAAAAGACTAGGTTTGATTTGGCTTCAAGTTCATCCAGTGTAATACCATTGCTTTTTAATGGAAAATATTTTTCCATTATCAAAAAGGTAAAAAGGAGTTTTAATTTTGTGATAGTTTTTTTTGTTAAAAATGATTTTTTTTTCTAATTTCTTAGATTACCGAAACCGAACATCAAAAATCGGCAGGTGGTATAATTGCAGCTTGCCAGTTGTGCTCCAGTAAGAAGGCTATAAAAGGTTCCTTGAAAGTTACATCAAACTTCTTGCAACATTTAAAAACACACCACAGAGTAAAATATGATAAATACTTGTCGGAAAGAAAGAAAAGTAAAAGGCCGAAAAGCTGCAAAACCAAGCAGAGCACTTTTGATGAGAAGATCTTGAAATTTCTTATGGACACCTATTCGCCATTATCAATTGTCGAAAATCCTTCTTTTATAAATTTATTTGAAGGTAGTGGCGTAAATATTTCAAGTAAACGAGATATAACACTTTTCCTGGACAATGCATATTATTCTTTAATGTCGTCTATTAAAGAAAAATTAAAAAAGATCAGCTATGTTTGCACAACTGCTGATGCTTGGTCAATAGATAGACAATCATTTTTTCGCTATACTTGCCATTGGATTGATGAATCATTTTGTAGGCAATCTGTCGCTCTAGCTTGTCGCAGATTCGTCGGAGTTTGTAATTCGGATCGAGTTGCAGATCTTATTCATTTACTGAATGTCGAGTTTGGATTAAATGAAGAGAAAATTATATGTACGATTACAGACAATGGAAATCATATTGGAAAAACTTTTAAAAAATGTGAAAACGAAAGTGAGTTTCTAATGTTTTTTTTTTTGTATACACTCGTATTATTATTTTTTAATTAAAGGAAATAATGAAAGCTATGAGGATGAGTACAGCTTAGATTTTCATGTGGAGGAAATATCCCTGTCAGGATTATCTCCACGATTGTCTAAACTCTTGAAATGTGGTAGCCATACGTTAAATTTGTTTGCAATTACAGACTTTCAAAACTTATTGAAAAAACACAAATTAACTTATGAGAGGCATATGAGTTCAATGGCTCGGTAATTTTAATTTCTTTTAACTTAAAGGTTTAGAAAATTGTACACTTCTATAACCTAAGCTATTCTTTAAATTTTCTAATGTCTTCTTATACTGTATCTTTCAGATGCGCAAAAATTTGGAGGAAATCTCATCGTCCCGAAACAGCAGAAATAATCCAAAGTATCTTGTCAGGTACATTAAAAACTCCAAAGGCAACTTGCTGGAATTCGTTGTACGACTCCATTAATCAACTACTGGAGCACAAAACCAAATTTATTGAGCTCTGTATGGCTCTTTGTGTGGAAAACTTTAGTTTAAGTGAAACTTCATATCTGGAAGAGTATTGTATTTTGATGAAACCAATTTCTGAAGGAATAGATTTTCTTCAGAAAGAAGAAAACAATTATTTTGGATACTTTCTTCCAACTTTGATAACAATTAAAGTGAAATTAAATAAACTGCAAAAATCGAATAGACTAAGTGATCTCTTAGTTCTAGCTGAAGGCATGGAAGATGCACTTGTACATAGATTCAGTAGCTACTTTAAAGGTAATGCTGACGCCTATGATTCTATAGTAGCATCAATCACATGTCCGGCAATAAAAGATAAATTTCTGAATACTCTGAGAGACACTGCACCGCACCTTTCATCAGAAATTGTTCAAACAATTTTGTTAAAATATGCAGCAAAATTTCAAGAAGTATCTGATCCTGCCATTGATGTTGTCACAAATAAAACACAAAAAGTTTCGACATTTTTTGATTTTGGTGATAGCGGTGAAGAGGGTGAGCAGCTTATTACATACTAAAATTTTTTTTTAACAAATTTAATGATTTTCTTAAATTACTTACAGATACAAAACCACTACAAAATCCACTAATGGCAGTTAGAAAAGAATTAGAACTCTATTTATGTGACGAGAATGTTAGTATGGATACTTTACTGTGCTATCCTACTATAAAGAAAATGTTTATGGTTTTTAATACTCCGTTGCCTTCATCAGCTCTTGTCGAGCGCCTTTTCTCTATTACTGACATAATAAATGCTCAAAGACAAAACTTAGCTGACGATTATTTTGAAAAATTATTATTAACAAGAGCAAATAAAGCTTTATGAAAAATTAATAGTGAAACGTAGATGGTAGTTTCCATCACTCAACCCCTTAACCCATTTCCTCTTCCTTTAATTATTTATTTCCCGTCAAGGCTGTGCTAAAATACCATAGGCATCCCCCGAGCCTAAGCATCACCGTAAAAAGAGGTTTCAAATGAAACACAACATTTAAACTCTGCATCAACAGTTTAAGATAGGATAAAAGTTTACTAAATGAGTATACTATAAAGCCCAAAAGACAATAAGAGTGATACGGCAATGGCGGCGTAAATTTGTTGCTGTCATGTTTGTTCAGGACACAGCTTACTCTAGATACAAGCCCGGAAGCTGACATTAACAGCTGAGCATTGGTGGTGTAAACAAACCAAAACTTGCCACTGTAGACATAAGAAAAAGTTTGGGGAATTGTACTTTTTCGTAGTATTTCTCGCAATATAATTAAAGCTTTAAATTGGATTTTACTTGAGGTTAACCTACAAATGTTCTGAACATGTTAACACGATAAAAAGTGTCTCTTTTATACAATTTTCATGTGCTTTAAAGGGAAAACTGTCGTGTGCTCGTTTTATTGAATTATTGAGCTTAAAATGCGTCAATGACATCAGCCTTTCTCTTTGGTTTTGGTTACGAGAGTGTGCAGTTTTATTTGTGTGCGATCTCACTTCCATAAGTTAGAATGGGAGCAATAAGTGTCTTGACAAGATATAGACGTGTTTCGCGAGGTATAAAGTAAGCCGATAAAAGTTCTAGAAAGCTGAAATTTCATATCAAACCTAGATGTTATCAGTACATAAACAACTAAAAAATAAGTGTGCTATGAAGAAAAGAACTGCTGGCGTGCAAGAAATACCTTCTTCAATCAACTCCGGCAGAACGAAGGGCTGCGGGGAGGGGGGGGGGGGGGTTATTTTTCTTTAAACTTGTCCTAGTGCCTTATCTATTGCTTCTATGAAAATATTGTTTTATTCTACTTGAAGTTAACAAAACAATCTTTCGAATGAAATAAAAATAGGGCCTATTCATAAACGCAGGTTTACATACATAGTTCAGCAATACACTTTGTTCAGCTGAATTATGCAGTTGATACGCAAACCTGCGTTTATGAATGGGCCCATAGTCATACCGCATCTAAGAAACTAACAAGCATTTTTAAGCCTAAAAGCACGGAAAGTACGGAAGGAGACATTAAAAAACAATACAAGCACCAGACCATGGTCCGACCATGATTAACTGCTTGCGTTTTGGATGCAAGTTTGGTTTGCGACTAAAATTTCAGGTTTAATCAGAGATTTCTTGTTATTTCGGTAATACAGTATAAATGTTTTTACTTTTTTGGAAAGATAATTTAGTCTGCTTTAAGTTAATATAAATAAAGCACAACACTCAGCTATAGTTTAATATAATCGGTTAATAGCTATACGTACCACTCTGATTTATCGCTTATTGCAAATAATAAGCCAACAAAGAAAAGAGGCAACGATAGAAAGTGGGCTATGAAAAAAAGTGTAACTGACGCACAAGAAATACCCTGTAACATCTCCTTTTACATTTATTACATCTTCCAGTCTTGCTGGCACATTAGATATTAGATTTGTAAATAGTTCTGGAGTTGTATTGTACCATACTTCACGCATAGAATAAATTAATTAACTTTTTTGTTTTTGGACATAATTAATGTATTTTTCTTGTAATGATTGCCTAGAGGTTCTCAATGGGAATTATATTTGTGAGTTCTCACGCCATTCTAAGAGAAATGCCGTTTTCTTGAAAATATTGCTGGGATACTCTGGTTTATGGTCCTGTTAATAAATAAAGTCACCTTTCGGTAAAATTAAATTAAATTAAATTATTTAATTAAATATGCGTCTATAATTTAAATATAAGCTTCCGTACTAAATTTTTGATGCAGTGATACACGATTCATCAACACTTTCATTTCTAAAGCAACCCCAAACCACCATTTTAAAATCACGTGCCGCTAGAAAGAAATTTGCTTTTAAACTCAGTTCGAAAGAAAAAACGGTTCCAGTGGTCACGAAAATAAGTTAATTGATGGCCTATCCAGCGGACAAAAGTTCTAATAAGCTACGAATCCATAGTTTGTGTAGACATTAATAAATGTAAGAAAATATGGAGATCACTGTAAGAAGTAAGTCATCCATCTGGCACCAATCGTAAGTTGAAACAAACTGCAAAAGGAATAGTTTGATGAAATTTTGGAAATTACGTCGATAAATTGTGTATGACTGCATCAAAAATTTAATACGGAAGCTTATATTTAAATTAAAGGCGCATATTTAATTCCAAATATTTAAAACCCTTATTCTGGACGGTGACTTTATTTATCAACAGGACGGTGCGCCTGCCTATAAAGCCAGAGTATCCCTGCAATATTTTAAAGAAAGAGGTATTTCTCTCTTAGAATTGCCTCAGAACTAACCAGATCTAATTCCCATTGAGAATCTCTAGGCAATAATTAGGAAAAACAATAAATTAAGTCCAATAACCCAAAATCTGTCCAATAATCTATGCGTGAAGTATGGGATAATACAACTCCAGAACTATTTAGAAATGTAATATCTAATATGTCAGCAAGACTGAAGGATGTAATAAATGTAAAAGGAGATGTTACTAAATGATATCTGCTATATGGTATACATTTTTTTAACTTTATTTAAGAAAAAATACACTAAGTAATTATTATCCCATACTTTTTAGACAAATTTTCGACATTGAAAATTCGAAGTTCTAAGAAAA
Organism: Leptarthrus brevirostris; assembly: GCA_964036015.1. NCBI lineage: Eukaryota > Metazoa > Arthropoda > Insecta > Diptera > Asilidae > Leptarthrus > Leptarthrus brevirostris. Next base: position 2,916,937 of record OZ038373.1, on the reverse strand, counting down.
TATTTAATTATGTTGGATATAAGAAAGATATCAAAATAATATTTGTTACAATTTCTTTGTTTAAACTTTTGACTTTTGTATTTAAATAATATAAATAGATAAGCAGAATTTTATTTCCCAGTTTGGTGAATTCGCACTTTAGACGTAGGTTCACCAAGAATTATGGAATATCCCAAAATTTCGAGACAGACTGTACAGCCCGAAAAAATAAAAAGAACTAGAGCATCTTACAAAAAGAAATGAAATCCCATCAAAAACATTTCATGTAAAGAAGATTGCCAAGACTCTCAAGCTCATACCGCTTCCACTGTTAAAAAGTTATCAGATCTCATGTGGAGCCAAGTCTCTTACTCTAGAAACCCTACATATTGGTCAAAAATTATAGCTTGGCCGTTACATCGATGTAATGCATGACACAACATAAAAGACCAGTGACTTAATTTCTTACCATAAGTCCATAGGAGTGACTGCAATGAGCGCGAAACTGCCAAGCCACACTTTTTGAGCAAGATGCAGGGTTTCTTGAGTTAGGCCATGTAGAGTTAGAAGCTGGCTCCACATGAGATCTGATAACTTTTTAACAGTGGAAGCAGTATGAGCTTTTGAGTCTTGGCAACCTTGTTTACATGAAATGTTTTTGGTGGGATATTTTTTAAAACGATTACTGGCATAGCATGGATATAAGAAAATATATAAAGAAGAAAGTAAGGATAGTAAAACACATCAAATATGTCCCTAGTAAGCATATATTATTATACAAATATATGCCTAAATATTTATATAATTTTATATATTTATTTTTTTCCAATTTTTTCAATTTTTTAGTATTTTTTCTGTTTTTTTCTCTGTTTTTTTTTAAATATATATGTATGTATAAGGTTCTCCATAACATGGGTACGTGAACGAAAATCAATGTCAAGAATTAAGAAATACGTAATAGACTTTTTTTTTTAAATAAGTAAAATAAGAAATATTTCTAAATGTTGTAACATTACCCTTAATTAGTTTTACAAAAAATAATATTGTTAAATATATTTAATAATTTGATTAATAAAGTTATTTTATTTAACTTAAAGTTTTGTGTAATATTTTATGTAATTAAAAATTAATAAAATGAATGAATTACCTTTTTTTTGTATGCTCTTTTTCTCGTATTATAAACATTTATTAATAATTTTCCTTTTTGTTTTACTATAACGTTCCTTTTCTTGTATTAGTTTTATTATGTTATACAAAAATCCTAAAGTACACAAAAAATATATGTGTATATGTCTGTGCCTATATAACTTTTGTATTTGTTTGCTTTTATTATAAAGTGCATTAATTACAACTTTGTTTCTGATTTTCTTAACATTTTTTTTTGCATGTGAATTAAAATAAAATGAAAATTTTACTGAAAATCACACTATTACTGTTGTTGCTTTTCGTTTATTTTATACAAATTTCTTCCTTTTCAATATTTTTAAAATTTGTAATTATCCTAATTTAATATTTTTTGTTTTATTTTTATTATTTTCTATTTTTTTTTTCATTTTTTTCACTAGTTATCAAATAAATTACTCTCTTAGTTTTGCATTCTAATCTCTAATATATTTAGATGAATAATACATATACATATATATATAATTTTGTTTGTGTAATATAGTAATAGTTTATTTTCTAAAGTATTTAATATTATTTTGGGTGCTTGTGTTGGGACAGCTTTTCCTAGAGATTTAAGTTTATATTGGTCTATTTTGGAATTGATTAAATTAAGAGACACTTTTTATGTTCTTAGAGTATATAACAAACAGCGGAGGCTCTAATGATTGAAATTTTAAATTTTAAGCCGCTCGCAATATGTGTTTGTGTATTGATTTTAACTTTTCGGCAATTTGGTAGTAAAAGTCTGAAATATTTTTTGGGGAAAGTATTTTTAATAATTTAAATTTACGAAAAATAAATTTGTTACCCTCAATTGTTTATAAAAAATTAAAAAAATTGAAATAAATACAGTAGACTCGCACTAACTTGAACTATCCCATAACTTGAACAATCCAATTTTTGCGTCATGTGTTCTATAACTTGGAAAAAAAATTTTTTTTAACTCAATAACTTAAACAAAAATAGTTCCTTCATCTTTTCAGTTCAGTGCCAAGCAACACAAATACATAGTTGAAATTTTTCTGGATTCCCCTTACTGAAGAAATTATTTTAGTTCAAGTTACGGAATTTAGAAGAAAAATTTTTTTTCAAGTTATAGAATAAATGACTTACGTATTCTAGATGGTAGTTTGATTAGTCTGTGACTTTCTGAATTTCCAGCGCAGTAACTTTAAATACAACACTGCACCCGTCAACTGCCATCAATCATTAGACTACTGAAACATTTTGAGCAAGCTACGCCATTTAGTTTAGTGTTTGACAGCCATTGAAGGCAGACAACGTCGTGAATTTTCACGAAAATGAAAAAAAAGTGAATTTTGAATTACTTATTGCGTAAAAAACCATCACCGAAATCAAGGAAAGGCTTGGAAAATACTATGGGGACTCTGCACCATCGATTTCAATGGCTTACAAGTGGTTTACAGAGTTCCGTTGTGATCGTACCAGTACAAGTGACGCCCAAAAGAGATAGTTACGACAGAAATCGTCGATAAAATTCATGGAATGATATTGGACGATCGGAGAATGAAAGTGCGTGAGTTGACTAAGGATATAGGTATCTCAACTGAGACGATACATCACATTTTACATGAATATCTGGGCATGAAAAAGCTATCCGCGCGATTGCTTACACTGTGACCACTTGAACGGAGTGTTTGGCGATGTTCAGACGCAATCCGAACGAGTTTTTACGTTGCCATTTCCAATCAAGACCAATCAAAAATCGAAAGTGGGTTTCTACGGGTGAACGTGCACCAAAGAAGGCCAAGATGAGTCTGTCGGTCAACAAAATCATGGCCACAGTTTTTGTGATTCACGCGGTGTAATTTACATTGGCGAATACTCGTATTATTCAAAACTTTTGGACAGATTCGATATTGTTTTGAAGCAGAAATGACCGCATTTTGCGAAGAAAAAAGTGCTGTTCCATCAAGACAATGCACGGGTGCATATGTTTTGAAATCAAAAATGTTTTTTTATACGATGTGGGGCCAAAGCCTAGGGAGCAATCCTTTGATGCGTTAGCATGGCTTTGGTCGGAAGGAAATTAGGGTAAGGTAAGTGAGGAAACTTGAATGTCTTGTTTTTGCGAGCTAGACAACAGCCCAGAGACGGAGTGGATTATTTTAATTTCTTAATAAAAGCTCACGGGGAGACCTGGTCTTGAACCCGGAACCCATGGCGAATTGATCCGACTCTCCGTTTTCCTGTACAAATAACTTGAACAGCCTTGATTTTTTACGTATTCAAATTATCGCGAGTCTATTGTATACTAAAAAATTGCTTATGGGCAGCCTACAAAATACAATCGGTAAAAAATAATATACCTTACCCCGACAACTTGACAAGAAAACTTATCAAGTAAACAAACCGCACTTGATACCAAATTTTAATTATTGTAGCATTAATAAATAATAATAATATTGGAATAAAATAATAATATGTTTATCTAAACGTCTTTACTTGCCTGAAAAACGATTCTCGGCGATTGTTTTTACAGCACACCACTGCGTCACGGTAATTCAGGTATTTAAATCATCTTATATCACAAAACATTGTAATTTATAAATATTGTCTACCTCTAACACGATATTAATTATTGAAACCATTTCTTAATATTTAAAGACAGAAAAATCTTGAGAATTTTTCCTAACCTCTGAAACGTCAAACAAGGTACACAAGTGTCAGATAATCAGTAGCCGAGTATATAGCACACGTAAAGTGTATTCGTACGTTTGAGTCTCTCCTGTTAGATTTATACTGTAAGCTTTCTTTACAATTTTAAATTAAATAACAAATCTTAATTTTAATAAGAATAAAATAATTTAACTAGTCATAATTTCGAATTAGATAAAATCGTATTTTAGTTATGAAAATAAATAAATGAAATTTCGAAAGTATATTTCAAAAAAAGGTCCGCTAACGATGAAGCCGCTAAATGAAGCCAATACTGGGCTTTAGACTTAGCGTATGAATGAGAGTAAAGGCGAAGGACCGCACAAAAGAGAGACGCGGATAGCCTAATCTGCTCTATTTCTCCTTCTCTCTACGTTATATCTTTCTTCTCTCTCATGTAACGCAATGTGCCTAAGCGTGACGAGTCTTTAAAATTTCACTCTCAATTCTCATCCAGTTATCGAATCGCCGCCTAAGAAGTTTCACTTCAAGATTACATTCAATAAGAAAAATACAAATGAAAGGTCGACGCAACTGAACGATAGATTGAAAAAGACGTAAAATGCAAGAACTTTCTGAAAGTAATTCACACTTTTCTTCAGCTGTTCAAATTCACGATACTCTTGGTCGGCCTAGAGTAGGATATATAGTCAATCTGGTTAACTAAAAGTCGTGAACGACGTTGCACTGAAGTTATAAAAATCTACAAAGTTTAAGATACCCTACAAACCGAATTATCTTAGCAAGGCCATAATATTAGTCAATTGGGATAACACTTACAACTCCTAGCTAGACGAGGAAATTCTGAAGAAGGAAAAAAGCACGTAGTGACTGTTCTAGTTAGACTGTACAAGCAAGACTCGAAGCAATATGTTAAACAAGGATGGTCGGTTTTGCACTCGTACGATAAGACAACTGGAATCATAGTGCCAATTTTGGACTCTGATCAAAAGTATTATTTTTATCTCTAGATGACAAAGCTCATATATCTTTGGGCATTACAGCAACAAACTATTGTGAAAAATTACAGAATTATAATTTCGTTATCGCTGAAAGACAAACATATTTCGACTCTTTTTGCAAGAATTGTAGCAAAAAAACAGGTGGTGAAGGCAACCACATACGTATGTAAATATTCAAACTGGGAAACATTCTTCATCTGCACCCATCCCAGCGGGAAATATAACAAGCGCTTCGAATTGAAGCGTAGAAGAAGCGCTTCGCTCTCACTGCTTTGAGAAGCACACTTGAAGCGAAATTTTTTATTGAAAACCTTTTCGCGGAATGCGTAACTGTTAGTGTCGTCTTACTTTCCTCGCTTTGAAAGAAACATTTTTAGTTTTATTTTGCAAGTGAAGTTGTAAAGTTCGTGCACAAAGTTAAATTGACATTTTCTTGTAGTGTATTTCAGTGAAGCACAAATTAAGGTAAATAGTTTACTTTTAAAAAGGAATATTACTAAAGTATTGTATATAGTAGTATGCGAAGCGAAGAAGTATACGAAGCGCTCTATAAGAAATGGCGAAGCGCTTACTTAGAAGCTCGATGCGCTTACTTAGAAGCTCGATGCGCTTACTTAGAAGCTCGATGCACTTACTTAGAAGCTCGATGCGCTTACTCTCCGTATTCGTTTTAACATTGCATGTCCGCAAAAGCAATCGTTCCAAGGTTATTTAACTCCGAGCGCTATTTAAGCGAATTAAAACAAGGCAGAGCGAAGCACAAAACTTTTGTCGCTTCCCTCTGCCTTCTTTTGAACCCGGTTGAGCGATAACTAGATAATTGATAAAACTCTACAAGTGAGTGAGTTCCCGTCATTTTAATCCTGGGAAACCTCTACAAGTGAGAAGAAGAAACCTCTATATGAGAGAGTCGTTTTCCACGCCTGAACCTCTAACTTATACCGCCACTTGCCCTATACCTCTAGAGTCGAGCGTATTTATTACAGTCGAACCTAGGTAAGCGAGAACTATTTAATTCATTTGTATTCCCTTTAATGACTTTAAGTTACATTGTGTTACAATTATCTTTGAATCTTCGAATCTTTCAGTTTTGTGTAAAAATTTTCGAATAAACGGACAGACCTAATGTTAACAGCCGAAGCATACAAACATATTTTTTGAATGATCGTGTAGCATATGCGGACTAATAAATATCTAGAAAGAGTAAAGAAGCTTTGACTAGCACGAAGATTAGTCCATAAAGAGTTGCTCAGCTAGAAGTGATAGGGAAGTACTATGTTTGATATAGGATGCCGACATTGTTTTGTGGTTGCACAAAGTTGTTGACAGTAACCATCCCAAACCCAAAAACAAGAGTGATGGGACGACAGTACAAAATGATTATTCTTTTTTTTAATAATTACAGCTAATGAAAATGTAAGAAGAATTATTTTTGTTTTGTTTTTTAATTTTAAAATATAATAAAATAATAATCGCAATATTGTTTTAATCAAAATTAAAGTTGCTAGAGCTGAGATGTCAAAACAGGGGAAGGTGGGGTCATACGAATGTGACAACGATTCAAAATTTGCGTGACGTAATTGAAGGATGGCCCCCCATAATGTTAAATTCTATAAATAAACATATTTAATAATCAAAATCTCTGCGAAAAGCTGTCTTTAGACAAACCAAATTTGTAGACGAAACTTTTTGTGTTTTTTTGTTCACATATAATGACACTTTTGCGATTTTTTTTATATTTTTTTTAAAATTTTTTCTTTTAAGTGTTCTCTTTAATGAAATAATTATATATTTTTTTAATTACTCTGCAATTCTTTTCATACTTGAGTTACACATAATTGTAATAATAATTAAAATAATGAGATTTACCTTCTTTTTTTTTTTGAATTTTTTTAAAATATTTTTTAACATTAATCTACACATTTGTAATTTTTATTGGCTATGTACAATGAAAGTTTTATTTTTTGTTAAACGATTTTTTTCTTTAAATACACACATATTTGGATATGTAATCCACATCAAATATATATTATATTTGTTATTTGTATGTTTTATACACCCAAAAAGCATACTGTTTAAATATCGTTAACAACAACATGTCAGGAAAATGAAATCAAAATATTCAGATATCATATTTCATTCACAATTATCAGGTGCAACTGGTAATATAGGTTGCTCTTACCACTTAACAATTCACCATTCAATTAATTTGATATTTTATGCCTATTCACTTTTGCTTACGAGCAGGTTCTTTTTTTATTAAAACTAAAACGTAAAATTAAAATAATTTCGAAATTTTTATTTTATAAGACAATAAAAATCTTAAATAAGATGATTAAGTTAAATTGTCTGAATGCACTTTGTGATTAATTGCACTTCTAGTTTTTAAGTATTCTTTAATATGTACAGAAACCGAAAACAAGTATTTTTGAATTTTTAACATTAAGCCTGTGAAAAGATATTTAGCTTTAAAACTATAAATATAAAATATGTTTTGGAATTTAAAAGCATAGAAAAATTACTATACAAAAAGTTCATTTTTGTATCGACTAAAGTGTGACTATCAGTAGTGGAACGAGTGAAGTCACATTCCTAGATGCTAAACAATTCCTAGAGAATGCATTTACCAGGTCAGAACAAAATTAATAATTCTACGAGTAGATATTATTTTAGTATTCAGTCTTAAAAAATGAATAGAACAATAAAAAAAATGGTTTCATAACAAATATAAGCATCAAACGGGTCGACCTGGAATACCAAGTAGCAAAGAAAAATTGGAGAGCATTTATACATATCGTCGTCCTAATTAGCAAACCTTGTAACTCCGCTTTTTATCAAAATTTCGTTTATTAGACGTTCTAGTAACACTAAAAGAGCGGATCATTGTGTAAATTTTTGTGAAATTTAGATAACGAGATTCCCGTACAACCGCAAAATAGAAATCCACATTACTCCCTTATCGCACATTTCTATAAGAAAAACCAACTAATTCCACACATTGAACAGTCGTAGCTTGCGCGATGTAGTTTAGCCGGTAAAAAGTGCAGTCAAATAAATAATAATAAAAAGTGTTATCATAAAAAAAGTGAATTTTTAAATACACAATTATGTAAAAAGTTTTGCTAAGTCATACAGTAGTACCTCGATAATGTGAATTTCTCTAAAATGTGAATCGCCAAAATTTTACATTAGGTCTGTTCACGTACTTTTTGATCAGAAATATTCTGAGTAAAAATGTTAAATAGGAGAATTTACCAAATACCAAGAGTACGTGAACAAGTTTGAGTAGTCTTGGACAAAAACTAAAGCAATAACTGTCAAAGTGACAATTAGTGGCTTTATAGCAAAGCTTAACAAAAGTACTCAACTTATTTCTTCGGGTAAATTTGGACTAACATTTTTAAGTAGGGAAAATGTTACGTCAGCAAATTTTCCCGCATTACATGAGTACGAAAACGCGTTTGGGTAAAAATATCATAATGCATTTACCCAAAACTAAGTACGTGAACAGACCTATTATCATCTCTTTAATGCGAACTTTGTAAATTTTCGGACTCGATAAGTGAACTTATTTCTGTAGAAGGCTAACTGTACACGAAATTTTCTTTTACACTCACTCAGCCTTCTTGTGTATTTTTGAATTCCTTTAAATTTTATGTTTAAGAAATTTAAGCTCGCAATGACACCTTAACAAAATGCTGGGTATTCTGGTGTTAACTGAAAAATATGGCATATCAAAATCAGCAATTACAGGAATAAAATCAAATTCCAGCAGGCTGTTGGATCATTTAAAACAACCCGAATCTGGATTAGGTAACATGAAAACGCTTAGGAAATCCGAAACGCCAAAAATGGAAAAAGCGTTGTTCAAGTGGTTGAAAAAGCAAAGTGAGAATTACGTTCCAATTTCAACAGGTTTTTCTGCCAAAAAGTAAACCAATTCAATGCTAAATTCAAAGTAGCTCTAAATTATAAAGTTAGTCATGGTTGGGTTTTCAAGTTTAAGCAAAGACTAGGTGAAAGAATATTGAAGAAACACTGCGAAAAGTTGTCTTGGAACATCAAGGAAATTTCTCTTACACCACAACAAATTTACAATGCAGACGAATCGGGCCTTTTCTGGAAGATCCTTCCTAACAAAACTCTGGTTTTGTCTTATGAATCAAGAGCCCCAGGAAGAAAAACAAGCAAGGAAAGGATTACGTTTTTGGCCTGCACGAATGTAAATGGAAGTCATAAACTCACTCCATTAGTTGTTAGGAAGTCCCAGTGCCCCCTAGAGCTTTTACAGGTTTTAAGGTTCCACTGATTTACATATCCAGCAAAAACGCTTGGATGACGGGCGATATTTTTATGAACTGGTTTGATAAACATGTTACCAAGGAGGTAAGCTAGCCTTATTTGACCTTTTAATTTTATTTTCTTTGAGCTAAAACACTCTACGGATTTTTTATACGTTTTCAGATTAAAACGTTCCTAAGCGAAAATAATTTTCAAAACAAAGCATTATTACTAGCTCTGATGGGGACATTACACATTAACTTTTTTCTCACCAACTGTTACTATTTTGAACCAACCGACGGATGAAAATGTGATCAATTTAGTGAAGGCTAATTACAAAAAAGCTATTGCTAACTGAAATTATTGCAACTGCAGGTGACGCATAACCGAAAGAATAACAAAGTTAACTTTAAGAGATGCAGTAACAAACAAACAATTAGAATGGGAGCAGCTTTCCGTTTCCTCTATCGCAAAATGCTTCAAAAATATATTGGCAAAAGAAGCAACTTGGGAAGAAGAAGATTTAGTTAAACTCGAATGCAACTGCCGACTACCGAGTTTAATACGGATTTGCAAGAAATCAATGACCTCGTTGCAATTATAGATAACAACATTTCTATACAAGAAGTTTGGGACTGGATCATCGTAGAAGATATTGAACCTGAGACACCGACCGAAGATATTTCTTCGGGCGAGGAAAGCGACAACGTTACTCCACCTCCATAAGATAACGAATTTCCAAGCAAAATAATGTACAAATACGCTTATTAATTGGGCGGGGCGAAATGAGTCGGACGCAGATACGGTCTCCTGTTTACTTAGTTTAAGGGCAAGATCAATACAAAAATCGAGCCAAGCTATTCGTCAGTCTAATATAAAAAATTATAACGGTATATGTATTATGTTTTTTTTATATACTCTCCAGGTCAAATTTGGACGTACCGTCAAATTTCGGGAATCTTTTCTAAGCAGAACAACACGAATGTGGAACAGTTTACCATCTTCTGTTTTTCCCTCGTCTTATGAGCCTGAAACTTTCAAACGGGGCGTATATCGACACCTCCTTCACTCAACCTCTTAACCCATTTCCCTCCTCCTTAATTCCTTTCCTGCCAAGGCTGTGCTTAAGCATCATAGGGCATCCCCTGAGCTTTGGCATCATCATATATAAAAAAAAAACCTGAACCCCTCTAAAATCCGAAAAGGCCCTGTTTTAATTAGTTCACATTATCGAGGTACTACCGTATACCGGTATTTTCAATATTATCATCTTATTTCACTGATTTTCTTATGCTGATTCAACTGATGTGAATTTAAATCAATAGCATACTTAAAATTAACACTTCTTTATCTTATGCATTACATCATTGTTTGGGACAAAAATTTTGACCCAAGGAACAAGTTTTGACCAAACGTTTCGATAAAGCGGGGGTTGCCATTTAAAAAAATGGAGTGATCTCCACGTTGACCTGAAACACCTCACCTTCTGTTCGCCATAATGTCAGCGTAGGACTCCCCCCCCCCACCTCTCACCACTAGGTCACTTACGGTTACATTCGGTTGGAATAAACAAAGAATGATGAGGTGACAGTAGTACCAGTAGTACCAGGTCGTCAACGTACAGGAGGAGCATTTTTATTCCTTTTTTTGTCTGGACTTATGATTCATTCATCGGCAACCCAACAAATAGCTCGTGTCCTGCTGTGTGAAATTCTGCATGAAAAGTAGAAATGACTTATTCTCTGGCAGAGCGAGTTGAAATTATTTTTCCGGATGTAACCGTAAGTGACAACGGGTGGCCAAGTTCCACCCAAACTGGATCCGTCGAGAATGGAAAAAAAGGAATCCGCCAAGAGTGCTGGATTAACCAACTTACTGGGAACTGAAAAGTTTTGGGCAGACATCTTCTCTTTCACTGCGTAAAACACAGTTATTGTGGGATTACTTTCACTTTTAAAATCTCAAAAGAAAGCAATATCATAAAAAGGACTAATTAAGGTCGATATAACGTAAAGAAATCTAAGGCATACATTGGACTTGTTATGGAAGATAAGTTACCATTCAATGTGTTGAACTCCCCATCTACATCCAATGATGGGGAGTTCAACAACTCCGACTCCGATCAATTCTACATCCAATTTGTGACGGTTGAATTAATGTTGTTTGAATGCGACAAACTGTAGAAAACAGTTCCTCTCGTTGCTAAGAAAATTCATGGTTCGATTAAATTAGAAGTAGAAGGAAAACTTCTGTCTCTCAAGATTGATAGGGCAAGTAGATCATCTTGGACTTTATTTGGAATAAGTGTGCACAAGCTCATATATCTGAGAATGAGCACGATGCAAAGGAGAGTAACGAAGTGTGCTTAGAAAACTTGACAAATTTCGAACATTCTGTTGAAAATACTTGGAAAGTTGGTATTCTTCAACATTATCGATGTGCTGCACATACCTGTCAGCTCTGTGTACTTGATGTGTCTATGGATACCACAGTTAAAAAAACGTACTGCAATGTAGGAATCTAACAAAATTTCTTCGAAAATCGTCTAAAGGAAATAGAGAATTATTCGACATAAAGAAGATCTTAGAAATGCAAAAAGTGTTATTTAAAATGTCGACAATGTAACTAATAAATCCGATGAATCACTATGGAATTTCATGGAAGCTTACACAAACATTTTCGGGCCACTTCAAAAGTATATCGTTAAATTCCAAGAGGAGCAGCTTAATTCCGGAGATTTCTACGCTTTTTGGCTAAAGTGTAAGTTGTTGACAGCGAAGAGCACAACGACATCCCAGAAGCATCTTTATCAAAAACCTTGGGACAAAAACTACTAATCTCTGTTGAAACGAGAGGAAAGAGAAAGAATGTTTGTTTTTGGATCCTAGACTTCATCATTTGCTGAGCTCATACAACAAGGTGGAAGCGAGAAATTTCCTACTAAAATTAAAAAAAAAATTAATCCCCAAGTATGCGGTGCAGAAGATTCAGCAGATGGTTTAGATAAATTAAATACAATAGCTTTTAATGATGACGATGATGAAAATAATATTTTAAATAATTTTCTACTACAAGGTATAGAGAATGGCTCACAACAATGCATCGACTTCAGACCAAAATTCGAAATATTTTGTCCAACATTTACTGGTAGTGAAAAAAAAGGAAAAAAATATTCAGATTCTGAGTTATATGCGCTGTCGACTGTATGCTTCGCAATTCCTCCAATTCAAGTAACTGTGGAAAGGGCATTTTCTGCTCTGAAACTAATTTTATCTGATATAAGAAACCAGTTGAAAACCGATGTTCTTGAGGATATTCTATTAATCAAACTTAATCGGGACTTTCTTGATGAGACTGTCAAAACATTACCTTTATTTGAGGGAGAAGAGGACTCGAAGTTTAATATTTGCTACAATAATTTTCTGTGTTTAACAATAATTATGAAAACTGATTTAAGTTAATTTTGCAGAAACCAAAATTGTTATTTTTATTATTCCAATAATTTTTTTTTTCAAAATGTGAACAAATGAACAAATTTGGACAGATAGAAAAATTTCGATTTATCACGTCTAATGAAGCAACGACTGAAAACTTAAAGCAGATCACACAGGAACATTATATAAAACTCTCTCAATAATTTAAACTTTTGTTCCTGTCCTTCAAATCTCAGTTTTAAAGTTTAAACTCTCGCAGATCTTTTACTGCAACTACAACAATACAGAATACTTTGCTTCAAGCTCATCGCAGTGTACCGCAGGAAAGCAAACCAATGGAAACACGAGAGAATCTTTGCATAAGTAAAGTAAACAGCAAAGCATTTAAGACTTGCACTGCAATTTAAGCCCTAGTCAACGAAGTAAAGAAGCTTTCAATGTGAAGGAAGCGTTTGCAGAGTTCCAAAGCAATCATGTAAATAAAAGTATTGCTTCGCATTTACAACAGAATGTCTCAGCAAAGCAATTTAAGCTTAGAATACTTTCGAAGTTTAACAGCAATCTAAGCTTTACATCGAGATAGATTCTTTGCTTTGACTTGCTTATGCTTTTAAACC